>JAIXND010000773.1:7950000-8694105 GCA_023646645.1 Varanus salvator macromaculatus
AGATGATAATTACCCCGAGCAGCAACTTTTGCTTTCTTTTAAAAGCATGTTGCATGTGTTGGCTCAATTAATCTTTTAAAGTGCGGCCATTGCTTCTATTATTAGAAGCATGTTTTGTATATGCCTTTGAGTACTGTGTGAGCCCAGCTCAGGGGAAGGGGTGCAGCATGGGCAGTCAAATTTATTTATTTATTTATTTTATTTAAATATTTATATATTTAGTCAAGGGAAGGTATTTAGGTGTGCTCCCTTCCAGTGTGTGTCTACCTAACCCATCATTCTGCTCACACACAGATAGACCAGCTGTCTGCAGGATTCCATATGCAGGATATGGACATGACAGCAACCCTTCTGCCCATGTTCCCCTGCATAGGGACCGTGAAGCTGAAGGTAGCACAGGGTGATATGGACTAGTAGCCACCGTCCTCGTGAATTTGTCCAATCCACTTTTAAAGTCTAGATTGGTGGCCAACCTTACAGCTCACGGAAGCGAATTCCATAGTTTAAATTCCATGACTGTGGAAGAAACCCTTCATGTGAGTATCTCACTGCATTTGGCTTCTCTTTCTCATTTTGCAATGCCTTCGGTCTGCTTGATCATTCTTGGAAGAACCAAAGAAGAGCAATGCTGGATTGGACCAAAGGGGATACCTAGTCTAGCACGCTGGGTCCCCAGCAGCCAAACACCCTTCCATCCATGCTCTCTGGCAACCGGTGTACATAGGCACACTGCCTCTGATGCTGCAAGAAACAGTTAGCCATCAGGACTAGAAACATGGATAGCACTCTCTATTTATGCTCTATGTATTTGACTCGCAAGGCTCACAGAATGTCCCCATAGTCATACCATTTGAATCAGTTGCACAGGGGAAACCCACGTGCTACTTAATAGCTTTGTGCATCTTCTTTAGTCAGGGAATTAATCTGTGGAAGCAGAACAGCAAAACTGCTTTTTCACTCTCTGCACTACCCATCCTGTCCCAGCAGGAGCTGGCTCCTTCAACGACCTGCTGAGGTGCACGGCAGATCAGACCAGGCACGCCTGTGTTTGGATTTTAGGAGGCTGAAAAGATGTGGGGACACAGTGCCCATCAATTCTGCCTCGCCAATCTGCAGAGAAGTCCCGTCCGGTTTTAGTGCGAAGCCTTTCTTTCTCGGTGGCGTGCGGTTGGAACAGGCAAAGGCCGGATTCTTTAGCAGAATGAGCCAAAGAAGTCCTTGCATTCTGAGCTTTAGGGTTAGGTTGCTAGGGAATCTCTCCCCCTGTGCGTATAACTTGGCTGGTACATTCCACACAGCATCCCCAGGGGCTCCTGTTGTTTTCTTTTTATCTGAAATCGCTAAGCTAATAACCCTTGCAGCAGAATAGCAACCAGATCTGCGCTTAGCAACACTGCCAGTGCTTCCCTGTCCCAACTGAAAAGGGTCTGCATGCGTGGAAGGGAGCTTTCGACAGGGCAAGCAGAACCCACTGACAGCATCACCAAGTGCATCACCAAGAGGAAAAGGATTCATCTTTATCTGGGTATTTAAAGGTAGCTGTAGCCAAGCTTGGGGTGGGCAGACCTGGGAGACCTTGTAGCAATGCAAGGGTTGCATTTTGCAAGGCTGAAAGCTCTCAGTGCGTCCTTGGGTGGGTGAGGGGAAGCCTGCTGGGAAGTTTAGATCTGTTCACACACACTCTTTGCAAAGCGTGCTCCGTGTGGCTTGTGGCAGAGTAGGCAGGTGAGGAGAACGAGGCCGTTTCAAGACTGCAAGCTCTGGCGGATCGGTGTGTCTATGGAAGTGACTGGTGCAAGGTTTAAATCAAACCACTTCTGGTACCCAGAGGAGCTCTCTGCGGTGCTAAAACATTTCCTTGCCATCTGGGCCTCGACTTGCAGTTGGGCAAGGATCCAGGGGTTCCGGCATTGTGTATTCTGCAGAGCAGGGAAAGCGAATCCTGTAGAGAGACACGAGGACTCTGGAATGGAGAAACAGCCTGTTGCTGTAGAAATGGAAATAGAGCCGTCTTTCCTGCAAGGTTCCCGAGCTCTTGCTTCATATGGTAGCCATGTGGGCACAGAGGAGCAGTTCAAGCTGGAATCCCCGAGTTCAAAGTTTAGCCCAACCCAGAACTTGGTGTATGAACTCTTTGGTACGGTGCTGCTTTTTTAAAACTTCAGTTCTTTCCTTTGCCATTTATTGATGGCTGATAAACCGCCACCACCACCAACCAGGCCCTACCTTAAAGCCCCTAGAAGAGAGCTTTGGGTATCAGGTGCCCTAGAACTGGAAGTATTGCTATTATTCTTGTTATTAATCTCTGCGAATTCAGTGAATAATTTTCTACAGTCTGTCCTGATGGCTGTTATAGCATCCCATTCTCTCCTGGCGCTGACAGTTTGCATCTCCGTATTCTTAACTGGCAGTATTACTTTGCAAGCTGTTAATAATCAATAACGCAGTTCTGACAACCACTCTGTGAGTTTAGGGTGTCTGCTTTTGTTCCAAATGTCACAGATGCTGCAGGGTGCGGCAGACTAAGGAAGAAGATTTCAAAATTATTCGACAGGACAATGACTGATTTAGGAACTGGCTTTTTGGTTTACCTCAGTTATAAGGTTTAAATGATGAGGAGTTACTGAACAAAGGTTTCTTAAAAGTATACTATTGCTCTTTCCAACTTTCTGACACATGTGAAATATGCGTGATCCAATATTTAATTAACATTAAAAATAATCCCCCTTCCTAATTAATCAAAGGCATCTTTTATAGTCAACTTTTTTTGCCTAACTGATTAATCAACTAATGCTGGAAGCTACATTTCTTTTCTTTTTTTTTACAAATTGCAAATGTGATTATGGCTTAATAGGGGGTATGAAGTATTCCTCTGAAAGGTTCATGGGCTACAGAAAAATGTGGGGCTGAAAAGTTCTGTCAGTCCCTGAATTGCTGCCATGGTTGCTATTCTCCTGTTGATGAGTTGTTTCCTTAACCGTCGTTTATACTCCATTTGAATATATGATTTTGGCTACAATTATAGCTAACTGTATCGTTCTGGCTTTGGAACAACATCTTCCCGATGGAGATAAGACGCCTATGTCCGAAAGGCTGGTGAGTATCGTTTCTTTGATAGATGGGTGAGAGAATGTGGTTTTCTCGTTGTCTTTTTTTATTTTATAATTATTTGTGGGAAGAACAGTTGGAATCGTTCAGCAAACAGTTTTGTAAACCGAGAAAGAAGAGAAAAGAAAAGAAAAAAAGACATACACATTGAAAGGACTGAGATATGCCAAGGAAAGTTCAAAGTGCAAAGTAGGTCTATGTAAAAAAGCGATCAGAACTTTGAATGGTTTAGTTCAGCATTGATTTTATGTCATACATGAATGATTATAACGCGATGCAAACAGATCCTTCTCTCGTCTCTCCTCTCCTCTTTATGAGGGAAGTCTGGTGCTAACGGGGGCTCAGCACTGGGACCCTTCATTTGGAGACCCTGATGGGGTGCATCTTGAGCTGGATTTTGGCCCGTATGAGTGTCACCTCTGCTGCCCTCGCTTGGATCCTTTTGCCCAGGTGCTTCCTTTCGGAACCCAATGCCCTCCTTTCCCCTGTCCATGCCTCCCTTTTAACAAAGGTGATCTGCTTCTGGAATGATACACACCCAGTGAAACGTGAGCACCTATGTCCATTAGCATATGCAGGCTGCTGTATTCATTTCTCTTTTGCCCAGACGATGCGAACTCTGGATCTTTTTGGTATGTGCCCTGCCCCTGACCAGTTTGCATACAGTCCCCTCCTTACTTTGACACCTGCATGAGCTGATAACAAGCTCTTCATGTTTTGGGCTCACCTGTGCCCAGGTGGCATCCAGGAGGTCTGAAAACAGGGGCATAATCGGCCCGAGGCTAGAAAAGAATTTCCTTTCCTTTGGTGGGCTTTCCATTTCACGAAGGCTGTCGGAATGGTAGCAGTTCTTCGCAGGGTCTTCTGCATTTCTCGTGAAAAGGCAAAGGCTGCTTTTCAGCTTGCAGAAGGTCTTTTGTTAGAGCTCGGTGTCCTGCTTTATTAAGTCGAACCGTGGCAGTCAAAAGACGACCGCACTGAATTCAACTGAGCACCACTTCCGGTAATTCTGTGCAAGGTGGTATTCATGCAGATCCCCATAAGTTGCTATGTTCTGTAGGGCACCACCATCATCATCTTCATCATTGCCTGTTTTCCTCTAAGAGCAAGCCAGGCAGCTTACATAGGTCTCCTCCACTCCATTTTTCTTTGCATATCAACTAGCCTGTGAGGTGTATGAGGATTTATTTAGGAACAAGCAGCATTTTATTTTCTTAGAGAGAGATCTGTTTGGGACCCCCCTATATGGGGGTGAAGTGATGAGGCAAGGGAAAGAGAAGAGGTAGTTTTGCAAAGCCAGGACTCCGTGGAGCACCCATATTCTCTCGAAGGAAAACAACAACACAGAACGACGCGAGCCCACAAAGAAAACAATTTCCCAGCAAGCTTTTTGTGATGAGGCAATTATAATATTTCAAATGCAAAGCAGAATAATTTTAGAAAGATCTCTTCATGCTTTATCAGCCTCAGTGGGAGTGGATGGTGGAGGAAAGAAGCAAACCAGAAGCATTTTCCCTGCTTTTTCAGACAGTCTTTGGAATACCTTCCCAGCTAGATCGGAGTAAAGACGGTGGCCCTTTCCCTTGGGGAGATGAAACTCATGGCATTTCCCTCTCTTCTGCCTCCCAGAGAATAACACTGGGGATATAGCCAAAGGCTGAGAAAATTTAAGCAATTCTGAGGGCGTGTTTTGGAGTCAGCTCGCTCCAAAGGCCCATTAAAATAAAGGACGACTCACCCCACACCCAAAATCTGCATGCAGCCCCCTTCTATAAAAGCTATTAGACAATAGCTAATTAGACAAGGCAGTCATCCATTTAACAAAACCCCGGTTGACCAAACGAGTTTTTCACCAGTTTGCATCTGACTAGAACAAGAGTTTTGAGGCAGAAGAAAAGGTTTTGGGGTGGCTTGCCCCCGCTGTTGCCTTCAAAGAGGCCCCCCAGCTGGACAGAAATGAAGCAGGAAGGGAACAGCGGCTCCCCAAGCCTTGCTCAGCCCTGCCTCGAGTTACGGAAAGGGGTCTCCTCTGTGAAAAGCATGAGCAGGGCGGCACTCGGCTCCTCTCTCCGTTATGCATCGAAGACATCTGCACAGGCTGCTTTGCTTGGCAAAACTTTTTGCATTGCTCTGGTATCAATCCCAGGACCTGGTTCATGCAGCCCAAACAACCCCGCTTTAGATTTGAGGATCCTTGGGAAGAAACAAGCCCCCCGTGTTGAAGATGATTTCTAGTTAATTGAACGCAGCAATGGATGCAGAATATAAGCCAGCCAAAGGGATAATTTCAGGGCTTTGGAGTTCCTTCTTCCTGGCAAATCTCTTAGATCGAAGCTTCAGGTCCAAAGCCGAAGGGAAGCTGTTGGCATCCCAGCAAACATGATCCATCTCGGTTGGCAAGCTATGGTACACCTTCCAGCCAGTGTCAAGATGGTTCGGATCTTGCTGTCCCTAAGAGGACATTGACAGTGCTTAGTAGAACTGGAAGGGGCCAGAGGGCCATGGGTCCAGCTATCTGCTCAGTGCAGGACTCCAGGTTATTTATTTATTTTTATTTATTTTACAAATTTGTATGCCGCCCCCTCGCACATAAGCCTCGGGGCGGCTAACAACATATAAAATACAAATTAGAAATACAATTTAAAACAATATGCTTTAAGGTTAAGCCATCTCACTGACTGAGAATCGCGACTTTGAGGTATGCAAAGCAGCCTTGTTCAATGCTGGGAAGGACAGCTGTTCCTCCCTGTTTCAACCCCTCCCAAGCTGCATCCCCTTCCTTATCTCCGAGCGGAGATCAGAGGTAAGGTTGGGGATTTCTCCAGAGGGACTGGATGCTCCTGGAGGAACTCAACAAAGTCTTGCAGGTTGGGTGTGGCTCAGAGACGGCAAGCTTAGTCATCTAGGATGTTATGGAAAGGAGAAAGCAGAACCTTGGAAGGACGGTTGGCTTCCCATGGGTTGCCTGCTAGGCCTTAAGGCTGTGCTCTTCCTATCTTTTAGCAGAACAGCATCAAAGACCGTGAAACGGCACCACATGGGCCTGAAAGAACTCCCTCCATCCTGTCAATCTGTATGCATAGTTCAGATGGCCACTTATTCATTCATTCATTCATTCATTCATTCAGCCTATATTCTGCCATTAAATTAGTCACAGGGACTCTCTTAAGCAGATTAAAAAAGAACCCAGTAAAAACAACCTCTCTTAATAAAACATAAACATTTAACAACAACAATACACAGCATGCCACTGAGGGTCAGAGACAGGGAGATTAAAATAGTATATTAAACTAAAAAGCAATATAAAACAGTACCATTAAAATGGAACATTATGAAATCAATTATTAAAATGTCTGGAGAATAGGATCGTTTTTGCCTGGCGCCGAAAAGATTGTAATGCTGGGCCCAGGTCAATTGCTCTCAAAAGGACGATCCCTTGATGGGCACCACCACAGAGAAGGCCCCTGCTCTAGTCACCATCCTCCTTCCCTCCTTGGAGAATGGTGCTCTCAGAAGAGCATCCTTTACGTGATCTTAGGGGCTGGATAGGTATTTATACACCTTGCCAACAAAGAGTACAAAAGAACTGCATAAAATGTGCACCTGCCAATTCTATGCAGAGCCGCGTATTTTCAATGACTGTAATTTGAAAAGAAACAAGGCATGTCTCACTTTAGAGAAGTCTGAGGGGAATGGTGTGTTAGTTGAGTCCTGATGTTGATGGTGGGAAGGCAACTTAGCTACCGGGCTGGAGAGAATTGATTCCTTTCCCTTTTTACAACAACTTATCTTTAGATCTGCCTCACACTAGGCAGCCCTTCAAACATTGGATTGCTTTGTAACAGCTCTTCGAATAAAGGACCATTGTCCTTTGTGAAGTAGGAAAGACACTCCTCCTATGTGTAGTTGTTTCTTTCATTTTCTTAAATCCATTGTTTATGCTTTCAGTGGTCCCGGTTAATGTTGTTAATTGTTTTTAAAGGGTGTTCCTAGAATCTTGCTATGATTCCTCTACATTTAAAAAAATGCATAGGAAAAAAATCAGAATATGGGATTCATATCCTAATTCATTTTAGCTCATTTTTCCCCTCCAGGGAACAAAAATCAATGTAAATTCAGACACCTGGGCTAAGAATTCTGGGCACTTCCCATGTCTAGGAAATTCCATTAAGGTTTTGAGCATCTCTTAAAGGAAAGCAGGTTCAGGCAATTAATAGGGCCAAGTCATGCCTGGTACAGATCGAGGAGCTACAAGTACTTGAATATGCTTGACTGTGTCATGTTTGCTTTTTTATGTCCTATTTTCTTCATTTAATCTCTTATACTGATGACCTAAGAGGCATCTGGGGTAATATACACGAGAAGAATAATTAACATCGTAAAACAATAAATGCAACAACTGTGATTAAAATTACAGTTAGAAAGCAAAAGGAAAATAGCACGAAGCAACATTAAAAGCAGCAGGAATTAGACCTAAGATTCGGTTGAGGCGTCGACAATTTTGCTGGTGAAATTCTGCCAGGATATATTGCAAGGCTGGGACTGCTATGGTCAAAGAAGATTAAACGTTGGTGGGGATGACGGTTCTGGAGCATCATGGCTCTCCTAAGCCCTGATCATTAGCCAGGTTGGCTGGGGAATGAGAGTTGTGGTCAATTGCTTCTGGAAGGCCACCAGTTTGGGCCATCATGTCCCTTCAGCCCTGTCAGGCAGGGGGTGTTGAATGGCCCCTCCAGCTCACCTCCTTCAGTCTGCAGTTTGAAGGAAGTGCTTTCCTGGGAGTTCTGTGTTGTGATTCTCCCAGATGCATAGCTTGGAGGGTGGGGGGTGTGGGGGGGACTCCACAGGCAATGGGCCAACATTTGAGAGAGCTGGAAGAGTTCAGATGAGGCCACTTATGGGAAGCCTGCCTCCAAAAGTGAAGGTGGGTGATGTGAGAAAGAGGGGTTCACTCCACAATGGATTTGCACTTGCAGCTCCTAAAAGTTAATTGGAACAGATCTAATTTGCCAGGCCAGCAAAGCCCAGTCTCGCAAAGAGAGCAGGTTTGCTGATTTTCCAGAATTGGCACATTGGCATGGAGATGGGGCACAGTGAGGCTCCGTAGGTCTAGGGCACCCAAGACCCATCTCTTTCTCCACAGCAGCTTCCCCCTCTTGGTGCGCCCCAAGGGTTTTTGACTATAACTCCATACATGGGCCATGCCTGGGAATGGAACGAAGTCCAAAATGTGGAGAAGGTACCAGATCAGGGAAATCTAGTCCAGCAGCTCCCAAACGGTGCTCCATGGAACCCTAAGCTTCTGCAAACGCCTCATAAGGCGTTTTTTCCGCGAAAAAACTCAAAACTCAGATTCAAAATGAAACCACACGAGGTCAACTATTTGATTGCCAGTTGGCATCCAAGCATTAAACAAGGAAAAGCATCACTTCAGTTGATTCCTAGGACTCTTGCATTGTGTTGGAATAATTGAAAGAATCCATGTTGTGATATTACCATATAATTGCTTTATTGTTCTGTTATATTTAAAATGTTTTCTCTTTATTCCCAAACCTATGACATCATGAAAGCGCTCAGGCGATAGGAGCAGGTGAAAGAAGGAAGACCGTTGCGGGTTCACAACACTTAGCAAGAATCAGGGGTAGAGTTAGGATTCCATTGGGGAAAAATTGTTTTCAGAGCGGTTGCATGGCTGAAAAAGTTGGGAATCACTGGTCTAGTCTACCCAGGGAAAATCCCAAGCAAGGCATGAGTGCATCAGCACCTCCCCACCCATGTTCCCCAGCAACGGGTGTACCTGCCCCGAGGCTGGAGGAGCATCAATAGCTCCTGATTTGTATTTCCTCCGTGAATTTGTACAATCCTCCTCCAAAGCCGTCCGATGTGGACAGTGCACGGAAGGGAATTCCACAATTGAGCGATGCGCTCCGAGACTTCCTTCGCTCTGTCCCTAATCTCACTCAGCTTCACGGGATGGCCTTGTGGAGTTCCAGAATTATGGGAGAGGAAGAAACATGTCCGATTCACTTTCTCCACCCCATGCACGATTTTGCACGCCTCTGTCTCGACTCCCTTCACTCACCCGTTTTTCCGGAGTGAAGCGACCCCAGTGCACAGGGGCAGCGGCTTCTTCCGCCTCCTCCTTTGCAGAAGTGAGTCTGCATTTTGCTTTCTGCGCTGAGGCCGCGACTGTGGGCACGTGGAATGCACATTGTGCCATGACAAATGCCATCAGTGAAGCTGCCTGCCACCCCCTCCTCCTTAATTACTATCAGCTACATGTAGAGATACATTCTGCACCTAGACACACGCATTAGCATATGCAAATCCCTGTCCGCTTCTGTGGGTAAAGCATTTCAGCTTTCTGCAGAGAAGTGACGGTGCTGGTGCCCGCTGGCCCATTTTAACCAAGAGCAGGCTGAACCCAGCTAGAGCTGCTTCTAAGAAACAATTTATTTATATTTATAGCACACCTTTCTTCCTTTCAAGCAACTCAAGGTAGCTTACACAATTCTCCATCCTATCCCCACAGCAACAATCCTGTGAGGTAGGCCTGTGGCAGGCCCAAAGTCAGCCAGTGCGTTCCATGGCTGAGTGAGGATTTGAACCCGGGTCTCCTCAGTCCCAGCCTGGCAGTCTTAACTATTCCACCACACCATATTCATTCTACATGTAGGGTAGGCCTGGGTTTTTTCTCTAAATGAGAGGGGGGGTGGGGAGGGGATGGGATGAGATGGTGGTAGAGAGAACATCACCGTCCTCTTTCCTCACTCCTCCTCCTCCATTCTCTCCCCTGCCCTCCTCTTTCTCTCTTGCTCTTTCCCATCATCCTTCCACCCACTGAACTGCTGGGGGAAGGCAGAAGCTTCCTCTGATGGGGTGGCTTCCAGGGAGTTTTTGAAGCTGGCTCGGGAGCAACCGTAAGGGCTACAGCTTGCATGCCCCTACACCGTGCTGCCACAGAAAAGCTTCAAAAATTAAGCCGTTAACTAAGTCGCTCACTCCCCCCACTCCCAGGCAGGCAAACGCCTGGCCAGCCCCAGAACAGACCCGGGTGTCATCGTCCCGCACGCTGCAGTCTCCCGTGTCCTTGGGGTGGCTTGTTCCTGGCAGGGAGCAGGCGGAATGAGCTTTCTTGGAGCTGTCCGTGGTGCTGAACAGCAGCTCCCTGTTTCAAAGAGGCTCACGCCTTGCCCAGCTCTTGTGAAGCTCACGAAAGTCGCCCCACACGAGAAGGCCCACTGACATAGGTGCAGCCGGACTCCCCTTCCCCATCGTGGTTCCTACTTGAGCCCCCGTCCCGCTGCCCGTCGTTGCACCAGAGGAGAAGCAGCAACGCAGGGTCCTTGGCACACAACTGATTCCTGCAGAAGACTTCCTGTTTGTAGGAACGTGTGGCTTGTCATCGGAAAGCACAGCGTTCCTGGGGCTTGCAGATGGTTCTGACGTGCTGGCAAGGCATAGCCAAGCCTCTGCCTTATTTAACCTGACAGCTTTTTCACTCGGCTAATGGATCTCGTGCTTTATCCTAACCACAGGCTCTCGAGACGGCCGTGCATGGGTGGCTCCTATTAACCTCTGCTAGAAAGGCAGTCACTTGTTTCCCAGAACACCTAAACTGGTTGGAGTGGTCTCTTAGGGAGTGAGAAACTGTGTTCAGGAAACATGCTGCAAGGGTCCCCTAATGAGTTTTTAGCCCCCTACCTGCTAGGGAACCCAGGCTCCAGAAGGATTTGGGGTTGCTCCACAGGAGGCTGAGGAGTCCTATATTACTGGAGCGCCTTATTCACTGTGGCTTTCATTTTGAGCTGAATAGGAATGATCCATGGGGCTGAACTCCAACCCCAAGGTAAGTTCCCCACCAGTCAGTACCCTGGCAAGCTCCCATCCAGCTCAAAATAAAAGCTGCACTGAATAAGGAGCTCCACTGATGTTGTTTGGTTATTAAATGTTATAGAAATATAATTAAAGCATTCTCAACAGCTTACCAGCGCACAGAAACGCAATATAAAATGTGCATACAGAGAAAGACAAAAGCTGAATTTAAAACCGAATTTAAACATCCTCCATCACACAGACAAAATAAACCGAAGGAACTGTTTAAGAGTCAGTGTAATGCTCCAATGTATATAAAACTGATGAGATGCCCTGTTGTAGAAGGCCATCATATTCTGGCACCAAAAGGTATGAGAGTTGGCACTGGGGAGCTAAATTCCTAACCAGGTGGGGGCACCGCTGGGAGAGCACCTCCCAGAGAATTGGCAGTCCCCAGAAGCACCTCCTGCGGACTGGTTCTCTTCTTTATTTATCTGACCTAACGCTTTATATGCTACGATCTGCTGACTGGCACATCACGGGAGCTGTAGGCCCTTTCCCCATCTCAGCACGTACAGAATCATGCCTCCTGTGCTTTTCAGTACAATACACACACAGTGGAATAACAAACGTATAGGAAAATACGCAGCATTAAGACAGAACAATGAACAGTAAAGCAGAGCTGGAATGTGACCCGTTACATGATTGCAGAAGCAAATACTTTTTCTAGACGCATTTGGGACTTGCCATAGGTTTCCCCTCTCAATATGCACCTGCCGCGGCTTCATCTGAAGCCCTCTTCTCCTTTCAGGTTTGGTTCGTTTTGGGTCGTTCAATTGGTAGAGGACGGATCTGTGATTTCACAAACTTGCTACATCGACTTGGACTTGAATGTTTTATAAGGCATGCAAACTTAGGAAGCCTCAAACGAGAAGCATTAAACCTCCACCCCTCTCTCTTTTTCTTAGGATGATACCGAACCCTATTTTATTGGGATATTTTGCTTTGAGGCCAGCATCAAAATAATTGCACTGGGGTTTGTCTTTCACAAAGACTCGTATCTCCGAAATGGCTGGAATGTCATGGATTTTGTTGTCGTCCTTACAGGGTAAGTGACTCCGCTCTCCCCGCACTGTTTTCTCCCCTCTCTGGGGCCCTTATTAAATCTGATTAGGGTTTGGTTCCTTTGCGGCTGCTTATTACTATCAGAGAGGTGAGACAAAGGCCATGATATGTTTCAGATTGTATAGCGAAATACCGTTTAAAGGTGTTACTGTTCACGGAAGTGTTTTTGTTGTGAAAGTTTGGTGTGCTTTTCTTTGGTCCCAGCTCTGAGTACGTTCCTTTTTAATCCTGTGTTGATGGATCTTACTTGGAAGGCAAGGTGGTGGTAGTTGTTGGTTTTACACGAAGGTGGTGTTCCAAAACTATAGGATGCTTTTAAAACAAGAAATCGTTTTTGGGAAACTATTTACTGCTACATAAAAAGATCCAACTGGTTTTTGCGGGTTCTCTTATGAAAGGGCAGGAGGATAAAGGGTCATGGTGGATCACGGAGGATTGGAAAATGGTCCAGTCAATTGGTTTTAGGGGAAATAGAAAATATGTTTGGTTTGATGAAGAGGGAGAAATTAAGTTTGTTGTTTGGTTGTTGCAAGCGGTCGAATTGTATCATTTCTGCCTCCTGTGCCACCTCACCTGGGCTGCTCCAGTTCTTGACAAGTGCACAGCTGGGAGTTAATCAAGAGCACAAGAAGAGGTTTGCAGGCTCAGATCAAAGGCCGTCCAGGGACCTACCATGTACCTCTCGGAAGCTCAAAAACAGGATGTGAGCAGCCCCCCCAAGGAACTTAAAAGCATGCTGCCTTTGATCTCTGAAAATAGTGTGCAGTCATCTTGCCTGGTCCTTGATGGTCCTCCATAAATTTGTCTATGATGATGATGATGATGATTATTACTGTTGTTATTATTCATTGCAATTCCGCATCCCACCTTTCCTCTCTTGAAATTCAAGGAAGTAGATGCTGCTACAGTTCATGCTTACAAAAACCACACCGTGTGATGGGCTGGGGTGAGAGTCGGGCTGGGTCCAAAGCCCAATCTTCCTGCAGCAACTGAACCCCAACTCAGGGAAGTTGTGAGTCCCCTCGAGTGCTTTGCAAAGGAGAACGGCCAGGGTGTGCGTGTGCTGTGACGAAGGGTGTGGGAGGCATGAGAGAGCAAAAGCTTGGAACCCCCTACCCCAAACTAGCCCGCTGCACCCACCCTGCCTCTCCTGCGGAAATCCAGTTCAACCTCCGGGGTGCTCAGCGTGTGTCCTGCACTGAATCACTGTCACAAGAAAGGCCTGGCCCACGGTTATCTTTCGGGGTTGCTTGCCCTTATCTCCTGTTTGGCAAAGGCTGCATGCAAGGTGGGGGGGGAGCAGGTGGGTGCTCGGGGGACCCGTCTCCTCCACGCTGCTTCAGCCGTGGTGGGTTTTTCTAGTTGGGTACGTGAGCGATGGACCGCACAGCCCAAGCTTGCAGGACTTCTCGTGGAAGCGCTTTCCCCGTTCCGGAAAATGACGTGGGCACTTTCTCTCGCTTCGCCTTCTTGCTGCTACTCCGAGCACCGTTTGATCTTTGCCTCTAATTGCACAATAGCAGTTTGATTAGACAGCCTGTAATAAGAAGCCTTGTTGCTGTCATCAAACACTGGCCCCCCTTTGAAGCACAGGGCTGTGAATGTCAGGGCTTTGGGCTCCCGCAGGTGAGTCTCACTGGGCTCTGTTGAAATTGCCTCGTACAAGGGGCTTCCCACCAGGCAGGCAGCAGGGGGATACTTGTGTATATACTTGGTGACATTTCTTTGCGGAAGCCCCGCATGGGAAGTCGCTGTGTTAACTCCAGCGCCTGCCATTTCAGCTCGTCAGAGCAAGGGCAGAAGGAAGCAGCTTGGTTTACCCTGCTCTCACCCCCCACCCCGTACGCCTCGTTCACGTGACAAGCCATCCCCGAATGGCAAACGACCCTCGTGGGGATTTGTGGCCTCTTTGTAGACACGGAAAATCAGGTGTTGGTGAAAAAGACCGGCACTGGCTTGCTCACCTACATGGAGAACAACGTGGAAAGTTGCCTCAGCCCCAGTCAGTCTGCCGGCAATGCCTCTCCAGGGTTGCGGACGGGAGACTTTCTGCATTCGACCTGGAAATTCCAGGAACTGAATATTTGGCATGCAGAGCATGTGTTCCGTTGCTGAGCGAGGTCCAAGTCTGTGCCTTGCTTTGCAACTGTGCTCACAGGAATGGGCTTTTAGATCTGAGATGTTGGTGTTTTTGGAGACCTGCTGAGATACTTGGCAATGGTGCCAAGTCCACTTTCAGGACTGACCAGGAGGCGAGGGGAGGGCAGGGCAGTTCTTAAATGGCTCAAACTGCCCTATTTCTCCGCTCCAGCTCTGCTCCTGAGCAACAAGGCGCAGAGTGTCTACTCTGGTGTTCAGGGTTGCCAGGTCAAGATCATGTGAAGCTCCAAACGGGTTGGGGACATCCATTCACAGGTCAGTTGGAAGCAGCCCTTCCTGATAAAGCTTAGAAGAAGGATTTGCATCCATTTTCAACAAAGCAGCATCTATCCCTGACGCCAGAGCTCCAGCCCTTTTAGTTCAACCGTGGAAACAAAAACCCAAGACCTGCAGCTACCAAATGCATTACTGCTGGGTGTGTATTCATGTCCATATTACCTGTTGGTTGCTTCTATCATCCAAAACACAATCGCCACCAACACTGAGAAGTTAAGGACCTCCTTCTCTTCCCCCACCATCCATTGCGTCCCAACATAATGATCTGTGTTTTTGCCTGTCAAACTCAAGACATTAGAACTTGTTAATTAGCAAATAAATCAGAAGTTTGGCTTATCTTCTGCCAGGATCAATATTGTATCGAGCTAAACTGGAGCCTAATAGTTTGTAGCCTAAAATGGCTTGTTTTACCGATCCGGAAAGCGCTTTCTCAGTTTCCCAGAACAAGATGCATGGTGCCACTTTCTTGTTTACTTTCAGGGAAAGCCATTTGATGATTAATAGCCACAAGAGATACAAATAGATATATTTCCTCTAGCAGATTATCTTTCCTCTGAACATGGATCTCGAAATTCCTTGAGCTGCCTCTGGGTACCAAGGTGCCATTCAGAACTTGGAACCCAATATTCACTTTGAAGAAGTACAGCCAAAAAGGTGGAGTTCGTTTGTTTTGTTTGGCTTTCCTAGTATGATGTGAGGGAAAGGCAAAGACAGAAGAAGGAAAGAAAGACCAGCTCTGAGCTGGACTGACTCCATCAAGGAAGTCCCAGCTTTGAGTTGACAAGATCTGGGCAGGGCTGTCGCACCCAGGAATTTTTGGAAGGCCCCATTCAGAGGGTCACCGTGAGTTGAGGACAACTCGATGGCAAATGTCCCCCACCTTTGGATGTGTACAATCTCCAGTTCCATCGTGGTTAGACAGAAATTTGCAAATGTTTGTTTTCTTACATAAAAAAGAAAGACCCCCCCCCCCCCCAGTTCTCTCGTGTTGGCACCAGCCAGATTCCATAGACATCAGTGTTCCCAGTCCGGAGAGGACTATGTGGGATTAAAGATGATGATCTTTAATCTGTCTGCCAGGGGAAAAAATGTGGATGCCAAGGCCACATAATAAGCAATGGTTGAATGCCCGTGAATTTAGTCCCCATCCTTAAACAGCTAAGCACCCGACCCAGATGACGGATCTGCTAGTTTCTGTTACTCTCATGGTCGGCCTTTTACAAAACTCAAGTTTGTCCCATCTCAGGTATGAAGAAATGTGCAGGTGTCAGCAAGTTCTCGTTTACAAAATTATCTGGACGATATTTTAAAGAATCTATTTCTCCTAGTCTCTTTGGATCTGGGAAGGCGGGATGGAACTATTATTTATTTATTTATTTAAAAATTTATATGCCGCCCCTTGCACTACTCCTGCTTTATCCAATTCCTTTGGTGGCTTAGAAGGCCATAGATGCACAATGGGCCATGCCTAGGTCATGAAGAATAGGACAATTCCTAGATTTGTAGAGGGAGGCAATGGCTTGCAGAAAGAAACCTTGTGTGTGTGCACACATGCACAAATGGGAAATTGGTGTGAAAGGATTTGTGGTGGGCAGAACTACGTTTCCAGCCCTGCCAGTGAGTAAGGTCTTAGGCAGAAGAAGATGCAACACTAATACGACTGAGCGTGAGTTGGATCCCCGCTTCAGGACTCCACAGAAGGTGGAGGCCATGCTCAGCAAGCACCTCTGCCCCCAGTCAGCCAAGAATCCCTCCTTTGGCTTGGACAGAACAGGGCCCTTTGGACCCCCACCCCGGTTCTGGCTTCCTCGAAGCCTGCAAGCCCCGGTTTGTGCCAGACAGACAAGGCGAATTAATACTCAGCTCTGGCATTGGGCATCAGACTGGGTGTTACACTGGGCCGCCCCAGTGTGGCTGAATAGCTGGACCAGCTTCTTCCCCCCGCCCCCCATACCCTCCCTCCACCTCAATCTTGCCACAAGAAGCACGTCTGGAGTTGAAATAGCCAGAGAGTCTGCAAGCGGTGAAAACATTATTTGTGTTGTTGGTTCGATTAGCAGAAGCTAAAAGATGCTGCAGCTTTCTTGGCTGACAGGGGATAAATTAATGGCCCTGATGCTACAAAGGCCAAGGGAGAGAAGCCAGGGAGTGCGAGAGCAGCCTCTCCCATTTCCCCCTCGCCGGCTGGCTGCTGCGGTGCGGTGCCCAGAAGCAGCTTCCGGGGGCACTGGTGGGAGGCGCTTCCTCTTCCCCTCAGGGTCCCGGACAGCAAACAGCAGGACCCGTTTGCAGGGAGGGCTTTCCTCTGACACAGAGACATGGGAAATGGCTTTGCACCAAATCCAGCCTGCTGCCCCAGCTAGCAGAGCGCTCTGTGGCTTTAGGCACGCTGCTTTCCCAGCTGACGGGGAGAGGCTGGGCCTCTGAGGTCCAAGGCCCGGATGAGCAGGTTCTGATGCAGCACAGTGGACCAGTGGTGAGCGAAGGACTCGATCGGGCATCGGTCAAGGGCAGCCGGATCCGGGGAAGTCTGGCCCAGGTTGCTGCCAAGAACACTTTCAACTCTTTGGAGGTGCTTTCATGCCGAGCCAAGCTTCTCTGGTGAACTGCGACAGGAAGGGGCCTTCTTGTGAGCAAGGTCCTACGTGCACGTAGGTTTTCTCAGAAGGAGGCCTGTGGCTCAGTCCCCAGAGTTCCTCATCCCTCCCAAGAGTCATTGTCCTTCACAAGCCGTACCCTCGTGGGAGTCCCTCTTTAGGGTCAGGGGTTCTTGTGGTCTCCTGGAAAGTTCTGAACCTTGCTGGCTGTGGGGGGTCCCTGGTCTTCCACCATTACCTCTGAGGAGGAGCAAACTAACAGGGGCATGATGCAAAGAGAGGCAGAGCGGCAGCTTTGGAAGACACATGTCCTAGGAGATCGTCAGCACGGCAGGCCATCTCCAGGCAACATCTGGCTTTGGAGACAGACCTGCTCTGAGCCAGGCATATTGAAGCGAGCACCTCTCTGAGGAGCCGTGCCGGCAGATCTTCCCAGCTGCCGTGGCTCTTCTAGGAACTGGCGGGCCCTCGCACTGTGCGTGTCTGTGCAGCAAGACAGAAGCCGGCAGGGGCTGTGCCAGTGGAATGATGGAGGCAGGAGAGGCTGGGCTGCACTGGATGCTGGGAACTTAGGCTGCTGGGACACAGCATGATTTGCGTGCAAGAGAAAAAAGGGTCATTCCCTTCCGCTGACCCCGGAGAGTCACTCCCAGCCGGAATGGACAGTGCTGGTGGAGTGCCCGTATTCTGCTGGCGCTGTGGTCTTGCTCATCAAAGGAAAGTACTGCAGGGGAGCCGATTCCGATGAGGGCCGTGCAAATGGGGAGATTTAACACATTATTTTTAAAATTCCCCTTCAAACAGAATGCCCCCAGACCATCTATTTGCTTAGAAAAATGTCCTCACAGGCATCCAGAGCCGGAGGGTCCTTGGATGCTCCCCCGTGGCTAGGGAGTTGCATCTGGGAGGCAGCCCAATTAACAAGATTCCTTCAAGGCCTGCAGATAAACGTGTGTGTTTGCTGCTGATTTATTGAACTGATCTCTTGGACAAGGTGTCTTTTTTCAACAGACAGGAAGGTACTTAAAGCAGTCTAACCTGGACAGTGAAACTCACCAGGTCCAAACTGAAATAAAATAAAGCAAAATGATTTTCAAAAGATCCAGATCAGCTCAAAGGGGAGAGAGAGAGAGAGAGAGAGAGAGACAGGGTTAGTATCTGATCTGCAGGGAAGGTAAATTCCAATGCAAATGCAAATACAAGGAAGAAATCCTTTCGAGGGGCTGTGCTTTTCCGAGAAGGAAGGAAGGGGAGGCTGGTGGAGGCTGGCGCCATCCCTTTGGAGGCGGCATCAAAGGAAAGTTCGGCTAGTGCTTCTGCCTTCCAAGCACACCCGAAGTGCAGCTTTGCCCAGGTGGGCAGCTCTGCCAAGCTGGCCCTTGCTTCAGCAACAACAGCCCGTGCTCACGCATGGCGCTCTCTGCGCAAGAGCGTCTTCGTCATGCTCGCTCGTTTTATGACTGAATCAGCGTCACCCTCTTGCCCTCCTTGCCAGAAAGTGAGCTATAGGCTTCCCATCCCTCCTGTCCATCCTCGTGGTGAATACAGCAAAAATCGCCCGCTAGGTCCAGCTTGGGAGGATACGGCAGTGAAGGCTGCTCTTCAAGTGCCCATTCCGTGACAGCGCAAAGTCCTGCAGAATTTGAGACTGAGCGCAGGAATCGTATCCCGCGAATCTTGACTTCTCTCGAGAGCACAAGCCCACGAGCTTCTAGGTGACCTGTGTGCAGCGATCCGGTCGAAAGGGGAGCTGGGTAGCAAAAGCCCTGCCTTGTCCAATTGAGGGGAGCTTTCTTGGTGGTGGCACTTGGGCTGTGTGCTCTCCTGGCTTAGGAAGGCCTTCTTGGAACCGACTGCTTTTTCTAGCATGGTGAGAAGGGGGCTTGAACATCTTTCACCGACTCCCAACTCTCTTTTTGTTAAGGAGGTGTTTGAACTTTTAGGTTGCTGGTAGTAAAGAACTATATTCTTCTTAAAGGATATAATTACAGAAAGGATATAGCCAGGTTGGAGTCAGTGCAGCGTAGGGCCACAAGGATGGTGGCTGGTTTGCAGGGGATGGGGTATGAGGCGAGACTGAGGGAACTGGATCTCTTCAGCCTGGAGAAGAGGAGACTCAGAGGGGATATGTTGGCAACATACAGGTATGTGAGGGGCTGTCACATGGAGATGGGGAGAGGCCTGTTCTCCCCTGCAGAGGAAGGCAGGACGCGCTCCAATGGAGCAAAGCTCAGGGAGCCAAGGTTCAATTTGGATGCCAGGAAGCACTTCCTGACAGTTAGGACCCCGAGGGCGTGGAATGGGCTTCCACGGGAGGTTGTTGAGGCCCCATCGGTGCAGGTGTTCAAAGACAGGCTGGACATGCACATGGTGGGCATGTCATGAGCGGAGCCGGCTGGTGCCAGAGGTCAGACTAGATGGCCCGGGAGGCCCCTTCTGACTCGCTCTGTTTCTATGTTTCTATGTTTCTAAATCTATTGCTGCCATTTTTATCCTATTTTGAAAGTCAGTTTGGCAGTTCTGCATCGTTCTCTATTTGATGCAGGAGGTACTTTGATGGTTGATTTGATATCCCACTTTTGGGGAGCGGGGAGATGGGTTTGTGCAATTCTGCTGCTCCCGTCTACTTTATCTTCACAACAACCCTGGGAGAAACATTGGGTGCAGAGCCGGTGACTGGCCGAAAAACATCTCATGAATGCACAGGGACTAGAATCTTTATCTGCCAGGTCCCAGTCCAACACTCTTAACTACTAGGCTACATTGGCTCTCCTAAACTGGCTTGGGAAACATTTAGGGCAGAAAGTGCGAGGTATAAATAAATAATCTCGTCAGAGATGCGCAACTTTCGGCTCTCGAGCTGTTTTGGCCTACCGCTTCCCTCATGCCTCGCCATCCATTGGCTTTGTTGGCCAGGGTTTATTGGCCAGGGTTTAAGATCAGGTTAAGAAGGGGAGGCCTTGCTCCGGGAATCCTCTTTGAAGGAGGCATGGAGGGTGTCTACCCAGAGGAGGGCCTTCTCTGCAGTGGCACCCAGACTATGGGATGCGCTCCCCAGAGAGGTCCGCCTGACCATCATTTTAATAATTAAGGTTTTTAGATGTTTTAGGATCTTTTTACCACAGTTGCATTTCCTATTCTTTCTCTCCTCCCTTCTTTCCCTTGTTTTATGAAGTGTTGTTTTATATTTATTATCTACTGCTTTATCACTGTATTATTGTAATATTTTAAATCACCGTAAGCCATCCTGAGCCGTTTGTCGGAAAGGACGGGATATAAAATTTGTTTAAATTAAAAATTAAAATTATGGGAAGCACAAGTCCCAGGTTGCCCACCCGTGATCTATGTTAAGGCCAAGGACTGGTGACCCCAGGGTGAGACCCATGCCCCGAGTCCCCTCTTGTTCTTCTTTAGCCTGGTGTCTTCTCCATGTAACTTCCAGGAATGCTTACGGTGGTGCTGAAAGGTGAAATGTTTTAGCACCAAATATAACACTCTCATTAGGCGTTCTCTTGATAATTCAGTCCATTTTAATATGATTACCTTGGCATGACAAACCTGCAAAGATTGCCAGAGTCTAAAAAGGAGAACTGGAGAAGGAAGGGGGGAAAGGCACCCGTTGCTTTGGGTAGCATCAGGTCGAAGTTTCTGCAAAAATCGGGCCAGCTGGCTGTCCTCAGCTGGCTGTCCTCAAGCAGCAGCGTGTGGTTTTCGCCTCCCTTTGCTGCGGAGTGATGGAAAAGCTGCCCCCGGGGGTTGATAGCGAGGGGAGAAGCCAGCAGCTGCCCCGAGCACCACTTGGGAACGAAAGGCAGAAGAGACGCTTCATAAATCGACATTTTTCAGTGGGACCCATGGCTTCGGAGAGCTGCTCTTGTCTGTTTGTGACAGGGACAAAGGGCTTGTTCCAAGCTGAGCAGAGCCGAGAATCAGGCCCACGGATGCTGCGGGACGAGAGCGCGTCCTTCGCGTGAGGGATGCCAAGCTCTCCTCCCGCTCTTTGCGCAAACTACACAAAGCGTGCAAGTCGGCGGTGGCAGGAGAGCTTCGCTGATGCAAATGGTCAGTGCAAGGCGGGCTAGAGAAGACTGGAGTCAGGCTGAGTTCGGGGAACCGAGCTGAGGAAATCGGGTGGATCCCCGCCCTCAGGCTGGAGCCCATATGGAACTCATGGCACAGGTCGCCAGCGCTTTTCCAGGCTTGGCTTGGCGTGGGTCCTCGAACTGTGGCCCGTGGGCCGGATCCGGCCCGCCTCAGAGGGTTTGGACTCGCCACGGCCGGCCCGCCTTGCCCTGCACGCGGGGAGGGGGCGCCTGGCTCGCCCGGAGGTCGCTCTGCACGCGCTCGGGGGAGCCATCTCCAGGCGAGCAAGCTGCTGCCCTGCCCGTGCGCCCCGCCCCATGCCCCGCCTCCCTGCCCCTCCCCTCCCCACGCCCGCGTGCCCCACCTTTGCCGCAGCGCCCCGTGTCCTGCCCCACCTCACTTTGCCTCACCCATGCGCCCCGCCCATGCGCCCCGCCCATGCGCCCTGCCCTCCCCTTGCTGTGCACCCGTGCCATGCCCACACGCCCCGCCCCCAGCCCACCCCGCGCCCCCACCCCGCCTCGCTCCGCCCGCGTGCCCCACCGGCACCTTCCCACTGGCCCCCGCCGAAAGCCGCAGGACCGGCCTTGGGCTCGCTTGCCGTGTTTGGGGGTCTCCGGCGGAGGCTTGGCCGGCTCCCGCGGCTCCTCCCGCGACAGACGGGGCCCCCCGGAGGACGCCGGGCCCTCGGGGGCTGCCGCTTCTTCCCCACCCCGGAGTGCACGTCCCTCGCCCGTTAGCCCGCTGCTGCTCCCCCCGCGTTTCGGAAGGGGACACGATGCAACTCTTGAATTCCGGCGTTCTGCGTTGTTATCAAAGCTTGTCAGGTTGCTTTTAGGGTTTTTACAATGGCTTCTGTTTGATGGTTTCATCTCGGCTTCCGAATGCTTTGATAAACGCCTTGGTTGGGCTTCGGAAAGGCAGTGTAGAAATGTCAGGAACACGCACACCAATGCGTCACTGATGGGTAACTAAATTGCCTTGCCTGGCAGATTAAGGTACAGAACTTTAGTAACCCCCCATCGGTTCCATTCTCTTTTCGCTACATAAGAAGCCTTTCTTTTCTGTCGTTTTCAATCAGGAGGGGGGAAGTGAAAAGGAAGAATTCAAATTTAAAGCAAGCCCACAGAGGCCAGGCAAATCAACCTTTTATGTGGCGCTTACAGAAGGGACACCCAAGGCTTGGATCTCTCTAGCGTAGCTGGTGCATTTCAGCAGAAAGACATTTCCATTGTTCCACATTTCCTGAATAAAATCTTAGCGCATTGCAAAGCTGGTTTTAGGACTCGCGTGGGTTATCGGTGCTTTCTTTGCCCCTGTGTTTGCGTAGCTCAGAGGGGCAGTGTCTTTTGTCTGAGCACGCGGTGAGTGCGAAGAAGAATTAAATCGCGTTCGGTTCCGACACAAAGTTTCTGCCCTTTTACTTCAGTGTCCCATCTGGATAACAAGAAGCCGAAGTGTTTGAGGCTTTTCTTTTCCTGGCTGAAAACCAGAGAATATTTCCTCTTCTCCCCTCTTGCAATGGGGCAGACTGTAATTGGCTTTATTTTGATAGTTGGACAGTGAAGAGACCTGACAGGAAAAAATGGAGGCAGTCAAGACTTGACGCTGGAGGAGAGCTTTGCAAATAAGCTAGACTGACAGAAAGATGGATGCACAAGGGGGTCCTAGATCCAGTCAAGCCAGGACTCGCCCTGGGAGCAAAAAGGACAGGACCGAGGCCGTCCTATCTGGGGCACATCATGGGAAGGCAAGGCTCACCGGAGAAGACAATCATGCCCGGGAACGTTGAAGGCAAGAAGAAGAGGAGAACCAGACTGGAGATGGATGGACTCCCTCAGGAAGGACCCAGCTGGTGGTTTACAAGAACTGATCAGGATGTCAAGGATGGGACACTCTGGAGGGTGCTTCCTTCACAGAGTCTCCATGACTTGACAGTATGTCACAACAGCACAATTGCTTTGATGCCAAGCTGAAGCACTTACAACTGGGATGTGACTTCTGCGGAGAGACTGAGAGAACTGGGCATGCTCAGCCTTGAGAAGAGAAGACTGAGCGGGGACAAGGTATCCCTCTATAAGTCCCTCAAAGGCTGTCCCAAAGAGGGAGGTCATGCTCTCTTCTTGCTGATGCCAGAGTGTAGGACACGGAATAATCAGCTCAAGTTGCAACAACCCAGATTCAGGCTGGACATCAGGAAAAGCTTCCTCACTGTCAGAGCAATATGACAGGGTAACCAGCTGCCTGGAGAGGTGATGGGCTCTCCCACACTGGAGACATTCAAGAAGAACCTGGGCAGCCCTCTGAGTGGGGTGGTGTGAATTGGTGTCCTGCAACAGCAGGGGGTGGACTAGATGGCCTTCTGGCCCCTTGCAACTCAACTATTCTATGATTCTCAGATGGAGCTATTTGCAGCTCCGTGGTCCGATCAACCCAATCCTGCCAGGATGTCTCTGAACGAGACAGGAGCCTGTCTGAAACCCCACTAGTCTCCTCCTGAGGAACCCTCCCTTGTTGTCCTATTGCTTGGCACTGTGCTCTCAGTCTTTCCTGTATGCTGCTACATGGCCATAGGCTGCCTTCCCATAACATTAAAACCCCCCATGAGGGTGTTCGTTCTTTTGACTAACCCAGGCATCCCCAAGCTGTTCCCCTCTGACAGCATGGCTGGTGGCCAGAAACACCCATCCTCACTGCCCAAAACACCTGGAAGGTCCTCGTTTGGGGAAGGCCGAGCTACAGAAAACCAACACAATCTTGCAATCTCAAATTCAGGCCCAGCTGGCTGTGTGCGATGTGGCAACTTGGGTTTTGTCATGGAATCTCTTGACTTCCTTTAGGAGGAAGTCTTCAAAATCAAGTTGATGTCGCCCCTTATGTGATACAGGGGCTATTCGTCAAACTTCCAGCCCTTAACCTCTTGCGCCTGCTCCCCGAAAAGGGCTGGACTTCCCTCTCCAGCCCTGGAGAACCATGGCTAGTGGTTAGGCAGTCCCAACGTAGGCGAGCCAGTAATTTATAAGGACAGCTGCCGGTTTCCTAAACGCAGCTTAAATGGAAGTGTGGGGTATAAATTATTATTTCTATTTATTTACTTTGAAGGACGAGAGTGCCCAACCTGTCACTTTGGCTGCCACTGCCAAGATTCGTTTGGAATGATTGAAGTGTAATGAAGTGTTACGGGACAAGCCACGTCGGAATAAATTAACGTAGCAGGAAGGAAAGAACTGCCGCAGGCGCGTGAGGAAGCAGCCGGGCCTCGGGCAGGAATTCTCAGGAGGCGGTGCAGCGTCGTGACTTGAAGGAGACGTTGGGAAGTTTGACTCAGACTCTGTGGTGGACCCCTCGTGTTAACTGGGTTTTGGTTTTTAATGGAATAGCATATTCAATGCCAAGGTTTGAATACCAAGGTTCAATCTGGATGCCAGGAAGGACTTCCTGATGGTTAGGACCCCCAGGGTGTGGAATGGGCTTCCACGGGAGGTCGTTGAGGCCCCATCGGTGAGGGTGTTCAAGGATAGGCTGGACAAGCACATGGTGGGCATGTCATGAATGGAGCCGACTGGAGCCGGGGGTCAGACTAGATGGCCCGGGAGACCCCTTCTGACTCGCTCTGTTTCTGTGTTTCTATGTTTCTATATTTGTTAAGTGCTTTGTGGGCCAGTCACAGAACTTGGGTGATGAGGCAGTATATTCACATGTCATTCTTTGTTCAATTTCCCCCCCACCTTCTGGCCAAGAAAAGTGACTCTAGTCCAACCTAACAACTTTTTCAAATGTTGCTTTCAAAGGCGTTACGAAGAACAGTAAAACCAAGACATCAGAAAACCAGGGAACACACACACACACACACAATTACAGAATACAAACAGCACCCAACTGGACAGACCACTCGGCACTATGCAAAATGCTTTCTGTCTGTTGTATTAACCGCTGGGGGCTTTCATTTCAGTGAAAACCAAAGACTTTCATTTTGAATTCAAGGATTCTTAGCAAGAAACGAAAGCACTTGTGTCATGATCTGTAGTTTTTTTGTATCATGATGAAATATGGATGTAGAATATAGATAAGGAGAAGAAGTTTACACTCTCCCTCTCTGTGCCCATATTTTTGCCAATGGATTGTCTCTGGGCCTTCAACGTTGCCTGAATGAGTGATAGGTTAGTTCCCCTCCTCCAGGCAAAAGCAAAAGACAAGGCTTCTTGCCATGGATTTTAAGAAGTTCTCCTCTCCCTCTGTTTCAGACCCTGTCTGCACACACAGTCTATCAAAGAATCATAGAATAGCAGAGTTGGAAGGGGCCATGAAGGCCACCGGGTCCACTCCCTGCTGTTGCAGGACACCACGTCACACCACCCCACTCAAGACGGCTGCCCAGTTTCTTTCTGAAGGTCTCTAATATTCAAAAACAAACTGTCACACCCCTTTCTTGGGAAATAGCAGGGCAAGATGCTTCAGTGAAGGAAACACTTTTCAAGGCCATTTCAAGAGTCCGGATCTCTCGTGCTCTTCCTGACAAGCTGAAAGCCAAGGCCTTGACATGTCTTCAAGAAACGTTTGGATGTGGGAAAGTTCTCTGGACCAGCTGTTCAACCTTAAAAGCTCCCCTGCCGTTCTCCTGCTAGAATCCACCCTATACCCTCGCTAGTAGAACTCCTCTGAGGAGAAAATCAACCCACCTTTTTCCATGGCAGGGAAGTTCCAAAGCCTAAACTCGTTCTGTGGACATGAGCTCTACCCTACAGCCTAAACATGGCCTTGGAGAAGCCACAGTCTTGTTTTCTGCCTCAGTTCTCCCATGGCCAATGCAGGAATCATGCTATTGACTTCATCTTACTGCAGCTTTTTGCAAGCCGGTTCCTTTCAGATGTGTTGGAAGAAAACTCCGGATCAGCAGGACTGTTCTTGTCTGACAGCACAGGGTGAAACCGAACCAACGGGGTGAGTGCAGGGCTGCATCCAAACTTTGTGACTGGAATTAGAACCGGCTCACGCTCTTGAGTCTCTTAGAATACTGGAAAGCTGTGCAAAAATGCTCGTCGTTCGTTCTTCTTTTCTTCAAGATGAATGTACCGGTTTTTCTCTGTGACTTGTTCAGCAGTGATGCAGCGACTCTTCCAAGAGATACTTAGAAGGGGTTTTGGGGGGTGCTGCACTGATGTGAACAGGCCAAGCTGTTCTTGTTGGAATTCCCTCTTCTATACACCAGTTGGCACTATTGATCTCTTTTGCTCCATCATCCAAACATGTCCTCTGAGTGCATGGAGCTTTCTGATCAGAGTTTGGAGGGTTTAAAAATTAGAAGAGGAAAAAAAGAGCAAAAGGTGCTTGGATTAGGGGCGCATGTGTGCATGCTGAGAGGCTCATGTTGAAATCTCTCCGATAAGTAACCATTTCCTGGCCTCCTTGGACAGAAGAGATAAAAGGCTTCAGGCCCCAAGCTCAAATGAGAGACTGTGAAAGGGATTCTTGTATGCCATTGTGGCAAGTAACAGCCGGGCTGTGTCTGCATCAAAGGGTCTCCTGGCTTCTAGCCTTGAACCTTGTTTTCGTCCATCTTGGTCTGATGCGTTCTGGGGACGCATGAGCTGGGAGTTCTCAGCCTGCGAGCCTCGGTACAGCTGGCCTCGTTGAAAGAAGACAAGGTCTCCACCTTTCTCCACATGCACCCGTGTTGTTCTGCTGAACAAGGAGGCCTGCAGGAGTGAGACAGGTTGTCTGTCCCGCTGGAGTGTCCATGGGTACCCAATGCAGAAATCCCCATGGGACAGGCACATTCCATCGATTCCCGTGATGCTGGAATTTTCTGTCTGAAGTTCCCATCGCATGTACCAAAGCAGAGCTTTTGGTTGATTGCACATTGTATCTTTTGCATGCCAGGTGCCCTATCACTGGCATACTTTCCTGCACTTAAAAACGAAGTAAGGTTCCAGTCCTCATGGTTCTGCTTAAGCAGCTGAATTGAACAGGAGTGGTTTAGGCAGTGGTCTATTTAACTCAGAATATTCTGTATCGATGGATAGTGTTTCTCAAGGAGTATTTATTGCCCATTCTTATACAGGGATTCTGGGAATGAACCCGGAAAACTTTGGCATGTAACCCGGAAGGGGCTGCCAGGATAGTAGTCCCCCTTTGCTCTTCAACATGCAGACGCACGATCAAGAGATCCACCCCATTCCAAGCCTGCCCCCAATTCCAGGTGCAAGGAAACGTGGTAAGAACTGGAGGAGGACCAAGCCAACAGTCGGCTTGCACAGCTGAAGTTACCCTTGGCTTGTGATCGACGGAGGTACGATCATGAACTCGGATTCCTTTCTCAAGAGAAGCAGCCTCGCAGAGGTGAACCACAATGACATTTTTTTAGTGGGTGGGTGTGTGGAGGGGGGTGCAGAGGCAAAGATCAGCCTTTCAGCCTCTCTGGAGGCTTCCAGGCATTGCCTTTTGCTTCCCTCTCGCTTTGCACACCTGGATCCGTTTGTCTCTTTGCTGTGCCTGGAACCGCATCATCATAATCTGCTTGGTTTCTATGGTGACGTTGCACCTAGCTGGAGAGTGTGCGTGCGCGGCACACATGCTTCCGAGGAGGGAACTTTTGTGTTCCTGTGTGGTTTGCTAAGCCAAAGGCGTGGTCTGCAGCTCCACGTTCGACCGGGTGCGCGCTTGTGCCCTCGGAGCTGACCTGTGCCACGGAGAGTGCAGCTCCGGCTCCGGCAGCCACTTGCGCTGGCCTTGCAGGGTGATGAATGCATGCAAAGCACGACACCTGGATGGGATGGGAACACAGGGGGAGATGGGTGGTCTCAGCCACGCTCTGGAATCCGTGACCTCCTGCATCATCCCAGAGAGCCAGAGTCCAGGAGGCACTTTTAATGGAGTGCATCGCATCAAAAAGCCACTGGAAATCTGTTCCCAGTCCAAGTGCTTGAGGAGAAACAGACATGGATGTTTGTGTCGTGTTTGAGGAATCTGGGTTTGGGAAGGGTCAGGACCAAGCAGGAAAGGAAGTTGGTGGACACTTGAGTGGTGGATTCCATGGAGCTGCACGATCTCGGCGATTTTCCCAGCCCCGCATCCCCAACCTCCCAAAGGCTAAAGAACCTACAAATCGCACGGTTGTCGGAGGCCTGCATTCTCCATCCTCTTCACTTTGGACGGTAGCTGTCTGAGCATTTTCTTGGGTCCGTTCCAGACAAATTGCCCACGGCAGCACACAAAACAAAGTCTCATGAATTACAGTAACAGCAAAACCAAATAATGATATAATCAAGATGAAACCATAGGCACAAGCATAAAAAAGTCACAGAGCACAGGAGCGAATTTAATTAAACAGCCCCAGCAAACAGAAATGTCTCTTTGGAATGGCAAAGTGGAAGGGAGAGATTTGCCACTTCTTCTCTCGAACCCCTTCTTGCTCTCCGAGGAGGATGTGGACCAGGCCTGAGACAAAGAAATGCCACCAAATACTGAATTCTGAACTTTTTAAGAATGTCCTTCTGCTTTCTTTTAGTTAGGGCATGACCCTGTAGTCTCTGAATACTTGTTCAGCACAGGGTCATAAGAATGGTTGCCAGGTTGGGAGGAATGACATTGGAGGAAGGATGGTGGGAGCTGTGTCTCTTCAGCCTGGAGAAGAGGAGACTCCGAGGGGATCTTTGAGCAACTTGTAGGGATGTGAGGGGATGCCATGTGGAGGAAGGCCGGGACCTGTTCTTCCCTGCAGTGGAGGGCAGGATGCGGTCCAATGGGGCTAAACTCAAGGAACCAAGAAGTCAGGAAGTACTTCCTGGTGGTTAGGACCCCTAAGATATGGAAGGGGCTTCCACAGGAGGTGATGGAGGCCCCTCAGGGAGGGTGTTCAAAGGAAGATCAGACAACCACATGTTGGGGATTACATGGTGGAGCTGGCTGGAACTGCGGGTCAGACTAGATGGCCTGGGAGACCTCTTCTGACTTGCTTTGTGTTTTGGGGGAGCAAAGGTGTGTTCAGAGCTCCCCAAGGCCCTGCCGGGCACTCCCAGCCTCCTCCCCTGCTCCTCTCAGTGCTCCATCTAAATGTCTTAAAATAGCCATCCTGAGAAGCTACGCAGGAAGGACAATGTGGTTTCCGCATGGGATTCAGGAAAGCTTCCGACTTTGGAGATGCCTCCAAGCGCCTGGCTTACATCCTTGAAGATGTAACCATGGAGGCAACAGGGGCACAGAGTTTCGGCTTGAATGCCTCCAGTGTGGGAGGGCCCCCCACCTCTCCAGGCGGCTGGTCCCACTGCCGTACGGCTCGGACAGCGAGGACGCTTCTCCTGATGTCCAGCCTGAACCTGGGCTGTCGCAACCTGAGCGGATTATTCCACGTCCTTAAAAGAGTGGGATGCAGAGATCCTTGCCTGCATTGCTGGAGAGCGCCAGTCCACCACGGCTCTCAGACGGAGGGGTGGACCCACCAAAGGACCTTCTCTCCAGGGCCTACCATCCCGGGGCTCGGGAGGGGCTCTTTCCCAGCACCAGCTTCCCACTCCGTGTTCTCTGCTGGGAATTGAACTTGGGTCTTTCCACGTGCCAAGCATCTGCTAAACCGCCAAGCAGCGGTTTCTTCCCATCATATTCCACACGGGCACCGCTGGTTGAGCCAAAATGTGATGGGTTTACATCAGCCCCTTTGACAACGAGTAGTTTGCCCAGAAGATGGAAAACTCTATCCCTCTCTTTTCCGTATGCATGGCTGAGCCAACCACCGTGTGCTGCCATCGGAGAAATAAGAGTGGGCAGCTATGGACACATTCCCTGCTGTGCCGGGGGCTCAAATATTGGTGAAAGTGTTTGCAGGTAGATTTTCAACCAACTCTCTCTTTTTTAAAATTAGATTTCGGGGGGCTTGGCACAAGACAGATGATGAGCTGAGATCAGATCTCATGCTCCAGGGCACAAGATAATTACCTGCAAGGCCCAGGAAAGACGATTTCATTCTATTGAATTAATGGTGCTCAGATCTCTTGCTAATAGAAGGCGGAAGTGATGGTGTAGGGTGCATTTGTTTCTGCTAGTTTCTGGCTCAGCAAGCGCATATATTCAATATAGTCAGGAATTCAATATATTCCTGTGTTCTGGCCTCTCTTCTATCCTTCGCTTTGCCTTCCGGGAGATGTCTTTTTTGCTTCCCTCCTGGGTCATGCTAGCAGTGACATTTTTCTTCAGGATTTCTCAGGGTCTTTAGAAGCAAAATACGTGTATGAAGCTAGAATGCCTCTTGTCTCCAGCACGTGCAAACACACCTGCACAGAAACGGGAAGAGGTCACATTATGTAGTGCCTGAGCCATGACAATATCATGCGCTAGTGAGGCTTGTTTTGAAATGCTGGATGGGTCATTGTAGGGCAATTATGTTTCCTGCAAGGCCTTTAATGCAAAGCACAAGCCCGTTTCTTGGGTGTGTAAAACAACACAGGAGAGACCCTGGTGTGCTACAAATTTGACAGAGAATGCTTTGGATGAAAGTAGCTTGGCTCCCTTGGTTTTCTCTTCCGTCCTTCCTTCCTTCCTTCCGTCCTTCCTTCCTTCCTTCCTTCCTTCCTTCCTTCGCAGCTGAAAGACACGTGCAAATGAACCTTTCTTGTTGCTGCAATTACTCGGCCAAGTTTGAGGAGCTGAAAGCTGACATTCCGCTCTTCATCTCCACTTTTGCAGGTGCCAGAAATCCGAAGGTGCCATTGTATTTCCTGCTTCTGATCGTTGGCCCTCCCCTTCCAGTTCATTGCACAACTAATTCTGGACCTTCTCTAGCCTCTCTTTTTTATGCCTAGTTTTATAGGCGAGTTTTAATCTGGCTGGCTGCCAAATGCCATTGGAAGTGTGTGTTCCGATTAAATAGTGATTTGTCCAAGAAGCCGCTCTTGTCTTCTGGTGCCTGCAATACGGCCGTTGATTGAGCAGGAGAATGTGATCTTTGCGATGGGGAGGACGGGGCTAGTTCAGAGAGGGGCATCGGACGGAGTAGAACAGGTGCTTCAGGACCTGGTGCCTTGATGAGATGATGGTGTTGTTATAATTGTGCTTGGTATGATTATGCCTTGCACTGGGTCAGTGTCTCTTGGTTCACCTGATCTGGTGTCACCTCTTCTGACTGATGGTGGCTCTCCAGGGTCACTGAGGGAGAATGGTCTTCTCCATCATCGCCTACCTGAGAACTTTTTCACCGGTGACGCTCAGAATCGAACCTGGGACCTCTCGTGTACAAAACGTGGACGCTGCAGCTGAGCTGCTGTCCTCTCCCTCTAGTCTGCCACATCAGGCGGTCCTTCTCACCGTGCGCTGGTGGGACCGCCTTCTTCCCTGGGGCCTGTGCTTCAGTTCCGCTCCTTCGTATGTCTTATCTTACCCTGGCTTGCTGTGCACACTGCTAACTGTGTGGCGCTTCGGCCAACGTGTCCCAACTTGGGACCCAAGATATTGCTGGACCACAGGGGCTGAAGGAAGTTCGAGCCCAACGGCGTGGGGGGCTCAGGCTCTGCATCCCGGCTAGTCGCATGCTCCCCCTGCAGTTCTCCTCCTCTGAGGATGACCTGGCTTGGATTCAAGGGTTTCTCCTCCCCTGAGGATGAACGCAGGAGCAACTCTGGCTTGCAGACAGGGTCCTCAAGGTTGAGCAATGGGAGTCTTCTGATTCCTAGGATGGCTTGGAGGCCAACTGCCTAGCCCCCAAGAACGCTATCATCTGAAACAAAGAGCCCTTGCCAGGTTCTCATCTAAACTCCTTCATTCACTTTAGCTGGGGGCTTGGCTGAACTCTAGGGTGTCCCTCTTCTAAAAGACCACAATCACACAAAGTTTGTTGCTGGAAAACAGCATCTCTTCCAGCTGCACCGTTCCCACCCCTTGTCCCTGTGTTTCTGCATTCGTTCTTTGTCTGGACGATTCTTGTGTGTCTCTTTGGACTGCCTTTGGGTACACGGGGTCGAATCCTGACTGATGTGGATTCTTGCAGGCTTTGACCCTGGACTGCATGACTGTTCTTCTGCCTCTCCCCGGAAACTCAGCGATAGTAATCAAATGACCTTGGGAGAACCTTTAACAAATTGTTTTTGCCGCAATCTTCTCTTTATTAACAACTCGGTTGGCTGGTTTCCCAGCTGGATGGCCATCTTCTAATTCAGACCTAGTCAAAGCAGAACACAACAGGAGATAGAAGGACAATCTCAGCTTTGCTGGCTGCCCCCAGACATGAATATGTTAGGTGGGGAATATTAAGTTGTTTTTCTGTACACCTGAGACAAGAAAGCTGTGACGCTCCAGAAGTTGCTGGGCTCTAATTCCCACCAGCCCCAGTCAGGGTAGCCAATGCTCAGGGTTGATGGGAATCGCAGTTCAGCATCCGAGGACCACAGGTTTTCCACTCCTCATGTATACAAATCTTCCAAGGTTTCATAGAGTGAAATTGAGGCACTGTTTTGTATGCGCGTGTCTTTCCTTAGCTCACACGGGTCATGACTTGAGCATCTGGTGACGTGTTTTCAAAGCAAAGGATGCTTGTCCAGTTTGAATGGCTGATGGTCACGGAGGACTGGGATTATATTCCGGCAGGATCCAAGGACCCACGCTTTGGCACATTTGGCTGAGACCACCTCAAATAGATGTGTGTTCACACTAGTGCAAGAAGGTCACACCAGATTATGCAACAGCCACTCAGCAGAACGGGCAAGTGGCGGACTGCTTGGAAACTCTTTTGAAGACTGTTAAGACCTGTGGGGGAGGCTCTCCTTCATGGCTTGCCGGCTTCCTGAGCTGCTGGGAACATCAGAAAAAGCCTTCTTAGGGTGCAATCATATGAGTTGTACCCTCCATGCTTTTAAGCCCCCAAACTTGGATGCTGATGTGCATTCCATGCAAAGCTCAGGAAATGGCGGAGGCCCATCTTCACACCCCTGTCACCACACCTGGCGTTTTCATTAGATGAATTGTTTTGGCCACTAGTCAAAGGCTTTTAAGAGGAGCACAGAACCATACCAGAGAGGTCTCAGGATAGCTCATTCCCTGCTCTTGCTAATCCTTTCCTCCTCCACTGAAATGCTCCCGCTTACCCCTCTCTGGGGATGTGTTTCCGGCCTCAGAGAGGCAGCCGGTGCAGTCTTTTCTTCTCTGGCTATGGGGCAGGAAGGGTTTGGAGATCTGGTTCTGAGCTCTGAGGACTGTCTCCAGTCTCAGAGCAGGGAATCTGAAATATCCTTTGGCCCTTCAGGCACCATCCAGGGGCCACAGGATCGCTCACGCTGTGGCTGTGCTCAAAGAAACCTGGCAAGTATCTTCACCATTCGTGAAGATTCTGTTTTGGCCTGCTGTCTGATACATTTTTCTGCCTTGTTGCTTTGTCTCATTGTGTGTGTGTGTGTGTGTGTTTTAGTTAAATAGTTGCTGCATTTTTCTTCCTAATTATCATTCAAGATGTTGTGATATCTTGTTGCTTCCTTGTGTTCTTTGTTAAAGATGGAAAGGATGTTATCTTGCCTTAGAAGTGGGATCAGATTTACTAAATTAATCTCTAACTGGGAGCAAAGGGTCCCACACGTTCCTGCTCCAACGTTCTTCACAAGCAACCGATCTTATAGTTTCCAGCTACCTCTTTCTGTACAAGCTATAAATGTGTATTAATGAGAGAAGATCGCCTCAGGCAGCTCCTGTGGGAGCCTGTGTCAGCAAACGAATTGCTGCAGGTGTCAGCAAAAAGTGGTTGGAGAAAGGTTCCTACAGAGATTGAGAGAGAGAGAGAGAGAGAGAATCTTCGAGGTATTAAAAATTGGGGGAGGCATGCCTCTGGTAGAGCATTCACCAAAAGGTTGCTTTCCGGATGGTCCAGCATGGCTGATCGGTGATGGAAGCTGTAGTCCAAAACAAAGGAGGTGGGGGAATGCTGTTGCTCAGCTGGATCCAAGAGGTCCTGCTTTTAATCTCTGCTCTACTACAAGGAGCTACTGGGAAGGCGACCTCACCGTGTATGTCCAGTGACTGCTTTCCAGTCCCCTTCATTGCTGCCCCGCCAATTTCATCCTTCCTCTAATTTCTTAGCCGCAGACTCCGTCTGAATGGATGACTGAGTCAAAGTCATCCATTTTTGTCTTCAGTTGCATCGACGTTCTCCTCTCAGGCCACTAGTGCAGGACCACCAAAATAAGGGGAAATCTAAGTAAGGCCACGAGGAATATTTCCCTTCCAGGAAGGGCATTGTGCCAGCAGTTCAGCCTTCTAAAACTTCTCACTTCTCCAAAGGAAAATCCACTGTTTTCAGAGAAAATCTCATGTCACATGTGGAAGTCAGCTTTTTTGGAGCCAGCCTTCGGTACCTCATGTTGGATGTCCCCCGAAGCTCTTGGACCTGCCTTCAGGTGAAGTTCTTATCCCAAGAACTTAGCCTCAAGCTTTTGCAAAAGTGTTTTTCCAAAGGGAGAGGGGAACAAACTATTGCAGTACTGAAGAAGGTGAGGCAAGCTGAAGGGGGACTCAGGTCGTTTGCTGACCGGGTGGGCTGGTCAGCAAACTTTAAATTGTAAAAGTAATGGGCAACTTGAAAGAAAAGTGGTTTCGTTCCATGCGGCCTTCTAGAGAAATTATTAACGAATTAATCCATTAATTATTATATCCCGTCCTTCTGTACAAACACTCGGGATGGCTTACATAGTATAAAATTAAAATAATACAATAATAAAACCACAATGATTAAGAACATATAAAAGTGAACATTATAAACTAAAAAGAAAATGAAGGAAAAAATAGAAAATGCAACTATGAGAACAGAGGAAAAAAAATCTTAAAACATCTAAAACCCTTGATTACTAACATGATGGTTGAATAAAGGCCTCATGCGCTGAGATGGAAAATGAACGCTCCATCAAATGCACCAAGAAATTGGCTTGGAAATATTTAGCAAGGAAGGATCCATTGAAGGAGTGGAGACGATTTACAATAAATTTACATTTATTTACAGTTTTTACATTTCCTGCAAGGCAACTTTTCTTGTCACCTTGTGCATGAAAAGCATCAAAGAGCAGCAGCTATGGGGATGAGCATATGGAAATGACTGGATTTCTGTGCGATTAAAACCCAGTCTTTCTTAATAATTTGATTTATTAAAGTCTCTCCTTTCCTTCCCTGAGACAAGGCTCTTAGGGTTTCGTAAGCACTCTCAAAAATCCGCAGATAAAAGCATTTCCTTGTAAGACACACAATACAGAACAGAAGCACAGCTTTGCAGAAGCGGTTCGGTGAAATCCGGTGCATGTTACATGCAAGCCAGGGAGGCCGGGGTTCTACTGACACATTGCCAAGAAAGAGAGATGCATCAGCAAAAAAGGGGAAGAAAAGATTAAAACAGTGAGAGAGTGAGGACGAGAGGACACCGACGTGCATACAATGTGCACAACCTAATGCATATGTATGGAGACACATATCATAGGATAGTAGGGCTGGAAGGGGCAGAGGAGGCCACTGAGTCCAGCCCTCTGCTGGTACAAGGTGCCAGTCCCACCATCCCACTCAGGTAACTGTCCATTGTCTCCCTGAATGCCTCTAGTGTGGAAGAGCCCACGACCTCTCTTGGCTGCTGCTTCCACTCTTGCACGGCTCTTCCAGTGAGGGAATCCTTCCTTGTCTCTGGCCTGGCGTACTGTAGTTTAAGTTCGCTGTCCCCCGTCCCACACACGGGGCTGAGTGAGAAAGGGTCTTTCTTGTGACAGCCTTTGAGGGGCCTGTAGAGCGCTCTCATGATACCTCATCGTCTTTTCTCAAGACTGAACAGGTCCAGTTCTCTCAGCCTCTCATCGTAAGACTGATTTTCCAGGCCCTGTAGCATCTTTGTTGCCCTCCTCTGAATCTTCTCCAGCTGATCAGCTTCTTTTTGAACCTGGGTGCCCAAGACTGAACTCTGTCCTACTCTGTATTCATGTGTGTGTGTCTGCATCTGGGTGCAAGAGCTTTTTGTTTAGTTGTCCCCATGGCACAAACAGGGGGCAGGGGGGCAGCTTCCCACCCTGATGAGTACCACTTGAATTCGGCACCGTAAACATGATCAAATAGACAGAGATTGAAAACCATACAAGAAAATCCCTGGACTTTGGTGGACAAATATCCCATATTTGAGGGTTAAAAAGAAATTCGAGCTCTTTCTGTCCTATTTATGAAAAAATGCACATTTTTCATAATGTGAAATAAATAATTTATTATAAGCAAACCTTATATATAAAAACAATAAATGTTATTTATATATATTGTGTTTTACATAGAAAAAACAAATTCTCAAGAATCCCTGCTTTTAGGTTTGCTCAAAGTTTGTGCATGAGAAACTGTTTTGCGAAGCTCCGTGTATCTGAATATTTGCAAGATATTTGAGTATCCTCACCCCCTGTTAATTGCTGGCTTTTTTCCCCTTTTTTACAAAAAGAAGTGATGTTTTATATTGAGGAACGATTTATCTGAAAAGACAGAATAATGGATTCCTAGTATATTTTAAACTCCCTATTTATAATGCAGCCTGCTGAGTGGGATAATGAGATTAGCAATGTGATCATTTATGCTAATTTTCCTGGTGCTGAAATACCTTTAATTAAAACTGTCATTCAAAAGAAATGTTAAATTGTGCATTCAGTTTTCATTCCATGCTTGGACTATGGGACACAGTTCCTTTCGAGAAACCATCTCCAGCCCTTTCATTCCCTCTGCCAAAAGCTTTGCGCTCACCCCTTTTATGAAGACGTCAAAATTTTGAAGACAATGATTTTTTTCTGAGCACGACTGAACTGGACATTTGAGCATCTGTGATAAACATGATAAGAAGCTGAACCGAACCTTCATCAGATGTCCTGTTGATGTCAGATTAGGAAATTGCATGACCAACATTTGGCGCTGATAGTTTGGGGTCCACCCTTAGTTATTTGACTTAGAAAATGCTTACTTCACTTTTCTCTCCATGTGTACACAAAACAGCGTTCCGTTTTTTACAGTGCGGCATTCCTGGAGATACTAACCTGCAAAAAGCAAATTAGTCAGTGTCCCTTTCTCCCACAAATCTGGAGTTGTTTTCATCCCTTTTGGAGAATCTTGGTAAGTTCATTTGATCCACACCGAGTTCTAATCCATCTGTCCAAATATAAGAATTCCCAGCATGGAGAAGATCCTTGCTTGCCAATGTCCGATTAGTTGCCCCACAGAAAAAAGAGTTAGCAACTCGAATTCATCCTCACAAACCACAATTCATAGCATGGAAGAGCTGGAAGGGGGCAGAAGTCCATCAGAACCAACCCCCTGCTTGATGCAGGACTCCAAGTTCAAGCATCCTTCCTGTCCAGTTGCATCTTGAATGCCGCTGGTGTGGGAGAGCTTCCAACCTCCCTTCGTCATTCTTCCACTGTCCTACTGCTCTAACAGTCAGGAAGTTTCTCCTGCTATTCAGCTGGAATCTGGCTTCCACATCCTTGAGCCTGCTATTGTGTCTTGACTGAGAACATACTCTGGTTCAAATCCAGACTTTTAAAAAGCACTCGGACCAATGCATCCGCCAGCTTCTCTTTCACCCGCATTGGGCCTGTGCTGAGCTTCTTTGTGTCCTATCTGTGAAGACACTTCCCACAGATAGAAGGACATTTTTCTCCCATCCCTACCTGGGAGTAATTCCTATTGGACTAAACGAGGCTTCCTTCTGAGTAGAGCTGCATTGGATGGCACTGTAAGGATGCAGGCTTATGCCCATGTCTTTGCAAATAAATCCCACCAAACTCTACGACATTTACTTTGGAGCTAAACATTTTATGGCAGGACATTGAAAATAATTATCATAATAAAAAGTAGCCATTTAAGGCAACAGCAGTTTTATTTTTTATTTTTAGCCAGCTCCAATGAAAACCGTTACCTTTTGTGCATGCTAAAGCCTTTTATTGGGAAGCTTGGAAGGAAAGCGCTCTCTCTCTCTCTCTCTGTGTGTGTGTGTGTGTGTGTTCATGTTCCTTCTCGGTTGTCTTCTCCAATCTGAAAGTAAAATAAAACATGCTCAGAAACATGGGAAGGGAAACTGCTAGTACAAGTTGGTGCAAGTTCTGTTAAACCTGCAGTCTGCTTCTGGGGCAAAAGTCTGCTCTAACATCTCCGCCGGGAAAGGGCTCATTCCCTAACAGAGAGCATCCGAAGGAATTGTGTCTTCCAGCTCTCTGGCCACTGGTGCTCCGACAGAGCAGTCTGCAAAAGGATGTGGGGGCTGAGTGCAGAATGATCCAGGGATTTTGCTTCACGAAAGGCTCTCTAGGTAAACACAGGGTCCTTAATAGTTGTTTGCAGATGCCTGCAAATCAGTTCTGACCCACACCCTCCGTTGGGCTTTGCACTGACTGCTTTAGAATTGACCTCCAGTCACTTGGCTAGACTGGTAGCTATGGGAATCAGCCAGTTACGTGCAGGTCCCTTATTCACTGGAACCCGTGTGGGGTGGCCCCTAATAATTTAATGTATAGGTTTGCAAGTCTCCGAGATATCCCTCTTGCTGTGGCTGAGCTGCCTTTTGCTAAGATGGGACAACAGGGAAGGCCCCAGAGTTACTGTGCAGGAGGCCAGGCTGATGCTTGGAGTTGAGCAGCGCACCTGAACTCCATGGTAACGGCAGGGATTTCAAGCATGTCAGATAGTATGATCCCAGCAAGGCCACTGCCAAGGTCTCCTGGGGTATCTTTGGATAATGGCTTTGTCAATGTGGATGGACAATGTGGGCTGGATCGCCAGTCCGAACATGGTTTCCAGAAGGCTCCATGTCTGGTCTCCAGTGGAGTGCTGGAGGGCTCTTCCTCTTTGAGATAAATAAACTTGAATTAAGACATAGAGGGGATTCGGGTTACATTTGCATGTGATTAGAAGCTAGAGGAGATCAACCCTGACTGCTCTTTAGAAGGCCAGATATTGAAGATGAAACTCGAATACTTTGGCCACCTAATGAGAAGGAAGGGGTCCCTGGAGAAGAGCCTAATGCTGGGAACAATAGATGGCAAAAGAAGAAGGGGACGGCAGAGGATGAGGTGGCTGGATGGAGTCACTGAGGCGGTTGGTGTGAGCTTGAGTGGACTCCTGGGGATGGTGGAGGACAGGAGGGCCTGGAGGAAGGTTGTCCATGGGGTCGCGATGGGTCGGACTCGACTTCGCGACTAACAACAACAACAAGAAGCTAGAAGGCACAAGAAACCCCCTGGAGACAGAAGGGAGCTTCCAAAAACTGGGCTGAGAGCAACAAGATGAAATGCGATGGCGGTTTGCATGGAAGGCTCTGCATTTGGGGTCCTCACACCAAATCAAAGGTAGAATGGGAATGCATGAAGCCATGCTTGCTCCAAGCCTCCCCAAAGCTGCCGGGAAGCCTTGCAGTTCTGCAGCCCGGCCATCTCCAAGAGGTCTCTCTCTTCTCCCGGAGGCGTATGAAACCTGCTAGCCAGTGCATTACCCACAACGGGTGTCTGGAGATGGAGGGAGGCTGCAAGCCACGGCGAAGTGGCAAGACATCCATCAGCGGGAGCCAGCATATGGACGGCTGTGGGCGTTCGTATTTTATGTCTGCACAGAGATACCTTTCCGTATCTGGCACGGCTCCTTGATTGTCTTGGAACAGCGGCTCGGTTTCGTGCTTTCCCTTCCCTGAGATTCGGGTCAATACCTTGAGGCCTCGGGCCGTGATTTGGCAAGGAACGCTCTGCTCCGGCTTGCACCAAGGGGTGGCAGCCCGGCTGCTGAATTCCTGAAGAAGGGGAAGCTGGGCACACCGTCATTCCCCGCCCCCCACCCCAACCTACTTTCTTCTTCCTCCCCCACACCCTTCTCTGCTCGCTCGCCAGCCTCGGCAGATCAATAATTCAGAACGAAAAATCTGAGGGAGAGAGCAATTTTCATGCATGATGGAGGAGAGGAAGAGGCGCATGTTAGTCGTGGCGCTGCGATGCCGGGGGAATAAGATCCAGCCAGAGATGTCGGAGCTGAGCATGCCGAGGAGACAATGGAGGCTGGGGTGGCTCAGCATCTCTTTCCATTTCCAGGAAAACTGGGACCGGCTCCCCGCACTTCCATTAGCTGTGTCCTGCCTATGTCCCTTCCTGCACTTCCTCAGCCGCAAGGGCAGTGCTGGGGGGAGGGGGTCAAGCACCCCAAGGGCATCCCGTCCGTAGTGCTTCTGTAGCAGGGTAGCAGCCCCCCTCCCTTTGACTTGGTGCCAGGCAAAAGACTCCACTTAAACGGAGCCGGCGGGAGGGCGGCAGTCAGAAAGCAGGACTTTGCAACAAGCTTCAGCCTCAATTGTTTTTCTGGAAAGAAACCAAGTCTGCTCAGCGGCAAGGGGCAGAACGTGCATTCATAAGGGCGGTGTGGGGAGAGAGAGCCCCGAGTGGGGATGTACCAGTCAGGTATGTCTCCAGACAGGTGTCTGCAGTCTTCAAACGGGTGTTTCTGTGCAGCGCTGGCCCTCCCTCTCAGCAGTCCCCTCGGGCAGCTGATTTGGAGCGTCATGAAAGGGCAGAGATCATAGAATGGTAGAATAGTAGAATTGGAAGGGGCCAGAAGGCCATCGGGTCCAACCCCCTGCTGTTGCAGGACACCAATTCACACCGTCCCACTCAGATGGCTGTCCTGTTTCTTCTTGAATGTCTCTAGTGTGGGAGAGCCTCCCACCTCTCCGGGCAGCTGGTCCACTGTCGCATTGCTCTGACTGTGAGGAAGCTTTTCCTGATGTCCAGCCTGAATTTGGGTCGTTGCAACTTGAATTGATTATTCCGTGTCCTGCACTCTAGTCTGGGCAAGAAGAGATCTTGGCCTTCCTCTTTGTGCCGGCCTTTGAGAGACTTGTAGAGGAACGTGTAGACAGTAGACTGCTTATAGACAGTTGTGAATTGTTTCGTGTTATGGTATAGGGAGAGAGGATTGTGGGATTTTCCCCCTTCAGCTATCTAAAGAACTGGACCATTCTTGATTGTCGCGTTCCTTGACCTTGGGTCAAAGGAGGCACCATTTATAGGCTGAAGAGCACCGTGGTGTGAAAACATAAGAAAAGCCATACTGGACTGGACCAAGCGTCCATCTAATCCAGCACTCCGCTCACCAAGTGGCAGACCAGCTCCCACAGCAGGACGGGTGCAAGACCTCCCCCTGCCCAAGCTCCTCAGCCACTGGTGCATGCATGCAGGCAGGCCACCTCTGGTCAAGGAGGTAGCCTGTAGCCAGAAAGGCTAGTAGCCATGGATAGCCTCCTCTGTCATGAATCTATCAAACCCCCTTTTAAAGCCATCCAGAAGGGCGACCATCACGACTTCCCATGGCAAAGAATTCCATGGTTTCACAAAGCCCTGTGGGTAGAAGAGCCTCCTTTGATCTATCCGGAATCTCCCACCAATCGGCTTCATGGGATGACCCCACTGGGGTTCTAGTATTATGGGAGGAGGAGAGAAATGCCTCCCTCCCTCTCCACTTTTTCTGCACTATGCAAAATATTGAACACCTCATTCCCCTCTCCCTTCACTCGGCCCTTTCCTAAGATAAACAGTCCTAATAGTTGTAGCTTTTCCTCCTAGGGTGGTTCTGCGACTCCTTGATCATTTTAGTTGCCCTTCTCTGCACTGTTCCCAGCTCAGTAATATCCTGGATCAGGTATGGTGACCGGAACTGCTCACGATATTCTAAGTGCCAGAGGGCGGTACGGGACTGGGATTGCTTCGGATCCAGCGTCTTTCAGCAATGGAACCGACTGGACATTCTTGAGTCAGACCACATCTGGTAGCCTGACTGAGTTCACATGGGCTGCCGGGATGAAATGGGGAGAGGAAGACCTCAAACTCTTAGAGGAATCATGGGACATAAATGGAACAATGAGCTTCCAACGCCACGCAGGGGTTACCCTCGTAGATAGGCGAGCCACCCAGTGGCGTGGCAATTCCTCCAAAACAGAGCTTGCTCACTGATTCATTTATTACCTTTATATAATATTGCAGGGCTCTCTGGGCAGTTTGTAGAATTAAAACCATGAAAACGGTTCTTGAAATATTCATAAAAACAGTACGAACAATATGTGCCTAAAATAGTGTAAGAAACAGTATAGCAATCCACAATCAAGGACAAACAACCAGGCTCAGCGGGAATAAACAATATTTAAACTGTTTCGGCAATAAGTCACCTGGGCTTAGATATTCAAAATATTTAGAAAAAAAAGGGTTTCACCTGGTGCCAACAGGTTGGCAAGCACACTGGCAGGCACTCTCTGGGAGCATGTTCCAGGGATGGGTGCCACTACTGAGAAGGCCGCTCTCCTGTTTGCCAGCCCCCTTACCTCTTTAGGAGTGCTTCCCTGAGAAGGACATCAAAAGCTGGTCTTAAGGATCGGGTGGGCATGAATAGCCGAGTTCGAGGGCTGATGCATCACTTGCAGGGGGGTGGGGGGGGGTCTGTGCACTTTTGCAGCTCTTCTACAGCATTTGGATCGCTCCATTTCTTCGTCCCACAACAATTCCTATCAGGCTGTCATGCTATCAACAAGAGGGGGCCTGCCCCAAAATTACATGCCTTGACTAGCTGCGTTGTTCACACATTAAAGTCCTATATTGCATATATGGGCACACGGAGTTACAAGACATTGTTTATGGCTAACCAGCCAGCGCAATTTAAGGAGCCTTAGAACATTCCGTCCTTATTGTCAAAATCGCTGCTTCCCTTTGTTTTTCCTCCTTGCTTATAATTAAGACGTCCCCGCATGTTTTGTTAACAAATCTCTCTTGGCATCGTAATTCGTTGCGCAGCTTTGACTGCCTCCCAAGGGGGGTGAACTTCTCGCTTTTAAAAGGAACGGAAAACACAGCTTCTGGGTCACGTCATGTGGGGCAAATGGATTGTCGACGCTCGCAAGATAGATGCCACAGGCTTGGTGTGGCCCAGGTTTTTGGATTCATTGCCTGCCTGTTTGCTTTGGCGACCAGCTGAGGGTTCTGGATCTTACTCTGAACAGTACGTCTCATGTTTAGAAGGAAATTGAGTTCTGCGATTCCCAGCACGGGCCCTTGAGAACGTAGAGGGCTTTCTGGACAGAGGTGCCAAGTGTGGAACTTCCTCCTTAAAGAGGATGATTCTGGTAGGAAGGATGCATGAGGAATTAATTTCAATTCAGCTTTGATCAGGATTTTACTCAGTTCGCACCTTCTGGACTGAATACAGACCTGCATCCCACTTTCAGCTGACGTTCCAACATTTCTGCACGGGCAGTGTGACTTGAGGACCTGAACGAGGCATTTAATAGCACGTGTCCATCTGAAAATCATGCATGCAAAAGTGCATTTTTGGAAAAAGCATGCAAGAAGACTTTACTCAATAAGAGAGGGTAAATGCAAACATTTCCAAGATCAGCTCATTCGACGTGTGCACTTAGAAATATGCATTGATTTTTGCACAAAACCACAACACACCCTCATGCTGGGATGTGTCAGAACAAATTTGGGTTTGCAGGATACCTGTGGGCAGCTGCTTGGTCCCTTGGTGACTAGAATGCTGGACTGATGGAAGGGGTCTGATCTACGCTTCTTTTGCGCTGCCCAAACATCTCCGAGGCCAAACGGCTGATTTGCAGCCTCCATGGAAAAAACAGCGCTGCTACCATATTAAATGATCAGCATAATCTATTGCATTTACTTTGACATTTGATAGATTCTGCTGCTTGGTTAACCAAGCAAGTCTCGGTCCGTTTTAATTTTTATTTCTTTTTCTCATTTGCGTGGTCTGTGTTTTTTTAAGGAACAAAAAAAACAAAGGACATGCAAGCCATTGTTTTAAGCTCTGTATTGCCCCAAAAATGGATAAGCTGTTTTTTTTTTTAAAGTATGAAGTATTTGAAGGATGTGGGCTCAGCCATGCTGGGTGGGCAAGAAGCCCCATTCCAGTTCAAACCATTAACTTCTCAGCTCAGGGCGGGGCAGATTCTTGTCCGGAAAGCAAAAATGGTGCTCAAAAGATGGTGCTCAAAAGCCTTGGCTAATGTTGAGCATGGGGTACATGCGGACCGTGAACTTTAGTGTGAGAAGCACACAGGCCACCTGGTGTTCCAGGTTTTGTGTGCAGGTCCCCCTGTGGAGCAAATCGTTGAACTGCAAGTGCAAGTTGGTCCTTGGATCTTCTCAAACAGGAAGGAGTGTAAGAGGACTTCCTACTCCAGCTGAACCTTTGCCACTTTGCTCTGGGATCCCAAGTTCTGGTTGGCCGGTTGGTTCTGGACTTCTGTCCTTACTCTGGACTGGTTGTGTGGGTGTTGGTTCCCAGCTCTTGGGTCCAACCAGACCTTTGCCCATGAGGGCTCTCCTTTCCAGTTCTGAAATGGAGGCGCCTGATCCAGATGGATTGAGGAGAGAGTGGGTGTTTTAACAGCCACGGCGTGCTGTTTTATTTATAAATATGTATAGAAGAATAAATCTAAGATAGGTTATAGCTCTGTATATTGATTGATTTTACAAATCAATACTCCCTCCGCATGCCCTCAACTATTATAATTGAATAATCCATCAAGAACATAGATTTGCTCTGAATATAGCTGTCTAAATGCCACAGGGAAAATGAATCCAAAGATGCATGATGGCATGAAATGTTGACAGTGAAAAAGAGCAAAATTGCTGAAAAGAGCAATCCTATTGCTTCTTGACAGGGTCTAGCGGTCCACAAGGGTCATGACAATTTCCAGCTCCAACCTGCGAGCTGGAGTTCCACGCTTGGAACACCTTCTCCCCCAGCAGACGCTTCAAGCGAGGCTTTGGGAGCATTCCAGCAGATGGGCAGAGGAGCAGATTGGTGCCATCAAGGTATGACTTCCCCTGATGGGAAGGGGAAGTGCCATCAACCCTTCCCTAGCATGACTGTCTTCTCCAGGGAGCATTGCCTTCTCACGGCACACTCAAAGTAGGACAGGCTCCGTTTTGTCATTTTTGCTTCTAGGGAAAGTGCTGGGATGGTTTGATCTATGACGCACTTGTTCCTCTTTCTGTCAGACCAGAATATTTGCAAAGCTGTCCTCCAGCACCATGTTTCTATCATCCCCTAAATGCTTTCAACATCAATGCCCACAAAGGTGTATACATTCCTATTACTCCCTCTCCTTTCTTGTGTCTATTCCTTCTGAACAAAGAAGGATGGAGATGTGTTCTCTCCCACCAGGCGTTATGTCCCACTTTTCAGTCCATGTTCTGGGCTGCTTCTGAGCTAGATAACCCTGCAGAACTTCAGTGAATCCTGGTATTATCCTCAGGAGAGAAGGAATCCAGATCTTCCCCCTTGAATGGTGAAAAGTTCTGCTTCCAAGGTGAAAGAGGGTGCTGAGCCATCACTGAGAACGCCAGTGCCTGAGGATGCAGGATAGGACCATGGTTGGGCAAAGGAGTGACCGTGTGCAGTAGAGGTCATCCCAGGAGTAAAGGCTCCATCAAGAGTACGTCTTTCCCCCATGAGTGAGGCTCCCCTGCCCACCCCAGGAAGGCCTGGATGGAAGTTTGCCCTAGTTCCTAGTGTTGCAGTACCTAACTCTGCTACCTGGTTGTTGGACACCCATTTGACTCTCCTTTTTGGGCTGCTCTTCTGTAGTTTCACCTTGACTCTACTGCTCTCTAGAAACCACCTACTTGCCTGCTAGTATCGTGCTCGACCATTTCAGACAGCTTAAGCAAGCATGCTGGATTTGATCCTGTATTCACCTAGTGGGGCTTGCCCAGACATAGCAGTACACCGAGTCTCAGTGATTCCCTCTGGTTTACCCTCTTGTTTCAGAATCTGAATCTTATCCTATTTGTTTCCTATGCTCTGTGCATTAGTATATAGGCACTGAAGCTTTCTGATTTCCCTGCTGTATCGACCTGCAGATTAGCAGAATCCATCTCTGTGGTCTTCTCTTCCTGGTCCAAGAAACTGGCTCTTTCCTGAAGGCACCATCTCTGTGGACAGTGGGTCATGTCCAGTGTCCTGCTTTCCCCAACAATGCCTTGACCTGCATCAGGGAGGAAAGCACCACATTGTCCCTACCCGGAACCACATAGTCCTTGGAGATCCATTGGACATTTCTTCTGGCTTATCCCAAATGGACTAGCAGGAGAGGACATTTGTCAGCTGGTCAGTTGAGTCCCAGTGCCCCCTCCATCCTGGACACATGGTCCAGGAGGACCACACTCCTCCCAGGGCAGCATGCCCAGGGTTGCACAGTGGGCTCCATCCTTCTTAGCTGGGGGTGTCCAGCCTCTTGCACACCTCTGCTGTTCCTTGGGTTGACGATCCAATTCCTCACTTCTGCATAGCCCTGAGTATCTCCCCTGCTGTTCTGAGGAGACATGTTGTGCCTTCCGGTGACCCTGAATTGGCCTCCACTAGAAGCACCTGGCATCTGTTAAGGATCTGGAGTGGCACAGAATGGCACTTGATTCCCCACATCAACTCCTTTCAGTCCTCCACCTCTTGCCCTTTGCTTTCTTCCTCTTCCTTGCAAACATCATGGTTGTCTTAGTATGAATTTCCCATCTCTCTCGGTCTTAATTTCACCGATCTCTTCCATAGCTTTCCTCTTGAAAGCTTATATTTAAGAGCCTGGCTCTCTTCCAGTCTCCCTAGAGCTGTTTCACTGCCAGCTTAGGGCCTAGTTGCCCTTAAGGCATGGCGAGCCAGTGGGGGTTTTGACGGAAGACACCCAGCTTCCATGAGAACGTTTACTTGATTTGTGGAGGAAGGAGGCAGGGAGGGAGATGGGGCTGGAAAGAGATCCCGGCATTTAGCCCACGTGGAAACTGTGCCACGTTCTGCAACGTGAACTCGCGCGACTTTTTAAATGGAAGCCTTCCTAGAGGGCAGGTTTAGTAGGAAAGTCTTCACTGAGGACGATTTGATTTTCAAACTGCTGGAGCTGGAGACTAGCAGTAGACACAGCACTGGAAAGAAAAAGAGCGAAACAACCAGGATTTGCATCAGATCTCCCTATGCTCATGTCTATGTCTAGATGCAGGTCTAGAAAAAAGCACCGCAAGTCAAGCAAAAATAATAAAATACATCTCACCATGCTTGGAAAAGTGGAGAGAAGGGCATCTTGTGTGTCCACTGCTGGTCTCCAGCTCGGGTGCTGTTAAATTTGTGGTCCCTGTTCTCCCTTCTTCTCACAGCTGCATGTGGACATAGGGCTCCCCACCCTTACTGGCAAATATATGGACTGGCATAGGCTGATCCATCCATTGCTTGATGGGGGAGGGAAACCTGGGTAGTTTGGGAAGGCCATCCCTACTGTGATGCAAAGCGGCTCCTGCCTCAGGTGCCAGATATTGGGGTCAAGCAGAACCCCTGGCGTTGGTGAAGAGCAGAGGCATGGTGCTATGACACAGCTGGCTTGCTGTCCTCCGATCTTGTGGAAACGCCATCACGGGCTGCGTGAAGTTCTGTGGTTCAGGATTAACAAAGGCAGGACTTGACAGAGGCTAACTTACAAATGCTCCAAAGCCTTTCCCTGTAGGGGTCTGCAAAAGACCCTTACTCCAAGGACGTCCCTATTTGTAAAGGAGAGAGCAGGGCACTTGATTTCAGGAAAAGAACGTTTATTTATTTATTTAATTTGTTTATTTAAAACATTTGTATGCCATCCTTCACTACTACGTCTCAGGACGGCTTAGATAATTACAAGCAAAAGCATAAAACAATCCATCAAACAATGCAGTGAAGTTATCGAAACCCGAAACAAATAAATCCAATCAAAACTAAATAAATAAAAGCGACTGTAGATGGTAAAAATACCAATTTTTAAAATAGCGATTAAATAAAAAGGTTTTAACGTGGCGCTGAAGACAGTATATAGGCTCAGCACCAGGCGAACCTCCCTGGGGAGCGTATTCCATAATCTGGAATAAGGCAGAAAGACTCGAGGTGGGGAGAAGCAGGAGGGGAACGCACGTAGGCACAAGCAAGCTGACCTGGGAATGAGGGGGATCAGTATCGACAGATTATCAGGGCTTCTGTATCCTCTTTCGGCAATTGTGCATGGACAACCAGGGCAGATGGACTCCTAAAGAGATGAGAAAGTTTGGGGCCCCAAAGGAAAGTCGGGGCCCCAGTCCACTGGGCCCTGCCACTCCTATTCCTCCAGACACGTTCCCATCGCTAAGATACACCATGCGATCAGGTACCTCTTTCTCCTTTGGCTCAGACAACGCACTGCCTTGGGCCAGCCATGTATTTTTAATCTAAGGTGGCTGAAGTGAACAGAGTCATGGGTTTCTCGTATGCTTTCTTTGGCAAAGAGAAATACCCAGAATCTGCTTGTCTGAGTAGCCATCTGAGAATTGGCAGTATCTGTATCTTTGCTTTTTACCTTTTCGCCTTTTCAGCACTTGCTTTAGGTACATTTCAAACCAAATCATGTGGAATTCAGTTTTGAGCAACCATTGGATATAAATTACCGTATTTTCCACTCTATAAGACGCGCCTGACCATAAGACGCACCTAGTTTTTAGAGGAGGAAAACAAGGAAAAAAATATTCTGACTCAAATGGGCACATCATCACAGGCACATCCCCCATCACTTCCCCATGGGCTGCACATCTGACAGACTTACTGCACACACATATTCGCTCTATAAGACGCACAGACATTTCCCCTTTTGAGGGGGGGAAAAGTGAGTCCTATAGAGCAAAAAATATGGTATATAACTTACAAAGCTATCCATCAGTTATAAATTAGAGCAACAAACCATTATACAAGCATCTTGTTGGACATTAATGGACATGAAAGGTGTGATGTTAGCAGGTGGCTTTTATACAAATCTAATAAATAAAACAAATAAATCTTGAGGAAAGGAATCAGGATGATCAAGGACACAAAAGGAACAAGATCTTTTTGTTTGGGTTCCTTGGTAAAAGAATTCAGTGACAAATGTTAGACTAGACCAGACAAGCTTCAATTACACTGAGCCCCCATTGATAATGTTAGGGATGTGTCAGAACGATCATTTAGTATGACACACCCTGATCTCTTCCCCTTGTGGGGAACCCAAGATGGCTTCTATCATGCTGTTTTATCCTCACAACAAGCCTGTAAGGTAGGTCAAGCCGAGAGTCTGTGACTGGCCCAAAGTCACCCATTGAACTGCAGGGCTGAGTGGGGATTAGAACTCATGTCTCTTGGGTCCCCCTCCAAATTGAGAGAGAAAGAAAGAAGGCACTGAATCAAATGGGGACCACCACCCCTTTGCTGACAGGGCAGTGGAAAAGGGGGCTCCTCCACCCCATAGTTCTGCATGGGGTTGCTTAAGTAACAGGGTTGCTGAAAGCCACGTTGAGCATCCTACTGGGAGAGTAGCCTGCTCTTAAGAAACAAAACCGCAAGGAAGAACCTCCTTCCATCTGCCGAGCTCAGTGGGCTGGTCTGATTCTCATGAAATATTTTCAAAGGGACAATTTGACTTCACAGAAGCAGAGCACTAAAGTCAAGGGGTTGTTTGATCTACAAAGCGCGTCCCCTGCCAGGGATCAAAAGCAGCCCTCCGTCTCCAGCTCAGGTGCTGGTGGCTTGTTCTGAGGGGCTCCTTCTATCCGCCCTTCGCATTTGATGTTTCACCTCTGCTGCTGGGCTGGGTTTCTGCTTTCCTTCCGGGGCCCTTCAGGAAAAGTTTGCCTCTGTTTCTCGGTTGTGTCGAAGGAAGCAAGAGCTGTGCCCAGGCAAGGAGGAGATGATTGTGTCAGGTGTGGCCACCTGAGAGTAAAGGGGGTGGCCGCCATGGAATGAAATGTCATTGGTTATATTTGGACCCAATCCTGAGGGATTATTTGGAGCCCAGCTCAGGTTCTGGGGGGGGGGGCAAGGGGGTCCAGAGCTGATGGTTTATACAGCTTCCAAACTGTACCCCAGGCCCCTTCCTCCCATTTTGTGGCACCCCTCCAGATGCCCCAAAATGGCCAGCCAAAGGAACTACATGGACAAGCCCTGATGGGCACTGCATTCATTTGATGCATCTGAAGACTTGCATCATAGGCAAGAGGGCCAGGATCGTGTCCTTCATTGGTTTAAACAGCACCCCATCCATCATCCCCACTGGTGTGTGAGCTTGATTGAAAGGGCCTGCTGGATCAGACCAAAAGCCTGGACCAGTGGTAGGCACCCTACTGCTTTCCAGTTATGTTGGACTACAGGTCACATCAGCCCCAGCCAGCAAGATCAGTGACCTGAATTATGGGAGTTGCTCTCTAGAAGTTCTGGAGAACACCAGGTTTTATTTTTTTTTATTTATTTATTCTATTTATATCCTGCCTTTTTCCTACAAAGGGTTCAAGGCAGCTTGTACATCATTCTCCTCCTCCATCTTATCCCCACAACAACAACCCTGTGAGGTAGGTGGGGCTGAGCGTCTGTGACTGGCCCAAAGTCACCCAGTTGGCTCCATGGCTGAGCGGGGACTCGAACCCAGATCCTCTGAGTCCCAGTCCCACGCTCTTCACCACCACACCAGACTGGCACTGGTTTCCAGCTTCTTGCAGAAAGAGAATATAGTGTACATTCTGTTGTCCGGATCTTATACAGTATCAGTAATGCGTTGGAGCCAGACTTAGAATAGACCTATTAAAATCCGTGGGACTTAAGTCAGCAGTGACTGATTTGTAAGCGCTCGGCTCCTGAACCTGCCTGAGCACACAAACTCTGGATCCAGGCCAGCGATAGACAAAGCCCTCCATTTCCAGTCTGCGCCACTTTTGCACAGATCCGCTCCGTCCCCGTTCTGCTTCGAGCTGGGAATTTCTTTTCTTGAAAATCTGCGCCTGAGCATGCCTTTTCAATGAACCGCGCTGGGGCTCTTTGGCTCTGAGAAAGAACGACATCAGGACGTTCTGTAAGTGTGAACGCTGATGGCTAAGGAAGTTCCAATCTGTGTGTGAGTCCACAAGCAGCGGAGGAAGTCGGTGTGGATTCGAGCCTGCAAAGACTGCATTCATCAAGCGGGTGTCACCCCGGAACCCCCCTCCACACACACAGAGTCAGACCGGGAGAGTCCAGCTAGCACGAACCAGCTTCCACAGCTTCCACAGTCCCACCTAGAGATGCCAGACAAACGGGCACCGTGCTGTAGATGTAGGGTTCCTTCCCTGGTTGACCGATGGACTTCCTGCTTCCTCGAATGGCCAACAGCTTTGCTCAGGGGCTTGGTGGGTGCTGAGGTGCTCTGCTTTTCACCACGACCTGGAGCACCTGCATTCCTGCCTCTATTTCCTTCATATTCTTTTTTAAAATTTATGGTGTGGCTATTTTTAGACCAGGGATGACAAATATAGTTAATGCATTCAGGCGTTGACGTCAAAACTGGAGCCCATGAGTAGGTGGAATAGCAAATGTTTGATCTAATCATCTTGGTGAGGGTATGTCCCCCTTTTCTTCTTCCTATTTCTTTGAGCTAGGAAGAAAAGTTTTACAGCCTCTGTAATAGTCTAGACCTTTCTAGCTATCAGACAGGATCCAATATAACACTGAGATCTTCCTCAAGGAATGGAGATTTTTATCTTGTGCTCAGCCGGTGAACTTAAATGAATCTTCTTCTGATCTAGCACCATTCCCAACTCCACATTTTAACTTTACAAGGATAAATATGTATTCCCATCATTCTTGTCCAGACCAGTGAAGATGAGCTTAGTTCATCCACCCACCCAGAGTGTGGTCAGTTTTTTTAACTTTTCTGGAAGTCATCTAGCGGGTTCTAGATCAAATCAAGCCCAAACTTTCCTTCAAAGCAAAAATAGCAAGTCTGAAGCTATCCTACTTTGGGGACGTCATGAGAAGGCAAGACTGGCTGGGGAAGACCATCATGCCAGGGAGCGTTGAAGGCAGAGGAAGAAAAGGAAGAGTAGATATGAGATGGATGGACTCCATCACAAAAGCCACAGCATTTATAAGAGCCAAACAGGGTTGCTATGCATAGGACAACTTGACAGCATGTTACAGCAGGAATCGTCTTGGAAGAAAAACACAGGCCTCTTCAAGCTTTTTACTTGGAGAATTTGGGAAAACAGAATGTAACTCTCCTTGATGGACACCAGGTGGGAACTTGGTGAAACCAGGAGTTTTAAAGACGGGGGAAGCATCTAGCCCAGACTTTGTCATACCCGACGCACGGGCAAGTTACATGCTGCTCACCACAATCCGTCCTTGCTGGGCTCTTTCTGCCAATATAATCCAGATTTCTCCAGATCTGTTATATCACAGATTTAGCTTTATATGTTGTATTTTTTCCATGCGTGTCCATCTTTCCATCGGTCACTGTGTGCTAACCTTGCAATGTGTTCCAGGGCCAAGGAGTGAGCTTTTAGTGGGATGTTGGGCTGCAGGGATGTAGGAAGAGGGGGTGTGCGGTCAGGGTTTCAGCAAAATAGGAGCGACTAGAAAAATCTTTCCCCTACTTTTCCGTCCTGCCTCCCTTGGCTGTCGCAAGGGTCCTTCCCCTTTCCTCTGGAGAAAAACCATTTCCCCCAGTATCTTTTCAAGCTTATCAGAACATCTGCTTTCTCCTGTCGATCAAGAAACATCTGACTGAAATGCAGGTTCGCACCAGATTTATTTTCAATGGCTTTATTTGTTTACATGTCTCCATGTGTAATCAGAAGCTTGAAGTGAAATGCTTCAGTTTGCACCTTCCTTCTTTCCATCCTTGGGAATCCAAGTGTTGCATCTCTTGTGGTTATCACAGGAAGAGAGATACCTCCAAGACACCAGATCTTGCTCCACCAAGCAAGCATCACCTATAGGACATAAATGTCTATAGGGCATAAATGTCTATAGGGCATAAATGTCTATAGGGCATAAATCACGTCTTGCACATGTCTCAGGAAACACACGTGTGCTATTTTAAAAGTAATAACAACAAGTTGTACTTTAATTTGGAAGATCACAGCTGACTGGATTCAGCCGTTGGTGCCATCTCATGTGATCTCCTTGAGAACCCCAAAAAGAAAAAGACGAAACTTTTAGGCTTAACACCACTTGGCCTAAATCCGGGAGGAAACTCCTGCAGTTGCTCATCCACCCCTCAGAGAATCCCATGTGGTCTGTTTTACAACTGCCACCTTGATTTTAGGACACACTGATTCCTACCAGGGCAAACCTGCAAGGTTTCGCTGTAAGATTTCAGTGTTTCAGTTTTGTTACTCATTCTTTTTATATATACACACACACAGGGATTCATATCGTTACATGCTTTTTACACGCGTGTTCCCATCGGCACTCTCTTTCCCTCTCTCTCTCTCTCTCACACACACACATGGAGTCCTTAGACATGATACAAAAGGAAGAAACGAATGAGGAGAGAAGAGAAAAAGAAGCAAATTTGGATGCCTTTCGTTGAAGTTACATAATATTGGCAGCAGCGTCCAAAGCCAACAGGTGGACCCCTTGTCTTTGAGTACATAGGTGTGGCAGCACCCTTAGGCGGATGGGTGGGTCCAGGGAATTTTTCCTTTGCTGTGCTGGACCGTGTGTGAGGCTGTCCTTACGGTTGCTTTGCAAACTGCTCCCAGTGCACCAGGGAGCTGGTTGGGTTACTGACTGGGGAGCCTAAGCGCACACATGATGTATAGGATCTACGCTGGCTACCAGCTCAAAGATCTTGTGCTAGGTTTAAGGTCTTGCTGATGGAATACAGGCCCCTATACAGTATGTATGTATGTATTTATTTGGAGTTTTTGTATGCCGTCCCATTCGCGTGAGCCTCGGGACAGCTTCCCATACAATAAATAAACAAAACATATAAATAGTACACATACAATCCAGATTCACCCTGGCTGTAAAATTAAAACCAATAAATAATATTAACAGTTGTTAAAATATTGTTTAAATAAAAAGGTCTTGGGCTGTACAGGATAAGGAATTCCTCCCGCTGGTCCAGTCTCTCAGGACAATACCATTGTGTGTGTACTCTGTTGCTTAAGCCAGATTCAGCAATGACATGGCCTTTTCTGCAGTGGCACCTGGAGGGGGATCATCACCTCTGATGAACATCAGGCTTCAGCTTGGGCAGGTTTATCAGGCTGCTGCGCAAGGCAAGGCAGCTCTGCGGTCGAGAATGGAATTGCAAAATCCTTGAGCCAATCATGGTGCCATCCAGGAAAATCCCAACTTTCCCCACCGTGCAAAAAGCCAGGAACAGTGCTGGAAAATTCAGGGGAAGCCCGGCATGGGGAGAATGTTTGGGGCCCTGAAAATGTGTGGGAGCGAAAGGCCAGGAGCACACGATGTAGAGAAGTCTTACGTCTTTTGAACATGCTCAGCAAATTCTACATGAGGCAACCCTCAGGGTGGGTTGGAAGGTTGAGGGAACTAAAAATATCTTTGGCCGGAAGATCAAACTGTTTTCCCATGGTAGATCAACAGCTGATGACTGTATCTTCTTGACTTTTCGGGTAAAGGAATATGTATCCTCGGCACACCATTCTATGTTGTCTGAGTAGCTTTTCGGGCTGCTTTCAATGCCATATTTCAGCCTCGTCTTTGGCATGAACTGGCACTTCTGAATATAGATTGTAGGTTGCTAGGAAGAATCCGGGGCTTGCATGATAATTTTAGTGAATGCCAGAGTTACTACGGGGCCCTCCACTGGAAGCCATGACCATGCATAAGGGAGTGTGGCAGCCTGTTTATTCCATCCCTACCTTAATTACATTGCTTTTTTTCCTTGCCAATTAAGAGAAATATTTCTATTCTCGTCTGTGCTGACAGTGCTGTTTTTTTGTCATGTACCACCTGGTAATGCACAGACTTTTGAGACTCTTAAGTTGCATCAGGCAATCTTTACAAGTTAACTCTTCCAAAGCTGAAATGCTGGTGCTTGTGAAGGAAAGGAAGAATTGCCGATGGAAATCGGAGAATCAGTCAGAGGAGTTGACGTGCAGAAAGATTTGGGTGCAGCGTTTGTGCATTCTGGATCTTTGTCCATCCGTTTGAAAGCCCTTTAGGGCAATTGCAATTTTTTGGCTCTCAGCTGGATCAGGTGGGAAGTTATAAATGCTCCTGCCTGAGCTATATAAAGCCAAATTTGTCCCAGCGCCTGTCTGGGGCCCCTGTGTGGGTTCACTCTGAAATTGCAGTCCTGGAATCAGAACAGCATAAATCTCTGCCTTAGATCCACCCCCAGGACAATTCTGTGAAGAGAGACAGCCGGTGGTTCAGTATGAACTTTAGCTCGGAAGACAGCTCTTTATTTTGGGCTCAAGATAATTTTTCCACAGGGCTCTCTTCTCATTTTCCTGGCATTTGAAGAATGGGGGCCATCAAAAAGTGTGAAATCATTTCTGAACTGGTCTTTTCAGTGGGCTATGAGAGGGCCGGTCTAGAAGTCTCGGGACGGATCCTTGGACAGATTACTAGTGGCCAAGTCTTGTTCCAGCATGCTATATAAGTATTTTGCATCCCGTCCTAGGCAATTTCCCTCCAATGTCTTGTATCTGCCCATATAATTTGGAATGGGGCTTGATGAAATGCAGAGCCGACACCCTGTGAGGTTAAGGGGCAGTTCAGGGTGAACAGACATTGTCCTGTAGGGTGAAAGAAAGAAAAGGATCCAGCTCCCATCGTATCTAGATTTGAGGACTGCACCCTGAACCCTTTACTCTTAGTACTATAGATAACTTCTTGTTGTTGTTGTTAGTTGTGAAGTCATGTCTGACCCATTGCAACCCCATGGACCACATTCCTCCAGGCCTTCCTGTCCTCCACCATCCCCCGGAGTCCACTCAAGCTCACACCAACCGTCTCAGTGACTCCATCCAGCCACCTCATCCTCTGCCGTCCCCTTCTTCTTTTGCCATCTATTGCTCCCAGCATTAGGCTCTTCTCCAGGGAGTCCTTCCTTCTCATTAGGAGGCCAATTATTTGAGTTTCATCTTCAGTATCTACTACAGGTAACACCTCTTTATAAAAAAGCTGATTTTTTTGGCTGGGGCAGTTTTCTTTAGGACATGCCATTCTAAATATGTTAAGACAGCGCTAGCAAAGAAGTGACAGGTGTTATTGCTTTTTGAGGCACCTTACTCGATTTAATCCTTTTTATTATACACATTCACTACTAAAATCATAGAATAGAAGAGCTGGAAGGGGCCATGAAGGCCATCCAGTCCACCCCCTGCTGTTGCAGGACACCAAGTTACACCGTCCCACTCAGAGGGCTGCCCAGTTTCTTCTTGAATGTCTCCGGAGTGGGAAGACCACGCTTCTAGGCAGCTGGTTCCACTCTTTCACTATTGATAGCTTGTGAAATAATTCCTTTTTCCTAGTCTTCCATCTAGCCTGGTTTTCCTGTATGCGGATGCTTTGTGACTGTCTTGTTTTGGTCTTGGTCTGACGCTGCCTGTCCTTTCCAGACAGGCATTGGGCAACCTGAAAGGAACAGTTCAATGGAACACAAACACGGAAAGGGGACATAGAGGGGATGGGATTTCTGAGCCTGTAAAGGTCGAACGTGTTGGGCCTCGGGTGGCAACCCCTTCTGAAAGAATGGGGTCATTGCAGAAAAGGCTGTTTCTCTTTCTCGGACCGCAAAGGAGCTAGGCCTCCTCTCCTAATATACAGCCTCTGTTGCCACTGTGTGTGAATTAATACTGGAGGGAGTGGTGGAATTCTTGGCGAAAATACCACGCTCAACAGGTCCGGAGAAAGGCTACTGGGAGATGCTGTTGAATAGGTGGCGTTGGATGGCGCCAGGTGCAGGATGTGGGCAGCAAGTGTCTATGGCTGGCCACCAGCACCGGGGATGATGGAGGTGGATGGAGGTCCCTGCGCAAGACACAAGGGCCAGAGACAAAAGCAGAGTCGGGAGCAGGCAGGGATGGAGGCACAGCTGAAGGCAAGGGGGAAGGGGTGGGAGGCGGAGCAGCCCCTGCAACACCCTGTGCCGGAAGCAGTCCAGGGGAGCATTTTCTACAGAGCTGTCGGCTGCACTCATACGTGCGAACGTTTGCAAACATCTGTAGCGTCCCGCGTCTCAGGGAGACCCATCCTGTAGCATCAGACATTCCTGCGAACTGGACGGCGGGCACGGCGAATAACCTTGGCAGGAAAGCTTTGTGTTGGGAAGAGAGCAGAGATGTCCATGTGGAATCAACTTCTATCATGAAGCTGCTTTCCAATCCAATCGAATCGAATCGAATCGAACCCAACCGAAAATACCGAAAAAGCAGAAATGTCGTTGCAGCTCTGCCGAGAACATCGCCCTCTGAAATTTTCACACCGCAGTTCCAAACAGCTCTGTCTTTGTGCTCATTTATGGGACTGAAGTCACAGCAGGAGTATGTGCGGAACAGACGCAGATCTCTCCCGCTCCCACTCACACACGCATACATATCTCAGAGTTCATTAAATATGGAAAGCAGTGAATCTGCAGCTATTGTGAACTTTTAAATCCATTGTCACTTTGAGCCGGAAAAGGGAAAACAAAAATTAGGATTAATAGTAGGTGGAAAAAACCAAGTTTCTTCTTGCAAGAAATGTAGCTCTGCAGAGCAGATGGTGAGAAAATTGGAAGGATTGGATTCTGCAGAGTTGAACCACCAGATGCAAAGTTCCAGCAATTTCTGTTTTCATTGAAAACAACTTTAAAACTCTGTCTGGTCCCCAGAGAGATGCCTGAAGGTTTCTAAGTTAGTCTGTCTTCTCCGAGCTGTTGCCCTCCCGATGTCCTGGGCTACAGTTCCATCAACCTCAACATAGCAAGACAATGGGTGTAGTAGTCCAACAGATCTACCAAGCTTCTCACTGCTGATCTATCTGGTAAGCCATGTAAGTTAAAAACTTAAGAGCAGTACCTGCTGAACAAGCTTACAGGACACCAACTTCCCATGAATACCCCATTACAACAGAACTATCTGATTTCTTTTCTGGCTAATGTAGATGCTCAACCCACTGGAGTTGGCTTCCTCCAATTCTTTTTTATCAGTACTGTAATTACTGTTGAATCATTCCCAGGCCTTACCTCAGGTTTGACCTGAATCAATTAATTTCTGTTTCCCTAGGTAGAAAGCAACTGTGCACCTTCTTCATCTTGGATATATGTCAAGCCACGTGTCTTCCTTTCCTCTGATGTGATTAATAGGAAGACATGGAAGGGCCCTTCCTTCATGCATGGCCCTAATTTAAAGTTGGCCTCCTTCCCGGGTGCATGATCAGGCATGCATGAAGAAGGGGTCACTATTGCTGACTGACAAATATTATCTTGCTTGTGTACAGCTCCGTAGGCATACGTGGCTTCCTGTGCAGGGCGGACCAGGTGGCCCTCATCTGCAAGGAGCTTGTGGCTGATTAGTAGAAAAGATACTTCTGAGGTATTGATGGCCAGGAAGCCTCAGGGTGAACCTCCTTAAAAGCACACAAGGAACCCAGCAGGGCCAGACGTCCATTGCCTGTCCATGCCCAGCATTATGGTTCCTGCAGTTGCCAACCACGTGGAAGCCCGTAAGGCGTTGATTTGCCCCAGCTCATGTTTGGAGGTGTATTGCCTCTGATTATGGAAGTAAGGAGCACCCGTCCTCCACGCACTAGTCTCGCCCCCTTTTAAAACCAGCTAAGTTGGTGGCCATCACTGCTCCGCGTGGTAGCACGTTCCAGAGCGCAGGTCTTTGCAGTATGAAGCACTTCTCCTGCGGCTTTGTCCTAGGTGAGCTCCGTCGGGGTCTAATATGAGAGTGGAAGTCTCTCCCACTCCTTCTTTCTTGGTAGGATAGGGCTGGGAAATGTGTGATCCCCTGGATGTTGTTGCTCCACTGGCTGGACTCTTTAGGGTCGGAAGTTGGAAGCTGGCAAATTCCGGAGAGCTGTGCATTTGCCATCTGTGGGTAGCAGGAAGGGTCTGGAATTTGCATTGAGCCCCCAATGGAGAGATGGAAGAAGCTGCTGCTTCCCATCCTTCCATGAATCCCGGGAGCGTTGTTATGCGCATTTCAGGTGCAACAGAGGAAGGAGCTCCCAATTATCAGGATGGGCCTGGGAGAGCGAGCAATCTGTCTGTGGCTGGCTGGGGTTGATGGGAAATGTAGTCCAAAACATGAGGGCAGGGGAGGCTTCTGTGGTGCTCTTTGAAGGCTGCGTTTGTTCAGACCAGCACACGCGATGTTTCAGGGGTTAATTCAACCCTGGAAACACAGGCATACAAAGCTTTCTAGAGATAATTTATTCTCTGGAGAAACTTCTGCTGGAGAAAAGGCAAGTACAGTACAGTATTACGATTTACACTGGTGAAGAGTAGAAAAAGGATTTCAGAAAACAGAACAGGGGAAGTATCTCCTTCCTAGCACGGCAGTTCTGATAAAAACTCAGAGCATCTCTCTCCTGCAGAGAAGCAGGGCCGCAGAACTTCATTTGTCTGCAGAACGGGACTCCCAGCAGCCTGGCCAGCAGCTTCTGGCCATGTGGACCTTTCTGGAGGGGCAGAACTGAGGAGCTGTGTGGCCCCAGCAGGGTGCCAGGATGGCCCGAACCCCTTGACCGTGCCAGTCCTCTTCTAATGAGGTTCGGCAGTACCCTCTTTGCCTGGGTGTCTCCACAGGGTCGTTCTTTCCCCTGATCAGGTTATTTGGCATATATTGCCAGGGTGCCTACGATGTTTTACACAGAGTAGATGTTCTGGCACCTGCAGCTGGAAGCCTGGTATTGCGCCGGTGCAGCATGAGGGCTCAACTAGCTTAGCCCCGCTTGGCCAGTGACGTTCTCATTGAAGAGCCGTCTGGGCTTTTCTCCACCGACCCTCTGCCAAGCGCATCCAGACAGATCCAGCAGCAGCCCCGGCTTTCATCCTGAACAAAGCCCACAGGTTTCCCACGGAGGAGAGGCAGCCCCTATTCAGCTCCTCGCAGATGGTACGCTTTCAGACTGCTAGGTGGGCAGGAGCCAGGGACGGATGATGCGGGCTCGGTCCGGCAGGCCTCAAATTGCTGGAATGCCGACCATTTCTGACCCACAGTTCTAGTGTCCTTCAGCTCTCCACACCGTGTCCCCCCACTGACGAGGATCAGCCCATGTATACGGGGTAGATCCTCCAGGAGTGGGAAAAGAGGCCATAAAGCGACGTGGCTCCAGACTGCGGCACAGATGGGACTCCGTTTGCATCTGTCTTCTTTTTATCTCACTGCTGGCTTACCAGCGGTGCAGTGGCCAATCCAGAAGGGCCACCCCCATCAAAGCCACGTCTCTTTCCGAGAGGATGCAGCCCAAGCTAATGGAATAGAAATTAGCTTTGTCACTTTGCTTGAATTTCTGTTGAGTAATGAATGCAAGATGAGGGTATCTCTTTTTGAGGTGAAACAATGGCAGCGTCCAGAAGCGATTTTGTCTTATTTATTATGGATGGATGTTTTTTCTATTACTTTCATACCCTGCTCTCCTGCCAAAAAGCTCCCAGAGTGGCTTATGAGGAATTAATAAGGCTGCTGTGCCCACAGGCTTACTGTCTGAAAGCATGACATACAAGGAAAAAGGGACGGAGATGGAAGAGGAAAAAGGGATACCCAGGAACTAATTTTCCATACTGATAGAAGAAGAGGTAGTTCTATTCTCCCAAGAGCCAGCAGTCTGGTTTGCAATCATTGGTTTCTTTTAATTTCCAGTGGCTTCTGCCACTGCTGTGTTTGTGTGTGTGTACATGTGGGAGATCCTCCATGGTTCCAGTCCATAGTTTAAGGGTTCCAGTAGCCCAATTGCAGTAAGAAGAACTTAAGGTTATCAGAAGCCATGGTGGCTCTTTCCCCGCCATTGTTTCCAGTGAATCTACTCCAGTTACGATACTTTTATTCCACTTTAGCCATTATTTCTCCCAAATAATTCTGGGGCTAAGAGTTGCTACAGGGCTACAATTGCCCGAATGGTTTACCTGTCGATCCCTCTTCTCCAGGAACTCTGGAAACTGGGGAATAGGTTCCACTCATGACGATCAGCACCTTCGACAGGCTATGGTCCCCGAGATAGTTTGGGGAAGTCACGGCTGTTTAAAGTGGAATAAAGGAGTTCTGGAGGTGTGGTGTGAATGCAGCGGGGACGGGAGCAGCAAAGGCAAGCTGACCACATGTTGCGGAAGAGCAGGCGGGCCGCCAGGGAAATGCCCCAGAAGACACGCGCATGCCCGGCAGCCTCTCCAGAAAGGGGCTCCCAGGCACGGTTGGGAACTGTTGAAAGAACCCCTTTTCGTAACCCACTAAATTCAGGACTCCGACACGACACGGGGGCAGCTGCCAGCTACAAAGCGGAAAAATTAAGTCTCTTGCGAGGCAGTGGGGGAGGGACTGTGACCCTGACTTTGGGGTTCCAGAGACCCTCCAAATTAAGTAGGGGTGCTCCGACTCCCCCCAAGAGCCCCCTCCACTACACCCTTGTGTCTTACATGCCATAGTCCAGGATTCCTGCTGAACGGCCATTCCCAGCCTGTTGCTCGCCAGGTGGTCTGAGATCCAGCCCCATCACCCCCAGCAATCGACCACAGTGGCTGGGGCTGATGGGAGTTGTAGTCCAGGTTGTAGTGAGGGCGAGGGAGGCTTCTGTGGCACTCTTTGGAGGCCGCATGTTTGCTCAGAGCAGCAAGTGTGATGTTTCGGGAGTCAGCCATGATGGATTAGCTGAAGAAGTGGCTCCGATCTGTCTTCCTCCAGCTTTCTGATGCCGTTGCTTCATTTACAGGGCTTGAAGGATGGTCCGGCTGAGTCCTCTTCTCCCCGCTCTGGGAAGGCATTTGACAGGAGGTGCACAGGGAGAATGTTTGTTTTCTTTGCGCGAGAGCCCCCGCAAACGTGCCAGGGCTCCCCTCCCTGTGTCGGCGGCCCGGTGAAATATGGCAAGGAAGCTCGTTAAGGCCCATTAATAAGACATACTGGGATGACAGCAGAAGGATCTCTCGGCCATGTCATGGGACTAAAAGGAAAAGGGGATGATGGAGAGGCAAGGGCTGCACGTCCCCTTGTGGGGGGCACGGAAGTCTTGCTTTGGGGACCCCATTGCAGTGAAAGATCCCTGCCACCAGAGGGCAGAGCCCCACTTCCTGCTGGCCAAGTTGGCTCTCCAGTCCTTCTCCCCCATGGCTGTGCCAGGAGTTGGGTCTCAGCCTGGCCCTGGGAGCTGCGATTACTGGCAAATGCAACGGCAGAGAACGTGGTGCCAAACTGTTGTGTAGTAAGAAAATATTGCGTTAAAGGGCATTCCGTCTGCCGTATCTCAGAGATTAAAAGAGATACGTTGGTAATACCCCTATTGCCCTAGCAAAGACCATTGCCAGCTTCCAAAAGGGATGGTCGTGTGTGAAGCTGGGTTGCTAGGATTCACAAATTCCCACAAATTCCCCTGTGAGGTCTATATGGCACAACCTTAGAATTATTAGAATTTACTTGCATTTCACCAATGTTAGGAAAATCATGCTGGAATAAAGAAAACATGGAAGATTCTCCTTTTAGAGATCATGCACAAGAAAACGGCAACCAGATCATAGACGTTCTTCCACAGAAAGGCCCCTTCTCATTTTTCAGGCCTCACTAACGTCTTTTTGAAAATAAAAAACAGATGTTTTATTTTTCCTTTTTTTTTTTTTTTTGCAACTCTCCAAACATTCTTCTTGCCACATACAATCTCTCACTGTCTCTTCTTCCCCTTAATTCACTTTGTGCTAAGAGTTCCCCGGAACTCAGCCAAGAAGTGTTTTCCCCCCTCAATCCTAGGGCTAAATTGTGGGAAAGGATCTCTGAGCATGGACTGAGTGACTTCCTCACCATGGAAACCACAGTCTGTGCCCAAAGAAAGACACGTGATCAGGTGCATAGGATTGGGCTCAAAAGGCATTTATTTGTTTGGGATATTTCTAACCCATCCAATCACCCATCCACCTGAATGGATGGCTTACAAACAAAATCCAATAAATACAACAGTGTAAAATATCATATATTTATTTATTTAAAACTTTTATATGCTCACAATCAATAAAATCAAATACATTAAAGCAATCTAAACAGTAACATATAGCCAACAAAACATGACTGTTGCATTAAAATACTAATTTTGAAAATAAAGGTTCAATAGAAAGGTTTTGACCTGGTGCCATACAGAGTATAAACTTGGCGCCCGGCGAACCTCTCTGGGGAGTGCATTCCGTAATCTGGGTGCCACTGCAGAGAGGGCCTGGGGTGGGCAGTTATTTATGCCTGTGGCACCGTATTTTATTCATTATATTTCTGTCCCGCCTTCCTTCCTTCCTTCCAGGAACACAAGGCAGCTTACAGCATTCTCGTCCTCCTCTCCATCCTATCCACACAACAACAGCCCTGTGAGGTAGGTCAGGGACTGGTCTGAAGTCACCGAGGGAGCGTCAGGGCTGAGTGGGGACTAGAACCCAGATCTTCTGCAACCCAGCCCAGCTTTCTAACCACTACACCACCCTGGGATTTTTCCTACTAGGCATGCTTAGGACTGCGCAAGTGACTCATATTTATCTCCTCTTCCACATTTAATTACTTATTAAAAGTTGCCATGCCATCATAGGACAATAGCACCTGAAAGCAAAACAACTCTGGATTTCTTCCTCTGGAATAATGTGAACCCGCTGGCTGAGAAGGAGAAACATAAACCCCTAGATAGGTGGTCCCAAATATAACCCGAAGAGCATCATTCACCTTAAGTGTATTTACCTTATCCAGCAAACTCTACACTATCCATGATTTTATAAACCTTTGTTACGCTGTGTTGCAATCAAGGAGAGGGAGACGGAGGTATCTTCAGTTGGCCAGAGGGATGGCAGGAAGGACCGTCACTCAAGGAGAGGGAGACGGAGGTATCTTCAGTTGGCCAGAGGGATGGCAGGAAGGACCGTCACTCAAGGAGAGGGAGATGGAGGTATCTTCAGTTGGCCAGAGGGATGGCAGGAAGGACCGTCACTCAAGGAGAGGGAGATGGAGGTATCTTCAGTTGGCCAGAGGGATGGCAGGAAGGACCGTCACTCAAGGAGAGGGAGACGGAGGTATCTTCAGTTGGCCAGAGGGATGGCAGGAAGGACCCCCTCACTCAAGGAGAGGGAGACGGAGGTATCTTCAGTTGGCCAGAGGGATGGCAGGAAGGACCCCCTCACTCAAGGAGAGGGAGACGGAGGTATCTTCAGTTGGCCAGAGGGATGGCAGGAAGGACCCCCTCACTCAAGGAGAGGGAGACGGAGGTATCTTCAGTTGGCCAGAGGGATGGCAGGAAGGACCCCCTCACTCAAGGAGAGGGAGACGGAGGTATCTTCAGTTGGCCAGAGGGATGGCAGGAAGGACCCCCTCACTCAAGGAGAGGGAGACGGAGGTATCTTCAGTTGGCCAGAGGGATGGCAGGAAGGACCCCTCACTCAAGGAGAGGGAGACGGAGGTATCTTCAGTTGGCCAGAGGGATGGCAGGAAGGACCGTCACTCAAGGAGAGGGAGACGGAGGTATCTTCAGTTGGCCAGAGGGATGGCAGGAAGGACCGTCACTCAAGGAGAGGGAGATGGAGGTATCTTCAGTTGGCCAGAGGGATGGCAGGAAGGACCGTCACTCAAGGAGAGGGAGATGGAGGTATCTTCAGTTGGCCAGAGGGATGGCAGGAAGGACCGTCACTCAAGGAGAGGGAGACGGAGGTATCTTCAGTTGGCCAGAGGGATGGCAGGAAGGACCGTCACTCAAGGAGAGGGAGATGGAGGTATCTTCAGTTGGCCAGAGGGATGGCAGGAAGGACCGTCACTCAAGGAGAGGGAGATGGAGGTATCTTCAGTTGGCCAGAGGGATGGCAGGAAGGACCGTCACTCAAGGAGAGGGAGACGGAGGTATCTTCAGTTGGCCAGAGGGATGGCAGGAAGGACCCCCTCACTCAAGGAGAGGGAGACGGAGGTATCTTCAGTTGGCCAGAGGGATGGCAGGAAGGACCCCCTCACTCAAGGAGAGGGAGACGGAGGTATCTTCAGTTGGCCAGAGGGATGGCAGGAAGGACCCCCTCACTCAAGGAGAGGGAGACGGAGGTATCTTCAGTTGGCCAGAGGGATGGCAGGAAGGACCCCCTCACTCAAGGAGAGGGAGACGGAGGTATCTTCAGTTGGCCAGAGGGATGGCAGGAAGGACCCCCTCACTCAAGGAGAGGGAGACGGAGGTATCTTCAGTTGGCCAGAGGGATGGCAGGAAGGACCGTCACTCAAGGAGAGGGAGACGGAGGTATCTTCAGTTGGCCAGAGGGATGGCAGGAAGGACCATTCCCCCTGGCCTGTAGCTCTTCATTTGTGGAGTCTTCAGTCCACAATAATTATCTAAAGAGCTGCCGGTGACACATTGTCCTATGTGGACATATTTAGGGAGAACAGAGTGTTAGGGAAGGGACTGGCTGAAACTGTGATCGCTCCCGAGATCACACAACCAATTGGAGGTAGAAGATAGCAATTAAGCCACCCATTCTGAAAATGAACATAATTAGTACAATTAAGTGCCTCCAATGATAATTAATTGCTTTGAACAATAGCCACGGGAATGTGGAAGGATTTGTTAAACAATCGGGACAACATCTGTAAGTCAGTGTTTCCTTATCTGGATTTGGTACAGTCTGTCCTTTCTAAAAATCTGCATCACCAATGCTAGATAAAACTATTCATTATTATGCTTCTCACTATCTCTGAAAAAGCAGCTTCTGAAATCAACTTCATCCCAATTTGTTCCCGCATTTTGCAGTTACAATTATTTGTTTATTAATAATATACTGCTTTCTGGGCAAAAAGTCCTTTCAAGGCCATTTACCAAATCAAGTGCCAAAATAGTTACAAAAGTGACATAACAGCAACAGAGAATAACAAAATGTTCACTCCCAAGAAGAAAATAGCAGAAAACGTTACAAGGCCTACAGCTCAGTTGTCAGGCAGTTAATTCAAAACTATTTCAAGTTAAAAGTAGGTTTTTAAAAATCTTAAGGCCCTGGTTTACATCAAACAACAGAGCACAAGGCAAGAATGTTTTATTCAACAAAAATGAATAGCTCTAACTCGTTTCAGACCCCATATAGGCTCTTCCTCGGGGAAATCGGAAGAATGATAAATAAAAATTAAGTCTTTAAACTTGTCCCTGTGGTTAGAAATGTGCCACATATTAAAATATGATTATTTATCACAACTTTAAAATCTCAAGGAGGAGAGGCTCAGAGTTACAAACTACAATTTAAGAGTCATACAGATTAACTTTCTCTGCATGATCCAGTCTTATAAGATGCTCTTCCAACACTAGTCTCCTCTGTTATACCAGATCTGGGAAGAAAAGCCAAGCTTTTCTTCAAGTTTAGGGTGTTACGTGTGCTAACCTGAATCAGAAACAGATGTATTTGTCAATGGGACACATTCGGGAGAAAAGGAGTCATGGAGCTCAGCCTCAAAAAATCCACATCGCATCCTCAAAAGACTCTGCTTAACACCTTGCGAGTCACCTTTATTTTCTGCAACAAAGAACCTCTTTTTTGTGTTGAACTAATGACAGCTCCCCATTTCCAGGTTTAACGTTCCTAATATGTTCTCATTTCAGGATCTCACATGTGTTACTGCACGTGAAATATCACAGCATGTATTTTATCTGATCAACCGGATTCATAACCTTTTGATCTTACTGCCTCTGACTTCTCGTGACCCTGTGAATGATGAACGGTCTTCCAAATCCCGTCCTTGGCAGCTCTTGTCAACTCAAGATGGTGGCTTCCTCTATGGAGTCCGTTCATCTCATAGCGGACCTTCCTCTTCTTCTGCTTTCAGCTTCTGCCCAGCATGATGCTCTTCCATTTTCTCATGAAGTATGGTAGTTTCAGTTCTGTTGTTTTTCCCAGAATCCTAGAAGAGTCGAGTTGGAAGGGGCCATGAAGGCCATCGGGTCCACCCCCCTGCTGGTGCAGGACACAAGTCACCCCACCCCACTCAGAGGCCTGTCCAGGGAGCCCGAGGGCCAAGTGAGGACCAGAATCTGGCTCTCCTAGGAACCCAGTCCACCACGCCACTGTGGCTCTGAGTGTCCCACCTCCACAAATGAGGGGGGCAGTGGTTATATTGGCACAGTGGGTGCAAATTCCGCACTAATAGCCCTCCAATGATCCCTGTTATTTACTTCCCTGTGCTGCACAGAGCACGGCGCTTCATCTGCACCTCTTCTGTGGAGCACCGCTGTGGTGCAGCGACTGCAGAGTCAGACGGGGACCCAGGAGATGTGGGTTCTAGTCCCCACATGGCCATGAAGCTCAGGAGGTGACTCTGAGATAGGCACTCACTTCCAGCCTAGCCTACCTCACAGGGTTGTTGTGCGTATAAAATGGAGTTATGTTCCATTTGCAAGAAGAAGAAAGGTGAGGTAGAAATGCAGTGTAAATACTAATACTGATAATACAGTGAATAATAATAATAATAATAATAATAATAATAGCAGCCAGTGTGGTGTAATGGTGAAGAGCACGGGACTGGGACTGGGACGATCTGGGTTCGAGTCCCCACTCAGCCATGGAGCCCACTGGGTGACTTTGGGCCAGTCACAGACTCAGCCCAGCCTACCTCACAGGGCTGTTGTTGTGGGGATAAGATTGACAGCAGCGGGAGGAGAATGAGAATGAAAGAGGCCCCTCTGAGTTATTTAAAAGAAAAAAGGTGGACTAGAAATGAAATTAAATGAAAATTTTGCTGATAAGCGATGCTGCGTGCATAGTTGTACCCAGATGACAGTGCATGGGACACATCAGTGATATGTATCCTGAAACAATTGTCTCAGTTTCAAGTTTCGCATGCATTGAGCTAGTATACACCAGGGGCAAAACCAGCAACATGCGGAAGAGTTGTGTTGTAACTGCTCTGAACAAATGTGGGGTGCAATGCAAGGATGATGGGTTGAGGTGGCCGTCTTGCATCTGAGCAGTGAGTTGGCCATTTCAACATTGATACGAGTCCCTGGTGGAGCTCTAGTCACCTGGGCTTCTGGGGAGATGCCTGTGGCCCCCTCTTTTGAGAGCTCCTCTTCTGACATACAGAGGACAGCCCGGCACCTTCTCAGCTGCAGAAGTGCTCCTCGTGAGTAACGGTATGCAAGGTCCTCCTTGCAAGGAGGCGTTCCCCAGAAGTGCTTGATGGGCTTCAGCTGGGAGAACCGGTTTCGCAGTCTTTGGGACAGCTGTTGGTTGTTGGAGTTTAGTTTAAATCCTGGTGTTTGCGGGCTTGTTCCTCTTTGCTCTCATTTGCTGTGCGGCTGAATCCTGGTAAGGTCTTGCTTTTGAAAATCTTTTTCTTCCTGGACTGGTAACTTGTGCTTTGATGTTTTGCTTGCTAACTTACTTTGATAAATAGATTCACACCAAGAGCTGAGACTAACAGCAGCAGGCTGCCAAGTTTGGTTTGTTGTAACTGTATATTCGTTTTTTTTAAATTTGCCCCTTTGCGTGCATTTTTCCTAGAGGATGCCTTTTAGTGCAATTTTGGCTAGTATTTATAGATTGAAGTAACTTTGCTCAGGAATAGTCTCATAGAAGAATTAAGAAGCATGTTGTGCATGGAATTTTGGTTTGAAGGAATTTTGGTTGTAAAGTTCCTGTTGTGCATTTCAAAGAATGAGTTTTAGCTCAAGTGCAAAAATGGATGGTTTTTGCAAGAAAATGCGAATCCAAAGGGATCTTTCCCTTGTGGATAACTGGAAAAACTAAGATGTGAGCATTGGAAAGGGGAAACGAGGTGGGGGGTTGAATCTCCTTCCTTTCACTGGGACCTTTCATTATTTCTCGGAGAAAACTGTCTAGTCTCTTATCAGGAATTATGTGTAACTCGTCTCCCATTTTATGCCTGCTCTGATGAACCTTACTGAAGTTGCTTTGCTGTCCCTTCGAAGGAGTGAGCCTCTCTCCACGTGACCCTCTTTACTGATAGAAACACATGATTCTGTGCTTTAAAGTAAGTTTCTACATGGGGAGGGCTTTATCTCTGCTTCCCCCCCTTTGCAGTCTGTGAGTTGCTACTGCTGGTGCTGTTTCTAATCCCAGGAGCGGTTTACCTGTATCAGCCGGAGGGGTCTAAGCACAGCTCTTTCAAGAGGGCGAGTGGGGGGGAATGATACCCTGCAAGCTGGTCTGATGATGTGGCCATCCAGAAGCCTTCTTCGTCCCATGAAGTGGAGCGCCTCCTTCTCTTCTTCATGCCATGCTATAGTGGGCATCCTTGAGCAAGCGTGGTCCTTTCAGGGTGGGCTCAGAGGGAGCCCAGTGTGATGTGGACATGTGTGCAGTCTTTGCTTTTATTTTATGATCTTATTCTGTTCTGCATAAGTAGAGGAGAGAATGTTGCCTGACAGTACAGTCTCATTTGGCCAGGTAGCCAGAAAAAAATTTGCCACTTTAAAAAACTTTAAATAGCTATACTACCAGCTCTGCTTGACTGTGCGTGTGGTGGTGGTGATATGTTTATTAATTATATGTATCATTATTAGCACCTTCCCCAAAAGGCTCTCTGCAGCAGGAGATTTCTGCTTTCTTTAAGGAATCCTTTGATTATTCTCCCTTATGGTTAGGTTGAGCGGTTTTTTTTTAAAAAAAAATTACAAAGTGACCTCTCTCTCTTTCTGGAGTAATTTGTGTGTGGGTGGGGGTGGCATGATGGTTTTAAAAGCTTTTCTGGCTAGCTGTGTGTTGGTGAAATTCCTGCCTTGATCTAGGGGTGCAGACAAAAAAAAGCTGGTGCGTTCCAAATACTTGCGTGGCTTTGGACTGGGGAGAAAATATTTGGTGACTTTAACTATTTAGGGGTTCTGGGGTAGGGGCAAAGGTCTGTTTTAGAAGTGGTTGGAGGCTGTGGGGTGTGAAATACTTGGGTATGTTTGAAAGACTCCTGCATTTGTCCAGGCAAAACATGGCTTGAACTTAGACTGCTTGTTGTTGTTGTTAATGTCTTGCTCGCGGTCAGGGACCACCCCATCGTGCTTATCAGGGATGGTAAGCTCTTTCTTGTGTAGTTCTTCTGTGTAATCTTGCCACCTCTTCTTAATCTCTTCTGCCTCTGTTAGGTCCCTGCCATTTTGGTCCTTTATCATGCCCATCTGTGCATGAAATGTTCCCTTCATATCTCCAATTTTCTTGAAGAAATCTCTGGTCCTGCCTATTCTATTGTTTTCTTCTATTTCTTTGCACTGTTCATTTAGGAAGGCATTCTTATCTCTTCTAGCTGTTCTCTGGAATTCTGCATTCAATTGGGTGTATCTTTCTCTTTCTCCCTTGCCTTTTGCTTCCCTTCTTTCCTCAGCAATTTGTAAAGCTTCCTCAGACAGCCATTTTGCTTTCTGGCATGTCTTTTTCTTTGGGATGGTTTTAGTTGCTGCCTCCTGTACAATGTTGCGAACCTCCGTCCATAGTTCTTCAGGCACTCTGTCTATCAGATCTAATTCCTTAAATCTATTTGTCACCTCCACTGTATATTCATCAGGGATATGATTTAGGTCATACCTGAGAGGCCTAGTGCTTTTCCCTACTTTCTTCAACTTAAGCCTAAATTTTGCCACCAGAAGCTCATGATCTGAGCCACAGTCAGCTCCTGGTCTAGTTTTTCCTGACTGTATAGAACTTCTCCATCTTTGGCTGCAGAGCACATAGTCAATCTGATTTCTGTGTTGACCGTCTGGTGATGTCCATGTGTAGAGTTGTCTCTTGGGTTGTTGGAAAAGAGTGTTTGCTATGACCATCGTATTCTCTTCACAAAATTCCACCAGCTTGTGCCCTGCTTCATTTTGTACTCCAAGGCCCAAACTTGCCTGTTGTTCCAGTTATCTTTTGGCTTCCTACTTTAGCATTCCAATCCCCCATGATCAGGACATCATTTTTGGGTGTTAATTCTAGAAGGTGTTTATTTATTTTATTTATTTTATTTAAAAATTTATATGCCGCCCCTTGCAATAGCCTCGGGGCGGCTTACAACATATTACATTATTAAAAACATATAACAAAATTAAAAACTGGCCCATCTCAGGTTATTATATAAAAACATGAACAGAATTTATAACAATATAAATTAAACCTATTAAACATAAATTAGACATTAAACATAAATTAATTAAACATAAATTAAACATAAGTTAAACATAAACTAAACCAAAACATAAACCTAAATTAAACAATAATATTAATTAAAATATTGTCTAAATAAAAAGGTGTTGTAGGCCTTCATAGAACTGGTCAACTTCAGCCTCTTCAGCACCCGTGGTTGGGGCATTGTTGTTGTTAGTCGCGAAGTCGTGTCCGACCCATCGCGACCCCATGGACAACATTCCTCCAGGCCCTCCTGTCCTCCACCATCCCCCGGAGTCCATTCAAGCTCACACCAACCGCCTCTGTGACTCCATCCAGCCACCTCATCCTCTGCCGTCCCCTTCTTCTTTTGCCATCTATTGTTCCCAGCATTAGGCTCTTCTCCAGGGAGTCCTTCCTTCTCATTAGGTGGCCAAAGTATTTGAGCTTCATCTTCACTATCTGGCCTTCTAAAGAGCAGTCAGGGTTGCTCTCCTCCAGGACTGACCGCTTTGATCGCCTTGCGGTCCAAGGGACTCGCAGGAGTCTTCTCCAGCACCACAACTCAAAGGCCTCAATCCTTTTGCGCTCGGCCTTCCTTATGGTCCAGCTTTCACAGCCGTACATTGCAACTGGGAAAACCATAGCCTTGACTATACGCACTTTTGTTGGCAGGGTGATGTCTCTGCTTTTTAGTATGCTATCTAGATTTGCCATAGCTTTCCTCCCCAGGAGCCAAGCGTCTTTTAATTTCTTGGCTGCAGTCCCCGTCTGTGGCGATCTTGGAGCCCAGGAAAATAAAATCTGTCACTACCTCCATTTCTTCCCCATCTATTTGCCAGGAAGTGAGAGGACTGGATGCCATGATCTTAGTTTTCTTAATGTTGAGTTTCAAGCCAACTTTTGCGCTCTCCCCCTTCACCCGCATCAAGAGGCTCTTTAGTTCCTCTTCACTTTCTGCCATGAGAGTGGTATCATCTGCATATCTGAGGTTGTTGATATTTCTCCCGGCAATCTTGATTCCAACTGGCGATTCATCTAGCCCTGCCTTTCTCATGATGTGCTCTGCATATAAGTTAAATAGGCAGGGCGACAATATACAGCCTTGCCAAACTCCTTTCTCAATTTTGAACCAATCAGTGGTTCCGTGTCCAGTTCTCACTGTTGCTTCTTGACCCGCATATAGGTTTCTCAAGAGACAAATAAGATGGTCTGGTACTCCCATCTCTTTAAGAACTTGCCACAATTTGTTGTGATCCGCACAATGAAAGGCTTTAGCGTAGTCAATGAAGCAGAAGTAGATGTCTTTCTGGAACTCCCTAGCTTTCTCCATGATCCAGCGTACGTTGGCAATTTGATCTCTAGTTTCTCTCTCTCTCTCTCTTCGAAATCCTGCCTGTACTTCTGGTAGTTCTCGCTCCACATACTGCTGGAGCCTAGCTTGTAGGATTTTGAGCATCACTTTGCTAGCATGTGAAATGAGTGCAATGGTGTGGTAGTTTGAACATTGTTTGGCATTGCCCTTCTTGTGGCTCGGAATGTAAACTGACCTTTTCCAATCCTGTGGCCTCTGCTGAGTTTTCCAAATTTGCTGGCATATTGAGTGTAGCACTTTAACTGCATCGTCTTTTAGGCTTTTGAATAGCTCAGCTGGAATGCTGTCACCTCCACTAGCTTTGTTGTTGCTCAGACTTTCTAAGGCCCATTTGATTCCAGGATGTCTTGCTCGCGGTCAGGGACCACCCCATCGTGCTTATCAGGGATGGTAAGCTCTTTCTTGTGTAGTTCTTCTGTGTAATCTTGCCACCTCTTCTTAATCTCTTCTGCCTCTGTTAGGTCCCTGCCATTTTGGTCCTTTATCATGCCCATCTGTGCATGAAATGTTCCCTTCATATCTCCAATTTTCTTGAAGAAATCTCTGGTCCTGCCTATTCTATTGTTTTCTTCTATTTCTTTGCACGGTTCATTTAGGAAGGCATTCTTATCTCTTCTAGCTGTTCTCTGGAATTCTGCATTCAATTGTTTGTATCTTTCTCTTTCTCCCTTGCCTTTTGCTTCCCTTCTTTCCTCAGCAATTTGTAAAGCTTCCTCAGACAGCCATTTTGCTTTCTGGCATGTCTTTTTCTTTGGGATGGTTTTAGTTGCTGCCTCCTGTACAATGTTGCGAACCTCCGTCCATAGTTCTTCAGGCACTCTGTCTATCAGATCTAATTCCTTAAATCTATTTGTCACCTCCACTGTATATTCATCAGGGATATGATTTAGGTCATACCTGAGAGGCCTAGTGCTTTTCCCTACTTTCTTCAACTTAAGCCTAAATTTTGCCACCAGAAGCTCATGATCTGAGCCACAGTCAGCTCCTGGTCTAGTTTTTCCTGACTGTATAGAACTTCTCCATCTTTGGCTGCAGAGCACATAGTCAATCTGATTTCTGTGTTGACCGTCTGGTGATGTCCATGTGTAGAGTTGTCTCTTGGGTTGTTGGAAAAGAGTGTTTGCTATGACCATCGTATTCTCTTCACAAAATTCCACCAGCTTGTGCCCTGCTTCATTTTGTACTCCAAGGCCCAAACTTGCCTGTTGTTCCAGTTATCTTTTGGCTTCCTACTTTAGCATTCCAATCCCCCATGATCAGGACATCATTTTTGGGTGTTAATTCTAGAAGGTGTTTATTTATTTTATTTATTTTATTTAAAAATTTATATGCCGCCCCTTGCAATAGCCTCGGGGCGGCTTACAACATATTACATTATTAAAAACATATAACAAAATTAAAAACTGGCCCATCTCAGGTTATTATATAAAAACATGAACAGAATTTATAACAATATAAATTAAACCTATTAAACATAAATTAGACATTAAACATAAATTAATTAAACATAAATTAAACATAAGTTAAACATAAACTAAACCAAAACATAAACCTAAATTAAACAATAATATTAATTAAAATATTGTCTAAATAAAAAGGTGTTGTAGGCCTTCATAGAACTGGTCAACTTCAGCCTCTTCAGCACCCGTGGTTGGGGCATTGTTGTTGTTAGTCGCGAAGTCGTGTCCGACCCATCGCGACCCCATGGACAACATTCCTCCAGGCCCTCCTGTCCTCCACCATCCCCCGGAGTCCACTCACGCTCACACCAACCGCCTCTGTGACTCCATCCAGCCACCTCATCCTCTGCCGTCCCCTCCTTCTTTTGCCATCTATTGTTCCCAGCATTAGGCTCTTCTCCAGGGAGTCCTTCCTTCTCATTAGGTGGCCAAAGTATTTGAGCTTCATCTTCACTATCTGGCCTTCTAAAGAGCAGTCAGGGTTGCTCTCCTCCAGGACTGACCGCTTTGATCGCCTTGCGGTCCAAGGGACTCGCAGGAGTCTTCTCCAGCACCACAACTCAAAGGCCTCAATCCTTTTGCGCTCGGCCTTCCTTATGGTCCAGCTTTCACAGCCGTACATTGCAACTGGGAAAACCATAGCCTTGACTATATGCACTTTTGTTGGCAGGGTGATGTCTCTGCTTTTTAGTATGCTATCTAGATTTGCCATAGCTTTCCTCCCCAGGAGCCAAGCGTCTTTTAATTTCTTGGCTGCAGTCCCCGTCTGTGGCGATCTTGGAGCCCAGGAAAATAAAATCGGTCACTACCTCCATTTCTTCCCCATCTATTTGCCAGGAAGTGAGAGGACTGGGTGCCATGATCTTAGTTTTCTTAATGTTGAGTTTCAAGCCAACTTTTGCGCTCTCCTCCTTCACCTGCATCAAGAGGTTCTTTAGTTCCTCTTCACTTTCTGCCATGAGAGTGGTATCATCTGCATATCTGAGGTTGTTGATATTTCTCCCGGCAATCTTGATTCCAACTGGCGATTCATCTAGCCCTGCCTTTCTCATGATGTGCTCTGCATATAAGTTAAATAGGCAGGGCGACAATATACAGCCTTGCCAAACTCCTTTCTCAATTTTGAACCAATCAGTGGTTCCGTGTCCCGTTCTCACTGTTGCTTCTTGACCCGCATATAGGTTTCTCAAGAGACAAATAAGATGGTCTGGTACTCCCATCTCTTTAAGAACTTGCCACAATTTGTTGTGATCCGCACAATGAAAGGCTTTAGCGTAGTCAATGAAGCAGAAGTAGATGTCTTTCTGGAACTCCCTAGCTTTCTCCATGATCCAGCGTACGTTGGCAATTTGATCTCTAGTTTCTCTCTCTCTCTCTCTTCGAAATCCTGCCTGTACTTCTGGTAGTTCTCGCTCCACATACTGCTGGAGCCTAGCTTGTAGGATTTTGAGCATCACTTTGCTAGCATGTGAAATGAGTGCAATGGTGTGGTAGTTTGAACATTGTTTGGCATTGCCCTTCTTGTGGCTCGGAATGTAAACTGACCTTTTCCAATCCTGTGGCCTCTGCTGAGTTTTCCAAATTTGCTGGCATATTGAGTGTAGCACTTTAACTGCATCGTCTTTTAGGCTTTTGAATAGCTCAGCTGGAATGCTGTCACCTCCACTAGCTTTGTTGTTGCTCAGACTTTCTAAGGCCCATTTGATTCCAGGATGTCTTGCTCGCGGTCAGGGACCACCCCATCGTGCTTATCAGGGATGGTAAGCTCTTTCTTGTGTAGTTCTTCTGTGTAATCTTGCCACCTCTTCTTAATCTCTTCTGCCTCTGTTAGGTCCCTGCCATTTTGGTCCTTTATCATGCCCATCTGTGCATGAAATGTTCCCTTCATATCTCCAATTTTCTTGAAGAAATCTCTGGTCCTGCCTATTCTATTGTTTTCTTCTATTTCTTTGCACGGTTCATTTAGGAAGGCATTCTTATCTCTTCTAGCTGTTCTCTGGAATTCTGCATTCAATTGTTTGTATCTTTCTCTTTCTCCCTTGCCTTTTGCTTCCCTTCTTTCCTCAGCAATTTGTAAAGCTTCCTCAGACAGCCATTTTGCTTTCTGGCATGTCTTTTTCTTTGGGATGGTTTTAGTTGCTGCCTCCTGTACAATGTTGCGAACCTCCGTCCATAGTTCTTCAGGCACTCTGTCTATCAGATCTAATTCCTTAAATCTATTTGTCACCTCCACTGTATATTCATCAGGGATATGATTTAGGTCATACCTGAGAGGCCTAGTGCTTTTCCCTACTTTCTTCAACTTAAGCCTAAATTTTGCCACCAGAAGCTCATGATCTGAGCCACAGTCAGCTCCTGGTCTAGTTTTTCCTGACTGTATAGAACTTCTCCATCTTTGGCTGCAGAGCACATAGTCAATCTGATTTCTGTGTTGACCGTCTGGTGATGTCCATGTGTAGAGTTGTCTCTTGGGTTGTTGGAAAAGAGTGTTTGCTATGACCATCGTATTCTCTTCACAAAATTCCACCAGCTTGTGCCCTGCTTCATTTTGTACTCCAAGGCCCAAACTTGCCTGTTGTTCCAGTTATCTTTTGGCTTCCTACTTTAGCATTCCAATCCCCCATGATCAGGACATCATTTTTGGGTGTTAATTCTAGAAGGTGTTTATTTATTTTATTTATTTTATTTAAAAATTTATATGCCGCCCCTTGCAATAGCCTCGGGGCGGCTTACAACATATTACATTATTAAAAACATATAACAAAATTAAAAACTGGCCCATCTCAGGTTATTATATAAAAACATGAACAGAATTTATAACAATATAAATTAAACCTATTAAACATAAATTAGACATTAAACATAAATTAATTAAACATAAATTAAACATAAGTTAAACATAAACTAAACCAAAACATAAACCTAAATTAAACAATAATATTAATTAAAATATTGTCTAAATAAAAAGGTGTTGTAGGCCTTCATAGAACTGGTCAACTTCAGCCTCTTCAGCACCCGTGGTTGGGGCATTGTTGTTGTTAGTCGCGAAGTCGTGTCCGACCCATCGCGACCCCATGGACAACATTCCTCCAGGCCCTCCTGTCCTCCACCATCCCCCGGAGTCCATTCAAGCTCACACCAACCGCCTCTGTGACTCCATCCAGCCACCTCATCCTCTGCCGTCCCCTTCTTCTTTTGCCATCTATTGTTCCCAGCATTAGGCTCTTCTCCAGGGAGTCCTTCCTTCTCATTAGGTGGCCAAAGTATTTGAGCTTCATCTTCACTATCTGGCCTTCTAAAGAGCAGTCAGGGTTGCTCTCCTCCAGGACTGACCGCTTTGATCGCCTTGCGGTCCAAGGGACTCGCAGGAGTCTTCTCCAGCACCACAACTCAAAGGCCTCAATCCTTTTGCGCTCGGCCTTCCTTATGGTCCAGCTTTCACAGCCGTACATTGCAACTGGGAAAACCATAGCCTTGACTATACGCACTTTTGTTGGCAGGGTGATGTCTCTGCTTTTTAGTATGCTATCTAGATTTGCCATAGCTTTCCTCCCCAGGAGCCAAGCGTCTTTTAATTTCTTGGCTGCAGTCCCCGTCTGTGGCGATCTTGGAGCCCAGGAAAATAAAATCTGTCACTACCTCCATTTCTTCCCCATCTATTTGCCAGGAAGTGAGAGGACTGGATGCCATGATCTTAGTTTTCTTAATGTTGAGTTTCAAGCCAACTTTTGCGCTCTCCCCCTTCACCCGCATCAAGAGGCTCTTTAGTTCCTCTTCACTTTCTGCCATGAGAGTGGTATCATCTGCATATCTGAGGTTGTTGATATTTCTCCCGGCAATCTTGATTCCAACTGGCGATTCATCTAGCCCTGCCTTTCTCATGATGTGCTCTGCATATAAGTTAAATAGGCAGGGCGACAATATACAGCCTTGCCAAACTCCTTTCTCAATTTTGAACCAATCAGTGGTTCCGTGTCCAGTTCTCACTGTTGCTTCTTGACCCGCATATAGGTTTCTCAAGAGACAAATAAGATGGTCTGGTACTCCCATCTCTTTAAGAACTTGCCACAATTTGTTGTGATCCGCACAATGAAAGGCTTTAGCGTAGTCAATGAAGCAGAAGTAGATGTCTTTCTGGAACTCCCTAGCTTTCTCCATGATCCAGCGTACGTTGGCAATTTGATCTCTAGTTTCTCTCTCTCTCTCTCTTCGAAATCCTGCCTGTACTTCTGGTAGTTCTCGCTCCACATACTGCTGGAGCCTAGCTTGTAGGATTTTGAGCATCACTTTGCTAGCATGTGAAATGAGTGCAATGGTGTGGTAGTTTGAACATTGTTTGGCATTGCCCTTCTTGTGGCTCGGAATGTAAACTGACCTTTTCCAATCCTGTGGCCTCTGCTGAGTTTTCCAAATTTGCTGGCATATTGAGTGTAGCACTTTAACTGCATCGTCTTTTAGGCTTTTGAATAGCTCAGCTGGAATGCTGTCACCTCCACTAGCTTTGTTGTTGCTCAGACTTTCTAAGGCCCATTTGATTCCAGGATGTCTTGCTCGCGGTCAGGGACCACCCCATCGTGCTTATCAGGGATGGTAAGCTCTTTCTTGTGTAGTTCTTCTGTGTAATCTTGCCACCTCTTCTTAATCTCTTCTGCCTCTGTTAGGTCCCTGCCATTTTGGTCCTTTATCATGCCCATCTGTGCATGAAATGTTCCCTTCATATCTCCAATTTTCTTGAAGAAATCTCTGGTCCTGCCTATTCTATTGTTTTCTTCTATTTCTTTGCACGGTTCATTTAGGAAGGCATTCTTATCTCTTCTAGCTGTTCTCTGGAATTCTGCATTCAATTGTTTGTATCTTTCTCTTTCTCCCTTGCCTTTTGCTTCCCTTCTTTCCTCAGCAATTTGTAAAGCTTCCTCAGACAGCCATTTTGCTTTCTGGCATGTCTTTTTCTTTGGGATGGTTTTAGTTGCTGCCTCCTGTACAATGTTGCGAACCTCCGTCCATAGTTCTTCAGGCACTCTGTCTATCAGATCTAATTCCTTAAATCTATTTGTCACCTCCACTGTATATTCATCAGGGATATGATTTAGGTCATACCTGAGAGGCCTAGTGCTTTTCCCTACTTTCTTCAACTTAAGCCTAAATTTTGCCACCAGAAGCTCATGATCTGAGCCACAGTCAGCTCCTGGTCTAGTTTTTCCTGACTGTATAGAACTTCTCCATCTTTGGCTGCAGAGCACATAGTCAATCTGATTTCTGTGTTGACCGTCTGGTGATGTCCATGTGTAGAGTTGTCTCTTGGGTTGTTGGAAAAGAGTGTTTGCTATGACCATCGTATTCTCTTCACAAAATTCCACCAGCTTGTGCCCTGCTTCATTTTGTACTCCAAGGCCCAAACTTGCCTGTTGTTCCAGTTATCTTTTGGCTTCCTACTTTAGCATTCCAATCCCCCATGATCAGGACATCATTTTTGGGTGTTAATTCTAGAAGGTGTTTATTTATTTTATTTATTTTATTTAAAAATTTATATGCCGCCCCTTGCAATAGCCTCGGGGCGGCTTACAACATATTACATTATTAAAAACATATAACAAAATTAAAAACTGGCCCATCTCAGGTTATTATATAAAAACATGAACAGAATTTATAACAATATAAATTAAACCTATTAAACATAAATTAGACATTAAACATAAATTAATTAAACATAAATTAAACATAAGTTAAACATAAACTAAACCAAAACATAAACCTAAATTAAACAATAATATTAATTAAAATATTGTCTAAATAAAAAGGTGTTGTAGGCCTTCATAGAACTGGTCAACTTCAGCCTCTTCAGCACCCGTGGTTGGGGCATTGTTGTTGTTAGTCGCGAAGTCGTGTCCGACCCATCGCGACCCCATGGACAACATTCCTCCAGGCCCTCCTGTCCTCCACCATCCCCCGAAGTCCACTCACGCTCACACCAACCGCCTCTGTGACTCCATCCAGCCACCTCATCCTCTGCCGTCCCCTTCTTCTTTTGCCATCTATTGTTCCCAGCATTGGGCTCTTCTCCAGGGAGTCCTTCCTTCTCATTAGGTGGCCAAAGTATTTGAGCTTCATCTTCACTATCTGGCCTTCTAAAGAGCAGTCAGGGTTGCTCTCCTCCAGGACTGACCGCTTTGATCGCCTTGCGGTCCAAGGGACTCGCAGGAGTCTTCTCCAGCACCACAACTCAAAGGCCTCAATCCTTTTGCGCTCGGCCTTCCTTATGGTCCAGCTTTCACAGCCGTACATTGCAACTGGGAAAACCATAGCCTTGACTATATGCACTTTTGTTGGCAGGGTGATGTCTCTGCTTTTTAGTATGCTATCTAGATTTGCCATAGCTTTCCTCCCCAGGAGCCAAGCGTCTTTTAATTTCTTGGCTGCAGTCCCCGTCTGTGGCGATCTTGGAGCCCAGGAAAATAAAATCGGTCACTACCTCCATTTCTTCCCCATCTATTTGCCAGGAAGTGAGAGGACTGGGTGCCATGATCTTAGTTTTCTTAATGTTGAGTTTCAAGCCAACTTTTGCGCTCTCCTCCTTCACCTGCATCAAGAGGTTCTTTAGTTCCTCTTCACTTTCTGCCATGAGAGTGGTATCATCTGCATATCTGAGGTTGTTGATATTTCTCCCGGCAATCTTGATTCCAACTGGCGATTCATCTAGCCCTGCCTTTCTCATGATGTGCTCTGCATATAAGTTAAATAGGCAGGGCGACAATATACAGCCTTGCCAAACTCCTTTCTCAATTTTGAACCAATCAGTGGTTCCGTGTCCCGTTCTCACTGTTGCTTCTTGACCCGCATATAGGTTTCTCAAGAGACAAATAAGATGGTCTGGTACTCCCATCTCTTTAAGAACTTGCCACAATTTGTTGTGATCCGCACAATGAAAGGCTTTAGCGTAGTCAATGAAGCAGAAGTAGATGTCTTTCTGGAACTCCCTAGCTTTCTCCATGATCCAGCGTACGTTGGCAATTTGATCTCTAGTTTCTCTCTCTCTCTCTCTTCGAAATCCTGCCTGTACTTCTGGTAGTTCTCGCTCCACATACTGCTGGAGCCTAGCTTGTAGGATTTTGAGCATCACTTTGCTAGCATGTGAAATGAGTGCAATGGTGTGGTAGTTTGAACATTGTTTGGCATTGCCCTTCTTGTGGCTCGGAATGTAAACTGACCTTTTCCAATCCTGTGGCCTCTGCTGAGTTTTCCAAATTTGCTGGCATATTGAGTGTAGCACTTTAACTGCATCGTCTTTTAGGCTTTTGAATAGCTCAGCTGGAATGCTGTCACCTCCACTAGCTTTGTTGTTGCTCAGACTTTCTAAGGCCCATTTGATTCCAGGATGTCTTGCTCGCGGTCAGGGACCACCCCATCGTGCTTATCAGGGATGGTAAGCTCTTTCTTGTGTAGTTCTTCTGTGTAATCTTGCCACCTCTTCTTAATCTCTTCTGCCTCTGTTAGGTCCCTGCCATTTTGGTCCTTTATCATGCCCATCTGTGCATGAAATGTTCCCTTCATATCTCCAATTTTCTTGAAGAAATCTCTGGTCCTGCCTATTCTATTGTTTTCTTCTATTTCTTTGCACGGTTCATTTAGGAAGGCATTCTTATCTCTTCTAGCTGTTCTCTGGAATTCTGCATTCAATTGTTTGTATCTTTCTCTTTCTCCCTTGCCTTTTGCTTCCCTTCTTTCCTCAGCAATTTGTAAAGCTTCCTCAGACAGCCATTTTGCTTTCTGGCATGTCTTTTTCTTTGGGATGGTTTTAGTTGCTGCCTCCTGTACAATGTTGCGAACCTCCGTCCATAGTTCTTCAGGCACTCTGTCTATCAGATCTAATTCCTTAAATCTATTTGTCACCTCCACTGTATATTCATCAGGGATATGATTTAGGTCATACCTGAGAGGCCTAGTGCTTTTCCCTACTTTCTTCAACTTAAGCCTAAATTTTGCCACCAGAAGCTCATGATCTGAGCCACAGTCAGCTCCTGGTCTAGTTTTTCCTGACTGTATAGAACTTCTCCATCTTTGGCTGCAGAGCACATAGTCAATCTGATTTCTGTGTTGACCGTCTGGTGATGTCCATGTGTAGAGTTGTCTCTTGGGTTGTTGGAAAAGAGTGTTTGCTATGACCATCGTATTCTCTTCACAAAATTCCACCAGCTTGTGCCCTGCTTCATTTTGTACTCCAAGGCCCAAACTTGCCTGTTGTTCCAGTTATCTTTTGGCTTCCTACTTTAGCATTCCAATCCCCCATGATCAGGACATCATTTTTGGGTGTTAATTCTAGAAGGTGTTTATTTATTTTATTTATTTTATTTAAAAATTTATATGCCGCCCCTTGCAATAGCCTCGGGGCGGCTTACAACATATTACATTATTAAAAACATATAACAAAATTAAAAACTGGCCCATCTCAGGTTATTATATAAAAACATGAACAGAATTTATAACAATATAAATTAAACCTATTAAACATAAATTAGACATTAAACATAAATTAATTAAACATAAATTAAACATAAGTTAAACATAAACTAAACCAAAACATAAACCTAAATTAAACAATAATATTAATTAAAATATTGTCTAAATAAAAAGGTGTTGTAGGCCTTCATAGAACTGGTCAACTTCAGCCTCTTCAGCACCCGTGGTTGGGGCATTGTTGTTGTTAGTCGCGAAGTCGTGTCCGACCCATCGCGACCCCATGGACAACATTCCTCCAGGCCCTCCTGTCCTCCACCATCCCCCGGAGTCCACTCACGCTCACACCAACTGCCTCTGTGACTCCATCCAGCCACCTCATCCTCTGCCGTCCCCTTCTTCTTTTGCCATCTATTGTTCCCAGCATTAGGCTCTTCTCCAGGGAGTCCTTCCTTCTCATTAGGTGGCCAAAGTATTTGAGCTTCATCTTCACTATCTGGCCTTCTAAAGAGCAGTCAGGGTTGCTCTCCTCCAGGACTGACCGCTTTGATCGCCTTGCGGTCCAAGGGACTCGCAGGAGTCTTCTCCAGCACCACAACTCAAAGGCCTCAATCCTTTTGCGCTCGGCCTTCCTTATGGTCCAGCTTTCACAGCCGTACATTGCAACTGGGAAAACCATAGCCTTGACTATACGCACTTTTGTTGGCAGGGTGATGTCTCTGCTTTTTAGTATGCTATCTAGATTTGCCATAGCTTTCCTCCCCAGGAGCCAAGCGTCTTTTAATTTCTTGGCTGCAGTCCCCGTCTGCGGCGATCTTGGAGCCCAGGAAAATAAAATCGGTCACTACCTCCATTTCTTCCCCATCTATTTGCCAGGAAGTGAGAGGACTGGGTGCCATGATCTTAGTTTTCTTAATGTTGAGTTTCAAGCCAACTTTTGCGCTCTCCTCCTTCACCTGCATCAAGAGGTTCTTTAGTTCCTCTTCACTTTCTGCCATGAGAGTGGTATCATCTGCATATCTGAGGTTGTTGATATTTCTCCCGGCAATCTTGATTCCAACTGGCGATTCATCTAGCCCTGCCTTTCTCATGATGTGCTCTGCATATAAGTTAAATAGGCAGGGCGACAATATACAGCCTTGCCAAATTCCTTTCTCAATTTTGAACCAATCAGTGGTTCCGTGTCCAGTTCTCACTGTTGCTTCTTGACCCGCATATAGGTTTCTCAAGAGACAAATAAGATGGTTTGGTACTCCCATCTCTTTAAGAACTTGCCACAATTTGTTGTGATCCGCACAATGAAAGGCTTTAGCGTAGTCAATGAAGCAGAAGTAGATGTCTTTCTGGAACTCCCTAGCTTTCTCCATGATCCAGCGTACGTTGGCAATTTGATCTCTAGTTTCTCTCTCTCTCTCTCTTCGAAATCCTGCCTGTACTTCTGGTAGTTCTCGCTCCACATACTGCTGGAGCCTAGCTTGTAGGATTTTGAGCATCACTTTGCTAGCATGTGAAATGAGTGCAATGGTGTGGTAGTTTGAACATTGTTTGGCATTGCCCTTCTTGTGGCTCGGAATGTAAACTGACCTTTTCCAATCCTGTGGCCTCTGCTGAGTTTTCCAAATTTGCTGGCATATTGAGTGTAGCACTTTAACTGCATCGTCTTTTAGGCTTTTGAATAGCTCAGCTGGAATGCTGTCACCTCCACTAGCTTTGTTGTTGCTCAGACTTTCTAAGGCCCATTTGATTCCAGGATGTCTTGCTCGCGGTCAGGGACCACCCCATCGTGCTTATCAGGGATGGTAAGCTCTTTCTTGTGTAGTTCTTCTGTGTAATCTTGCCACCTCTTCTTAATCTCTTCTGCCTCTGTTAGGTCCCTGCCATTTTGGTCCTTTATCATGCCCATCTGTGCATGAAATGTTCCCTTCATATCTCCAATTTTCTTGAAGAAATCTCTGGTCCTGCCTATTCTATTGTTTTCTTCTATTTCTTTGCACGGTTCATTTAGGAAGGCATTCTTATCTCTTCTAGCTGTTCTCTGGAATTCTGCATTCAATTGTTTGTATCTTTCTCTTTCTCCCTTGCCTTTTGCTTCCCTTCTTTCCTCAGCAATTTGTAAAGCTTCCTCAGACAGCCATTTTGCTTTCTGGCATGTCTTTTTCTTTGGGATGGTTTTAGTTGCTGCCTCCTGTACAATGTTGCGAACCTCCGTCCATAGTTCTTCAGGCACTCTGTCTATCAGATCTAATTCCTTAAATCTATTTGTCACCTCCACTGTATATTCATCAGGGATATGATTTAGGTCATACCTGAGAGGCCTAGTGCTTTTCCCTACTTTCTTCAACTTAAGCCTAAATTTTGCCACCAGAAGCTCATGATCTGAGCCACAGTCAGCTCCTGGTCTAGTTTTTCCTGACTGTATAGAACTTCTCCATCTTTGGCTGCAGAGCACATAGTCAATCTGATTTCTGTGTTGACCGTCTGGTGATGTCCATGTGTAGAGTTGTCTCTTGGGTTGTTGGAAAAGAGTGTTTGCTATGACCATCGTATTCTCTTCACAAAATTCCACCAGCTTGTGCCCTGCTTCATTTTGTACTCCAAGGCCCAAACTTGCCTGTTGTTCCAGTTATCTTTTGGCTTCCTACTTTAGCATTCCAATCCCCCATGATCAGGACATCATTTTTGGGTGTTAATTCTAGAAGGTGTTTATTTATTTTATTTATTTTATTTAAAAATTTATATGCCGCCCCTTGCAATAGCCTCGGGGCGGCTTACAACATATTACATTATTAAAAACATATAACAAAATTAAAAACTGGCCCATCTCAGGTTATTATATAAAAACATGAACAGAATTTATAACAATATAAATTAAACCTATTAAACATAAATTAGACATTAAACATAAATTAATTAAACATAAATTAAACATAAGTTAAACATAAACTAAACCAAAACATAAACCTAAATTAAACAATAATATTAATTAAAATATTGTCTAAATAAAAAGGTGTTGTAGGCCTTCATAGAACTGGTCAACTTCAGCCTCTTCAGCACCCGTGGTTGGGGCATTGTTGTTGTTAGTCGCGAAGTCGTGTCCGACCCATCGCGACCCCATGGACAACATTCCTCCAGGCCCTCCTGTCCTCCACCATCCCCCGAAGTCCACTCACGCTCACACCAACCGCCTCTGTGACTCCATCCAGCCACCTCATCCTCTGCCGTCCCCTTCTTCTTTTGCCATCTATTGTTCCCAGCATTAGGCTCTTCTCCAGGGAGTCCTTCCTTCTCATTAGGTGGCCAAAGTATTTGAGCTTCATCTTCACTATCTGGCCTTCTAAAGAGCAGTCAGGGTTGCTCTCCTCCAGGACTGACCGCTTTGATCGCCTTGCGGTCCAAGGGACTCGCAGGAGTCTTCTCCAGCACCACAACTCAAAGGCCTCAATCCTTTTGCGCTCGGCCTTCCTTATGGTCCAGCTTTCACAGCCGTACATTGCAACTGGGAAAACCATAGCCTTGACTATATGCACTTTTGTTGGCAGGGTGATGTCTCTGCTTTTTAGTATGCTATCTAGATTTGCCATAGCTTTCCTCCCCAGGAGCCAAGCGTCTTTTAATTTCTTGGCTGCAGTCCCCGTCTGTGGCGATCTTGGAGCCCAGGAAAATAAAATCGGTCACTACCTCCATTTCTTCCCCATCTATTTGCCAGGAAGTGAGAGGACTGGGTGCCATGATCTTAGTTTTCTTAATGTTGAGTTTCAAGCCAACTTTTGCGCTCTCCTCCTTCACCTGCATCAAGAGGTTCTTTAGTTCCTCTTCACTTTCTGCCATGAGAGTGGTATCATCTGCATATCTGAGGTTGTTGATATTTCTCCCGGCAATCTTGATTCCAACTGGCGATTCATCTAGCCCTGCCTTTCTCATGATGTGCTCTGCATATAAGTTAAATAGGCAGGGCGACAATATACAGCCTTGCCAAACTCCTTTCTCAATTTTGAACCAATCAGTGGTTCCGTGTCCCGTTCTCACTGTTGCTTCTTGACCCGCATATAGGTTTCTCAAGAGACAAATAAGATGGTCTGGTACTCCCATCTCTTTAAGAACTTGCCACAATTTGTTGTGATCCGCACAATGAAAGGCTTTAGCGTAGTCAATGAAGCAGAAGTAGATGTCTTTCTGGAACTCCCTAGCTTTCTCCATGATCCAGCGTACGTTGGCAATTTGATCTCTAGTTTCTCTCTCTCTCTCTCTTCGAAATCCTGCCTGTACTTCTGGTAGTTCTCGCTCCACATACTGCTGGAGCCTAGCTTGTAGGATTTTGAGCATCACTTTGCTAGCATGTGAAATGAGTGCAATGGTGTGGTAGTTTGAACATTGTTTGGCATTGCCCTTCTTGTGGCTCGGAATGTAAACTGACCTTTTCCAATCCTGTGGCCTCTGCTGAGTTTTCCAAATTTGCTGGCATATTGAGTGTAGCACTTTAACTGCATCGTCTTTTAGGCTTTTGAATAGCTCAGCTGGAATGCTGTCACCTCCACTAGCTTTGTTGTTGCTCAGACTTTCTAAGGCCCATTTGATTCCAGGATGTCTTGCTCGCGGTCAGGGACCACCCCATCGTGCTTATCAGGGATGGTAAGCTCTTTCTTGTGTAGTTCTTCTGTGTAATCTTGCCACCTCTTCTTAATCTCTTCTGCCTCTGTTAGGTCCCTGCCATTTTGGTCCTTTATCATGCCCATCTGTGCATGAAATGTTCCCTTCATATCTCCAATTTTCTTGAAGAAATCTCTGGTCCTGCCTATTCTATTGTTTTCTTCTATTTCTTTGCACGGTTCATTTAGGAAGGCATTCTTATCTCTTCTAGCTGTTCTCTGGAATTCTGCATTCAATTGTTTGTATCTTTCTCTTTCTCCCTTGCCTTTTGCTTCCCTTCTTTCCTCAGCAATTTGTAAAGCTTCCTCAGACAGCCATTTTGCTTTCTGGCATGTCTTTTTCTTTGGGATGGTTTTAGTTGCTGCCTCCTGTACAATGTTGCGAACCTCCGTCCATAGTTCTTCAGGCACTCTGTCTATCAGATCTAATTCCTTAAATCTATTTGTCACCTCCACTGTATATTCATCAGGGATATGATTTAGGTCATACCTGAGAGGCCTAGTGCTTTTCCCTACTTTCTTCAACTTAAGCCTAAATTTTGCCACCAGAAGCTCATGATCTGAGCCACAGTCAGCTCCTGGTCTAGTTTTTCCTGACTGTATAGAACTTCTCCATCTTTGGCTGCAGAGCACATAGTCAATCTGATTTCTGTGTTGACCGTCTGGTGATGTCCATGTGTAGAGTTGTCTCTTGGGTTGTTGGAAAAGAGTGTTTGCTATGACCATCGTATTCTCTTCACAAAATTCCACCAGCTTGTGCCCTGCTTCATTTTGTACTCCAAGGCCCAAACTTGCCTGTTGTTCCAGTTATCTTTTGGCTTCCTACTTTAGCATTCCAATCCCCCATGATCAGGACATCATTTTTGGGTGTTAATTCTAGAAGGTGTTTATTTATTTTATTTATTTTATTTAAAAATTTATATGCCGCCCCTTGCAATAGCCTCGGGGCGGCTTACAACATATTACATTATTAAAAACATATAACAAAATTAAAAACTGGCCCATCTCAGGTTATTATATAAAAACATGAACAGAATTTATAACAATATAAATTAAACCTATTAAACATAAATTAGACATTAAACATAAATTAATTAAACATAAATTAAACATAAGTTAAACATAAACTAAACCAAAACATAAACCTAAATTAAACAATAATATTAATTAAAATATTGTCTAAATAAAAAGGTGTTGTAGGCCTTCATAGAACTGGTCAACTTCAGCCTCTTCAGCACCCGTGGTTGGGGCATTGTTGTTGTTAGTCGCGAAGTCGTGTCCGACCCATCGCGACCCCATGGACAACATTCCTCCAGGCCCTCCTGTCCTCCACCATCCCCCGGAGTCCACTCACGCTCACACCAACCGCCTCTGTGACTCCATCCAGCCACCTCATCCTCTGCCGTCCCCTTCTTCTTTTGCCATCTATTGTTCCCAGCATTAGGCTCTTCTCCAGGGAGTCCTTCCTTCTCATTAGGTGGCCAAAGTATTTGAGCTTCATCTTCACTATCTGGCCTTCTAAAGAGCAGTCAGGGTTGCTCTCCTCCAGGACTGACCGCTTTGATCGCCTTGCGGTCCAAGGGACTCGCAGGAGTCTTCTCCAGCACCACAACTCAAAGGCCTCAATCCTTTTGCGCTCGGCCTTCCTTATGGTCCAGCTTTCACAGCCGTACATTGCAACTGGGAAAACCATAGCCTTGACTATATGCACTTTTGTTGGCAGGGTGATGTCTCTGCTTTTTAGTATGCTATCTAGATTTGCCATAGCTTTCCTCCCCAGGAGCCAAGCGTCTTTTAATTTCTTGGCTGCAGTCCCCGTCTGTGGCGATCTTGGAGCCCAGGAAAATAAAATCGGTCACTACCTCCATTTCTTCCCCATCTATTTGCCAGGAAGTGAGAGGACTGGGTGCCATGATCTTAGTTTTCTTAATGTTGAGTTTCAAGCCAACTTTTGCGCTCTCCTCCTTCACCTGCATCAAGAGGTTCTTTAGTTCCTCTTCACTTTCTGCCATGAGAGTGGTATCATCTGCATATCTGAGGTTGTTGATATTTCTCCCGGCAATCTTGATTCCAACTGGCGATTCATCTAGCCCTGCCTTTCTCATGATGTGCTCTGCATATAAGTTAAATAGGCAGGGCGACAATATACAGCCTTGCCAAACTCCTTTCTCAATTTTGAACCAATCAGTGGTTCCGTGTCCCGTTCTCACTGTTGCTTCTTGACCCGCATATAGGTTTCTCAAGAGACAAATAAGATGGTCTGGTACTCCCATCTCTTTAAGAACTTGCCACAATTTGTTGTGATCCGCACAATGAAAGGCTTTAGCGTAGTCAATGAAGCAGAAGTAGATGTCTTTCTGGAACTCCCTAGCTTTCTCCATGATCCAGCGTACGTTGGCAATTTGATCTCTAGTTTCTCTCTCTCTCTCTCTCTCTCTTCGAAATCCTGCCTGTACTTCTGGTAGTTCTCGCTCCACATACTGCTGGAGCCTAGCTTGTAGGATTTTGAGCATCACTTTGCTAGCATGTGAAATGAGTGCAATGGTGTGGTAGTTTGAACATTGTTTGGCATTGCCCTTCTTGTGGCTCGGAATGTAAACTGACCTTTTCCAATCCTGTGGCCTCTGCTGAGTTTTCCAAATTTGCTGGCATATTGAGTGTAGCACTTTAACTGCATCGTCTTTTAGGCTTTTGAATAGCTCAGCTGGAATGCTGTCACCTCCACTAGCTTTGTTGTTGCTCAGACTTTCTAAGGCCCATTTGATTCCAGGATGTCTTGCTCGCGGTCAGGGACCACCCCATCGTGCTTATCAGGGATGGTAAGCTCTTTCTTGTGTAGTTCTTCTGTGTAATCTTGCCACCTCTTCTTAATCTCTTCTGCCTCTGTTAGGTCCCTGCCATTTTGGTCCTTTATCATGCCCATCTGTGCATGAAATGTTCCCTTCATATCTCCAATTTTCTTGAAGAAATCTCTGGTCCTGCCTATTCTATTGTTTTCTTCTATTTCTTTGCACGGTTCATTTAGGAAGGCATTCTTATCTCTTCTAGCTGTTCTCTGGAATTCTGCATTCAATTGTTTGTATCTTTCTCTTTCTCCCTTGCCTTTTGCTTCCCTTCTTTCCTCAGCAATTTGTAAAGCTTCCTCAGACAGCCATTTTGCTTTCTGGCATGTCTTTTTCTTTGGGATGGTTTTAGTTGCTGCCTCCTGTACAATGTTGCGAACCTCCGTCCATAGTTCTTCAGGCACTCTGTCTATCAGATCTAATTCCTTAAATCTATTTGTCACCTCCACTGTATATTCATCAGGGATATGATTTAGGTCATACCTGAGAGGCCTAGTGCTTTTCCCTACTTTCTTCAACTTAAGCCTAAATTTTGCCACCAGAAGCTCATGATCTGAGCCACAGTCAGCTCCTGGTCTAGTTTTTCCTGACTGTATAGAACTTCTCCATCTTTGGCTGCAGAGCACATAGTCAATCTGATTTCTGTGTTGACCGTCTGGTGATGTCCATGTGTAGAGTTGTCTCTTGGGTTGTTGGAAAAGAGTGTTTGCTATGACCATCGTATTCTCTTCACAAAATTCCACCAGCTTGTGCCCTGCTTCATTTTGTACTCCAAGGCCCAAACTTGCCTGTTGTTCCAGTTATCTTTTGGCTTCCTACTTTAGCATTCCAATCCCCCATGATCAGGACATCATTTTTGGGTGTTAATTCTAGAAGGTGTTTATTTATTTTATTTATTTTATTTAAAAATTTATATGCCGCCCCTTGCAATAGCCTCGGGGCGGCTTACAACATATTACATTATTAAAAACATATAACAAAATTAAAAACTGGCCCATCTCAGGTTATTATATAAAAACATGAACAGAATTTATAACAATATAAATTAAACCTATTAAACATAAATTAGACATTAAACATAAATTAATTAAACATAAATTAAACATAAGTTAAACATAAACTAAACCAAAACATAAACCTAAATTAAACAATAATATTAATTAAAATATTGTCTAAATAAAAAGGTGTTGTAGGCCTTCATAGAACTGGTCAACTTCAGCCTCTTCAGCACCCGTGGTTGGGGCATTGTTGTTGTTAGTCGCGAAGTCGTGTCCGACCCATCGCGACCCCATGGACAACATTCCTCCAGGCCCTCCTGTCCTCCACCATCCCCCGGAGTCCACTCACGCTCACACCAACCGCCTCTGTGACTCCATCCAGCCACCTCATCCTCTGCCGTCCCCTTCTTCTTTTGCCATCTATTGTTCCCAGCATTAGGCTCTTCTCCAGGGAGTCCTTCCTTCTCATTAGGTGGCCAAAGTATTTGAGCTTCATCTTCACTATCTGGCCTTCTAAAGAGCAGTCAGGGTTGCTCTCCTCCAGGACTGACCGCTTTGATCGCCTTGCGGTCCAAGGGACTCGCAGGAGTCTTCTCCAGCACCACAACTCAAAGGCCTCAATCCTTTTGCGCTCGGCCTTCCTTATGGTCCAGCTTTCACAGCCGTACATTGCAACTGGGAAAACCATAGCCTTGACTATATGCACTTTTGTTGGCAGGGTGATGTCTCTGCTTTTTAGTATGCTATCTAGATTTGCCATAGCTTTCCTCCCCAGGAGCCAAGCGTCTTTTAATTTCTTGGCTGCAGTCCCCGTCTGCGGTGATCTTGGAGCCCAGGAAAATAAAATCGGTCACTACCTCCATTTCTTCCCCATCTATTTGCCAGGAAGTGAGAGGACTGGGTGCCATGATCTTAGTTTTCTTAATGTTGAGTTTCAAGCCAACTTTTGCGCTCTCCTCCTTCACCTGCATCAAGAGGTTCTTTAGTTCCTCTTCACTTTCTGCCATGAGAGTGGTATCATCTGCATATCTGAGGTTGTTGATATTTCTCCCGGCAATCTTGATTCCAACTGGCGATTCATCTAGCCCTGCCTTTCTCATGATGTGCTCTGCATATAAGTTAAATAGGCAGGGCGACAATATACAGCCTTGCCAAACTCCTTTCTCAATTTTGAACCAATCAGTGGTTCCGTGTCCCGTTCTCACTGTTGCTTCTTGACCCGCATATAGGTTTCTCAAGAGACAAATAAGATGGTCTGGTACTCCCATCTCTTTAAGAACTTGCCACAATTTGTTGTGATCCGCACAATGAAAGGCTTTAGCGTAGTCAATGAAGCAGAAGTAGATGTCTTTCTGGAACTCCCTAGCTTTCTCCATGATCCAGCGTACGTTGGCAATTTGATCTCTAGTTTCTCTCTCTCTCTCTCTCTCTCTCTCGAAATCCTGCCTGTACTTCTGGTAGTTCTCGCTCCACATACTGCTGGAGCCTAGCTTGTAGGATTTTGAGCATCACTTTGCTAGCATGTGAAATGAGTGCAATGGTGTGGTAGTTTGAACATTGTTTGGCATTGCCCTTCTTGTGGCTCGGAATGTAAACTGACCTTTTCCAATCCTGTGGCCTCTGCTGAGTTTTCCAAATTTGCTGGCATATTGAGTGTAGCACTTTAACTGCATCGTCTTTTAGGCTTTTGAATAGCTCAGCTGGAATGCTGTCACCTCCACTAGCTTTGTTGTTGCTCAGACTTTCTAAGGCCCATTTGATTCCAGGATGTCTTGCTCGCGGTCAGGGACCACCCCATCGTGCTTATCAGGGATGGTAAGCTCTTTCTTGTATAGTTCTTCTGTGTAATCTTGCCACCTCTTCTTAATCTCTTCTGCCTCTGTTAGGTCCCTGCCATTTTGGTCCTTTATCATGCCCATCTGTGCATGAAATGTTCCCTTCATATCTCCAATTTTCTTGAAGAAATCTCTGGTCCTGCCTATTCTATTGTTTTCTTCTATTTCTTTGCACGGTTCATTTAGGAAGGCATTCTTATCTCTTCTAGCTGTTCTCTGGAATTCTGCATTCAATTGTTTGTATCTTTCTCTTTCTCCCTTGCCTTTTGCTTCCCTTCTTTCCTCAGCAATTTGTAAAGCTTCCTCAGACAGCCATTTTGCTTTCTGGCATGTCTTTTTCTTTGGGATGGTTTTAGTTGCTGCCTCCTGTACAATGTTGCGAACCTCCGTCCATAGTTCTTCAGGCACTCTGTCTATCAGATCTAATTCCTTAAATCTATTTGTCACCTCCACTGTATATTCATCAGGGATATGATTTAGGTCATACCTGAGAGGCCTAGTGCTTTTCCCTACTTTCTTCAACTTAAGCCTAAATTTTGCCACCAGAAGCTCATGATCTGAGCCACAGTCAGCTCCTGGTCTAGTTTTTCCTGACTGTATAGAACTTCTCCATCTTTGGCTGCAGAGCACATAGTCAATCTGATTTCTGTGTTGACCGTCTGGTGATGTCCATGTGTAGAGTTGTCTCTTGGGTTGTTGGAAAAGAGTGTTTGCTATGACCATCGTATTCTCTTCACAAAATTCCACCAGCTTGTGCCCTGCTTCATTTTGTACTCCAAGGCCCAAACTTGCCTGTTGTTCCAGTTATCTTTTGGCTTCCTACTTTAGCATTCCAATCCCCCATGATCAGGACATCATTTTTGGGTGTTAATTCTAGAAGGTGTTTATTTATTTTATTTATTTTATTTAAAAATTTATATGCCGCCCCTTGCAATAGCCTCGGGGCGGCTTACAACATATTACATTATTAAAAACATATAACAAAATTAAAAACTGGCCCATCTCAGGTTATTATATAAAAACATGAACAGAATTTATAACAATATAAATTAAACCTATTAAACATAAATTAGACATTAAACATAAATTAATTAAACATAAATTAAACATAAGTTAAACATAAACTAAACCAAAACATAAACCTAAATTAAACAATAATATTAATTAAAATATTGTCTAAATAAAAAGGTGTTGTAGGCCTTCATAGAACTGGTCAACTTCAGCCTCTTCAGCACCCGTGGTTGGGGCATTGTTGTTGTTAGTCGCGAAGTCGTGTCCGACCCATCGCGACCCCATGGACAACATTCCTCCAGGCCCTCCTGTCCTCCACCATCCCCCGGAGTCCACTCACGCTCACACCAACCGCCTCTGTGACTCCATCCAGCCACCTCATCCTCTGCCGTCCCCTTCTTCTTTTGCCATCTATTGTTCCCAGCATTAGGCTCTTCTCCAGGGAGTCCTTCCTTCTCATTAGGTGGCCAAAGTATTTGAGCTTCATCTTCACTATCTGGCCTTCTAAAGAGCAGTCAGGGTTGCTCTCCTCCAGGACTGACCGCTTTGATCGCCTTGCGGTCCAAGGGACTCGCAGGAGTCTTCTCCAGCACCACAACTCAAAGGCCTCAATCCTTTTGCGCTCGGCCTTCCTTATGGTCCAGCTTTCACAGCCGTACATTGCAACTGGGAAAACCATAGCCTTGACTATATGCACTTTTGTTGGCAGGGTGATGTCTCTGCTTTTTAGTATGCTATCTAGATTTGCCATAGCTTTCCTCCCCAGGAGCCAAGCGTCTTTTAATTTCTTGGCTGCAGTCCCCGTCTGCGGCGATCTTGGAGCCCAGGAAAATAAAATCGGTCACTACCTCCATTTCTTCCCCATCTATTTGCCAGGAAGTGAGAGGACTGGGTGCCATGATCTTAGTTTTCTTAATGTTGAGTTTCAAGCCAACTTTTGCGCTCTCCTCCTTCACCTGCATCAAGAGGTTCTTTAGTTCCTCTTCACTTTCTGCCATGAGAGTGGTATCATCTGCATATCTGAGGTTGTTGATATTTCTCCCGGCAATCTTGATTCCAACTGGCGATTCATCTAGCCCTGCCTTTCTCATGATGTGCTCTGCATATAAGTTAAATAGGCAGGGCGACAATATACAGCCTTGCCAAACTCCTTTCTCAATTTTGAACCAATCAGTGGTTCCGTGTCCCGTTCTCACTGTTGCTTCTTGACCCGCATATAGGTTTCTCAAGAGACAAATAAGATGGTCTGGTACTCCCATCTCTTTAAGAACTTGCCACAATTTGTTGTGATCCGCACAATGAAAGGCTTTAGCGTAGTCAATGAAGCAGAAGTAGATGTCTTTCTGGAACTCCCTAGCTTTCTCCATGATCCAGCGTACGTTGGCAATTTGATCTCTAGTTTCTCTCTCTCTCTCTCTTCGAAATCCTGCCTGTACTTCTGGTAGTTCTCGCTCCACATACTGCTGGAGCCTAGCTTGTAGGATTTTGAGCATCACTTTGCTAGCATGTGAAATGAGTGCAATGGTGTGGTAGTTTGAACATTGTTTGGCATTGCCCTTCTTGTGGCTCGGAATGTAAACTGACCTTTTCCAATCCTGTGGCCTCTGCTGAGTTTTCCAAATTTGCTGGCATATTGAGTGTAGCACTTTAACTGCATCGTCTTTTAGGCTTTTGAATAGCTCAGCTGGAATGCTGTCACCTCCACTAGCTTTGTTGTTGCTCAGACTTTCTAAGGCCCATTTGATTCCAGGATGTCTTGCTCGCGGTCAGGGACCACCCCATCGTGCTTATCAGGGATGGTAAGCTCTTTCTTGTATAGTTCTTCTGTGTAATCTTGCCACCTCTTCTTAATCTCTTCTGCCTCTGTTAGGTCCCTGCCATTTTGGTCCTTTATCATGCCCATCTGTGCATGAAATGTTCCCTTCATATCTCCAATTTTCTTGAAGAAATCTCTGGTCCTGCCTATTCTATTGTTTTCTTCTATTTCTTTGCACGGTTCATTTAGGAAGGCATTCTTATCTCTTCTAGCTGTTCTCTGGAATTCTGCATTCAATTGTTTGTATCTTTCTCTTTCTCCCTTGCCTTTTGCTTCCCTTCTTTCCTCAGCAATTTGTAAAGCTTCCTCAGACAGCCATTTTGCTTTCTGGCATGTCTTTTTCTTTGGGATGGTTTTAGTTGCTGCCTCCTGTACAATGTTGCGAACCTCCGTCCATAGTTCTTCAGGCACTCTGTCTATCAGATCTAATTCCTTAAATCTATTTGTCACCTCCACTGTATATTCATCAGGGATATGATTTAGGTCATACCTGAGAGGCCTAGTGCTTTTCCCTACTTTCTTCAACTTAAGCCTAAATTTTGCCACCAGAAGCTCATGATCTGAGCCACAGTCAGCTCCTGGTCTAGTTTTTCCTGACTGTATAGAACTTCTCCATCTTTGGCTGCAGAGCACATAGTCAATCTGATTTCTGTGTTGACCGTCTGGTGATGTCCATGTGTAGAGTTGTCTCTTGGGTTGTTGGAAAAGAGTGTTTGCTATGACCATCGTATTCTCTTCACAAAATTCCACCAGCTTGTGCCCTGCTTCATTTTGTACTCCAAGGCCCAAACTTGCCTGTTGTTCCAGTTATCTTTTGGCTTCCTACTTTAGCATTCCAATCCCCCATGATCAGGACATCATTTTTGGGTGTTAATTCTAGAAGGTGTTTATTTATTTTATTTATTTTATTTAAAAATTTATATGCCGCCCCTTGCAATAGCCTCGGGGCGGCTTACAACATATTACATTATTAAAAACATATAACAAAATTAAAAACTGGCCCATCTCAGGTTATTATATAAAAACATGAACAGAATTTATAACAATATAAATTAAACCTATTAAACATAAATTAGACATTAAACATAAATTAATTAAACATAAATTAAACATAAGTTAAACATAAACTAAACCAAAACATAAACCTAAATTAAACAATAATATTAATTAAAATATTGTCTAAATAAAAAGGTGTTGTAGGCCTTCATAGAACTGGTCAACTTCAGCCTCTTCAGCACCCGTGGTTGGGGCATTGTTGTTGTTAGTCGCGAAGTCGTGTCCGACCCATCGCGACCCCATGGACAACATTCCTCCAGGCCCTCCTGTCCTCCACCATCCCCCGGAGTCCACTCACGCTCACACCAACCGCCTCTGTGACTCCATCCAGCCACCTCATCCTCTGCCGTCCCCTTCTTCTTTTGCCATCTATTGTTCCCAGCATTAGGCTCTTCTCCAGGGAGTCCTTCCTTCTCATTAGGTGGCCAAAGTATTTGAGCTTCATCTTCACTATCTGGCCTTCTAAAGAGCAGTCAGGGTTGCTCTCCTCCAGGACTGACCGCTTTGATCGCCTTGCGGTCCAAGGGACTCGCAGGAGTCTTCTCCAGCACCACAACTCAAAGGCCTCAATCCTTTTGCGCTCGGCCTTCCTTATGGTCCAGCTTTCACAGCCGTACATTGCAACTGGGAAAACCATAGCCTTGACTATATGCACTTTTGTTGGCAGGGTGATGTCTCTGCTTTTTAGTATGCTATCTAGATTTGCCATAGCTTTCCTCCCCAGGAGCCAAGCGTCTTTTAATTTCTTGGCTGCAGTCCCCGTCTGTGGCGATCTTGGAGCCCAGGAAAATAAAATCGGTCACTACCTCCATTTCTTCCCCATCTATTTGCCAGGAAGTGAGAGGACTGGGTGCCATGATCTTAGTTTTCTTAATGTTGAGTTTCAAGCCAACTTTTGCGCTCTCCTCCTTCACCTGCATCAAGAGGTTCTTTAGTTCCTCTTCACTTTCTGCCATGAGAGTGGTATCATCTGCATATCTGAGGTTGTTGATATTTCTCCCGGCAATCTTGATTCCAACTGGCGATTCATCTAGCCCTGCCTTTCTCATGATGTGCTCTGCATATAAGTTAAATAGGCAGGGCGACAATATACAGCCTTGCCAAACTCCTTTCTCAATTTTGAACCAATCAGTGGTTCCGTGTCCCGTTCTCACTGTTGCTTCTTGACCCGCATATAGGTTTCTCAAGAGACAAATAAGATGGTCTGGTACTCCCATCTCTTTAAGAACTTGCCACAATTTGTTGTGATCCGCACAATGAAAGGCTTTAGCGTAGTCAATGAAGCAGAAGTAGATGTCTTTCTGGAACTCCCTAGCTTTCTCCATGATCCAGCGTACGTTGGCAATTTGATCTCTAGTTTCTCTCTCTCTCTCTCTCTCTCTCTCTCTCGAAATCCTGCCTGTACTTCTGGTAGTTCTCGCTCCACATACTGCTGGAGCCTAGCTTGTAGGATTTTGAGCATCACTTTGCTAGCATGTGAAATGAGTGCAATGGTGTGGTAGTTTGAACATTGTTTGGCATTGCCCTTCTTGTGGCTCGGAATGTAAACTGACCTTTTCCAATCCTGTGGCCTCTGCTGAGTTTTCCAAATTTGCTGGCATATTGAGTGTAGCACTTTAACTGCATCGTCTTTTAGGCTTTTGAATAGCTCAGCTGGAATGCTGTCACCTCCACTAGCTTTGTTGTTGCTCAGACTTTCTAAGGCCCATTTGATTCCAGGATGTCTTGCTCGCGGTCAGGGACCACCCCATCGTGCTTATCAGGGATGGTAAGCTCTTTCTTGTGTAGTTCTTCTGTGTAATCTTGCCACCTCTTCTTAATCTCTTCTGCCTCTGTTAGGTCCCTGCCATTTTGGTCCTTTATCATGCCCATCTGTGCATGAAATGTTCCCTTCATATCTCCAATTTTCTTGAAGAAATCTCTGGTCCTGCCTATTCTATTGTTTTCTTCTATTTCTTTCGGCTTCAGCCTCTTCAACCCCAGTGGTTGGGGCATAGACTTGGACTATTGTGATGTTGAAAGGTTTGCCTTGGATTCGAACTGGGATCGTTCTGTCATTTTGGAGATTGTATCCCAGTACTGCTTTTCCTAGTCTTTTATTGACTGTGAAGGCTACTCCTTTTCTTTTGAGGGATTCTTGCCCACAGTAGTATAGCTGATGGTCATCTGAATTCAATTCACCCATGCCTGTCCATTTTAGTTCACTGATTCCTAAGATGTCGCTGTTCGGTCTTCTCATCTCTTGTTTGACCACATCCAGCTTGCCTTGATTCATTGGTCTTACTTTCCAGGTTCCTATGGAGTAAAGATCTTTGCAGCGTCAGACTTTCCTTTCACAACCAGGTACATCTGCAACTGAGTGTCCTTTCGGCTTTGACCCAGTCGCTTCATTCTTTCTGGCGCTACTAGTACTAGCCCTCTGCTCTTCCCCAGTAGCATATTGGACACCTTCCGACCTGAGGGGCTCATCTTCCGGTGTCCCATCGTTTTGCCTTTTGGTACTGTCCATGGGGTTTTCATGGCAAAGATACTGGAGTGGGTTGCCATTTCCTTCTGCAGTGGATCACGTTTTGTGAGAGCTCTCTGCTGTGACCTTTCCATCTTGGGTGGCCCTGCATGGCATAGCTCATAGCTTCATTGAGCTACGCAAGCCCCTTCTCCATGACAAGGCAGTGATCCATGATCTGACTGCTGTTACATACTGCCAAGTCACCCAATGTGCCATCTTCCACAGATCTGCTCAGTTTGATAAACTCAAGACTTTGATAAACTTCCTTTATGGAATTGATCCGCCTGCTAGTTGGTCTTCCTTTCATTGAGTTGTTTTTCCCAGCATGATTGTAGGGGAACCTGGATGTGTTTCTTCACTGTATTTATGTCCACTCTTTATCCCACTGTGGAACTCGAAGGGGGCTCCATGTGGTGCCCAGGTGATCTCCCCTCCAAGCCCAGACATGCTTAGCTTCAACAGTGTGGCTAGCCAATGTGCCTTCAGACCAGACTCTGGGCCTCATGCGGATCTGATTGGAAATACTCTGTTTTGAGGGGGCTGTGTGAATTATCAGGTGTCTGCAAATGATCTCTGCATTTTTTTGGGAAGTAAGTTCCATAGAGCTTAATGAAGCTCATTTTCTACCATATTTACGACTGCAGCTTGGATAGGGAGCAAACAGCACCAAGTTGGGCAATATGGAAATCAGTGCTCTTACATAATTCAGGGGATGTGTGTGCAACCATGTTGGCTTGTGTACCTGCATCAAATACATTTTGAGGGACATGAGTACGTTTGAAGGGTGTGTATGTGGTATTTTACCGAATATAGAGTGGAATGAATTTATGCTTTGCATAGGTGTGAAACTGACAACGCTAAATAGGTTTTCAGCTTCTGCTGGAATAGGTCTGTCTCCTGTTGTCTGCAATTTGTCAATCTGATGTTTAGCCTGTGGCTTTGGGCCATTGCAGTTGGGGAAACTGGGAGAGAACACTTAGTGGAAAGGTTTTGATGGGTTGCAGGATGCACTGAGCAGAAGAGCTGGACTAGGTGACCTCCAAGTTCTTCTAATTCTGTAGTATGAAAAGACAAGTTGCAATTCTGCAGTGGAAGGAGGGAGAGACTTGGGATAAAACCGAGAGAGAATCCCAGATTGTCAGCTAAAAGCATCTAGGGTGCAGCGGTCACTCTCTTGAGATCAGCTATTGGACAATGGATGTGCCCTTTGTGGAAGGTCCGCAGGCATTGACTCATTTCTGGTCAACTGAAATAAGAACACAAGTCTCCAAGGTTTCCATATGTTGTCTTGGAACCTCTCGCTGCTTGGAAAAGCTGGCAATGCAAACAACGTTGATTCTGAGGTGCGGGTTTTGAGTACGTACACTGGCTGTGTCTGTGTTTACTTTGAAAGCAGAAATGGCTCTCTGCAAGATGAAAGGCCCATGCATGCTTGTTTGAATTTTAAAGTGCCTTTCTGCATGGTGAAATATGTACAGAATCACGGCAAAAGATACTATTTCCATAGACAGGGTGCGTTTGTCAGTGCAAGGATGTTTTTATTAGCAAGAAAGGAGGATTTTGTGTTTAAGTGAACCAGCCTAATTTGCATTTCCAGGCTAATAAGCAGATAGAAACACAGTTTGCTCTTGGACTGCACCCTTCTCCAAATTTATAATGCAATCCATAGCTTAAAAGATGAGTGTACATCAGGGAATGCTGTATGCAGAAATGCATATTTTAAGAAAAAATATGCCCCAAATGCATGTATTAGGAGAACCGGCATACATTTTTAAAGGAAACTTAGACTAATGAAGAAATAGAATGAAAAACACTTCTGACTAGTGATGCTACCAACACATTAAATGGTTCCTTGGTCGAATCCATTCTGTTGGCAATGCCGGCCATGTGTAGCAAACCTAGATGGTACGTAATGAACTTTACCATTTTTATGACTCGAAACTTGATGGATTACAACTTGGCAACTTAGTTCTGGCCTTCACAGGAGGCATAATGAAGCTTTTAAACCCTACCATTTCTTCGCTTGTTCTGATGGTGATGAGTTTGACCTCTTCCTTTCTGAAGGAAATAGAAGTGGATGGAAAGCGATGTTGCTTTTTCAAACTAATTGGGGGAAATTGACTGCTCTTTCTGTCCTGTCCCCTGATAGCATCAGCCTAGGAAACTGTCCCGCTGTTCCTGGGAGATGGCTTTAAAAAGGGATTGCACAAAATCATGGGACTTGGAGCTCTTAGCCACAAGGGCTGCTGGGAACTTCCAGGTTACTGCTCGACTGCACTTTTGATAGTGGTATATCATGAATTGGCGCTTCTCCATTGCTAGGAATTATCAGGGCTCAGCCTTGCTGAGATGCTCTCTGGAGAAGCAGTAGGATCCGGGGTGTCCCTGGTAAGAAATGGGGGGGGGGTACTAGGTTCCTAGGGTCCCTAAGGCAAAGCTGGAGACTGGTGGCTTGTGTTTGCCATTGCAGTCCTCGTAGCGTTTCTGGATTTTCCAAGTCAAGTTGAGTAGTGCAAGAGCTGAATCAGACTGTCAACCATATGCAGTAGGCCTTGATGGGGAATTGGGCAGTGGTCCTCCATAGGAAAGTAGTTTTGCACTATTTTTGCCTGTGGCACCTAAGGCAGACATGGAGCTGCCTGCTGTATACCCCTGCCAGTAGAGAGCAACTAAGTAGCGGCTGAGGGAGGCAGTCAATGGCTCTCCTTCTCATTGCTTCCAGGATCTGCAGTTCTCCTGCCTGAATGGGTGACAACAAGCATTGTTTTACCTTCTCCCTTTAAATTTGTGTAATACAGAAAAAAGCATGAATACAAACATCATAATAGTGTTGCACACAAAAATGCAACTAATAAATAAAGGAAATACTACAGAGCCACCTCCACCCCGGAGACCAATAATGACTCCATTTTAATTCATATTATAACAATAATATATAATATATTTATATCCATATCCCCTCCAAAAATTCATGTAATCTTGGTTAGGCTTACAACCTTTGTTGTTGTTAGTCACGAAGTCATGTCCGACCCATCGCAACCCCATGGACAACCTTCCTCCAGGCCCTCCTGTCCTCCACCATCCCCCGAAGTCCACTCACGCTCACACCAACCGCCTCTGTGACTCCATCCAGCCACCTCATCCTCTGCCGTCCCCTTCTTCTTTTGCCATCAATTGCTCCCAGCATTAGGCTCTTCTCCAGGGAGTCCTTCCTTCTCATTAGGTGGCCAAAGTATTTGAGCTTCATCTTCACTATCTGGCCTTCTAAAGAGCAGTCAGGGTTGCTCTCCTCCAGGACTGACCGCTTTGATCGCCTTGCGGTCCAAGGGACTCGCAGGAGTCTTCTCCAGCACCACAACTCAAAGGCCTCAATCCTTTTGCGCTCGGCCTTCCTTATGGTCCAGCTTTCACAGCCGTACATTGCAACTGGGAAAACCATAGCCTTGACTATACGCACTTTTATTGGCAGGGTGATGTCTCTGCTTTTCAGTATGCTGTCTAGATTTGCCATAGCTCTCCTCCCCAGGAGCAAGCGTCTTTTACATTCTTGGCTGCAGTCCCTGTCTGCGGCGATCTTGGAGCCCAGGAAAATAAAATCTGTTTCCATTTCTTGCCCATCTATTTGTCAGGAAGTGAGAGGACTGGATGCCATGATCTTAGTTTTCTTAATGCTGTGTTTCAGGCCAACTTCTGCACTCTCCTCCTTCACCTGCATCAAGAGGCTCTTTAGTTCCTCTTCACTTTCTGCCATGAGAGTGGTATCTGCATATCTGAGGTTGTTGATATTTCTCCCGGCAATCTTAATTCCTACTGGTGATTCATCTAGCCCTGCCTTTCTCATGATGTGCTCTGCATATAAGTTAAACAGGCAGGGCAACAGTATACAGCCTTGCTGAACTCCTTTCTCAATTTTGAACCAATCAGTGGTTCCGTGTCCAGTTCTCGCTGTTGCTTCTTTACCCGCATATAGGTTTCTCAAGAGACAAATAAGATGGTCAGGTATTCCCATCTCTTTAAGAACTTCCCACAATTTGTTGTCATCCACGCAATCAAAGGCTTTAGCGTAGTCAATGAAGCAGAAGTAGATGTCTTTCTGGAACTCCCTAGCTTTCTCCGTGATCCAGCGTATGTTGGCAATTTGATCTCTAGTTCCTCTCCCTCTTCGACATCCTGCCTGTACTTCTGGTAGTTCTCGGTCCACATACTGCTGGAGCCTAGCTTGTAGGATTTTGAGCATCACTTTGCTAGCATGTGAAATGAGTGCAATGGTGCGGTAGTTTGAACATTGTTTGGCATTGCCCTTCTTTGGGGTCGGAATGTAAACTGACCTTTTCCAATCCTGTGGCCACTGCTGAGTTTTCCAAATTTGCTGGCATATTGAGTGTAGCACTTTAACTGCATTGTCTTTCAGGATTTTGAATAGCTCAGCTGGAATGCTGTCACCTCCACTAGCTTTGTTGTTGCTCAGACTTCCTAAGGCCCATTTGACTTCACATTCCAGGATGTCTGGCTCGAGGTCAGTGACCACCCCATCGTGGTTAGAAGGGACATTAAGCTCTTTCTTGTGTAGTTCTTCTGTGTAATCTTGCCACCTCTTCTTAATCTCTTCTGCCTCTGTTAGGTCCCTGCCATTTTGGTCCTTTATCATGCCCATCTGTGCATGAAATGTTCCCTTCATATCTCCAATTTTCTTGAAGAGATCTCTGGTCCTGCCTATTGTATTGTTCCTATTTCTTTGCACTGTTCATTTAACAAGGCATTCTTATCTCTTCTAGCTGTTCTCTGGAATTCTGCATTCAATTGTTTGCATCTTTCTCTTTCTCCCTTGCCTTTTGCTTCCCTTCTTTCCTCAGCTATTTGTAAAGCTTCCTCAGTCAGCCATTTTGCTTTCTGGCATTTCTTTTTCTTTGGGATGGTTTTAGTTGCTGCCTCTTGTACAATGTTGCGAACCACCGTCCATAGTTCTTCAGGCACTCTGTCTATCCGATCTAATTCCTTAAATCTATTTGTTACCTCCACTGTATATTCATCCGGGATATGATTTAGGTCATACCTGAGAGGCCTAGTGCTTTTCCCTACTTTCTTCAACTTAAGCCTAAATTTTGCCACCAGAAGCTCATGATCTGAGCCACAGTCAGCTCCTGGTCTAGTTTTTACTGACTGTATATTTATTTATTTATTTAAATATTTTTATGCCGCCCCTTGCAGCAGCCTCGGGGCGGCTCACAACACTAAAAAATATATTATCAAAACATATACCATATTTAAAAAAACTGGCCCATCTCAGGTTATCATATAAAAACATACAACAAAATATAAATAAAAAATTTAAATTAATACATAAATTAAACATAAATTAAACAGACATTAACTATTAAAATATTGTCTAAATAAAAAGGTCTTCGCCTGGCGCCGAAAAGCAAATAACGAAGGCGCCAGGCGAGCCTCTCTGGGGAGCGCATTCCATAGATGGGGCGCCACCGCCGAGAAGGAGCTTCTCCATCTTTGGTATAGAGCTTCTCCATCTTTGGCTGCAGAGCACGTAGTCAATTTGATTTCCGTGTTGACCGTCTGGTGATGTCCATGTGTAGAGTTGTCTCTTGGGTTGTTGGAAAAGAGTGTTTGCTATGACCATCGTATTCTTTTGACAAACTTCTACCAGCCTGTGCCCTGCTTCATTTTGTACTCCAAGGCCAAACTTGCCTGTTATTCCAGTTATCTTTTGGCTTCCTACTTTAGCATTCCAATCCCCCATGATAAGGACATCATTTTTTGGAGTTAATTCTAGAAGGTGTTGTAGGCCTTCATAGAACTGGTCAACTTCAGCCTCTTCAGCACCAGTGGTTGGGGCATAGACTTGGACTATTGTGATGTTGCTCCTTCATGGATCACTGCCTTGTCGTGGCGAAGGGGCTTGCGTAGCTCAATGAAGCTATGAGCTCTGCTGTGCAGGGTCACCCAAGATGGACAGGTCATAGCAGAGAGCTGACAAAACGTGATCCACTGCAGAAGGAAACGGCAACCCACTCCAGTATCTTTGCCATGAAAACCCCATGGACAGTACTAAAGGGCAAAACGATATGACACCAGAAGATGAGCCCCTCAGGTTGGAAGGTGTCCAATATGCTACTGGGGAAGAGCGGAGGGCTAGTACTAGTAGCGCCAGAAAGAATGAAGCGACTGGGTCAAAGCCGAAAGGACACTCAGTTGCAGATGTACCTGGTTGTGAAAGGAAAGTCCGATGCTGCAAAGATCTATTCTCCATAGGAACTTGGAATGTAAGATCCATGAATCAAGGCAAGCTGGATGTGGTCAAACAAGAGATGACAAGACCGAACAGCGACATCTTAGGAATCAGTGAACTAAAATGGACAGGCATGGGTGAATTTAGTTCAGACGACCATCAGCTATACTACTGCGGGCAAGAATCCCTCAGAAGAAATGGAGTAGCCTCCATAGTCAATAAAAGAGTAGGGAAAGCAGTACTGGGATACAATCTCCAAAATGACAGAATGATCTCAGTTCGAATCCAAGGCAAACCATTCAACATCACAATAGTCCAAGTCTATGCCCCAACCACTGGTGCTGATGAGGCTGAAGTTGACCAGTTATATGAAGGCCTACAACACCTTCTAGAATTAACTCCAAAAAATGATGTCCTTATCATAGGGGATTGGAATGCTAAAGTAGGAAGCCAAAAGATAACTGGAATAACAGGCAAGTTTGGGCCTTGGAGTACAAAATGAAGCAGGGTACAAGCTGGTGGAATTTTGTCAAGAGAATACGATGGTCATAGCAAACACTCTTCCAACAACCCAAGAGACGACTCCACACATGGACATCACCAGATGGTCAACACGGAAATCAGATTGACTACATGCTCTGCAGCCAAAGATGGAGAAGTTCTATACAGTCAGTAAAAACTAGACCAGGAGCTGATTGTGGCTCAGATCATGAGCTTCTGGTGGCAAAATTTAGGCTTAAATTGAAGAAAGTAGGGAAAAGCACTAGGCCACTCAGGTATGACATAAATCATATCCCTGATAAATATACAGTAGAGGTGAGAAATAGATTTAAGGAATTAAATCTGATAGACAGAGTGCTTGAAGACTATGGACGGAGGTTCGCGACATTGTACAAGAGGCAGCAACTAAAACCATCCCAAAGAAAAAGAAATGCCAGAAAGCAAAATGGCTGTCTGAGGAAGCTTTACAATAGCTGAGGAAAGAAGGGAAGCAAAAGGCAAAGGAGAAAGATACAAACAATTGAATGCAGCATTTCAGAGAACAGCTAGAAGAGATAAGAATGCCTTCCTAAATGAACAGTGCAAAGAAATAGATGAAAACAATACAATAGGCAGGACCAGAGATTTCTTCAAGAAAATTGGAGATATGAAGGGAACATTTCATGCACAGATGGGCATGATAAAGGACCAAAATGGCAGGGACCTAACAGAGGCAGAAGACATTAAGAACTATACAAGAAAGAGCTTAACATCCCTGATAAGCACGATGGGGTGGTCCCTGACCTCGAGCCAGACATCCTGGTATGTGAAGTGAAATGGGCCTTAGGAAGTCTGAGCAACAACAAAGCTAGTGGAGGTGACAGCATTCCAGCTGAGCTATTCAAAATCCTGAAAGATGATGCAGTTAAAGTGCTACACTCACTATGCCAGCAAATTTGGAAAACTCAGCAGAGGCCACAGGATTGGAAAAGGTCAGTTTACATTCCGATCCACAAGAAGGGCAATGCCAAACAATGTTCAAACCACTGCACCATTGCACTCATTTCACATGCTAGCAAAGTGATGCTCAAAATCCTACAAGCTAGGCTCCAGCAGTATGTGGAGCGAGAACTACCAGAAGTACAGGCAGGATTTCGAAGAGGGAGAGGAACTAGAGATCAAATTGCCAACATACGCTGGATCAAGGAGAAAGCTAGGGAGTTCCAGAAAGACATCTACTTCTGCTACATTGACTACGCTAAAGCCTTTGATTGTGTGGATCACAACAAATTGTGGCAAGTTCTTAAAGAGATGGGAGTACCAGACCATCTTATTTGTCTCTTGAGAAACCTATATGTGGGTCAAGAAGCAACAGTGAGAACTGGACATGGAACCACTGATTGGTTCAAAATTGAGAAAGGAGTTCGGCAAGGCTGTATACTGTCGCCCTGCCTATTTAACTTATATGCAGAGCACATCATGAGAAAGGCAGGGCTAGATGAATCGCCAGTTGGAATCAAGATTGCCGGGAGAAATATCAACAACCTCAGATATGCAGATGATACCACTCTCATGGCAGAAAGTGAAGAGGAACTAAAGAGCCTCTTGATGCGGGTGAAGGAGGAGAGCGCAAAAGTTCGCTTGAAACTCAACATTAAGAAAACCTAAGATCATGGCATCCGGTCCTCTCACTTCCTGGCAAATAGATGGGGAAGAAATGGAGGTAGTGACAGATTTTATTTTCCTGGGCTCCAAGATCGCCGCAGATGGGGACTGCAGCCAAGAAATTAAAAGATGCTTGCTCCTGGGGAGAAAAGCTATGGCAAATCTGGACAGCATACTGAAAAGCAGAGACATCACCCTGCCAACAAAAGTGTGTATAGTCAAGGCCATGGTTTTCCCAGTTGCAATGTATGGCTGTGAAAGCTGGACCATAAGGAAGGCTGAGTGCCAAAGGATTGAGGCCTTTGAATTGTGGTGCTGGAGGAGACTCTGCAAGTCCCCTGGATCACAAGGCGATCAAACTAGTCAGTCCGAGAGATCAACCCTGACTGCTCTTTAGGAGGCCAGATCCTGAAGATGAAACTCAAATACGTTGGCCCCCTAATGCGAAGGAAAGACTCCCTGGAGAAGAGTCTAATGCTGGGAACCATAGATGGCAAAAGGGGATGGCAGAGGATGAGGTGGCTGGATGGAGTCACAGAGGCGGTTGGTGTGAGCTTGAGTGGACTCCAGGGGATGGTGGAGGACAGGAGGGCCTGGAGGAATGTTGTCCATGGGGTTGCGATGGGTCAGACACGACTTCGCGTCTAACAACAACAACATTGTGTTGTTGAATGGTTTGCCTTGGATTCGAACTGAGATCATTCTGTCATTTTGGAGATTGTATCCCAGTACTGCTTTTCCTACTCTTTTATTGACTGTGAAGGCTACTCCTTTTCTTCTGAGGGAGTCTTGCCCGCAGTAGTATACCTGATGGTCACCTGAATTAAATTCACCCATTCCTGTCCATTTTAGTTCACTGATTCCTAAGATGTCGATGTTCAGTCTTGTCATCTCTTGTTTGACCACATCCAGCTTTCCTTGATTCATTAGTCTTACATTCCAGGTTCCTATGGAGTAAAGATCTTTGCAGCATCGGACTTTCCTTTCACCTCCAGATACATCTGCAACTGAGTGTCCTTTCGGCTTTGACCCAGTTGCTTCATTCTTTCTGGCGCTACTAGTACTAGTCCTCCGCTCTTCCCCAGTAGCATATTGGACACCTTCCGACCTGAGGGGCTTATCTTCCGGTGTCATCTTTTTGCCTTTTGGTACTGTCCATGGGGTTTTCATGGCAAAGATACTGGAGTGGGTTGCTGTTTCCTTCTCGAGCGTATCACGTTTTGTCAGAGATCTCTGCTATGACCTGTCTGTCTTGGGTGGCCTTGCACAGCATAGCTCATAGCTTCGTTGAGCTACGCAAGCCTCTTCGCCACGACAAGGCAGTGATCCATGTAGGAGTTATAACCTTTACCCTCCATCAATACTGCTTTTACAAAATAACCCCGAATTTCATTATTTGCTTTTATTAACCCTTTTTAAAATTGTATTTCTCTTGGTGTCAACAAGCCTTGAACAACAGAAAAAATCATTACTATCTTGATTCATATTTATTTAAAACTTTTATTCCCCGTCTATGCATAAAGTCTCAGGATGGTCATAACCACAAACATCAAAATGTGTGTGCTGTGGCAACTTCTACTGGGAGAGGTGGGTGTTTGCTCAGTCAGTGGGGGTTCTTATCCACTGCAGTTGTGTGTTTTAAATTTTGGTTGCGTATTAAACAATTTAATCTTTCTAGGAGTGTTCCAAGGGAGTAAACTTTTTGAGGGGATGACTTTCAGTACCATGGACAGCTGCAAGCAAAGAGCAGGCCTAGTGACACAAGTTACGGAATCATGGAATGGTAGAATTGGGAGGGACCTCATTTGGTTGCTCTCCATGTGTGTATTTGAACCAAGCAAATATGCCATATTTGGCATATGGGATGAGAATGGCTCCAGTCTCTCCCCCAGGAGGGAAGAGGCAGTTTTTAGATCCTGGCAGCGGCTGGTTACTTCTCCCTCCTTACCCTAGAGCAGTGATGGTGAACCTTTTAGAGACCGAGTGCCCAAACTGCAATCCAAAACCCACTTATTGTAAAATGCCAACAGTGCCGTGAAACCTGAAAACTGAGGTTTTAGTTTAGAAAAAGCAACTCACAGCCAGTTCAAGCAAATATATCTATCTATCCTTGGCAGTGCACTGACTGGCGATGTGAAAGCTTGAACAAGTCACGGCTCATGAGTCATGGCTTGTGATGTCATTGCCTGGCACTGCCATTCCTTTCTGAGCATGTGCAGGGCCCCTATGTGCGCTGTTATCCGATGCTCGGCTGCTGGGGCGACTTGGCTCGCGTGCCAACAGAGGGCTCTGCAGAATGGTAGAATTGGAAGGGACCACGCTGTGGCACATGTGCCATAGGTTCACCACCACTGCCCTAGAGGATGCCTGATCTGATTAGTGAGAGACTGGGCAATTTTACGAGCCATTGTCTCGCAAAGGAGCAGAGCCCCAGTGACAAAGAGCAAGGAGATCCCCTTGCTGAGCACTTGGCCTGTGATGCGCACTTCTTCACTGTGATCCAGCAAGCTCGGTCACCCGGAGGATCGGTTCAGAGGGAGCACCTATAGAGCATGGTTTATGCGAATGCTTTAGCAGCGTGTCAAATGAGGCGAGGGGGTCCTTGCTAAAGGTTGTGATAGAAGCTAATTGCTCGCAGTCACTTGAGAGGTAGCTGTTGATTGCAGGGCTCCAGTGCAGGCCTGTTGTGCTTGCCGTGGGGGGGCGGGTTAGTCCCAAAAGAAATGCTTGGCCCATTGCAAGACAGCTGGAAAAAGGAGAGCCCTGGTGGCGAAGCTGCATGTGAAAATGTTCAGTTTGTTTTGTTTTTTAAGGCCTAGTTTACTGCTATTTTGGAGGAAAAAGCAGCCATGGAATCTCAATCCAGGGTGTGTTCTCTCAAAGCATGTTGGGACTCGCTTCCTCCCCACTATTTTCCTCTGTGAAGTAGCATTTGCAGGAAAGAGGCCTTCAAGGGGCCTGCAGGAGTCAGAGGGGACCGCTGCTGGGTCCCGTTCTGGATGAGGCCTCTGCGGCTCATTCACATGAAGAGCAGCCAAGTTCTCGTGATGCTTAACCTGCAAATGTGTCATGTGCAGTTTGGTTCTGAGTTTTCCAACTGGATAAAGGCAGCAAGGAGGTGCTGTTAATTTCTGCCAGTGAGGAAGCGATGCCAAAACTAGCACTCTTGTGGGAGCAGGCGAATGAGTTCCCTCCCATGTAAGCAACTACAAAACCCATGTGTGTTCTTCTCTGTGCGTACCAAATGGCGGCATCCGTTGTGCTCCAGGAACTGGAAAGACACAAACCTGTATCTCGAGGCTTTTGTAGGCGGTTCCTCATTTTGAAGAATAATGGTAGCTTTCTCCTTCCATGGCTCAGAAACCATTGTACTTCCATTGCTGTGCGAAGCGCCTTCATGATCGTGCCATGGGGAGCAAGCAAGCGGAAGAGGCTTCTGGGGCCAAGAGCATGCGGGCAGGGTGAGGAAAGCTGTGCCCAGGTCTTTTTGGTCCCCGATTTGCAAAGAGTGGAATGCTAAGTGGCATGGCACAACGGCTGGCTTGTTTGTCCGTGGCTTGTTTGTCCGTGGCCCAGTCAATCTGCCAGCTGTCAGAGCTTTCCTGAAGAGCCAATGCCGACTTGAGAAAATGGCTCCGCTGGTTGCACAGCCGAGTCTGCAGAGCAGCAGGCTCTTGTACCAGTTTTCACTGGGATGAATTAACGCGGGAATGTGTTATACCGCCTGCCTTAAGACGCTCCAGTGCTAGGAGTCGGCTTCACGAGCTCTGCGTGGAGATGCCAAGGACTCGCACCTCGGATGTTCTGCGTGCATGCACCTCGTGCTTTGCTACAGAGCTGTGGTCAGTTCGAGTTGCGTATTTTCTCGCAGTGTTTGGTCCCCCCCTCCCGCTCTTGATCTGGGCCCTTCATCAGCCAAGATCCATGAAATCAAGCTGCACATCCTGGACCGATGCCCTCCATTCACTCATTCTGGGCTTTTCGCCAGTTCTGTGATTTGTGCGGAGACAGCAAATGCGGACCGCTGTGGAAAGCGAAAGACCTTCCTTCCTGTCCTCAGACCACGCCATCCTACAAAGTGAGGATCTTCTGCTTCCTACTGCACCGGGCCAACACAGGTGGCCGCACCTAGTCCTGCCTACCTTGGCCCTACCCCCGTACCGATGTCCTTCCGTGGAGTCAGGTTCTGATTCAGACATAAAGCAGAATGATTAGGACCCTGACCTGCCATGGGAAGTCCAGGGCCTGACAGCTGCTCCACCTGCTTGCTATACAATCACCAGCTGAAGAAGAATGTTAATCCCCATCAGCTGTAGCGGCAAGATCTTGCGCCAGCCTTCCCAAAATGCACTGAGCCCAGGAAGGAATCGGCAGGAGAAGGGGCTTCAGCAATATCACTGTCATGAGCCAGGCATCTCCTCCAAGCAAGCCAGGCACTTCAGCAATTCTTGGAAGAGCCTTTGTTCTACACGGGAGTCTGAGCATTCACAAGCTTCAGAGCGGACACAAGCGGTGTTGACCCCTCTCTGCCCCGCTTCACCCAAAGCTTTGCTTATGGACCCTTCAGGGCCGGACTCTGGAAGGAGGTGTGCTGTAAAGCACATGTGCCTTTGTTCTACACCCTGAGCCCAGTTGGTCCAGCCTGTGGTTGTGATGATGGGCCCTCATGTCCATGTCCTGAGGGGGATTGTGGCGTAGTGGTGAAGAGCATGGGACTGGGACTCAGAGGATCTGGGTTCTAGTCCCCGCTCGGCCTTGGAGCCAACTGGGTGGCTCTGGGACAGTCACAGACTCTCAGCCCAGCCTACCTCACAGGGTTGTTGTTGTGGGGATAAGATGGAGGAGGAGAATGATGTAAGCTGCCTTGAGCCCTTTGCAGGAAAAAGGCAGGATATAAATCCAAAAATAAATAAAAAATAAACTCTCCCCGCTCCCATCCTTCATCTGCCTCGTCCCCACAGGCGGGAGGGAGACGGGGGGCCCCAAGGTTGTCCTTGGACTCCTTGGATCCAGAGCCGGCTCAGGCTGGCATGATGGGAGGGTTTGACCAGACGTGGGCCCATCAGTCGCAACAACAACTCGGTTGTCAGGGTGTGAACCTTGAGCCACGTCTGACTCAGCCATCCCCTCATCTTCCTCATAGTCCAAGCTCTCCTTCCCACCAAAACCAGCCACCTGTTGCGTGTGCCTGGGACTCTCATCTGGGTGCACACACAGAGTCACCAAAGTTATAGTACCAATAGGAAAGAGAAGAATGGAAGTGTCCTCCCAAACATAGTGCTCATTGATGGGGCAAATTACCATTAGGAGAGATCATCTGCAGGAGATATTTAGCAGCTCAAGTATTTAAGCAGACAGGACTGCAGCCAAGAAATTAAAAGCCGCTTGCTCCGGGGGAGGAGAGCTTTGGCAAATCTGGACAGCATGCTAAAAAGCAGAGACATCACCCTGCCAACAAAAGTGCGTATAGTCAAGGCGATGGTTTTCCCAGTTGCAATGTATGGCTGTGAAAGCTGGACCAGAAGGAAGGCTGAGCGCCGAAGGATTGAGGCCTTTGAGTTGTGGTGCTGGAGAAGACTCCTGCGAGTCCCTTGGACTGCAAGGCGATCAAACCGGTCAGTCCTAGAGAGATCAACCCTGACTGCTCTTTAGAAGGCCAGATCCTGAAGATGAAACTCAAATACTTTGGCCACCTAGTGAGAAGGAAGGACTCCCTGGAGAAGAGCCTAATGCTGGGAACAATGAATGGCAAGAGAAGGGGACGGCAGAGGATGAGGTGGCTGGATGGAGTCACTGAGGCAGTTGGTGTGAGCTTGAGTGGACTCCGGGGGATGGTGGAGGACAGGAGGGCCTGGAGGAATGTTGTCCATGGGGTCGCGATGGGTCGGACACGACTTCGCGACTAACAACTCACTTGAGAGCCTTTGAGAACATCTTCAGAATATTTTCTTGAAGTATTTTGCATACACTGCTTACAAATCTTGGACTCTTCTATCTCTTGGACCCTTTACTGTTAAGCGTCTGGCTAGCGATGTATCACTGGACTTTGTCCTATAACTGCATGACTTCTGGCCTTGGACTATTTCTTAAATCATGCAATGTGTCAATTGCATCTTGCCTACAGTACTGGACTTATTGGGGGTGCAACCATAAATTTTGCAAAGTTGGATCTGTGAAAAGAGATTTGTTTGAAATGTTGATTACACAGCAGAATGATCACTTACTGGGAAGACTTTACAAACTGTTATTACACTATGATACTGAAAGCCATCAAGCTAAGAAACACATGACAATCTGGAAACGATCTTGGTGAAGAAATAACATCTGATCAGTGGGAAGCTCTTTGGAAGAAAGATATTAAATTCCGTGCTAGTCAAGCATTAAGCAAGCATTGTTTCTAATGTACTTACTATTTTCTGTGAATTTCAAAATCAAAACCAAACTAAAAAAGGGGGAGGGATATGAAAAGAGAAGTATTGTGCTTTTCTGACATGAGATTTGAGTCAATCTTTTTATTAAAAGCTTTTATATACTGTCCTATTGCAAAAGTCTTGGGACAGTAATACAATGAAAAGCACAGCATGATATATCCTCAAAACCCGATTCAAACAATTATGACTTAAAATGTTGGGAAAATAAAAAGGTTTTGCCCTGGTGCTGAAATGAATACAGGGTTCATTACTGGGGGTGCCACCACAGTGAAGGTGCTTCTCCAGCTAGCCACTAAAATTCTCTGGGTAGCTATTAAAATGAATACATACTGTGTTGTTGTTGTTGTTGTTAGTCGTGAAGTCGTGTCCGACCCATCGCGACCCCATGGACAACATTCCTCCAGGCCCTCCTGTCCTCCAACATCCCCAGAGTCCACTCAAGCTCGCACCAACTGCTTCAGTGACCCCATCCGGCCACCTCATCCTCTGCCGTCCCCTTCTTCTTTTGCCATCTATTGTTCCCAGCATCAGGGTCTTCTCCAGGGAGTCCTTCCTTCTCATTAGGTGGCCAAAGTATTTGAGTTTCATCTTCAGGATCTGACCTTCTAAAGAGCAGTCAGGGTTGATCTCCTCTAGGACTGACCAATTTGATCACCTTGCGGTCCAAGGGACTCGCAGGAGTCTCCTCCAGCACCACAACTCAAAGGCCTCAATCCTTTTGCGCTTGGCCTTCCTTATGGTCCAGCTTTCACAGCCATACATTGCAACTGGGAGAACCATAGCCTTGACTATATGCACTTTTGTTGGCAGGGTGATGTCTCTGCTTTTCAGTATGCTGTCTAGATTTGCCATAGCTTTCCTCCCCAGGAGCAAGTGTCTTTTAATTTCTTGGCTGCAGTCCCCATCTGCGGTGATCTTGGAGCCCAGGAAAATAAAATCTCTCACTACCTCCATTTCTTCCCCATCTATTTGCCAGGAAGTGAGAGGACTAGGTGCCATGATCTTAGTTTTCTTAATGTTGAGTTTCAAGCCAACTTTTGCGCTCTCCTCCTTCACCCGCATCAAGAGGCTCTTTAGTTCCTCTTCACTTTCTGCCATGAGAGTGGTATCATCTGCATATCTGAGGTTGTTGATATTTCTCCCAGCAATCTTGATTCCAACTGGTGATTCATCTAGCCCTGCCTTTCTCATGATGTGCTCTGCATATAAGTTAAATAGGCAGGGCGACAGTATACAGCCTTACCGAACTCCTTTCTCAATTTTGAACCAATCAGTGGTTCCGTGTCCAGTTCTCACTGTTGCTTCTTGACCCGCATATAGGTTTCTCAAGAGACAAATAAGATGGTCTGGTACTCCCATCTCTTTAAGAACTTGCCACAATTTGTTGTGATCCGCACAATCAAAGGCTTTAGCGTAGTCAATGAAGCAGAAGTAGATGTGTTTCTGGAACTCCCTGGCTTTCTCCATGATCCAGCGTATGTTGGCAGTTTGATCTCTAGTTCCTCTCCCTCTTCGAAATCCTGCCTGTACTTCTGGTAGTTCTCGGTCCACATACTGCTGGAGCCTAGCTTGTAGGATTTGGAGCATCACTTTGCTAGCATGTGAAATGAGTGCAATGGTGCGGTAGTTTGAACATTGTTTGGCATTGCCCTTCTTGGGGATCGGAATGTAAACTGACCTTTTCCAATCCTGTGGCCACTGTTGAGTTTTCCAAATTTGCTGGCATATTGAATGTAGCACTTTTACTGCATCGTCTTTCAGGCTTTTGAATAGCTCAGCTGGAATGCTGTCACCTCCACTAGCTTTGTTGTTGCTCAGACTTCCTAAGGCCCATTTGACTTCACATTCCAGGATGTCTGGCTTGAGGTCAGTGACCACCCTATCGTGGTTATCAGGGACGTTAAGCTCTTTCTTGTATAGTTCCTCTGTGTAATCTTGCCACCTCTTCTTAATCTCTTCTGCCTCTGTTAGGTCCCTGCCATTTTGGTCCTTTATCATGCCCACCTTTGCATGAAATGTTCCCTTATCTCCAATTTTCTTGAAGAGGTCTCTGGTCCTCCCTATTCCATTGTTTTCTTCTATTTCTTTGCACTGTTCATTTAGGAAGGCATTCTTATCTCTTCTAGTTGTTCTCTGGAATTCTGTATTCAATTGTTTGTATCTTTCTCTTTCTCCCTTGCCTTTTGCTTCCCTTCTTTCCTCAGCTATTTGTAAAGCGTCCTCAGTCAGCCATTTTGCTTTCTGGCATGTCTTTTTCTTTGGGAGGGTTTTAGTTGCTACCTCTTGTACAATGTTGCGAACCTCCGTCCATAGTTCTTCAGGCACTCTGTCTAACCGATCTAATTCCTTAAATCTATTTGTTACTTCCACTGTATATTCATCAGGGATATGATTTAGGTCAGACCTGAGTGGCCTAGTGCTTTTCCCTACTTTCTTCAACTTAAGCCTAAATTTTGCCACCAGAAGCTCATGATCTGAGCCACAGTCAGCTCCTGGTCTAGTTTTTACTGACTGTATAGAACTTCTCCATCTTTGGCTGCAGAGCACATAGTCAATCTGATTTCTGTGTTCACCATCTGGTGATGTCCATGTGTGGAGTCGTCTCTTGGGTTGTTGGAGAAGAGTGTTTGCTATGACTATCGTATTCTCTTGACAAAATTCCCCCAGCTTGTGCCCTGCTTCATTTTGTACTCCCAGGCCAAACTTGCCTGTTATTCCAGTTATCTTTTGGCGTCCTACTTTAGCATTCCAATCCCCTATGATGATAAGGACATCATTTTTTGGAGTTAATTCTAGAAAGTGTTGTAGGCCTTCATAGAACTGGTCAACTTCAGCCTCTTCAGCACCAGTGGTTGGGGCATAGACTTGGACTATTGTGATGTTGAATGGTTTGCCTTGGATTCGAACTGAGATCATTCTGTCATTTTGGAGATTGTATCCCAGTACTGCTTTCCCTACTCTTTTATTGACTATGAAGGCCACTCCATTTCTTCTGAGGGATTCTTGCCCGCAGTAATATAGCTGATGGTCATCTCAATTAAATTCACCCATGCCTGTCCATTTTAGTTCACTGATTCCTAAGATGTCGCTGTTCAGTCTTGTCATCTCTTGTTTGACCACATCCAACTTGCCTTGATTCATGGATCTGACATTCCAGGTTCCTATGGAGTAAAGATCTTTACAGCATCGGACTTTCCTTTCACCTCCAGATACATCTGCAACTGAATGTCCTTTTGGCTTTGACCCAGTCGCTTCATTCTTTCTGGCGCTACTAGTACTGGCCCTCCGCTCTTCCCCAGTAGCATATTGGACACCTTCTGACCCGAGGGGCTCATCTTCTGGTGTCATATTGTTTTGCCTTTTAGTACTGTCCATGGGGTTTTCATGGCAAAGATACTGGAGTGGGTTGCCGTTTTTCTTCTGCAGTGGATCACGTTTTGTCAGCTCTCTGCTATAACCTGTCCATCTTGGGTGACCCTGCACGGCATAGCTCAAAGCTTCATTGAGCTACGCAAGCCCCTTCGCCACGACAAGGCAGTGATCCATGAAGGATCACTTTATGTGCATACTTTATGTGCCCCTAAATAGAGTGTATAGTAAGATATGTTGCTACTACTGAAGGTACGTCAACAAATGCAGCTCAGATATCCAAAGGGTCCTCCATTCTTAAACCATGCCCAAGACCACCTGTTCAGAAAGCAAAAGTTTCATCCATCTCCTACCGCGTTTGATGGTACTGGTGGCCATGTGTCCTTTGTCTGGTAGGATAAGTCTTCTAACTGATGGAAGGGCAGGGGACTCCATTTGTGTTGACCTTGTATTAAGTTCCAAGAGGGAAGCAGTTATGAAGAACTGAATATTAAATCCCTTTGCATTTATCTGAACAATTACCTTTTCTCAAAAGGAAGCAGGCATTGCCAAAAGATGCGAGTGTTAGTTGTAATACATTTCCGACAATTGGCTGATTTAATTGTTGAGGAGCTGTGGTGTCCAGTATACATGAAGCATCAATTTTTGCTGAATGAAATGTAAGAAGATTCGCTGCCCTTTCCAAAATAGATGCAAACGGAGCATTGCATTGATTGGGCAGAATAGATTCTCCAGTATATTATTCCACTTTTGCTTAAGGGCTTGTGTGTCATATTTGTTTGCTGACATTAGTTATTTGTGAATGTGGATTGTGGGCTAGAAAAGCTGCTCAGCCTTTATCAGTGCATACAGTAGGGAGAGGAAAAAATCAAGGTTTTTCAGAGATGGTGGTGCATTGTAGGAACTCTGGAAAGCACATCTTCTTTTCAAAGTGTGTGTGTGTCTGTCTGTCTGTCTGTCTGTCTGTCTGTCTGTCTGTCTGTCTGTCTGTCTCTCTCTCTCTCTCTCTCTCTCTCTCTCTCTCTCTCTCTCTCTCTCTCTCGACTCTGCCTATCCTTGGCAGCCAGAAAGCAAAACAGAAATGTGAGTCAAAGCTTTTGTGCTGCAATCATTCCCAAACCTGGGCACTTCTAGGTACCTGTTGACTTATCTGGAAGCATTTTAATCCTTGTGAGGGGATTTCAAGTGCCACGGACCAATGGACTGGTGCAGTAATTGTATTGCCCCTGGGCAATGGGAACAGACGCCTCCTTCTGATTAACATCCTGTTTGCATGCCTCTATTGTCCTTTCTGGAGGAATGCAAGACCAGGAGCAGCGATGGGCTCTTGGGATGGGCATGCATTAAAAGCGAAGTGTTCAGGATGTGTTGGATCAGGGAACAAGATACCCGGGGGCCTGGAAACACATCCTTGTCCATTCAACTGCGGTTCTTTCTTGGGAGCGAGCTCAAACCTTTGCCGAGACTTCAGCTTTAGGATTGGTGAGGGTTAGTAGGCTGGTCGCCCCCTAATGGGAGCTCTGGCAAGACAATTGTTCCAGGCACTTCTTTGGGTTACTCAGAGTTGGGAAGTGAGTGGCCCAAAGAACTGTGGCCTGTACTGGGCAATTCTCCTTTGGTAAAGGTAAAGGTAAAGGTTTCCCCTTGACGTTACGTCCAGTCATGCCTGACTCTAGGGGGCGGTGCTCATCTCCGTTTCCTGGCTGAGGGAGCCAGCGTTTGTCCGCAGACAGTCTCCGTGGTCATGTGGCCGGCGTGACTAGACACCGAAGTGCACGGAACGCTGCTACCTTCCCACCGAAGTGGTACCTTTTCATCTACTCGCATTTGCATGCTTTCGAACTGCAAGGTTGGCAGGAGCTGGGACGGCGCACAGGAGCTCACCCCGTGTGCAGATTCGAACCGGCGACCTTTCGATCAACCAGCCCAGCAGCACAGCGGTTTCAACCACTGCGCCACCTGCAGTCCCTTCTCCTTTGTTAGACCCAAGTAAAATCAGCAGCGCAGTTGTCCAAGGTGCACCATGTGTCCTCTTCCAGGATACTCCGTTCCGTTCTCCCTCTTCCCTCAGCTTTCACCAGCTGGTTCATATTCTAGGGCTGCTGCATTTGTTCCCTCCCCCTTCAGGTTCCCCACCCCAAGTCGGCTTTGTGAGTGGAGTCGGGGGTCAGACTAGATGGCCCGGGAGGCCCCTTCTGGCTCGCTCTGTTTTCGTGTTTCTACTTCGCAAACTTTGTCTTCCTCACTCCTGCTTGTCCTTCCCTTGTGCCTAGGTGATGCTGATATGGACCACTGGCATTGTGAAAATGAGCTTGCAATCAGTCTATAGGGTTTTTGTAAGGGATAGGATTCTTCCTTTGGAAGAACAAATCCGAAGGAAGATGTGCTAAGCTATGCAAAACAAATTCTCTCCCTCTTGCACACTTCTGCTTACACACTGGTTCACTTTTAGTTATTAGATTTATATGCTGCTTTTTCATACAAAGAATGCAAAGCAGCCGATACCATTCTTTTCCTCTTGCTTTCCATCTTATCCCCACAACAACAACCCTGTGAGGTAGGCTGGGCTGAGAGTCTGTGACTGTCCCAGAGCCACCCAGTTGCTCCATGGCTGAGCGGGGACTAGAACCCACATCCTCTGAGTCCCAGTCCCGTGCTCTTAACCACTACACCACACTGGTTTTTATTCTATTACATCCTACCTGAAAGAGTTATAAATAATTTGTAGGTTTGGGGTAAGAATTTGGTTCCTTTTTGTTAGAATTTCTCAATGGCAGAATTTGTGAATGTTGTCCTAAAGAAGATGAATATATTTTTAAATAAAAGTATAATGTATTTTTAAACAATGAATGTGGAAGAAAAGGAAACTGACAGATGAATTCACCCAAGCAAAGTGCTTTGCTCTTCAATGGCTTTGCATTTTTTAATTTATTTACTCATGTTGGTCATATTGAGTTGGGGTTTTTCCTACATTTTTCTTGACAAGCGGGCAGACAATGCGATTCTGTTCATGCTGGGATAGGTGATCCTTTCGAATGTGGCTAGAATGGATGGGTGAGAATCTCATTCGTCTTTGTAGAAGAGCTCACTTTGTCGCTGCTGTTAGTCGTGAAGTCGTGTCCGACCCATTGCGACCCCATGGACAACACTCCTCCAGGCCTTCCTGTCCTCCACCATCCCCTGGAGTACACCTAAGCTCACACCAACTGCTTAAGTGACTCCATCCAGCCACCTTATCCTCTGCCGTCCCCTTCTCCTTTGGCCACCTAATGAGAAGGAAGGACCCCCTGGAGAAGAGCCTGATGCTGGGAATGATTGATGGCAAAAGTATTTGAGTTTCATCTTCAGGATCTGGCCTTCTAAAGAGCAGCCAGGGTTGATCTCCTCTAGGACTGACCGGTTTGATCGCCTTGCGGTCCAAGGGACTCGCAGGAGTCTCCTCCAGCACCACAATTCAAAGGCCTCTATTCTTCGGCACTTAAAAACTCTCAAATTTCTGCCTAAATGGGACAGAAGGAATTTGTTAAATTTGTTATTGGGTTTAAAAATAATGATATGGGAGAAAGCAAAGCAGACACATCTATTCCTAGAAATTTGGGGTTTATTTTATATTATGTGCCCAAGGCTAAATTAAATCTCCAGTGGGGAAAAATGTAGCAAATGACCTAAATCAAAAAAGGGTACAGAAAAATATATGAGTAGGAGTCATTTTTAATCTTAACAGCTAGCAATCCCATATACATCCATTGAGAAGTCCCACTGAATTCAGTGGGGGTTGCTTCCAGGAAGCAGGTACGATGTTGCAACCTGTATTAAAACCCAGCACCCAGAACCTTTGCATCTCTGAGTGTTGGAAGAGATTAATCTTTTTGTCTCTTCCAACAATCTTGTTCTTAAAGTTCTTTCCTTATGGGTTCCAGCCAGTTCCTCATTTTTCTGACCTTAAGTTCAGCTCCCGTCAATGTATGAATTTGACTTTTAAAGAAAATTCTTGTGCCTTTCTGTGTACTCTTCTCCTCGAGGCACTTTTACACTTGTGATGGGCTGTGTGATCATGCACATTTTTGTAGTACATAGATTTTTCTGTTCACTCTCTCCTGATAGGCACGTTTTTTGAACAACAAGAGAACTGTGTTGTTAGATCCAGGAAAGGGCAAATTTTGGTATGCAGTTTCCATTTGGCTAATTAGTTCAGCAAGGGTGTACATACTAAGCTCACATCAACTAGTTTCTTATTTATCCTAGGCAGGGCTTTTTTTTGTCATAGAACGCCCCGGAATGGCGTTCCGGCACCTTTTTTTGATGGATTTTTCCAAGTGATTGTGAATCGCCATGTTGGGCATAGCAAGTTGGTGGCGAAAATCATTAACACAGTGCCTGCGCGCTGCTTGTGTGTTGGCACTGATTGTGAGGGTGCCACTCGGCTTGGGATTGGTCGTGTGGTTGCGTGCTGAGTGCTTACTGCCGGTGGCGACCATTATGTTTATGTGTGTGTAGAGTGACTGGCTATGTGCAAAAGGTAAATAAGTTCTTTATTTCAAAAAAAGTTGGTGAATTGAAAATCTTTCTTAGTGTAAAAGTGTGGCCCCAAGATGTGAGTTCCGGCACCTTTTTTTTCTTTTCTTTTTTTACAAAAAAGCACTGATCCTAGGTGCCCAGGCATTATTAAATGTCCAGATTGGCTTCATATTTGCAGAATGCGAAGTTTATGGTCATAGTCTCCCCCGTCCCTAAAGCTGGGTGCATCTATTTAAAATATGTATGAGATAAGCCTCAGTACCCAAAGATGAAACTATCCAGTGCTACTTGATAGCCATCGTTTTGTTGTCTAAAGGCAAAGTCTTCTATTTTATTAATGTATCTTTGTTTTTAATTTCCTGTTAGCTCCTTTGGAGACCAGTTGTCAGACAAAAAGGATGACAAGTTTTTGAGTAAATGAATACATAAATAGAATTCAGGCCACACTCTCCAGGAGTCTGAGCAGAAAGAGGAAATGGAGCCAGGAACTGTCAGAGGTGGAGTTTGATTGTTGGGATGATGTGCCAGAGGTGTGAGAAGTCGCAAGCCCTTGTCACCTTTGAGAGAGCAGCTCCCCCTGGCTGGCAGCATGTGCTCTTGGTGGATTTACTGGGCAGTACTGGTGAGGAGCAGCACTGGATGGCTCGGTGGTGGGTCTGCGCATTTCCTGGCATGCCCCAGAACGGCGGTCGATTGTGGTGAATGGAAATTGGCTGCTAGGTCTTATCCTTTCAATACTGCTCAGACAGCTGGGGGTAGAGGGGGCGGCATGGTGAAAGCAGAGCATTCCTGGTGGATTTGACTGGAATTTGTGGGCCCAGGCAGGTGCCCAAGTATCCCAGCTTTTGTCACGGACCCTGGTCTCCCAATAATTTCTTCCACAATGTTCTTCCCCTACCTAGTGGTAGACTCCTGAAAGTTCCTTGGACTGCAAGGAGATTAAATTGATCCTAAAGGAAATCAAGCTTGGTTGCTCATTGGAAGGGCGGATGCTGAAGGTAAAGATCAAATACTTCAGCCACGTAATGAAAAGAGAGGACTCGCTGGAAAAGACCCTGGGAGGGATGGAAGAGGATGAGAGGTTGGATGGTTTCATGGGGGCAACGAACAGGAACTTCAGCGGACTCTGCGGGGCTGTGCAGGATAGAGGGACTTGACTCGCGGGTCACAAGCGTCGGCCACGACTTAATGACTGAACAACAACCTGGTGGTATTCTCAGCAGCAATTCCGTTAGTTCTCTCTCCCTTTGCAGGTACACGAGAAACCTTTCTGGAGGTTTTTCTTCTCTTCAAACCCTGCTTGTCATCTGGTTCTTTGATTTCTTCCATTTCCCCCTCCCCACTAGTTTTGAAATTTTATTTTAATAATGCTTTCTGACTAGCTGAATGAATTTCTCTGGAGGCCCCAAGAGGAGCACCAGGGAAAAGGCAGAAATGAAAGGAAGCACTTGTGTATGAATTTTGCAGATGCCTTTGGGTTAATTACCTCTTCTTCCCCATGTTGGGAACAGCTTGACATACCACTGAAGAGCTGAAAGTGAAAGAGCTGTAGATTTTCACACAGTCAAGCAGAAATTATAATATTTCCCCCACCCCAATAATCTGGAGAAGTATCTTTTAGAAATGCGGTTCTCATTCTTTTGGAATGGGATGGATGTGACTTAATGGCGGTGGCAAGTGGAACTCCTCGGTGGGGCAGAAAGGAGCCATAAACTACGAAGAGACGCTTTAAGTAGGAAGAGGTTCTATTAATCTCTCGGCTTTTGGAGAAGGGAAGAAAACACGGTGCTCTCTAACAAGAATAACAAGCCTGAGAACACAAAAGCTCCTTGGGCTTGGGGCAGACAAACCGACCCCATTACAATTTGCCATCTAGCCAGCAAGTTGCAAGCTTAAATTTGCAGATCCAATGGAAACGGCTCAGCCATTGTGATCTTTCGATGTGTAGCCACCTCAGTTTCGAAAGTGCACGACCTCAAAACGCATCCTGGGATTGCGACGTGTGAAGTAGGATGTGCATTTTACTGCAATGTGCAACCTTCCGCAGTTGACTTATCCATGCTTTGTTTACAACGATGAATAATGGGGACCGTTTAAGAAAAAGACTATTGGGGGAAGCTGAGTTGAAGCTTGCAGAGCTGTAGCAATATCTGGCATAGCTTCTTGATCGCTCTTTTGAATGTATGATTTCGATTTGTACCTCTCCCCCCTCAACTAGCCATTGGCCTATACTTTAATATAGGCTGCAACTTTATATCCACTTACTTGGAAGTAAGCCACTGAATTCAATAGGACTCCTCAGTTAGATGTGTATGGGATTGCTGGCTGTTTGGTTCATGTGGTTTTAAATGGTGCTGTAAATTATTTTGTAAAGGTTATACTTGATATGGTTGATTTATGTAGTTTCCTGTATTAGAAACATAGAAACAGAGCGAGCCAGAAGGGGTCTCCCGGGCCATCTAGTCTGACCCCCGGCTCCAGCCGGCTCCGCTCACGACATGCCCACCATCTGCACGTCCAGCCTATCCTTGAACACCCGCACCGGTGGGGCCTCAATGACCTCTCGTGGAAGCCCATTCCATATTTTTTAATTCTGGATTTTAGTTTTCCTTGGGCTATTCATTGACTTGAGCAGCTGAGGGGTTAAAGTGAGCAACATCTGAGTATCAGATGGGGAAGGGCAGGGAAAGATTGGAGAAATAAGCATGAATTAGTCCTGTACGTTGGGCTGTGCCATGGTTTGCTGTGGGGGTGTGAGAAAGCTCATGGGGAGTGGGAGATGGCCAGAAACCAAGCAAAGAGAGGTTCTAAGAGGCACCGTGTGGGTAAAGGGAGGCTTAGCTGGGGCGGGCCATCAAGGCATGGGGAAGATGGGTGTTGGAGTCAGGACCTTCTCAGTCACTGGCCTGGGCGTTCAACAGCTGCTGTTCTGCAGCAAATCTTGAGGGTTTGCTGCGCCTTTTTCACCAGATCAGGCAGGTCTGTGTCGAAGAAGAGCGCACGTTCTCGAAAGTCACCAGAGACCGATGGTGCCATTGATGGGAATGTCTGATGATTAATTTTTGGATGAAGTGTTTCCTTCTGCCCGGCATCCGATGTTTTATAAATGAGCAATTAAATGCAGGGGGAGAAAGCGAGCAAGTGCTGGCAGGAGGACGGGAGCCCAAAATGAGCTTTTTCGGAGTGTGGTAGTTATTGCTTCAAATTACTTTCAGCAGCTTTGCTTAGCTCATGCTTTCCTGTCCACTCTTCTTGTTTTGTTTGTTTGTTTTTTTAAATAGATAATTGCTCCCATTTTTGTTATGTCTCTGAAACTGCTGGAAAATAGAGCGGGGCACATATTGGCTTGGCCGGTAAGAGTCATGCTGCGAGGGACTAGCTGCTTGCCGGCTGCTTCTCTGAGGCCCTCCTTTCTCGGCATCAAGGCCAGGGCCAGAGTTTGCCTTCATGAGGCAACTGCCAAGCCCCCTTGAACCGGCAGGGGGTACTGTGAGCATCCTCCGGACCGGCTGTTCTACTTCCCCTTCGGAGCCATTGTGGGACCACTGAAGGCTCAAGACGATGGGAGAGACGGTACCACCTCCACCGTCCGCGTTCAGAAGTTCGATCCAACAGGCAGCCCATTCCAAATGTTGACGTATGTTCAACCACAACCAAGAGTAAGCTAGTTTAGGGGGCACAGAGGCGGCGGCTTATGTGCTTCTGCACCGTAATCAAGGGAAACAGCCAGGGCTTGTAGGGGAAAGGGTTCACCTTCTGTTGCTGCCGCCCTTCTTGGCTTATTTATTTGTTTAAAGCTTTTCTGTCCCATCTATTACAAAGAGTCTCAGGACAGTCTTGAAGTAAAGCACAGCATCGCATCTTTTATAAAACCCCGATTAAAGTAATAAGTAAACCTTAATGTTGGGAAAATAAAATTTTCAGGGGAGTGTATTGCATAGTTGGGGTGCCACCACAGAGAAGGCCCTTCTCCTGGCAGTCCAAATCTCCTGCAAGGAGGGCTCCCAGAGCAGGACCTCCATCTCAAGGGGTGGGAGGGCACGTAGGGGAGAAGGTGCTCCTTCAGGTACCCAGGACAGATAGTCGCTTGGCCTTTGGTGTAGCCCAGAACAGGGTCAATGGGGAGCTTGGAGCATCGTTTCCTCTGGCTGTGTCCCAGTATCCCCAGCCAGCTGGGTCAACAGACCTGCAAGGCACCAGGTCGGCGAGAGGGGGCTGTTAGCTTTTGGAAACTGTCTGGAAGTGGTAGGGATTCGGGGCCCTACCTGTGTGTGTGTGGATGCCAGCCACAGGGAGTAGAGTCCAGAGCCGAGACCCAGCTCAGTGAGACTCCTCAGACCGTGTAGCTTGGTTTGCTTTGTATTACAGAATTTGACATCATACAGTCTCTCTCTCTGTTCTCGCTAGGATTCTGGCCACAGCTGGGACCCAATTTGATCTGCGGACCCTGAGGGCGGTTCGAGTACTAAGGCCACTGAAGCTTGTCTCAGGAATCCCGAGTAAGTATCGCTCTTCCCATGACCCTGTTCCCAACCTAGTTCTCTCCAGGTGTGTGGAGTTTTGGCTTCCATCATCCCCAGCCAGGCCATGCTCTACCTTCCTGTACATTGTCGCCGGGCTTGTTCTTTCATTTCTATCCTACCCCATAGCTTGACGCTCTCTGTCTGGTTAACAGCATCGTATAGAGAAGAACAATGAAATGTAAGAGCAACATCGCAAAAGTGACAAAGCTAAAATGAATTTAAAACAGCTTAACGTATAGGATAAAACATGGTTAAAATACGGTTAAGAAGATGCAGTAAAGATAACTTTATCCCTTCAACAATTCCCTGGGTAACCAAGGAGATCTTTGAAGGCTTCTGCACAACAGGCTGGCTTGGGCTGGCACCGAAAAGATGGCAAGTTTGGGTGGGTCTCAGTATGGAGGCTATTTATTTTTTTATTAAAACATTTATAGGGCGCCCCATCGCAACAAAGCCTCGGGGCGGCTTACAGCATAAGTTAAAATACTTTGGTGTATCTCGGCCACTAAATATAAATAAATTAAATATCCAATACCACCACCCATATAAACAAAAACCACCTAAAATATTACTCCTAACCAACACAAACCACAACATACATAACTTCTAAAGAAACAACAGAAAACCTCAACCAAAAACCAACATTAACAGTTAAAATAGGACTTAAATAAAAAGGTCTTCGCCTGGCGCCGAAAAGCAAATAACGACGGCGCCAGGCAAACCTCTCCAGGGAGCGCATTCCATAGTTGGGGCGCCACCGCCGAGAAAGCCCTCCTCCGGGTACTCACCCACTTAACCTCCCTCAAAGAGAGCTCCCGGAGGAGGGCCGCCGTTGCAGATCTTAGGGGGCGGGAGGGCACATAAGGGCGCAAGTGGTCCATTAGGTATCCAGGTCCCAAACCGTTTAGGGCTATTCCAAAGAGGGGGGGGGCACAGAAAAGGCCTGCCCCCTGTTGTCCGGCCTCTCACGGGTGGGCACTTGAAGGAGGGCCCCAGAGTAGCGTCCAGGCACGGGCTGCTTGGGAGGAACAGTCTGCCTGCTATTGTAGTCCTAAGCCATGTAGCCTTTATGGCTGTCGTTCGCTGCACCTTCCCTGCTCAACCGTATCCTTTTTGTCCAGGCCTTCTGAGAGAAGCTTTCACACCTGTCCCAAGTAGCTTCATTTTGGGCATCATCTAGATGGCCTTCGTGGCCCCTTCCAACTCTTCTGTGACTCTAGATAGAGAGATGAGCTATGAGATCCAATAGGGAGCAGAGCAGATGGTATGGGAGGAAAGGGTCCTACTGGCCGAGGAATTTCATCTCCATGCATTAATTTGGGGAGTGGGTGTAGAGAGGCCTGTAATGCGGCTTTTTCCTTGACGTTGGAAACTTCTCATTTTGCCCTGGTGGTGGGCAAAGGAAACAAGCTGCAATGGAAGGACCCTCCACGTGTCTTACATAGCTGGGCCTTCCCTCTGTACATGATGCTCATGGAGCTCACTACCTTGCTTTTAGGTATGAGCTTGCATAGTTATATCTTTTGGGCACTATCGTGGCTTGAACGCGGCTTCCTTCAGATGGTTCTCTGCTACCTGAACTCTAAAACTACTTCTGTGTATGTGGGGGGCAGCCTTTGTCAACCTGGTACATCTCAGGTGTTTTGAACTCCTAGGATTCTTGAGTCCTGGCTGGGCTAGCTAATGTTTTTTTTTTTAATACAACTTTTTATTAATGGATGTTTTAGTATTGTTTTGAAAATTATCACAAACATCGAAACTACTGCGTCAGCCACTTATTACACATTTTTTAACATTCTGTGATCATTTCAAATCCATTTAAAAAGTCTGGGGGAAAAAAAAAACCTTTTTGGATCTAAGCCAGGTCCCGTTTCTCCAGCTATTAATAAACAAAAGTACCAAATTTGATAGAAGTCACTATCTTCTTTCTCCTTCTGCGATAGGATCAGTTCATCCATTTCTTACCAAGTCCTGTTTTTCATATTAGAATAAAGACTCTCCAAGTTTTGTAAAAGTCAGTATCTTCTTTCTTTTTTAATAAAAGTTTCAGCCTGACCAACTCTACACAGTTCCAAATCTTTTCATTTTTCTGGTATTGAACAAATAGACTTCTCCTTATAATAATTACAAATACGATCAAATACACTTTTTGCTTACAAGTATTCTAATCTAATATCTACTAAAAAGGAAAGAAAAATAAAAGAGAGGTTCATGTTCACATGTCTAACATCCACTCATCATTTTTAAGGACATCTTATCTAGCCAATTTAACAACGGCAATTATCTATTATGTTCTTTGAACAAATTTTCTTTAAACTAATTTAATAGAAAATAATAATTACAAATACAATCAGATTTTTTGCTTACCAGTATTCCAATCTAATGTCCACTAAAAAAGTGAAATAGAAAGAAATCTCCTGTTCACACTTGACTCTAACACTGCTCGTCTTACTCCCGATTACTTATAGTTGTTTTATATTCTAACAATTCACAAACCAAAAAGTCATGCAGTTTAGCTCTTGGTCATTCATCTTTAAACTTTAAGGCAAAATACGAAAGAGAAAGCAAAAGAAGAGACAAAAAAAGGAAAAAGAGGAGAGGAGTCTTTCATCTTCCCTGAAAACCTACGTTGCTTCATAGTTCCACACACCTAAAAATAAAAGAGCTTCCACAATTAAAATCATGGGCTAGCTAATGTTGAGGCGAGCTGGCCCAAAACACCTGGAAGACACCAGGGTGTGGAAGGGCTGCTACAGGGCAGGTGTTTATTCCCGCTCAGTCTGAGCAGCAGCTTTCTTTTGAATTTGGACAAGATTAGACTACGCTTAAACCTACATGATAGAGCTTAGGCAACAGTGTTATAAGTAAACTCAGAACTTCCGGGAGCAAGATGGACCTTTTTAAACTCTTCTCAAAAACTCCTGACAGTGGATGACCCATTTCTAAAGCAAGCTGAGATAATTTGATTCTGAAATTTGCCATCAGGATGGGGGAGAAATTAGTGTAGTTTGCTTTTCAACACGATCATACTGAATTTGCACTTTCCAAAATAATTCACTTACGAAAGCTCAGTGAAACCTCAGTGTATGTGCAGTGACTGCATATTTTGCAATGCAGTTCACCAACTGAAAAGGCATTTGGGGAAATAATGTGCAAAATGCATTGGGTTCTGAAAAAATGCTTGCAAAATGTGCAGTGAAGGGGAACTCAAGGTGCCTAGGTTGTGAACAAAGCCCATCGGAGTGTGTGTGTGGGGGGGGGCGGGGGGTTGCGCTGACATTAGGCTGGAAAAATGAGAAGCCGAGCCAAAATCCAGACCTCTCCATCCGTTGTTTGCAGGCATTGTAACAGAATCAAAGAAGCATGTGGTCACAGCAACATTTCCTGGCATACGGATGTGACTCCTGCAACCAGCGGAGCTCCCGGCAGCTGGCTGTGGCCGCAGCTTTGTTTCTTTCCAAGCTGTGGGCATAAAATCACGACTCCACCTTGGCTCCGGTGATCTCCCTCTCAGGCTTTGCTTGAAAAGGGTATCTTCTGAGGGTGAAGAGCAGAGAGGTTGCCCAACAGTTGTATAGGCTAGAACCGATGGGCCTGGATGCAGCTGCAGGGGCCCTCTGAGGAGGGGAAGGAGCTTTTCTGCAGTGTCCCTCACCTGCTGATCCTGGCATCCCAGGATCAGTGGCTGACTCCCTCCCAGGCTCCTTGCTTTCGGGTCATTTCCCCCCAGTGTAACGCCTGCCTTCAGAAATGTATCTGTAAAGTCCTTTTGGAAGGGGATAGAAATGGCAAACCGAATAAGGAGGTAAGGAGGACTTGAGGTCTGCAGACTTGCCAAGTTGGTAGGAAGGGAAGGCTGTTCCTTTTTAACCTGCGCCATCCAAGGCCATTGGTCTTGGTCAGGTCCCTGATTTTTGAAATCCTGTTGTCAGGGAAAGGGCCGTAGTTCAGAGGAGGCATATGGGCTTTGTAGTCTCTGGTTCAAGTGGCAGCATCACTCGGAGGAGCTGGAAAAGGCCCCTGTTGGAATTCCTACAGAGCAGTGGCTTATCTGTCAAGACTCACGGACTGCTCCAGGGTTCTCTCATGTGAGCCTGTGGGGCTCTGAGATCCTTTGGGAAGGCACCTCTCTCGGTCCCACCACCCTCCCTGGCAGACATGGTGGGAGTGCAGGATAGGACCTTCTCAGTGGCTGCCCCAGGCGCCTCCTGGGTTGGAGCCTTCCCTGTTACATTTCCATAAGGAGGCTAAAACCGTTTTATCCCGGCAGGTAATTAAAAGTAGTGTCTAAGTTTGCATGGGGTTAATTTTACTCTCCATATGTTTGTAGCGTTTTTAATCTAGGGAGTGATTTCATTTTAAAATCGGATTGATTCGGTTACATTTTTAACTTTTGAATGCTCTAATTGTGTGAATTTTAATGGTATGAACCACCTAGAGTCTCAGTCTCTGGGAGCAGTAGGAAATGATCGTCGTCCTCATCCCTGTAGCCAGCATGGTGTAGCGGTTAAGAGCATGGGACTGGGGCTCAGGCAATTTGAGCTCCAGTCGCCGCTCAGACCCAGAGCCAAGTGGGAAAGTCATGGAGTCTTAGCCCAACCTACCTCAGAAGATTGTGGTTGGGATAAGATAGATAGAAGGAAGAAGAGAATCATGCAAGTCATTTATTTATTTATTTAAAACATTTTTATGCCGCCCCCATTGCAACGAAGCCTTGGGGCGGCTCACAACAGAAACAAAACACATAAATAAATAACAATATAACAATAAAAAAATTTACTTAAAACCCCCCCGTGCATCTCGGCTAAAAATTAAAAATTCTATAAATACAAATAATTTAACAATTAAAATAAGTTTTAAATGAAAAGGTCTTGGCCTGGCACCGAAAAACAAATAACGACGGCGCCAGGCGGACCTCTCTGGGGAGCGCATTCCATAGATGGGGCGCCACCACAGGGAAAGTGGAGTTTGTTGTAGGAAAAAGGTGGGATAGAAACCCAATAAATAAAAAAGACAGTACTTGTTTACTGGACTTTGACTTGTTTGTAAGGTCAGTGTAGGCATCTCCAAATAAGGCCGGGACAGACTGCCCACTGGGTTCAGCCCAGCGCTCAAATCCATTCGCTCAGACCCCCCAGGAGTGGAGGCGGGAAGTTGGGTGCTGCTGAAGGTCTAGCCTGGAGCCCAGGTGGCACTTCCCCACTGCAACCTGCCGTTCGTAGGGAACGTCGCCTGCCTGTCCGTCCTCCAACGAGCCGACTTCATGCTGCTGCTTCTCGTTTAGGTCTGCAGGTTGTCCTCAAGTCCATCATGAAGGCCATGGTGCCTCTGCTTCAGATCGGGCTCCTCCTGTTCTTTGCCATTGTGATGTTTGCCATCATCGGACTTGAATTCTACATGGGCAAGTTTCACAAGGCCTGCTTCTCCAACGAAACAGGTGAGGGTAACAGGTGAAAGTGAGGAATGGACAGCGGCATGAAGGTGAGTTCGAGCAGGGCCAGCCCCAGATATTTTGGGGCAAGGAGGCGTAGTTCTGAGCCCATCCCCAGGAAATGGCGAACGCTAAGAAAAAAATGCGAATTTGTCTAATTTATATAGGCTGCAGAATCCAACTTCACATGGTTGGGTTTAGCTCCATGCAGATTTTGAAGTTCGTTTGGTTTTTTTCCCATGCAGAGTTAAGTATAAGTCCAGCTAGTGCATCTACTAGGTCATCTTAAAGTTAGGGACCTACTGGCCATTTGGAAATTTTCACTCTTTCGGTGTGGATAACTTCCTTCCAGATATAGTGAGCCAGTCTTGGTTTGAGGGCCGTCTTCATTCATTCAGCTTGGTGGGGTGCTGGGCATTTTCCTGCAGGGAGGATACCTTATAGGACTTCTCCATGGCTGCTGTTGGTGGCAAGTTTATTTTGGGTGTGGGACTCCCATAAAGCTCAAAATACCAGCTGCAATGGATACGCTGACACATCGAATGCAACGAGTCACCAGAATTTCCGCATGTGCCCTGAAACCATGCCCTGATGGCTGGGAGGGAACAGGAAGAAAAGTCCCTCTGCTCCATCAGTGGTCCAGTTTGGAAATTTCCACTCTGTGTGATGAGCACCAGCTGGGAGCCCTGGGGGAAGAGCAAGTTCTTCCCTCCAGTAGTTGCCTCAGCAACACTGTCTCCTCTGGGACTTCTGCCTGACCCGGTTCCTGCTCCAAGGTACCGTCTCCTTGCTCTGTTGTTCACTCAGTGACCTCTTCCTCACTTTGGACTACACCCTTGACTCACTCCATGGCAGTCGCCTGCTTCCTGACCTTTGGGGCAATACCAGCCACTGTCTGTTGGCTCTGCTCTTCCTGCTGCTGCCAGTCAAGAGGAAGACAACAGCTTCTGCATGAAGCTACCTGAGATGCTCTGGAGGCATCTAAGCCGCCTTCAGTAATCTCCAAGGAGACATACGAATCTGACCAATCCTTATTTGCTGAAAAGAAACATGAGCCTCCTTGTGCAAAGTGACAGTATTCCAAGCAGTGAAAGTAGGTCAGGGGGTGGGGAGCCAACTAATGGAGCAGTCTCCTGGAATATTGATGGGAAGTGAAGAATTCATCTCAGAGGCAGGAGCTGTGATGTACCAGCAGAGTGGGTAGGTGTTGGAGATGGGAGGGCAGGCCTCCCCTCCCAGTCTGAGGGATCCCTGGGGAAGTTAGGTGTGAATGGAGTCGCTGAGGGTGGGAAGGAAAGATGGGCCTAGATTTGCTCTGTGGTTCAATACTCGTGAGCATGGATATAAGCCCTGGAAGCAGCAAGATTCTGGGTTGCTGGAATGTTGGCCTTTAGAATTCTGATCCTACCGATGGAGATAGATCTTCGGTTTGGGTTTGTTCCATTTCAGCATCTCTCCAGGAATTTCAGAAGTGCTTTTGTCATGCTCACATTGCTGACATTACCATTCTGCCTTGTTTTCCTCTGGAGCATTGAGCCCTCAAGAGGGAAAGTCTGAAGCGGGGCTCTTCTCCCCAGTGGAAGAAGCACAGGCTGGGTACAAGGAGGACAGTATCCCATGTGTCACTGGAGCTCCCCTTTCACTGCAGCTCTTGTCTTGGCTTTATAGGAATGATCCATGGTTCTACATGGTAACATTTGAGGTAGCAATCATCACTATGGATCGCTCCTATAACACTGAAAAGGAAAACTGGAATGGATGAGGGTCCCCACAGATATAGTCAGTAGCCTCCTCTGGGTTTGAAGTCCTTCCAGGGAAAAAAAAAAGAACTAAACAGCCAGTCCATCAAAAGCCTAAAGAGGCGGAGTTTGGCATTTCAAGCTGGGGAAGTTTCCTGCATGAGTGCCACATTTCCGTTCCCACCAACAGGTGCCTTAACCCAGGAAAGTCCACTGAGACCGTTCTGGCCCTGTTGGGTGTTGTGGGCAACTTGGTGGAATTTCTGACTGCAGCCAAGAAATTAAAAGATGCTTGCTCCTGGGGAGGAAAGCTATGGCAAATCTAGACAGCATACTAAAAAGCAGAGACATCACCCTGCCGACAAAAGTGCGTATAGTCAAGGCTATGGTTCTCCCAGTTGCAATGTATGGCTGTGAAAGCTGGACCAGAAGGAAGGCCGAGCGCAAAAGGATTGAGGCCTTTGAGTTGTGGTGCTGGAGAAGACTCCTGCGAGTCCCTTGGACCGCAAGGCGATCAAACCGGTCAGTCCTGGAGGAGAGCAACCCTGACTGCTCTTTAGAAGGCCAGATAGTGAAGATGAAGCTCAAATACTTTGGCCACCTAATGAGGAGGAAGGACTCCCTGGAGAAGAGCCTGATGCTGGGAGCGATTGGTGGCAAAAGGAGAAGGGGACGGCAGAGGATGAGGTGGCTGGATGGGGTCATGGAGCAGTGGGTGTGGGCTTGGGTGGTCTCCAGGGGATGGTGGAGGACAGGAACGCCTGGAGGAATGTTGCCCATGGGGTTGTAATGTGTCAGGCATGACTCTGGGACTAAACAAATAGCAGTTGTACACCCCTTTTAATCTTGGTCTACGTGCATTGCCAGGGCTTGCCAAACTCATGGGCTGAACCAACAAAGTATCAGTAGGGGGATTTTAGTGGGCACCTGCTTAGGTATTGCCAGAAAAGAGGGACTGCATTGTGAAAAAGGAGGGCAAAAGAAGACCTCCGTTTGCGTGTACTTATTTGCAGTGTAGGTAAGTGTAGGTGATTTCTAGACAGGACCAGAAAAGTTGACAGTGATGGCTTTAGTTCCAGTTGGAGACTAGGTGAGACCTGCTGAGTGCAAGATACGCAGGACCGCCTCCGTGAAGATGGCACGCAACATACAATTGGTCCAGGTTACACAGTAGGTGCTAAAGGTGAGCAGCTGCTGAGTAGGCAGATGCTCTGCTGACCTCCCCACTTAACTGAACCGGATCTATTCCTGGGCTCTCTTCACGTGTGCCCGCCCAGCCTCTGAGCTCCCCATCAAAGGCCTTTCTCTGCCCCCCACCTCCATTTGAGTGGCTACAAGGAGTGGCTGCCCTTTCATGCTTGGAATGTTCTCCTTAGTAGAGGGTTGCTTGCCATCTACTCCAGTTCCAGGCAATTAACCTTCTATTATAAATGTCTGATCATTAGTTTTGGATGTTCTTCTATGGAGTTGTAGATTTGTTTTGACTGATTTTAATGCACTTTTTCAATGTTTTTAATGCTTGTATTATAAGTTGCCATGATGATATATTTAAAACACACTTTGGGCCTCAGTTCATGGAAGCTCCAGCCGACTTGGTCCAATGACAGTGGGTCATAATTGGGGTCCAAGACATCTGGGGGGCACCAGGTTGCCTACCCCTGGGTAAAATAATAAAATTAAGTAACTGAGAGCTGAGCTTTTGTGTTCAGCAGTTCATCCAAGTTCCTAATGTTTGCTGTTCTCCAAATTGGGCTCCCCCAACCTGGTGTTCCACCATAGCTGGTGGGGGGTGCTAGACGTTGTAGTCCGTCACATCTGGAGGGACCAAGTGGCAGAAGGATGCTTTCCGTGGTTTCCTTCCCCCTTTGCTCATTTGCATGTGCTTCTTCACAGAGGAGAGGCTGGGAGATTTCCCATGTGGGGAAGAGAGACCGGCCAGGCAGTGTGAAGAAGGAATCTGCAAAAAATATTGGGAGGGTCCCAATTTTGGGATTACCAACTTTGACAATATCCTGTTCGCTGTGCTCACCGTCTTCCAGTGCATCACCATGGAGGGATGGACAGACATCCTCTACAATGTAAGTACAACCAGCGTGCATTCGGTGGCCCTGTTATACTGGCATTCGTTGCTTTGTTAGTTGTGTGCAGGCTTAATTTGTCTTGGATCTCAAAGCTAGTTGGAAGGGATCCTGAAGACAATCTATAATCTGGTGGGAAACCAACATCGTGCTTGTGAAATCAACTTTGCCTTACGAGAACCTCCAGTTCTACTGACTTGAACCTGGTACAAACATACTCATTTCAAACTAAAGAATTCTGAGTCAATCATTATATCTGTGTGTTAGAAAAGGTTATCATAATCTATGGGTATGAAAGCTGGTGGGAAGAGATGGATGCGTTCAAAGCATGGTGCTGGAGGAGAGCTTTGCAAATACCCTGGGCAGACAGACAGGCAAACAAAGGGGGTCCTGGATCAGATCAAGTCAGAGCTTTCCCTAGAAGCAAAATGGCAGAGCTGTCTTACTTCAGGCACATCTTGAGAATGCGAGACTCACTTGAGAAATCAGTCATGTTAGGGAAACTCGAAGGCAGGAGATATGAAAGGAAGACCAAATAATAGAAGGACTGAATCCATGAAGGAAGCCTTGAATTTGAAAGAGTTAAATGGAGTTGTCATAGGACATTTTGGAGGACTTTCATTCATTGGGTCACCACAGGTGAAAGGCTACTTATTGGCACAAAACAGCAACAGGAAGGCAGCTCCCAGCTCTTCCGTGGAGAAAACCGTTCCCAGTCACCTCACACACTTTTCTTTTCAGCAGTGTGATTTAGGACAGCACATCTCTCAGTGGCTGTCGCTTGGTTGCTCCTCTTGTTCATTAGCTAGAAAATACTTTTTGGCCCCAATCTAATGCGAATCACCTGGAGAACTTCCTATAGACCCAGATCTAATGTCTGCTCTCCCTGTTCTAGTTTAGCTCCATGCTTAGGGCAAAATCTGTGATTCAGGGTGCTGGTCTCTCCCTGTCCTCCTTCCAAGCAGATGAAGACAACACACTTCTAATTACAGTCTTTATTATGTTAAAACTGGCCAGCTAAGCTGGTTTTGTGATCTAAAAGGAGAATTATAGAAAAAAAAAGAAAACCACCAGTCAAGTTGCGTTGCGAACATTAGGGAAAACACCTTATGCTAAAAAGTTGCTTCCAAACTAAATCTGTTTTCTCCCTTCCTGACACCAAAAGGGGTTAACTCCATCCTCAGGAAGGTTCCTGATGCTTCTAGGTCAGATGGTAAGAACACGGGATGTTAGTTGGTCTGCTTTTTGATCTGATAATGGACTATGGAGTTAATTATGTCACATCCGCCCCATCGAACTCCTCTGGTACAATGCAGTTTATCACTGAACCAGATGTGAGCTGATTCTCACCAGACTCTTGGCTTATCACCAAGCCTCCCAGCCCTGACATTTCAGCTACAGCTTCTGGTTGTGCTTCTTGTGGTTGTGATTCAGATTTAAAGGAATGCAGTGGGCAAAGGAAGGTTTCAGCCATGCCCTGGACAAGCTCTAGTTCGGGCACCAGTGAACATTCCTTTGGGAATTTCTGTTCTGAAGTTGAGTGATGTTTGAGGCAGGACAGCCATACCCAGAAGACAGGAAAAAAGCCATGTGCTCATTATTCTCCACCATGCAAATAGGATGGGTGGATAGATCTGGCCGAGGGGCTTTCACCGGGAACCCCCCTTTGTGAACTGCAGCATTAGTCACAACTTTCAGAGGTCACTTTTAGCACTTCTATCCAGCTCAGTTGGCGTGCTTCAGCAATAGTGTTTCCAATCCGCCTGGCTCATAGCTTTCTACCACCCAGAGGAAGTTGGCTTGCTTGGTTTTTCTTATGTAGTCAGTGAGAACTCAGCATGGATGTTGGGGGAAGAAACTGTGTGGAAGGCCATTTTAACAACTGTGTGTGAAGGTATCTGGAAATTGGCTTAGAGGCCCATGTATTTCCAGGCTCTTAGTCTCCCTCCCGTTGCCGATAATGAATTAATGTATCGTATAAAGGCAAGGAGATGGATTAGAGGTTCTCTCTGGACTCACACATCTTTTGTTCCTTTCTGCTCTGCTTGTTCGTGGCTTAAGCTTTTATGGGAGTGTTTGCTTTTAACTGAAGCCAATGAAAGCTTTCAAGCACGACTTTATCTGGAAAATGATTTATGCTGAAAGCAGAGCGATTAAAGCATCACTGAGGCAGGGAACAGCAACACGAAGCTTCGCCAACGGGTTCCTGCAGACGTGTCTGTGGATCGCGTCGAGGCGAGAGTGGATTTTGTCTGCTCCGATCTGTGCCTGTTTAGTGGTGTCCTGGACATCTTGCATCCCATCTTCTGTTCATGGGCAGAACAGGGTTTTTTTCCCTTTTGGAAATGCCTGCAAAAAGCCCTCCTGAGTTGATGCTGCCTGTGAGCCAGCAAAAACTATGTTTTTTGTGTTTTGTGTGCTGCTCCACAGCTAAAGCTGCAGGGGCGATGCATTGTCTTCTGTGGGTGTCAGGTCTGCCTTCTCAGGGATCAGCAGTCCCTCTCGACCTCGTCTTTCTCTGTCCACTTTTCAGAGCAGGGGATGTGAAGAATATTCATCTTTCCAGGGTCTAGAACAGCTGGGGGATCTTTCATGTTGAAGGCGACATTATTTCAGGAGTAATCCCTGGAGGCGTCATGTCGAAGGTGGGCTGGGCCAGAAGCAGAGTAGGCAGTGTGTCCCTCTTCGCTCATTCCCACCTCCTTCCTCCTTTTCTGCCAACCTCTGTTACTCAGTCCCCCCTTGCCACAAGCTTTCCAGTCTCCCTTGTGTCCCTGCCTTGTGTCCCAGTCAGTCCCTGACTGACCAGTAGTTTAACTTACAGGTGTGTTTGTTTCTCACTGGTGTTGGCTCTCTGCTTTTCTCAGCTGTTCCATGTTTTGGAAATGCTGGTTTGAACTGGAAGGAGATGTGGAGACACACAGATGATCAAACTGCACAGGGTTTCCTTTTTCTTCTGGTGCAGCTCCCGTGTTTATTCCTGAGAATCATAAGCCAATGGCAGATCTGTAGAAGGAGCTATTGGGATGCTAGAATTAGTAGTCTAAGGCAACTGGAAGGAAGTAGGTTGGGGAAATTGGACTACGTACTTGCATTGACTAACACTGCTTAAAAGAGTGGGGGTATTCCATCCAGTTGCTACTCCTTAGCAAAACTGAAACTTTATTATGGCCTGGATTTTGATAGCTGTAAAGTCTGACTAAAACACTAAATTACCACCCCACTTCTTTTGCCATTTTCACTGTGTTAATATTTAATAATTAAAAACCAATCTCTGGCCACTAATAGTTCTGATCATGTAGCTATATGGTTGAATCTAGCTAGATTGCGTATTGTCCAGGAATTCTATTTCTGGGTGACACATGCTTTTGTTTGTCATCCTAATTTTATTTCTGTAGAAGCTTCAGAGCACCCAGAGGATGCTCAATGATTATTTTTTGATGCAGAGTTGTATAATAGACGGTGATCTTGACAGAACGGCACTGGTGTTAAAGGGGAGTTAAATAATATTGCAAAGCTGGCAGTGGTAGTGAGGGAAGACACGTGGCCCCTTCATGGCCACTTCCAACTCTGCCATTCTGTGATTCGATGAAAAGGCAGGTGTGGGGGCTGTCAGATATGCATGGATCAGGGCCCCGAGTTCTGTTGGTCTGTTTCCTGCTGGCACTTCAAGTGGGCAGAAATTGCTTAATGAACTGATTTTTTCCAGTTCATTCTAAAGGTTGGATTATAACTGGGTACCAGTATTTGCCATGCATCCTATTTTTGCAAGGCATAGTGGTGCAGGGTGGGAATGGCCTACTTGTGGCCCTTCTCATAAATAGGAAAGTGAGGCATTGACACAAAGTGGATGTGGCAGATAGGATGGGAGTTATTCTTATAGGAAACATAGAAACAGAGCGAGGCAGAAGGGGTTTCCCAGGCCATCTAGTCTGACCCCTGGCTCCAGCCGGCTCCGCTCACAACATGCCCACCATGTGCATGTCCAGCCCATCCTTGAACACCCGCACCGATGGGGCCTCAGCCACCTCCCGTGGAAGCCCATTCCACACCCTCAGGGTCCTAACTGTCAGGAAGTGCTTCCTGGCATCCAAATGGAACCTTGGTCCCCTGAGCTTTGCTCCACTGGAACGCGTCCTGCCCTCCACTGCAGGGGGGGAAAGGTCATGAGCCACCCTTGTGTGGCACCCCCTCACGTACCTGTATGTCACCAACAGGTCCCCTCTGAGTCTCTTCTTCTCTGGGCTGAAAAGACCCAGCTTCCCCAGTCTCTCCTGATGCAGCTTACCCTGCAAACCAGCCACCTTCCTAGTGGCCCTTCGCTGCACCAAGCTTAGTGATGCAGAGGGAAAAGTGCAGTGTTGGTCCAAGCCTCTTGTTCTGAAGTCTTGGCAGTAGACATGGATGACCCCTCGGTCAGTGGGGCCCTGAATCCATTGCAGCTTTTCTTTTCTGCCTTACTGGAATGACCCATGGTGGTAGACCTATTCTGGGGGTGGCATTCAGCGGCAGGGATAGCGCCTGTAAAGTTGAAGTGCCAATGCATGAGGAAGCCCACTCACACGGGGGTCACCAACATCCCCTGCGCCATGGGGCACTGGTTGGGAAAGATCTGAGGAATATTCCCCACATCCTTGCCCCATGAAAGCAGCAAGATGGATTTCCCCCAGAGAAGATTTAGCATTACTTTCTCCTCGCTCTTCCCTGCCTTTTCCCTAGCTGAACCTGATCTCCCTCTCCTATTGGCCCCATAAAGGGAGGGAAGGGGGGTCATTTAAAGGAAGCCTTTGTAATTCACACTTCTCTCACTAATCCGTGAACTGAAGCACCTATCCTTTGGACTGCAGCTTCCTCTGAATGTTGCAATGCTGTTCTCCTTGAACATTAAAATCCAGAAATTGCATGGAATGGACTTGCGACAGGCCCAGACGTGGGCTTGTTAGCCCGGGATTGATGTCAGACTGCATGGTCGGCAGTTCACGGGTGGTTCATTTTCCCTTGCTTGAAGATAGAAGCAGCATTAGCCCTTTCCCCGTCATCTGACATGTCACCAGTCCTCCATGATTTCTCAAAGAGAATAGAAAGCAGTTCTGAGAGTTCTTTCGCCGGCTCCTTTATGCCTCTAGGATGGAGTTCACTGGGCCCTGGAGATCTGCAACCACTCAACCCAATTAAATGATCCTTGACCATTTGCCTGTCAGTCCTGAGCTGCCATCTTGCCCCTTCATCTTGTACTTCCCTTTCATCAAGAAGGTCGCAGATCATCTTCTGGGGGAAGACTGAGCCGAAGTAGGAATAGAGTCCTTCTCCCTGTTCTTTGCCATCTGTTCTCATTTTGAGTAGCAGAAACTCCATTTCTTTCCTGGGTCTTTTCTTTTGGATGTAGCCAAAGAAGGCTTTTTTGGTAGATTTTAGCATCCCTTACTAGCCTCAGTTCATTTCTAGCTCTAGCTTTTTTCTATTTGGATAAATATCATGAACAATCCCTGAATGTTTTCCCTATAAAAATTAAAATCACAATTAAAATACACATTTACAAGCAATCTAATAATGCAAAGCAACGAGCAGCCCTAAAGTGGTACAGTATGATAAATTTAATTACGGGCCGGGGAAAACCTGGTTGAACAGGTGCATTTTCAGGGAGGTTTGGAAAGATACTTATTTTTCTGCCTCCCAAACTGCACGAGGCCTCCCCCAGGATGGGTGTAGCTGTGAAGATGGCCCACCGTCAGGAGTTCTCGATGACAGGCAGGCCTTCTCCAAAAAGCTAGATGGTTCTTTGGGTAGTTGTAAGGCAAGAGATTGCTAGTTGTCCTGGTCCCAGGTGGTTTGGGGCTCGGTACGACAATGGAACTTGGACAATGGCTCGGTAGCTGGTGGAAGCACAGATCTGAGGTGGGCAGAACTTGGATGTCTCATTGAGCCTGCTGGCTGCTGCACGGGGCTTGGGAGGACTGAGAACTGTCCAAACCCATTCTTAGGATGTTGTCTCTTACTCCATCGCGCTCAGTGTTTTCAGAACACCGCCTGGCATTTGTGCCTCACAATTCCAGGCAGGGCTCCTACCCAGCCCCTCCTGGTGAGGCTGGGCATCGAACACGAGACCGTTGTCTTACAGGCGCTATCTCAAAAGAGTCACGTAGCTTTTGTTGAGCTCATTCTGTCTGTTTTGTGGATCCAGGTCGGCCTGTTGTTCCATGGTTCGCTCATGGATGGAATTGGGCTTTTGGTGTGAGCGTTTCGTTTCTGTGTGCATTTGTGCATCTAATGGGCTTTTGGTGTCTGCATTTGCAGACATTGAAGCTAATGCACATTAGAACTCATCTTCTCTAGAGGTGTGAAAAGAGAGAAATTTGTAGCAGGTCTTGGATTTCCGTGAGCTCAACCTGCAAACTCTGCAGGAGACCGATTCCCACCACTGCCCCCGAGTTGCAGGCTGGGCTCAGGGAGATCCAAGCTGTATTCCAGATTTTTCTGGCATCCTTAAGTGTCACAGAGCAGCACCCTTCCTCTCTTATTTATTTATTAATTAGATGCTTAACCTGCCCCATTAGCTATAAGGCTCCTTTCCCCCTTCTGCCTTCCCACTCTGGCAACAAGTCACGTGTGCTTTGATGCAGCCACTTATTTCTAATTAACATGTCCTGCTGTCTTATGAAAGACAGTGGGAAGCAAGCAAGATAAAGGAAACATCGCTGGGCCAGCTTGTAATTCTTGATGGCGAATTAAAGCTTGCACAGGGACGTGAAGGCAGTCTCATGAATAAGACAGGAGCCTGGGCCCACCGCAGTAGTGCCGAGGTCAATAAATTTTTTATCATTCAGCCCTCTTAGCACAGAGATGCATTGATTTGTTGGTGCCCTGCAGCCTGTGGTTTGCTCTCTAGCTTTCTAGGTTTTTCCTTCTTGGGGGAAGATAAGGGGCAGTCTTGGCTGCCCATCCCAAAAAACATATTGTGTGAACTGGAAAGGGGTTCAGAAAAAGGCAAGCGCAAGGATCCAGTAGCTGGGACATATTTGTTCTGCATAGAAAACCGACTGTGTTTGTAGCTTATTAGTTGAAAAGAGGATGCATTCCAGGGGAAGGAGTAGGAGAGGTCCAGTAAGTGAACTTGTGTTGAAAACGAAAGGTCTTTACTTTTTCTGTCTTGGAAAACCGGAGCCCCCATTAATGTGGATCAGAGAACTGTGTTCCTTGGACAAGGGGAAAGCAGGCATATCACTGCTCCCACTCCGTGAAACCTCAAAACTCAACAGATGCTCATGTTGAAGCATCATCCTTAGCAGGTTGAAGGAACGTGTGATATTGGAGAGTTCATTCTGTTTGAGCTCCATGGCTTTTTGATACATTTCTGACATAATGACCAAACGCAGGTATGAGTTGGGTTTTTGCTTTGTCTCCTGTAAAAGTGCTTGAAATATTTGCACACATTTGCAGCTGGGAACTCTGGCACGATGTGTGCCATATGGAGTTGGGGCAACTCAGAGCCAGCTCAGTTGAATTGGGCAGTTGGCTATGTTGAAGCATTTGATAAGGGAAACATTCTTCCTTACTGCAAATGTCTTTACCGCACCTTGTCCTCTCCAGGAAATAGTTTCAGATTTTTGCAGTGCTTCAGCTCCTCCGTTGTTGAGAGCTTGTGATGAAGAGCCTGGGACTGGGACTCAGAGGATCCGGGTTCGAGTCCCCGCTCGGCCATGGAGCCAGCTGGGTGACCTTGGGCCAGTCACAGACTCTCAGCTCAACCTACCTCACAGGGTGGTTGTTGTGGGGATAAGATGGAGGAGGAGAATGCTGTAAGCTGCCCTTGAGCCCTTTGTAGGAAAAGGCAGGATATAAATTGAAAAAAATAAATCTAAATCGAATAAATTGTGCAATCAATCCAGCTGGGACAAATCTGCAAAGGTCTGAAGTTTTTGCAAATTTGCCTGGCTTAAGAAAATTATATATATAAATATATTTTTTAAAAAAAGAAACCTATGTGCTGGTATGAGTGGCATTAGATCAAGATGGCACCTGGGAGGGCTGATGCAACAGAGTCCACAAGGCCGAATTGATTGCAAAATGGGATTCGGGATGTGGGATTTCTGTCCATTGGATTCCTCACCTGTTCCCAGCAGAAGTTCCTGTCAACATAGGAATTTTGCCTGAAGAGAATGCGTGGCACTGCTTGAAAAATCCCCGATGGCCAGTTAGTTTGAGAGTAAGTTCCACTAAAGTGAGGGCAACTGGCACAAGACATCACAGACGCACCAAATGTGTCACATAGAACATATTTATTCATTTAAAACTTTTCTAGACCGTCTCCTACCAAAGTCTCAGGACGGTTTAACAATACAACCATGTGTAAAATAAAACACAGCATCCTAAAAATCTCAACTGACAATAAAACCCCAATTAAGAACAACCAGATCTTAAAATATTGGGAAAATAAAAAGCTTTTAGCCTGGCACCGAAAAGAATAAAGTGACGGCACCAGGCGACCCTCTCTGGGGAGTGAATTCCACAATCAGGGTGCCACCAAAGAGACATCGGTTGCACTGGTTACATTTTTTAAAAGCAATGCAAGTTTTGATTGTGGATGGGAGAGAAGCGTTGCACAGATGTCCGTCGCCCTGATTCATTTCTGCCAACCCCCTTCCCTGCCTTTTCCCTGCCTTTTCCCTGCTTGGCTTCCAAAGAGCTAAGTCCTTCATTTCACTAGCTCCGTGGAACTGGATGCCAGTCGGTGCTTGTGAGTGCGCAGCAGGAGACAGCGGTGGGCCATATAAATTTAATGTGTGAGCATCCCCGGAGGGCCTATTCTATGTCCCAGCAAGCCAAGCTTGGTGAGCGGAGTTGGGTTCCTGCTCCATTTTGCTTCTGCCAGGCAGTAAAGGTGGTTCAGTTCCATGAGGCTTTCCATGCTGTGTAATGTGTTATGGTGCTCCTCTGTTTTTATGAAATGGCTTTGAAGACAAGGCAGGAAAATTCATTCTTTGCCTGCTCTTCCTCTGCTTCTTCAAATGGGTGCACAGCTGCCCATAGTGGCTCAGGTGCATTCCTGCGACAGGTCAGCCCATGGAAACGATGCTGTGTTGCAGGTCACAGGGTTTCCTGGAGCATCTTTGGAGCAGGAAAAGGAGAGCTTCCTTTGCTTTGGAAACAAAGATAGCACAAAAGAAAGGAAAACCCTCTGTCCCTTCCATGTTGTGGATTGTCTTTCCAATTCTTGTGGGGTACAAGGGATTCTGCAAATGTAAGGGTGAGTGGGTGGGTCTGTCTGACGTAGCTTCATTCGCGTTGAAGGCTTAGAGATAAAAAAAGTGGACCGAACTCACGGGAAGACATCTGGGGGAGGCACCAGAGTGTGGGAAAAGAAGGCCCCCTTTCTATTTTCTTCAATGAAATAGGAGGGATGGAACAATAATCGAGGAGGTATTTCTAAAGCTCTTGCGTGTCACTGAGCAGATTCAAATCTTTCCTCTTGTCACGCTCCTTCCTCTATTTCCTCCCACCTTTCCTTGCAGCTGGCAGGACAGCAAAACTCACATTAGGAGGACGGAGACAGGATCGAGAGTGTCAACCTTATGCCCCAATTTGATATTTATAGTGGTGAAGGTTTTCATTCCTGATTTAATACTCATTTTTGGCTGGAAATTTATAGCCCTTGTCTTTGCCCATTAGCTGTGTTTACAAGATGACTGCTTCTGAGAGCACTGGAGCAAATTCTTCTTCTGATACCTGCATGCTTAATGCAGGTGTGGTTTCTTCTGCATTGATACCGAAGTCTGCTGCTAATGCAGGCCGTATTTCCTCTGCTGATCACCTATTTTCTGCACTGCTGATAGGTGGAAACACGAGCATCGGTACCGTTAGTGCCCAACGGCGCCTTCCAAGATGTTCCCAGGGCAGGATTTAAAGTGTATGTTCCGGCCTCTGCTTCCCAGAATGAGCAGGAATAACTCCAAACATTAGCAGGGCTGGTAAACTCCATGGTGATGTAAAAGAAATAGCACATTGCCAGCTGAAGATTTCTCCCATAAGACCATTAATTCCAGAGTCTAGACTTCCCAATGTGCACCAATGGCTCTGTGGGGGACTCCGATCCAGCTGAGACTTTCTTTGGCTGATCACATAATGATTAAGCCTGTATCGGACCCTCTTGGAACTGAGGCATGGGCGGATGTCCCTCCATCGGAGACCCAGGGAAGGGGTAGATCATAAACGGAGAGCTAGGCGAGGTGTGTTTTGCATAAACCAGAGTGTAGCTTCTGCGCTGGAAATCGGAAGGACACCGTGCTAATTATTGCTGGTGGTGCAGCATGGGAGGATTAAAACCATTTGGAGGACACTGAATGGCCTGCCCGTAAAATAAGCAAAGCCCCATTCCCAGCAGGAAGGCCTGAAGAGAGGACAGTATCCGGGCTGGTTATGTGGAGCTACTCCAGGGCTGTGAGATGCTGCATTCACCAGGGTGACGGGACCCTGGGCATACAAGTGTGACTGCCTGAGGCCAAGCCCAGAAGCTTTTGGGACCCTTCAGCCAGTTCTCTTTCTGCCTCTGTTGTGAACAGGATTGTGGTTCCGTCATTAGACTCTTCCCTGACCAAGAACCGCTACTGACAAGAATATCATCTGGGGGCCATCACCTGTAGGTGTGCTGTGCCCCCTGGGGGAAAAAAAAAGCCAACAGAATTTAGCACAGCCTTAATGGCTTGGCAGCTTAAATTAGTGTTTGCTTTAAATAAATAAAGACATGGATGGCGCATGCAATTAGTTCAGTCATCTCGGAGCCGAGCAGCAGTTGCTGGAATACACGAGGGGCCGATTTTACTCCAGCTTCCATTCTGAAGGGAAACGGTCCTGGCATTCGTTGGCTAAACCCCTTTGCAGCTGCGCACCGTTATCTGGTGCCCACCACCTGGCGCTCCATCTTTTCCCGTATGACAGTGGAGAAAGAAGTTGCCACGGCAGCACGGAGCCAGTTTCAGGATCCCTCCAGCACTCAAGCATTTTGCTTGGATGGGAAGCCCTTCTGTGCATGTCAGCTTGATGGCAGTTTTGCGTAAGGCATTTTAACCTCTTAGCTTCCCGGTGCAGCTCATGGAAGATCAATATGATAAGGCTGAACTGCGCTCGCGATAATACCCAGGCGGTGAGGTGCGGGAGAAGGAATGCAGACAGCAATTTTCCGAGTTGTTTATTAGTTCTTAGCACGGCCAGTTAGAAAGAGAGCGGAGAGCGGGCCAGTCTGATTTCACTGGTGTCTCAGCAGAGCCGGTGGAATAGATCTGGTTCCTCAACTCTCCCTCTGCGGCAGCCTGATAGAAGGAAGCCAAGATTAAAATAGCTGCGATACAGAACTTCAGAAGCTCGTGTAGGGTAATTTCATGGGTAGTTAGAAAAAAGAACCTAGGTTGGAGTTCTGTAATACTGAGAACCAGTGCAGTGTCAGGTGTTGGATCTGGGAGTCCAGTGGAGCTGAGTTCTAGTCCCCACCCAGCCATGGGGCCCAAGAGTCTTTGCTTTCTCCCATTGTCTGGTTTCTCCAAACAGCAGCAAAGGGTGGGTAGAAAGTCACCGTTCTGAACCTCTTGCAATGCCCCAAGTGATGCTCCATTAGGGAGTAGGGACGGATGCTTGCAAGCTTGTTGTGTTGGGAGGCACTGATCCCAGCATGCCTGGCCATCACCTGACCCTTGACTAGCAAAGCAGGGCGTCCCACTCTGGGCGCATCTCGCGATAGCTTTCCGTAGAGCTTCAAGAACTGGCTTGACTATCACAGAGGTGTGCAAGTCTTAGGACTAGGACCTGAACCTATGTCTCCAAGGTTCTCCAGAAGACCACGACCAGAGGTTCCCCACTACCCCTTAAGGTTGATCACATTTTCTCCTATTTTTCTCTGAAATCCCATTTATTGGTAAAAAGTGACTGTCTGCTGATACTTTAATGCCATCTCTGTGTGTTTGGCCTAGCCAATGTTGCCTTCAACCCCCGCCACTGCAGGAATGGACCCCCAGGCTGGCTTTGCACCCCTGGGAAAGCAGGGCAGAAGAACCAAGCAGGGGGCAAAGCCTTCACAAAACCAGCTTTTTAGCTCTCTCACGCTAAAAAGTTGGTGAATTTGCTTTCTGCTTCTGCCCATCTCTTTCAAAACCCGTGCAGATGGCGTCTGATATAACTTTTTGGTGCGTGCCTACATGAGTGAGAAAAGAGAATAGGTACATCTTTGCCTAGTCATGGCTTTTACTTAAGGCTGCTCTCTTTCCTTAGGGCTGCTAATAAGCCTTCCTTATTTTTAGCCTCTTTTCAGCCATTTGCAGAAAAGCTTAAAATTAGCCTCAGATCTCCCTGGGATCCGGACTTGTAACAAATGGGTGATAATAAGGCACTGGTGTGTTTTGGCCTTGGATTCTGCTGCTTCCTCTCACCTGTGACCTGTATTGGATCACAGTCCCTTTTCTCTAATTACTGTTTCTTCTTTTCTTATGGAGGAGATATTTGATGGTGGGGGGTGGCATTGTGCAAAGATTTCTGGACTTGTCAGATGAGGGGAATCAGTCATAGGTTCGTTCTTTCCTGTTAAGATGGCTTAATTTTTTCCCCAATGGGGTCCTCCTGAAGCTTTTGTTCAGATATCCTGGGGTCTTTTAATCCGAATTTCCTCCTAGTTCCAAAATGGGGGGCTTTGGATACATGTTGGCTGTCCAAAGAATGATGCAGATACTGGCTTGCTATCCCAGCTTGTTAGTTTTCCTTGGCCAGGTGTTCTAGTTTCAGGTTCAATGTTGGTTTTAAACAAACCTGGATCTCCCTACTAAAGTTGGTAAGAGGAGTGTCAAGGGACTGTCATTCAGGAATGTACATCCAGATTAGACCAAACTTTGTCAAATGCTGTTTTGCTTGGGCAATAGTTCCCCCGGTTCTGAATGAACATCCCAGACCAGTTGGGGCTCTGCTATGGGAACCAAGAAAGGGAGCTTCTAGAATCCAGGCAAGACTGGTTTGGGATAAGAAGGATGAATGGGAAGACAGGTGAGCTAAACATGGATGTCACTTCAGGAGAACTAAGGTGTTTCGAGGGATATTTTGCTTTAATTGTCAGGATGCTGAGGCCCAGTCCCCCCCTCTTGGGAGGCACTCATACAGAATAGGACATTTGGGACGCTGGAAGCATATGTCAAGGTTGCTACTTCCTCAGACCCCTTGCCCCACCCCAGAAGAGCCTGGGGATCCATTCCCCTGTCTTTGGCTTCTAAAGATGGCAGCCCCAAAGCTGCCACCATATTGCAGTGCTCTGTGTCATCACCACCAGAAATTTCTCGAGTGAGCAAGCAAGGTTCATATAACAACGAAGGCTTGACACATCGTGGGGGCTGAGCTAGCTACCCAAAGGAAGCCATGCTTCTGCTTACGTCTCATTCTTGCTTGTTGCTTCATTAGCATATCTCAGAGAGAGAGAGAGAGAGAGGGAGAGATCTGAGCTTCTTCCCTATATTCATGGTGCAAAATGCTTCACTGTCTCTGCCTGCATTTATAAAAAAAACAAAAAACAACCAATTTATTTAAACACTCGGTGCACACACATATATAGACTGAGGCACTTAAAGATATTGTATGTTGAAAACATGACAGATTAATTCAGGCTCCGACTCATGCAGCTCACTAAACCAAAAATAACATCAATACGTGCTAATGCATATTCATATATAAATGAGACCAATGTGAAAGGAGCTTTTGGCTTCTCTATGAGATGCAATTTTAAGAAAGGGACAAACTGTAGTACTGGCAAAGAGTTTATGAAGAGAAAACTACCCTTTCAGAGCAAACGAAAAATGCACAGGTCCCATCTATATAAAATCTTGCATGCTCGCATATGTTAAACAGTAAGTTGCACACGAATGAAAACTCTCAGGAGGGTTACCTTCCCAGGGACCTGTTAATAAAACACAGGTTTGGCTCATTCATTAAATGTGACACTACAATGACAGATGGAGTTTAATGGAGCCCTTATAATGGCAACTGATCCCTGTAAAGGGCACCCAGAAAGCAAAAAGTTCCTAAAACAGTGGAGAAGTTCATTATTGTATTTTAATTCATGTTGTTAGCCGCCCCGAGGCTTTGTTGCGATGGGGCGGCCTATAAATGTTTTAATAAATAAATAAAACATTAACAAAACTTCACTCCGTTCCCCCAAACCGGCATAAACACAATAGCTGAACATCTATACATTTTTCAACAACAGGTAAGATTCCTATTGAGACTTTCTTTTGGCACATAACCACCCAATCCTCACTGGAACTTATTGGAAATTTAGTCTCCAAGACACAGATCAATACACTTGCTTTAGTCGAATTTTCCGATACAGCTCCTGTCCACTGGGCTTTTTCTAAACAGCAGAACTGGAGAACTTCCCCGTTCTGCCCACATTGGTGGAAGTGCTGAGCACAAGCGGTGTATGTGCTCTGGTTTCACATGAGCTTTAAAGTTCACAGATCTTGATTTCTATAGCTCTTGCTGTCATTCCCACATAAACCGTTTATGAGGGCGTATTAAAGTTATGCACATAATTCTTTGGCTATGACAGTTGTTGCTCTTGCGTTCATATCTTGCCCTTTTTCCACTTGTAAGAAACCCAAGGCAATTTAAGTAGCTCCATTTCATCCCCAGCCCAACTCTCTCTCCATTGGCCCTCCTTCCTAGTTCAGATCCCTGAATCCGTGGGTCCTTCCGCTGCAAGGTCATTCTCCTAAAAGCTTTGCTGCTTTCTCACTCATCTGCTCCCTTTTGCTAAGGCTGGACCCTTGGATTAGTGCTGGCAGGTTTGCTGCCTTCCTGCTCAGCGGCATGCTTGCTTTGTCTTCCCATGGTATTTGAAACAGATTCCTAGCAACTTGCCTCTTGTTGTTGTTGTTAGTTGCGAAGTCGTGTCCGACCCATTGCGACCCCATGGACAACATTCCTCCAGGTCTTCCAGTCCTCCACCATCTCCCGGAGTCCGCTTAAGCTCAGACCAACAGCCTCAGTGACTCCATCCAGCCACCTCATCCTCTGCCGTCCCCTTCTTCTTTTGCCATCTATTGTTCCCAGCATTAGGCTCTTCTCCAGGAAGTCCTTCCTTCTCATGAGGTGGCCAAAGTATTTGAGCTTCATCTTCAGGATCTGGCCTTCTAAAGAGCAGTCAGGGTTGATCTCCTCTAGGACTGACCAGTTTGATTGCCTCACAGTCCAAGGAACTCGCAGGAGTCTCCTCCGGCACCACAATTCAAAGGCCTCAATCCTTCGGAGCTCAGCCTTCCTTATGGTCCAGCTTTCACAGCCACACATCGCAACTGGGAAAACCATAGCCTTGACTATATGCACTTTTGTTGGCAGGGTGATGTCTCTGCTTTTTACTATGCTGTCTAGATTTGCCATAGCTCTCCTCCCCAGGAGCAAGCGCCTTTTAATTTCTTGGCTGCAGTCCCCATCTGCGGTGATCTTGGAACCCAGGAAAATAAAAATCTGTCAACTTGCCTAGCTCTTCTCAATCAATCAATTCTTTATTTGGTCATTGACCAGCCAATAAATAAAACACAGCATTACAATTAGTTAAAAATAAGAAAAATACAGCACTAATAAAATTTCAACAATTAAGATAAAATAAAAGCATTCTAGTAGAACCTAACAACATTTAGGGTTAATTCTACCTCACACTGTACAAACTACCGAACAGTCTTGGGCTGTAGTGAAGGAGATAAAATGGGATCGATTGGATAAAAGTAATGAAGATAAAAAGAATTGGAGTAACTGGGATATTTAGGAAGGAGTGGGAATAACAGTTGTTGGTGAGCACTTGTATGGAGGGGACAGTGGAGAACAACACACTCCAGCCTGGGTCATCTCTTGGTCTGCTGGTCCGTAGCCTCTGCCTCCTGTTGGAGTTGCCCTTAAGTTTTATACTTTAGAATATAGAAAGCTTTGCCTGTTCTCCTGCACCCTCCCTGCTTCATTCTCCAGGGGTTTTTTTCCCCTGTTTGGGGTCTTTCTATGGGAAAATGAGATGAGTCCCAGGAGCCCCGGGATACAGAATGATTCACCTGCTGGCAAATCGCTCTCCAGTGCAGAGCACAGCCAGTGGATACCATGCAGCTGGTTTGAATATTCAAATACTGGGCCAGCGCTCTCATGGTCTCAAAGAGAAATGGCCTACCCCGACTGTAAAAAGCAAACATCGAAGCCTGTTACATTCTGTAACTCCCGATTGATTGATTTGCTGTCTGTTTCTCACGCTCTCGATGCATCATGTTTTCCTGTTGGGTCTGATGGTAATTTTGAGCTTCTATTTTTCTTGTATATTGCCCATTCAAGGTCTCCTTCCCCTCCCTGCAAAAGCATCCATGTGCCACCCACTCCATAAAACACTCTGTACATGTCCTGTTTCCTGGTAGCCAGCCCTAAACTACTACCCTTCAGCGCTGTTGCAATGTAGAGATTTCACTTTGCTGGAAATAAACCATTGAATGCTTGATTATACACTTCCACTGAATCTGGGTACTCATTCCGAGCAGGTCTGAAATTCTGACATTCCCAGTCTGTTCCCACCCCCTTTGAAGGCTCTTTTGTGCTAACAATTTATTATTTTTATGTTGTGTTGATATTCTGCTGTTTTTCTTGTGAAGGAACCCAAGGTGGCTTTTATAGCCACCTTTCTATGGCCACTACAACAACCCTGTGGGGTAGGTTAGGCTGAGAGGGAGTGACTGGCCCAAAGTCACTCCAGTCGCTTCATGGCTGAGCGGGGACTCGAACCCGGGTCTCCCAGGACCCCAGTCCAACACTCGCCACTACACTTGCCCTCAGGTGAGGAACACTGGTAGAAATACGGGGCATTATCTTTCCGGGCAGCAAACTCTTGCTTGTGTGGCAGCTCCAAGCAGGAATATTTCCAAACATTTCCAAGCAGACTGCAGCAGATGTCCTTTCTACTTCTCAGCTAGAAACGCTTTTTCAGCCCAATTCTGATTTGCAAATACCGCGCACTCCTCTAAGCTTCTGTTTTAGTTGGGCCAACAAAGGACTACCAGGTATATCCTTCCAACAGTACTGATGTTTATGGATAGTGGCAGAAGTGTTGACTGGTATGTCCGTTGGTTAAAGCCACCCCACTCATTCTTCCTATCTCTGTTGGAGCTTGAGCATCAGTCACTTTTCAAGGCTCTGAGGAGCAGGTAGAGGGTGGGCAGATAACTTGGGCAGGTTCAAGGCTAGCCGGTGAAAGGTCCCAGGAAGGGTATGAGAACTAGCACACCTTGGAAAAGGAGGGTCGAGTCTCACCTGGGTGTGAAGGAGATGGGCAGGATGTACCTTGGCTGTGAGAGGTGATGTAAGCACCTGCCTGATGTACCTGCCGCCTAGTCCTCAAGGTGCAGGAGGCAGCCAAATGGTGGAACCGGATTCTTTCCGAAAGGGAGGGAAGGTAGAGTCTCTTTGCATGAACAGATGCTTCTCCTGCGTCTTGAATAGAGCATTACTTTGATCTATGCTGTTAAGCTCTAGTAAATGGATGTGCTTCTAAAGTCATGTCTATGGGAGAGTAAAACAGGGAGGGAGAGTCCCGCTCATGGCATACGGCTGACTGGCTACAATACAAACATAATGTTACCTATGATACTTCGAAAGGATTTGCGTCGGTGTTTTTCTGATGTAAATCTGTAGCAAAAGACCCGTTCTTAGAGATGACTTCAGCATCCAGGGCATTCAACCTGGATTTGTCAGGATTCCAAATTCAGTGTTGGCAAGTCTCCTCTGTTTCTTTCCATAGCATAAAAATGGTTGTTTGGCCATTTCCTGTAAAGAACCGTGCTGGAAAAGATTGCCTTCTTGCCACATATTGGTCTGTTTGAAATGGTCCACGTGAATGTTAGCTGAATCGAGGTGCACCTGCAGCCCTTAGCAGTCCCTGCCACCTGCTGGTAAAATTATCATGACATTAACGAGCTAATTCTGCTAACGAGTGGAAAAAAGACTGTGCGGGTAGCAGGGACGTGCCCTCTTTTGTCCAAATTGGGTTCAGACAGATCCGTGGCTCCGTGCTGGTGGAAATCATAAGGTGCCTGGTAGCAACAGCTAAACCTGTGAACCAGCAATGGTATCCAAGAAATTTGGAAAACAAGTGTTATCCTGTATATAGAACTCAATGGGCGAGTTTGTACATGACAGCAACTTAGCCTGTAGGACGGTTTGTTAAGGAGACAACCCACAATACAGTGGAATATGCTCTGGGCTTTCACCCCTCCTTCCCCCTTGGTGCTTCTCTGGGTATCCTAGGTGACCCCATGACAGGGCCAAGAAGAATGGGCAACTATCCACCTCTGCCTCAGTTTCCCCTATGCACTTTTACTTGCTGCAGCTTTCCCCCGCTTTTTTTTTTTTTTTTTTTTAGAAATTGCTGTTTTGTGATCCCTGAAGTGTGACACCCGCCCAAGTGCTCCTTCAAAAAGGAGATGTTAAAGGTGCAATTAAAAAAACGAGAGAGAGGTCACAAAAAAGCCTTCACAAAGAAGTAGTGGTGATCTAAGAATTGAAAAGGGTCCAGATGGGAGTTGGAGTGAAGGGCAGCTCAGCGAGAGTGTAGGCAGAGAGGCAGGAATTGCAGAGAAAGTTCGGGAAGTCTAAAACTCAGAGCGAGCCGAGGTTGGCAAGGGATGCTAAGAATAACAGAAAGGGCTTCTGCGGAAGACGTATTCGCAGTAAAAGCAGGACAGCAGATCAGTGGCACAGCGAAGAAGGCAAATGTTGACAAGTGACGCAGAAAAGGCGTAGCTGTTCAACTCTTATTTTGGCTCCGTCTTCTCTGCAACGGGATCCATGTTCCATCTGGCATGTGTGACAAACGGGGCAAAGGTGTGGGAGTGTGGCTTGAGGCTGACAGAGACGAGCAGGGAATAACTAAGTACCTTAAATGAATTCCAAGTTTGCTGGTCCAGATCATGCCATCCTACGGCGTTGATGGACTCCCAAAGAAACCTTAGAAAATGGATTGAAGTGCTGCAGAACTGGAAGTGGATGAATGTCGTGCTCGCTTTCAAAAAGGGCCAAAAGAAGAATCCAAGGGATTTCTGTATGAAATTTATACTTGGGAAGGCACCACAGTAGATTAAATGCATCTAATCTGTAGGCTGAGAATGATTGATGGCAAAAGGCGAAGCAGATGGCAGAGGATGAGGTGGCTGGATGGAGTCACTGGGGCATTGGGTGTGAGCTTGGGTGGACTCCTGGGGATGGTGGAGGACAGGAGGGCCTGGAGGAAGGTTGTCCATGGGGTCGCGATGTGTCAGACACAACTTCGCGACCAACAACAAATCTGTAGGCATCTTGCGTTTAATGAATTGATCACTGGAAGCCAACATGGATTTCTGAAGAACAAATTCTGCTAGATTACTCATTCATTTTTTGATCAGGTAACTTAACAGATCATAGATATAAGACATCTTAACTTCAGTAAGTGATATTTAACTGATTTCCCTAAGACCTATTTAGCAATCTGAGTACTGTCTGAATAGCTACTAGTTTGATCCATACTTTCTGGTCTGACGGAATGATAGTTGGATTGCTGGTAGTCACTGGTTCCTCATCAAATCTGCAGAGGAAGAGCTGTACTTATGCACTGGACACAAAACCTAAGACAGTTCAGAAAGATCAATAGGTTAGGAATCATGTCAGGAGATAATGAAGTAAATTAGCAAAATGCAAAGTTCTTCAGGCAGGGCCAAAGAAATCAGGTGAACACATCTAATGGGTGGGAACTGGGTTGACTATCGCATGTGTAATAGAAAGCTTGGAGGAGCAGCTAATGATAAGCTGAATATGAGTCAGCACTGTGATATTCCTGCAAAATGGTAAATGTATTTTGAGGTTGCGTCAACTGGGGTACAGTTAATACATAGGGAAGTAGCTGCTCTCTCCGCTCTGGTGGTCATAGCTCATATGTTGTGTTCAGTCCTGGACACTCATGTTGAAGGACTCGGATGACCTTCAACATCCCTGTGGACATGGGAGTCAACTGCTCCCAGGCCAGTGAAGGGAGGTCTTGCCACCAGCTGTTTTTGCTATGGTAACGGACCCGAGAAGATGCTTTCTCTCGACTTCAGAGAAGTTGGCTTCCAGTACAAGCAGTGTTGGAAAGCAAAGCCGCTGGGCTACAACCAAACATGTGGCCCAGGAAGGAGTTGGCTCCTTCCCTCCACTCTGGTTGCCAAAGTATTAATAGTAGTTGCCAGACGTTATTCTCTCATAAAAGTGTCACATTGGACTTTGCTATCCAGGAGACAGAAACATCAAGAAAAACCAATGATTGCTCAAGCCGTTTCGGGAAACAAAGATGCTGAGTGAGTGCCTTAACGAAAGGCTTTGCAGACAAGCTGGCTTTCCAAGCAGAAGGGCGACAATTTTCAAGAGGCGCACTTACCCGAGGAATGACCCACAACCCTGTAGTAGCTACTGGGCTAAGGAACTGCATGTGTTGGCTTAGCAGCCACACACGTGATGTGCCAAACACCTGCATTTCCTTGCCGTGCTGGTCTTTTTTGGAATTGGGCTGGTTGATGAAGGATGACCTGTGAATTACTGTCCTGTAATTGTTTGTTCGTTTATTTATTTTAAACTCTTTTTAGACCTTCCCTTACCAAAGTCTCAGGATGGTTAACAGTAACACAAAAAATAAAACACAGCCTTCTAATCAACATCTGGCAATAAAACCCATATTAAAATAACAGTCAAACCTTAAAATCTATGGAATGCGCTCCCCAGAGAGGTCCGCCTGGCGCCGTCGTTATTTGTTTTTCGGCGCCAGGCGAAGACCTTTTTATTCAAACGCTATTTTAATTGTTAATATTATCTATTAGTTATAATTTCTGGCCAGGGCAACTCAAATTATATTGTTTTTATATTGTGTGTGTTTATTTATTGTGAGCCACCCTGAGGCTTTGGCGAATGGGGCGGCATAGAAGCCTCCTAAATAAATAAATAAAAATAGAATGAAATAAAATAAAATATCGGGAAAATAGGAAGGTTTTAGCCAGGCATCGGAAAGAAAAAAGTAATGGTGCCAGGCAAACCTCTCTGGGGAGCGTATTGCACAGTTGGGGTGCCACCACAGAGAAGGCCCTTCTCCGGGTAACCACCCTCCTTATCTCCTTCAAGGAGGGCTCCTGGAGAAGGGCCTCTGCCCCAGATCATAAGGGATGGGCAGGCACATATGGAAGGAGACGCTCCTTCAGGCAACCAGATGTTCATGTGGCTTGTTGGTACAGCATGCTTAATCTGACCTGTGGTGACCTGCCAGGGGGAAGAGAGCTTAACCATGGCCACATTTCATGTGGAACTTCGCAGCTTCTATCTTAGGAATCTGCAGCTAGGACTGAGAAATACTCCGGCCCGATGTCCTGGTGAACTGCTGTCCATGCGGACAATTCTGAGCTACATGGACCAAGGATCTGAGGTGCCAAGACAGGTGAGCCTTGGAGGGCCCACCTGGTAGGAGGGTCCTTTGCTTGGCTCCATCGTGTGGATGGTCTTTGTGGAGGTCTTGTAGGAAGCCATGCGTTGCTGGAGAATCCCTGCTCAGCCTTATGGCTGTTGACTTGCAATGCTTTTATCTCAGGGTTTTAATTGTGCTCTCCAGGCGTCTTTCAATATGTATGAAACAGCTGGGAAGAGGTTTCTAAGTCTGGGGTTTGGTGCCTCCACTTGGCTGATGGCACCCAGCCATGTCTCCTGTCCATCTAACTCCAGGGAAGCTGTTCTGTCTGGCTCACAGTTGGTGCCTGAAGTCTGTAATAGGCTGGGCGAAGACAGACGCATGGAAGCTTTTTCAGGACAAAAGTGCCTTTGGTCAGTGGAGAGGCAAATGAGAGAACGGCTTTGTCCTGTGCTGGATGGGGTTACTCTTGTGCGGGAGACTCAGGCTTCCCGCTTGGACATCCTCCTACCTAAAGGAGCGCCTTCTTCCTGCCTGAGCCTTGGGATTTGAGGCTGAGGTCCTTCTCTGGGACCCCTCCTCGACCCAGATCAGGAGTGTAGCTACCCAGAGAAGGACCTTTTCAGCAGTGGCTCTGGAATTTGCTCCCCAGGGAGGGTCGCCTGGCACCATTGGTTAATTCTTTTTGGCGTCTGGCAAACCCCTTTTTATTTTCCCTGCATTTTAATGTTTAATTGGTTTTATTCTGGGTTTTATTATTGAAGTTGGATGCAGTGCCTTGTTATGTTTTATAGTTTCAGGGTTTTTTTTCCTTTTCTTTTTCTTGTAAGCTGTCCCGAGATGCTTGTAGTGGATGGCCTAGAAAAGCGTTCGATAATAGACTAGGTCTTGAAACCTGGACATGCAGCTTTCCATGGAGGACAGAAATGTCTTTGCATGGCTGGAGCAGCTGCGACCATTCCTAGAGACTCCCCCACTGGCATTGGCTGTGGTTGCCTTAATTCAATCCCACATGGTCTGTGGCAATGCAGTTGTTGCGCAGTTGCCCCTGCAAGCTTTTTGGGAGGCTCAGCTGGTGCAGGGTGCTGTAGGCGGACTTTTGGCCAGGGCTGGTTCTGAGGAACATGCAACTCCTTCTGAACACCAGAACTCTCCTGTCTTTGCTTCAACAGGCAGATCTTTTTTTTTAATTCAAGCAAGCCTTTTGTCTGTCTGGTGGAGTACTTTTAGTTTTTTCTGTTGTTCTGTCTGGTTCCCCCCCACCCCTTTTTTAAAATCTTTTTGCTGCGTGTTTTATCCCTTTCATCATTTTTGTTTTTAATTCTTTTTGTACTGCTTCTGATTGTAGGCTGCCTTGAACTCCTCCTTTCTTGGTAGAAAGATAGAGAGCAAATCCAACGGAGGGGTATGCGCACAGGCTGGATTTTCCAGGGCAGGGTTTGGCAAAGCGGAGACGAGAATCTTCAGGTAGATCTCTGAGCCATTTGCAGCTCAATGATGTTTTTGCAGCCAAAAAAAAAAAAAAAAAGGACCCCAGTGCTGCAAAAAGACATCCAAAATGAAGAAAATCGGTTGAGGGGTGTGTGTTAACTCCAGGGACTTGCTTCAGCCAAAACACCTTCCTTTACATGCAGGGATGCTCAGGAAAAAACAGGACCACCTGGCCAAGGGTGGACTACAGCACTGAATACAGTGGTGCAAAAGGAAGCAGAGGCTCCCCATATGTGTGACTGTAATGCTTCCCTGAGTAGGCCAGAGGCTGCCTGTGACTCTCCAAGGATGCCTGGGTGAGCGACACATCAGATTGTCTCCCCAGGCTGGGAATGGCAGTCAACCCCTCTTGCTGGGGATTTTTAAAATTTCCTTTCTCCTACTATTGCAGCCCGCCAGCGTGCATACAAGCTCTGACCTCCGTTCCTTGGGGATAGAGAGGTGAAGTGACTTCAGTAAGGCTTTTTCCTCAAAGCAAAAGCTGCTCTTATCTACAGAATGGTTGGAAAGGTGGCTTTGGGGCCATGCTCTCTGGCACTCTTCCTCACAAACTGGAGGATGTAAGGCTTCAGCAAGCCTTCAATCAACTATTCTCATTTCTGGACACAGGGAAAGTTCACTGCACTGCCTGTTGAACCTTAATTAATCTCCTTGAAATTCCTCCAGCAGAGCTCATACTGGGGAGGTGGGGAGGGTTAACTGGAGTGGATTTGTATATTCAAGGACTGTGAACTACGAGACAATCTCATCGTCAAAACTCAGGTTCCTTTAGTTCTAAGTGTTTGGCTTTTGCACCAAGCAGTAGATCTCAAGATCTCCAGGGAAGAAAGCAACTCAGCTCCCACAAGCCTGAGGTCTCCCCACCCTTACCCTGTGCTCTTTTGCACAGCATCTTTGGGTCCTCCACAACATGGACACATGCTCAGGTTGAATGGAATAGATTTGACCAATGGAATGGTTAGGATCTTGCGACAGTGCTGAGTTCCTATCGGGAATCGGTTGCAGTCATGCCGTTGAAGTGGGGCTGGACCCATGCATGGGTGAGAGAGCTCTACAAACTGGATTTTCAGTTGCGGAAGCGGTAGACTCCCTGTTTCTACGATTCAGCCGTGGGAGAAGGTTGCTGCTTTCATGCCCCGTGGCTGGACCTACCAGCTGCCTACCGTGGGAAGTGCTGCGCATGGCAAGGTGCATCACTTGGGGCTAATCCTCTCCTCTTAATCACTCAGGATGGGTGCTTGAAGCTCCAGCATGGCTGAGTAATGTTTTCCCACTGTTTACGTCAAAACACATGCCCCTGGAGAGGCTCTGGGAGCGGGAAGGGCTTCGGGTGCAGGCCCACACCTGAGATGCCTGGACATGTTTCAACTCGGATCGTGTCCCTTTGTTTCTGTCAGGTTTGTGTCCACACCCTGAACTATGTGTGGGGATAAACTGAAATAAACAAAGTCTCAATAGCTTGGCTAATTAACAGATGCAGGAAGCAAACCTGTGAAGCTGCAACAGAGGTAATCCAAGCTGAGGTTTGAGGGCTGGAGAAAGGGAAGGAGAGCTTTCCCAGATGGATAGTATTTCTTATTTTGGATAAAGTTACTTTTCTGATTCAGGGCAATGTGTCCGACAGTTAAATCTTTGCCAGTCTGTTGGGGAGTCAAGTGTTTATTTCCACATCGAGTAGCATTTTCTAGCATGATATACAATCTCTCCTAAGATGCATGCCTGAAACCATAGAAATTATCTCTGGGAGCAAATTGATTATTTGAATGAACAGTGGATATTATAGTCCGGGCAACTGGCATGCTGCAGTGTGATTTAAAATGGCTCTGAACTAAGGATGTTGTAATCTGTTGAGCTCAATTTTCCAGTGCTCCATTTATTCTGTTCCAATTCTGCATTGGATTTATCTGGTATCATGCATGAAACTTTGTAACCATTTATCTGTATATTTTAAAGAAATCTGCATTTTTACATGTTTCCCCAAACTCACACAATTTTGTGCATCCTCTTGCATCTCCCCCATTGACAAAAGCATTTTTCAAGTGCATTTTTAAAAATCCATGTGTTTTAATGCATTTTGAGAGTGAATTTGAATCACGGATGTAAGAAACATATGGATTTTGGCTTGATTAAGAATTCAAGGGTCATTTGTGGGATTTTGCACTCCAAGCAGCAGTAGGTCCATCCATTCTCCAACCCTTTGGCTGTGGAGTGGTATGGGAGTAAATAATAATAATAATATTCCAACATACCTGCATTACTAGAACTCCCTGAAACCCATGCAGTTAACTGAATAATTATTGGATGAACAACTTATGCATCACAAGAGAAAAAAGACAAAAGAGGACAGATAAATGTGCATACAATGATCTATATATGTATAGATGAAAACTTAGAATATCAACATTTACCTAGAAATGCAGATTGAAAACCCCAATTAGTGTAATTCCTTTGTAAGGCCCACCAAAAGATTTGCAAACTTTTGTGATCTTCATCTTGTCATTGGGGAAGATACAAAGAGCAGGTTTGGGGGCAGCAGCGAGATTTGGCTTAATGGTTGCGCCTGCATGTGCAGAATCCAAAATTGATGAGGGGTGGGAGGGTCATGAGGGACATGAATTGGACCCAGGATGGGCTGGGAAATGGAAAATGTCCCCCCTTTGGAGGCTCTTATTCAGACATGCACACTGTCTCCTTTCCCCTTTCCCCGGTGCATCACCAAGCAAGATCAGGCAGATTTCATATTAACCAAACCAAAGATAAGTTTAGATGTCCTGTAACTGTCTTTTTTAAAAAGACAGTTGATGCCAAATTGGTGAGCTTTACAGACTAGTTGAAGGAAACATACAAAGAAGTGCGTTGAGCGATGGGATCTCTGTGTAGGGTCCTGGAGTAGAAGGGCTAAATGTACCCATCCCTAAAAGTCAAAGGTAGCTGTGTTGATTGTAACAAAAATTCCCAAGTCCACGTTACTGGATTATCGTAGCGAACCATCTCACACCCCAGTGGGGCCAGGTGCGGTGTGGGTCTGCTCTCCAGAGGTTGACTGTGGGGAAGTGATGCCAAGCTCCTTGTTTGCTCTCCCTTCTTAGGATTCATTTTCTTTGAACCTGACTTGGGCTGGATGGCCCTTTGAACAGGATGCCTTCAAGCACTCTCAGCCTAGCCTACCTCACTGGGTTGTTGCGAGGGTAAAATGGAGCCATGTACGTGCCCTTGGGTTCCTTCCGAGAGTGCACTAAATGATGATGATGATGATGATGATGATGATGCCTTCCAAGCCGTGGGCACACACTGCTTCCTTTTCCCATCCCTATTGTATCCAAATGGTTTCGAGGCTTAGTGGGGGCCGGAGAGAGCAGCCGAGGAACTCACCCAGGCATTAAAATATTTTAATTGAAGCCATGAAGAATCATTTCACTTCTTGGCTTTGAGCTGTTAACGAGCAAGAGAGGAGATGTCCCATCCCTCCCCCTTTGAGCCTCTTTTCAAGTGGAATGAGATGGAAAACTGTTCACAGGCATGCCGCCTTTCCAAAGCTCGAGAACAGCTGGTTGATTTCTGTTCTTGACTGTTTTGCTGGCTTTGGCTCTTTGTACTCTGCAAATGGGACTGCAGGTGGCGCAGTGGTTTAAACCGCTGTGCTGCTGGGCTGGTTGATCGAAAGGTCGCCGGTTCGAATCTGCACACGGGGTGAGCTCCCGTGCGCCGTCCCAGCTCCTGCCAACCTTGCAGTTCGAAAGCATGCAAATGCAGGTAGATAAAAAGGTACCACTTCGGTGGGCAGGTAACAGCGTTCCGTGCACTTCGGTGTTTAGTCATGCCAGCCACATGGCCACGGAGACTGTCTGCGTACAAACACTGGCTCCCTCGGCCAGGAAACGGAGATGAGCACCGCCCCCTAGAGTCAGGCATGACTGGACGTAACGTCAAGGGGAAACCTTTACCTTTACCTTTACTTACTCTGCAAATTGCATTATTTCATTAGCCTGGGTGCTTCAGCACAGGCGATCTGCTTCCCGTACAGATGTGTGGATTACAAAGTGCCACATGTAAAGAGTCAAGGCACATGGGATGGAGCAGCTCATCGGGGAGCTGTCCTGCACTGCAAAGCACACCAGCGCCCTCCTTCAAGATGGCCAGAAAAGGCACTGCAGCTAAAATTTGCAGCAGGGTCAGGTGACAAAAAGGGCCACTGGGGTCCTACTTGGACTAACCCAGCTCCTCAGTCTGTGAAACTAAAAACTCTCCTGTATAGTTGCTGTGAGGTTGCCCCACCTACCACCTGACTTAATGAAAATCTCTCCACTCAAATCTGATTGCTTCCGTTATCATTGAGAGCTGGTCTCTCCCTCTCTCCTCCAAGCCCTTTCCTGTTCCTTTCCCAGCAGATCAAATCAAAAGGCTTCTGACTGCAGTCTTTGATTAAGCTGGCCAGCCAGAACTGGTTTTGTGGCACATGAAGCTAGCAACAAGCATCCAACAAGTGAATGTGCCCCCTAGGAATTGCAGGCGGAAGTTTACTGCAAACCGAATTCCTCTTCTTGCTTCTCCACCAAACAGAGTTGGTACCACCCTCAGGGAGGTTCATGTTGCTTGTGGGCCAGATAGTGGGACTGCGGGATGTTACTTAATTCATCCACTCATTTGATGTGATGTTGAACCACTGATCTGATCAAGTGACACTACTCCTTCCCTAACTCTTCCTGTTCCTCACCATCTCTCCCTGAACCAAACACTTGGCTTATCTGGAAGCTCAATGGCCTTGGCATTTCAGCAGAGTTTTCTGACCACATCTTTTCTTCTAGTTCAGATTATGAGTTTGAAGTATCCATCTTGGAATGGTGCATTTTGGGAGAATTGGGCCCAGTTTCTACAGATATTCATATATGCCAAGAGCAAACATATTATTTGTATGTAAATAGACATCTGTGTACAAGAAGGAAATATGAGCTGACTTGGGAAAACTCTAAAGTTTGCAGCAGGGCAAAATATTTTTGTTAGTGTTATGGGGCAGTGCAGAATGGGGAAGGGAATGGGGTAAAACCTCAAAATCGGCTCAAGCAGCATCCTTGGTGACCAGGAAATGCTGACTTGAGTGCTTGGGAAAATGAAAAACTGAAGTGGGGCTGAAATGGAGTATCTGGGCAAAAGGCACGGCTGCCTGGAACACTTCTCAGTGTTTTGTTGGAGGTCCCTCTAGAACGATTGCACATTTTCTGTGATGTGTGGCAAGTCCTAAAGTGTAACAACAGACCCTTGGAAACAATGCATGGTCTCTTGTATGGCAGATACATGGCCTTGGGGTCTAATTTCTCTCTTTCCTCCTTTCTGTCTTTTCAGACTAATGACGCTGCAGGGAATATGTGGAACTGGTTATATTTCATTCCGCTTATCATCATTGGTTCTTTCTTCATGCTCAACCTGGTACTTGGTGTCTTGTCAGGGTAAGAACCCCCTTTTCCCCCTTTTACATATACATCAGGGAAGAGTATCAGCTATGATAGCTCCATTGTGTATAAAAAGATTGTTCTGACGCTCTGAAGTTTTAGCCAGTGTTCCAATAAGTAAGCTGACATAATTACTCCTATCCATTTATATCCTGGTTGTTTCTCTTGAAAGCAACCCAAGGTAGCTTTCAGGGATCACCTCTTCTCCATGGTATCATCCAAGAACAACTCTTTGGATGAGGGGCAAAGACTGGCCCAAAAGAAGACTAGAACTCTTTTATTCTTGATATTTATTTATACATAGCTCCTCCTTTTGAGCTTTCTATGGGCAGCTGGTTGACCTCTCTGTGAGCATTAAAGTAGACTATATGTACCTTTTGTCTGATGCACCCTGCCTCTTCTTACATTATTAACAACCCTATGATAATTATCATTAGGCTATTTTTCTGTTGATACTTGCTGATCAACAGGGAAGAGCTCTTGAATTCCCTTTTCTTAACCCCTTGATTCTGTTTAGAAATAGCGCAAGGAATTCTGTTTATTTGTGAAGGTCTTTATTTCCTACATTGAATGGCCTGTGAAGTTGAAGGTGATGGAGCAAAATGTTTAAACCAGTGGCATAATGCAAAGGGGTCTTATTCTTGCAATGAGGTCTTGAGAGAAATGGCCCATCAGAGGTTTAGAAGCTGTGAATTTGAATCAGGAGGAGGATCTTGTGCTCCCTTGATGAAGAGGCATCGCTTCTGTAGACCCTGAAGTGCTTGATCCTGCCTGATTGTGGAAACTAAGCAGGATCAGGTCTGGTTGAAATCAGGGTGGGAGACTCAATCTTGCAAACTACACAGAGAGCTTTATCTATGAGCAATATAGAATTTATAATGCATATAATGTTGGACCATCATTAAGGATGCGTGACAACTGTCAAGATGATTATTTCTCCTGCCTTCAATTCTTTTTCACCTCAACTTCCTGCTCTTCTATTTATGAAGAAATGTTCCTCTGTTGGCAATTTCTTAAAGTAAGTGACTATCCTGGACTGACAGAAAGACAAGCCAGTGGACCCCAGATCAAACCAAGGCAGAACTTTCTTTGCAAGCAAACATGCCAAAGCCAAGGCTGTTCCACTTTGGACACATCATGAGAAGACAGTGCTCCCTGAAGAAGACCATCATGTGAGGGACAGTCAAAGGCAGAATCCTAAAATAGAGTAGGAAGGGGTCTAGAAGGCCATCAAGTTCAACCTCCTGCTCGGTGTAGGACACCCAGTTCAACTATCCCTCTCAGAGGGCTGCCCAGTTGTGTCTTGAATGACTCCAGTCCCACAACCTCCCTAGGTCATGTCTCCCGATATCTGGCTGGATTCCAGTTTCCTGTAACCTGAACCCATTATTCTGTGTCTTGTACTTTGGGATGATTGAGCTTTTGTCCTTCCTCTTTGTGACAGGCTTTCACGTACTTGTGGAGTGCTATCAAAGCACCCTTCGCTTTATCCCATGCCTCCATTTTTTAACCTTCAGGTTGGCTCCATCCTCCTGAGGAAGGATATTTAGAATTTTGAGTCATTTTTACGAATCAAAGCACCAGACTGCATGAATTCGTCCCCATTTTTTGTCAGGTACTCTTGCACTCTGCTTGCATCTTCAGGAACATCTATTCCTGCATGCATTTTCAGGAATATAAAGCCGGTGTGCAGCTGTTCCATGGCACAGGAAGGCTGTGAGTGCAGTGGCTGCGGGGCAGGAGCGGCTTCTCTGACTGTGATGGGCTGAGACAGTCCAGTCCTTCCTCAGATAAATACCAGCTATTAGCAAGGTCCAGCATCTCTGCCAGCCGGAGCACTCCAGCCCCGCAGGCTTCCTCTTCTGCAAGGGCTGACAGGAGGCAGCGCAAGATCTCTCATGGGGCTCTTGGCCCAGCTGTGAGTTCAGGCAAGCTGCTTGCAGGAGGTCAGAGCAGAGCTGGATAGCTCTGGCAAACAAACTTAAAGTCAAAGAGAGAGATTGCTTCTCCATCCTCTTGGGAACGAGCTGATTTTCTTGCTTTCCAAGCTCTGGTTGCTCATATGGTTTTGGGAGCAGGCTGTCTCCGACACGGGGCTCCCACATGTCCAGCCCTGGTATGTGAGTCCTTGCACCAGTGGTGCTGAAGAGCAGTTGGTTTCTTTATCAGTCCGTAGGTCTTGGTTGCTGGCTCACCTCAGCTGCATCTCATCACTCAGGTGTATGTGGACTGAAAATCAGCTCCCATTGGAGCCATCACTTGCCTGTCAGGAGTCTGACCCTCACTGTGCTTGGACACCTCTGTCTTGGTTCCTTGGTCTGATACTTCGCTTGGTTGCCCTCTCTCCTGAAAGTCCGCATCCTGTACATCTATGTCAAGAGTGGACAACTTGTGTGGCCCTCCAGATGTTGTTGGACTGCAACTCCCATTAGCTCTCACCACTGGTGGTGCTGATGAGGGATGATGCAAACACATCCAGAGGGCCAAATGCTCCTGACTTTTCCTCGCCTCCCCATCGCAGCTCCTGCCTGGCCTTTCTTTCCAAGCTGCTTTGCAGAGAGAACACCGATGCGTGCAGTAAAAGCTGTTGCTCAGATGATGTTTGCATTTCAGCAAAACAGCTGGAAATGGCAAAATGGCTGCTGCTCATAGTGGGAGCCCCGGGAGGGGCTGCATATTACAGACGATTTATTGTGCTCAGGGAAGGCAAGAGACAGCACTCTGAAACCTGAGAATAAATACTTTCCCCCTGAGCAAGGATCTGCTTTTTCCAAGCACTACGTTGTTAATTCTTAGACTGAAATGAAGCATGGAGAACATTAACTCAGGCTGGCTCCTGGGGGAATCGTGAGCCACGAGGGGCTTTGAAAATATTCATGCTCTTCAGCATTTGCCAGGCCCAGCCTGGTGGTTTATCCTTCCAGCTTGTACACAGAAAGTCAAGCTTGTCTTCAGACTGAGGCTGAGGGTGGAAGACTGGATAGGGGAAACAGAATCCTTTCTAGGTCCTGGAACCCCTGCTCTGCACATTGGAAGTCCCAGGTGCAGTTCTAGTTTCTCCCACTAAAAGGTGATAGGAGAGACCTCTGCTGGGGGTCTTGGGGAGCCAGTGACAACCAGAGGAGACAATACTGGAAGATCAGGCTAAAAGTTCAAGGTAGCATCCTATGGATGAGTGTGCAGGCCAAGCCACACAATGAACGAACAGAATCGCTTGTGCCAGAATGGTCGCTAAGTGCTGGCTGAGCCCTGGCATTTCTTGCAGGCGTATAAAGGGTCCCAGCAGCCATGCTTTGGGCTATGGAGTATTTGCCTCTATGCAGTGCTTTGCAGACTCCTTCATCTGCACCATGGCTCCCTGGGGAGTTGCAGAAGATTCTTGGATGCTGCTCTGTCCATTAGTTTCGCGCTCGCATAGCCCACTGCATGAATGGGTTGCAAAATTTGCAGACATGTTGCAGGGTAGGTAGGTTTATGTCTACAGATTGCGACACCGGCTGGCACCATTTGTGGAATCAGGAATATGCTCCCACGGATGAGTAGAAGCGTTAGGCAGGCTGGCCATGGTAAATGATGTTGAGAACTGCCTGGAGAGCTCTGCTTATTGGGTGGCATGGAAATTAAACACAAACAGATGAATTGATAAATTAAATGTAGGCTAGTGCTGCAAATTGTGCACTGAATCAGAGTGTTATGTAATAAGTTGTGATGTGAGGAGAGTTGGGCACACACACCATAGTGAACAGAAGCAAACAACCTAGGAGATTTCCTGTGAACTACAGTTCTGCATTTTGTCTGAGTGGGAAGCTTTGGTGAACAGCTTTGGAACAAGGCAGACAATTAAATCCAAACTCGAAATTGGCTTAGTATCACGGCCTGTTCCAAAGCTGTTGAACGTAGCTTGTTTGAGTGACGGGGCTCAAATTCCTTTGCAGATTCATTGAAATAGAGATTCATCTCTATTTCACCCACTTTCTCTCCTCCTTTCCTGCTCTTTGTGCCATCAAGTCATCTTTAAGGTTTTGCAATGCTGGAAAACGATGTCTCTCTTCAACATCCTGCGACAATAGGCTCCCAATTTAGCTTCTTGTAAAAGCCATCCATCTCTCTTGGCCTCTTTTCATGTCCCCACCTGGAGAATTCATTTCAGCCCAGCAGCTGCTTAATTTGCCATTTTTTTGAAGGGGAGGCTGAGAGCTCTTCAGCCAACAGAGCTTACTGAATATTTGCTTTAAGCACAGACACACACACACACACACGGGGGGGGGGTGCAATAGAATGTTGCTGTGTATTTTCATGACCCTATTGAATGCTGGCCAGCCTGTCACTCTTCCATGATACTCCGTTCCACATCCCACAGTTTTCCATTCTTGCTTTTCAGCACAATGTTCTATGGCTATCGAGCATGGCCCTTTGAGGGTTTGCTCCCCTTTTTGGCCCCCTTTAGTGTTCTCCCTCTGGGGTGTGTGAGGGGCTCATTTGAAAAGGCCACTCCTTCTAAAGGCCAAGAAAGTTGGGACCATCTAAACCCCACTTTTAGAGTGATGTCCAAACATAGCCAGCGTGTTCATGTCTTGGTCTGTGAATACATTTGGTGGGACAATCCATTCCTAGAAGAGAGACATTTTCTGTGGAAGTACGAGAGCAATCGTACCTTTTCCACTGCCTCATCACTCACATCCCCAGCTCAGAAGATGTCTTCTCTTGTTCTCCCCTCCAGTTTTCATTGCAGTTCAGGTTTTCACCCAGTACTCCCTAGAAAGCCAGGGTTGGTGTGTGTGTGTGTGTGTGTGTGGGGGGCTTTTCTGCCCCTTCATGCTGGTGTGCCCCTCCACTCTATTTGCATTGAAACAATTGTGCAGTGGCAAGAAGGGCGTAGCGCATCCGACATGCAGGCTGGTGTTCCCTTGTAGCTGTCAGGTTGCTTTCCTCTTCCCAATGAGACATCAAAGCTGAGTGACTGGGCCACTGGCTGGAGCACTGACCCAGAAAAGAGGACATTTTATTATCGAGAGAAGAGAGGAGATGCTATGTTGATGGTTGAAAGATGGGAAAGACAGGGCCAGTGCTATAAATGAGAGGAGAAATGGATGGCAGATTTCAGCTGATGGCCATTAAAGTAACACTCTGAGGTCAGGCAGAAGTGCTTTGGGGAAGCTCAGGCCCAGCCCCTCTGGGTTAAATGCAAGTGACAGTCTCGACAGGTACAATGAGGACCGTGGAGACGAGGCTGTCCCAGGGCACTTGTATCCTCGGCTCCTTTGACAACAGAACCAGCACATGTGCGCCTCGATCCCTCATTTGGAGTGCAAATGGGCAAGAGCAACATTGGTGATGAGAAGGAGCCAGACTCAGAAAAATAGGGCCCAGTGAGAAAGATGTGGAGTTTGGATGGGCTGCTGAAAAACATTTCTACCAGCATCAGCAGGGAAGTTCTTGTGTTGCCTTGTGATCCAGTTCCAGGCAAGTGACTCAACTCAGGAGATCTGTAGACCTGTATCCTTGGTCCAGGGTGTTGCCTCCACCTCTAGCGGGAAGCATTCTTGGGGGCTTCTGATTCTTTCTGTCAAGGTTCTACAACCCAAAGTTAGCTGGTGCCACATGGGACACAGCATTGCCTCTGTCATGCAGGGATCCCTGGAAGCCAGATGGCTTGTCCAGAAAAACCTCCTGCAAGACAAATCCTATTTTGTTTTGCAACTGGTTAACTTCCTTCGATTGCCACTATGCTGTGGGCAGAATATATCTTGACTTCAGCAAGGTGGCAGACAAAACCCTCCGATGCTTTCAGTTGCTTCAAAAGCCATGGGGAGAGAGAGTTGTGGGATGTGCCGCTCAGGTCTGCCTGAGCTTCTGGGCTGGCTGAAGGGTCAGTGGATGTGTCTGGTGGTTCTTCTGTCCATATGTAGGAGCCCACTCTTTGGTTGGGCTTTGCTGGTCACCCCTCTGTAGCTGATGGGGTCTTCTCCAGAAGGAAGTATGGCTGAGAAGGAGCCAGGGAGGGAGCTATGTTTTGGGGAAGAGCCTGACTGTTGGGGATTTTCCTCTCCTCATGGCCTCTCCTCATGGCAAGAGGGGAACCCAAACTAGGAACTTCTCCTGTGACTCCTCATTTAGTAACAAGCTGGGCTCAGGGTGACTCAGTTGGTGAAGACCAGTTGGCAGGCCCTATGCAAGACCTCTAGGTGGGTAGCTCATATCTCCCAATGGCTTGTCATTGGGACCATGGACCAGGCAAGCCAACAGCTCTCCCTCCTTCCCTTCTTGGACTCCTCCTGTCTCTTCCGAAGCATTTCTGCTTTCCTGGTTGGCCTGGGAACCTGTGAGCAATAACCTTGAGGGAACTTCAAACACCTTAGCCTCTCCCTGAGCTCCCAAAACTCCCATCACAGAGTCTTCAAGGACATCACCTTCAGAATTTAGGGCATGATGATTCTGGAATGTCTTCCAAGAGGGGCAGTCTAGTTCACTCCCTACATCATATACCCCACCCCATTTGAAGAGGTGGCTTTAAATAGAGGGGGAGAGATGCTTTTCCCTGGAAATGACATGAGTAGTAACCATTGTGGCATAAAGAATTCATGGAACAAACCATGGTTTCCTATCATGGTTTCTGAAGACCAAATGTACCACACTGAAATACTGTGACTAGGTTTGAACAGCATGACAAACGCAGAAAACAAAAGTCCAGCATGGCTGGTTGTGTTGTGCGAACCCAGCCATCATCTCTGGTTCTGGATGCTCCTCTCTGAGAAGGATTTGGAACAAGTTCAGAGAAAGGAGGCCAAGAAGATCAGGGGGCTAGAATCTGAGCATTAAGAGGAAAGATTGAAAGAGCTGGGCATGTTTAGCCTTGAAAGGGGGCATTGTGATAGCCTATTTCTAGTATCTAAAGGTTTGTTTGTTTAAAACATTTGTATGCTGCCCAATTGTGCCACAGCCATCCATGATTTTAGGGCATGAAATAGGAAGTTTACATAATTTCTGAGGAACTGCAGAAATCTTCCTGAGACTGTATTGCTTCAAGTGCAGGTGGCTGATCATGCCTTTGTGTTTCCTCCTCAAACATCTTTCCCTAAATGAAGTGAGACCGGCATGGACAAGAATTCCCACTGAGCATTATTTCTGGCATGGCTGTTTTGCAAATCCTTCCAATTCTGTCTTTCTGAAATGCTGCTATTCCAGGAAACTTAAATTATTCCAAATGCGGCTCGCCTCTGAGAAATCAGCTTAGTAGGAAGAATCACCTCCTTTGCAAACAGGCTTCAGATGGGGCAACACTTGTAGTCTTTTGTTTGTTCCCTTCTCTGCAGAGAGTTTGCCAAAGAACGAGAGAGAGTCGAAAACCGACGGGCCTTCCTAAAACTCCGGAGGCAGCAACAAATAGAACGGGAACTCAATGGCTACTTGGAATGGATCTTTAAGGCAGGTAAGCAGGAGAGCGTGGGGCTCTTGGGATGGGAATAGGGGAGTAGATAAAGCCAAAATTCCCATTTAGGCTGTCATTCCTTTCCTTCGAAGATCTCTGAACTGCACCTAAGGAAAAAAAAAAGAGATGCTTCAGCATGAAAGGGACAGGCTAGGATTTATCAGGAAATTTGTGTGCTTATTTAGGACTCAGCTGGGACCAAAGTTTGCTCTCACACTGCAGCTGCTAAATTAGTACAGCAAAGCTAGGAAGGAAGGATGGCGTGATGGTCGCGGAGTGTTGTCACAGACGGTCTCTCGGAGCCTTTTGGGTATACCACTGAGCTTTGTATAGAAAAATCGCAGACTATTTCATGGACTTTGCATCATATAAATGTACTCAGCAGAGAATAACATTCCACACTTCTAAGGAAATGGGCTCTGGGCGGGCAGCCGTTTGTCACAATAGATGTAGGAGGCTGGGGTGGGCCGCGTGTGGGCCCCCTCGGCGTTCAAGGGACGTCTGGGTGGCCACCCAGCCGGACTGGACTTACGTACGTGCACTAATGTGACTGGCAGGCTGTAGAAGTTGTTATGTTGGGAATGAAAGAGGCCGTTGTTCTCGGTGTGCTTTCCAGGGCCAGCATGGCACCGGCTCTTTGGATGCGGTTGTTCAGGCATGGGAAATGAGGTCTGCAGCCAGAGATAGTGGAAGAGGGTGAGCTTATGTCAGGGCTGCTGTCTCTAGGTGCTCAGGCAGGCCCTGAAACCAGCAAGGGTTTTGAAGTGCCAGGAGAAATACTGGGCCATAGAACAGTTTCTCCAGCTGCTTCCCACCCCACGCATGGTGAACCTGATGGCTGGGGGTAGTGGAAGCTGCACCCAGCCTGCCTGAAGGCCCCTGGGTTGGGGGGACCGCTCAGCGGGACTCTCCTATTAAGAGCCAGCCTCCCTTTATCTCCGCGTGATCGCTCTGTGGTTTCTCAGCCTTCAGAAAAGAGCCATTCATTCCATATTCCCATTCATAAAATATGCCTTTTTGTGTTGATGGCTCTGGCTATGTTTTCTACTTCAAAGCAATACCTCCTGCCAAGCACCGTTATCTTTTCTAATTTAATTTATATGCCGGGGAGGTTTTATTTTATTTCTTTAACTCATGAGTGCATTTCTGTCTGAGCTGGGCTTGTCCGATTTAATGCCCTGACCCACCACAATAACCACGACTGTTGGGGAAGTGCAGTGGCTAGAGCAAGGCAGAGGAAGGCAGGCCTGGCCTGACTTAGTGCTGGGATCAGGACCCTGGACAGGGGCGGAGATGCTGGTTCAAAGCCGGGATTCAGGACCACGGACAGTGCCGGCTTGGGGGACCTGCTGGCGTTGTTTTGCTTCCTGCAGAAGCAAGCAACTTCCTAGCGGTTCCTTGAGCTGCTGTCGCACGGCTTCTAGCTCCTGCCCGTTTCCCAAAGCCTAGCCGTGTCTCCCCTCCTTCAATAAGAAAAGGGCAGAGACTGAACGAGCAGAGTTGCTGTATCCATGCTTAACACAAGCCTTAAAAGCACCTCCGGGGCACACGAATCCCACCCCTGGAAATGAATTTGCCACTGCTTCCTTCATTAGGCTGCAGTCTCTGTGCTGCATTTCTAAGCTCCCTCTATCCACAAGGACAAAAGAATTCCTGAGACCCCACATGGGCTCTTGCAGGTGATGTCTCATGTCTCGGAAGGGCCTGCAGCATGCAAGCATAGAGGAGGAGGGTGGAATTCTGTCTGGGAGACCTTGATGGGTCCAGGGTAAGATCCAAGGCAAAAAGTGGCCCATCTTGCTTTGCTGTGTGATACAAACCCTTAACAAAATTGCGCTGCACTGCTGCTGGTTTCTTCAGAGATAAGTCCTTGAGTCTAACCTCCACCTTCACAACCAGCCATCTTCCTTCCTGCTATTTAGTCTAGAAAAAGGGTTCCAGGGTCTGCTTCAGAGGATTTGGAGCTGCAGAGAGATTGGGGGTGGTGCTAGGTTCCCAAAGATCCGGGACTCAAGCCCAAAGGATGAACAAAAACCAACACATGCATTGGCATGTACTAGTTTGCATATGCCCTAAAGTCTGTTCTGTATTTTTGAGGGACCCTGTCTCCGAAGGACAGTCCTATTTGTAAAAACGGATGGATGGAGAGGAGGAAATTTACTTCCAAAAGTTTGTGAAGTTGCGGAAGCTCATACCTAACAATAAACCAAATGAAATCCTCACCCATGGAGAGCAAAAGAAGGCTTCCCCCTAAATTCAGAGCCATAAATCTAGTCTGAATACGTAAGAATTGAAGTCCACCAACCCTTGGATGCATCTGTCAGGTTTCCTTTTTACCATATTTGTGAAAAACAATCAGTCAACAAACAAACGCTTCAAGTTATTTGCTTCCCATTCTTGCAGTAATTTGCACATTTTGGAATGTTGTTATCCCGCAGAAGCCCAGTCTCTTCCGAGTGCACACACAACACCAATATTTTATCCCTCTCCATTCCGCAACAACAACACCCCCCTGAGTGACTTAAAAATATTAAAAAGTTCCTGTTTTCCCAATGTACAGTCTAAAAGATAAGGCATAAAAAAGAGATAAAAAGGAGGAGGAATGATATAGATTTGGTGTTATGCTTGGCCCCTTTTTGCCCCCACGGGGTTTCTGTGTCTTTAAGGACTGCATGGTAAGCAAAAGTCCCAACAGGCTAAGCTTTCTCTTGCTTTGGGGAATAGTAATGGAGAAATGTTGCCTGTTGAATGTTTCAGGTGTGACAGGGCAGACTGTAGTTTGGCTGGCACGAGGAGGGCTTATTGAATAAGGAGGCTGGGCTGGTAGATTTCATTATGACTAATGATGAATATTGGGGTAGAGGCGACACATAATAACTGTAGAGCTTTAATTAGCAATAACTCCCTTCTCTGTGACAAAGCATTTACACACCTTGAGGGATGTTCTGGAGCTGCCAAAGCCTTATTAATTTTTTTCCAGCTTCCAGCTGATCACAGCTGGCATGCCACGTTTTTGCTTGTTTCTTGTACTAGCCGATTGCGACACTCCGTCCCTTCGGGTGATAGACTGGCTCCGATCTATTCAGTTTCACCAGGCTGTTAAACCTGTGTGTGGGAATGAGGGCAGAAGTGCACAGAATCATAGGATCATACGGTTGGAGAGGTTTGGAAGGCCATTGGCTCCAACCTTCTGTTCAATACAGAACATAAGTTTCCTCTCCAAATACTAACTGGGCCTTAGCTTGCAAGATTAGGCAGCATCTGGTACTTCTTCCATACCCTCGGGGTCCTGACAGCTAGGACCCCGAGGGTGTGGAGTGGCTTCCACGGGAGGTGGTTGAGGCCCCATCGGTGAGGGTGTTCAAGGATAGGCTGGACGTGCACATGGTGGGCATGTCGTGAGTGGAGTTGGCTGGAGCCGGGGTCAGACCAGATGGCCCAGGAGGCCCCTTCTGACTCGCGCTGTTTCTTGGTGCACACTCACAGGTCATGCCGATTTGGACTGTGAGTCAGGGAATGAAGGGCAGAATGAAGGGCAGAGACAAGGGCAGTGGAGCTCCAGGCTCTGAGATCAAAGAGGAGGCTATAGTCTTGAGGCTGCTCTTCGCAAGCATTCGGCCAGGCTCTGAGAGCAGCCCAGATGCACAAGTGTCAGGTTGGGGCCTGACAGAATAGCTGTGCTCCGACTCTTGACCACGTGATGGAGGGCCAACCAGCTAGAGGAGAGGTGGATAAGGAAAGAAGCAGGCTTGCTTCCAAAGCAGCCCTTTAGAAGGGATCGGGCCTGGGCATACTCAGAAGGAGGGTTCCTTGAAGTAGTTGTTCAGTCTGGATTCAGTGCTTCACTCTCTGCATGCTCAGAGATTCATTACACAGTGATTGCATTTATTGGGTATCTCGCAATAGATAAAGAGCTTTTTGCAAAGAAATGGTCTGTTTTCTCGAATGTGCAAAGGGGGAAATTCAGCACATGATGCTGTGTGTGTGTGTCTATGTGTTGTATGGCCTTAGGATGATTTTAAGCACCTTAGCTTGCATGTTCTGATTTTGTAGTTTTGTTGTGTGTGGTGTTTTAATGTTCCCTTTAAAACATGTCGTGTTGTAAGTCACCTTAGATCTTGCTGTGACCAAAGGAGGCTGGTTTGCGTCCAGGAGAACTCTCTAGTGGTCTTTCCTCACACTTCTTTCTCATCTAGCCAAGCCAAAAGGGAAGGAAATGTCAGCCCACGCTTCAGTTTAATTTATGGTGTATGTGTTGTTTTTCTGTCAAGACAATCAAAGCCACTGTCGTGTTTTATACAACCATTGCTTTTTGATCCAGTTTTGGGGGCTGTGTGTTATAAACAGATGGGTGATGGTATAGGTGAGCTGCCCTTCCACCTTCTAAGGAAAGTAGGGCATAGAGAGCAGTAGATTTGTGAAAAAAAAGTTGGGCATTGCTCCGAGAAAAAGGGTGGTCTTGCCCATTGACGGAGGCCATGGAGCTCCTCTCATCTTATGCATGGGGAGGAGGGAGATGCTGTGGTCTGGGACAACCAAAATGCACGAAGCATTGGAGCAGCGGATGAGATGGAGGGGAAAGACAGCTCAGGGGAGACCTGAGCGGGGGGTGCCGAGTTATGCATGGTGTGGAGAAAGTGATGAGGGAGGCTTTTGTTCCTCCTCCTGCAACAATAGAATCCAATGGAGTCATCTCATGAAGTTAATGGGTGGGAGATTGAGGACAGATCAAAGGTTGGACTTCTTCACACAGTACATCGTTAAACTTGAAAATTTGCTTCCGTGAGATGTAGTGATGGGTTGGCCACCCATCTCGGCAACTTTGGTTTTTTCGGGGTGGAGATGGAGAGAGGGACATGTTATAAGTAGTGTAAATTGAACTTCTTTTTAAAAGAATGGAGTGCATGTTCACAGGGGGACTTTTTAAGGGGCTTTTGAACACTTGAAATGAATAAGAGAAAGCCCAGCTCCCAACACCCACCCCTCTTAAAGCCATCTAAGCTGGGGACTATCATCACATTTGAACCCGATATGGCAAATGTTATTTCCCCTTGCCATTTGCTTATATCACCCAAAGATGCTTCTGGGTTGGTCACATAAAATTAGATATTGTTGTTGTTTAGTCGCAAAGTCAAGCCCAGCTCATCATGATCCCATGTGCAACATTCCTCCAGTGTCCTAGCCCACCAAGATGTTGTTAGTTGCGAAGCTGTGTCTGACCCATCGTGACCCCATGGACAACATTCCTCCAGGCCCTCCTGTCCTCCACCATCCCCTGGAGTCCATCCAAGCCCACACCCACCGTCCCAGTGACCCCATCCAGCCACCTGAAGCTCTGTGGTCCCCTTCTCCTTTGGCCCTCAATCATTCCCTGCATCAGGCATTTCTCCAGGAAGTCCTTCCTCCTCATTAGGTGGCCAAAGTATTTGAGTTTCATCTTCAGTATCTGACCTTCTAAAGAGCAGTCAGGGTTGATCTCCTTTAAGATTGACTGGTTTGGTCTCTTTGCAAAACTAGGTATGTAAGGAAAAAAATGCAAAAACTCTAGCGAGGGGTCATACCAGCATTGGGCTGATTCACGGTTGCAAAATGCACAGGTGTTCAAGCCCTCCGAATCAGCGCATCAGGCAAAGTGTTCTAACAAGCAGGTGGGGAGAGAAGAGGGCTTGATGTTGAACAGCTCATGACTTCTCAATGAGCTGCTTTGTGCTCGGTCTCTGTCCTTTGCTGCCCCTCCCATGGCAGCCATTGTGCAGCAGTGCTCAGGCCAGTGTTTCAAATCATCCGCTGAGCCCATCGCCCCAAGAGGTTGCCTGACTGAAACCCATAATGTCTTCTCTGACTGGCAGCCATTCTCCAGGATTTTGGGAAAAGCAACTTTCCACTCCTGAGTTCCCAATCCTGGAGATGCTTGGAGCTGAAGTCCCAGCCTTTGACATCCGAGGCATGCATTCAGACGGCTGAACTACAACACCTCCTTTCCCTTTGGATGTGTCCTGGTGCATCGGCCCTTAGGTGCCACATTTTTTGGCTGTGCTTTTACCCGAAACTCAGTGCTCTCTTTCCCATGTTTGCAGAGGAGGTGATGTTAGCAGAGGAAGACAAGAATGCCGAAGAGAAGTCACCCCTGGATGGTAGGTTCACTGGTTTGCATTTCTTCTCCTTTACGTAAGATGTGTGAGCCTTGGAAGCTTTGAGCAGAATAGAGGAGTGGGGAGCATTCTTTTTCCTGTGTGAGCTGCAAACCATCTTCTGCTGCACAGTAAGTGTTTCAAGGGGGGTTTTGCACAGCAATCTTGCTTGCTACCTGGAGGTTCCCTGCAGCATATTCCTGAAGCATGACAATGAAGTAGACACATGGCGGGCAGAACCCCTGGAACTTTCTGGCTTTCACTCTTGGGCCATCGCCCTGGTTGCATCTGCTACAGGGAGCTCTGGTGCAGCTTATGGAAAAGTTGTTGCCATGTAACATGTAGAACTGGTTGCCTGAGTGGCTTTTGTACCAAGTTGTGCTGGGGGTACAAGGGTCTGCTGAAAGACCTCAACCAGGCAGGGCAATTCACTGACGTTTGTTGAGTGTGGAAGAGGCTGAAGGGCTGATTTTTCTCCCTGGGATAAGGCCACTAAGAGGAGCAGTTTTCTGAACAAGAGCTCCAAAATGGATGTTGTCAGAGGTCCCTCCCCTTTGAAGCAGTACAGCATAGCGGGGCTCACTGTTCCCACATAATTCCAGAGAGGCGTGTCTTGCTCTCACCGTCTCCTAGGACAGAAGAATGCAAAGCTTGCAAGTTCATCAAAATACATTTCATTCCCTTTGCCAGGGCAGGTTTACCAAGTCATAGAGGGTCCCGACCTGCTGATCCTTTTGCTCCGAGCATTTCAGTTGGTGGACAGGCAGTCAAAAAGATGCCTCCCTTTCCCTTTTTCTGATCATCTTTCAACCTCTCCTGTCCCCTTCCTCTGATGTTGTTTGGGGTGTACTTCTGAAAGCCCAATTCTGTGAGGCATCGCACAGCAACTTGTCAGGATGTTAGAGGGCATCGTTTGTGTGATGGTCTGTCTGCTCCTTCTTGCAGAAGCTAATAAACGAAGCATGCAATTACAGGCTGCCAATGAGTAGGAAAAAGGCAGCTTAAGGATACGAAGTGGAGCCCAGGCTAAATAGCCTTCCTCCCTTTCCAACTGGAAGAACAAGTCATGCCTTCACGTCCGTGTGCCTTTGCGGTTCTGCTCTTGCTTAGTATTCTCAGTGTTTTTTCACTGATGTTTGATTTTGTTGAAAGAGTGTAAAAATCAAAAGTATAGCTATATATTCAAAAAAACCCCTACAAGGTGTGAGGCCTTCCGATTCAGGACCAATGGATTGGAACATTTGGCACTAGCAAACTGGTCAGCCCTTTCGGCCTGATGCTGCATCCTTGAATTAAGGATGCTGGGTCCACCCACCATATTAGTTGCTCACTGCATTTTTCCACAGAATTGAATTCTTCTGATTCCCAGGGGGTGCCTGGCTTATCTCTGGGCCTATTGGCCTTGGCATTTCAGCTGTGAATTATGGTCCCACCTCTCCAACTGGCCCCAAAACCATCTCCAGAACCTTTGAGGTCTCTCTTATAATTCCAGTCCCTATACTTTGCAACTTTCACTCTCAGACCCATCAAAACAGGGTTGTGGCTCACAATGTCCTGGTTGAGTGTCCAAACATGGATACGTATTGCAGGTAAGTTTTTATACCTGTCTGCAAGGAAGGGCAGAGAAGACCAAGGGTTAAAGAGCAAGGTCTCTTTTTCTGGTTCCAGTAAGAACCAGGCCGCAGAAGCCAGGAGAAAGCAGGTCAGGCACTGCTTAAAAAAGGTAGTCACCACCCTAAAAGTTGGGTTCAAGCTTAGGAAGGAAGAAGGGGTCCTTCGGGATCCTGGCCAAGTCCCAAAAAAGAGTCAAGGTGTCCCTGCAAGCAAGCATTGCGTGCCCAGTGGTCACCTGTTCTTATAGCAGGGATGGGGACGGTGTGGCCTTCCAGAGACGAGCCTTCAACCCACATCAGCACTCACCTTCAGCTGCACTGGTGAGGGGTGATGGAAACTGCCATCCACCCGCATCTCAAGCGTTCCTCCAGCTGGCTACCTCTTCCAGGCCCTAACTGAAAAGGGGCGCTCCTTTCCCTCTGCGCCGGTCTTTCTGATAGCTGCCAGACTGAACCACCCTGACAGGGGAGGTCCTTGTTGGAGTGGGGTGAGGATGCCGGGTCCTCAGTGGGTCTGGCTCCTGGGAGCGCTGACTCGCGTGCCTCCATTTCACAAATCTGATTCAGAGACTTGCCCATGAGCAAAGCTGGACTGCCAACACTTGGGCGGAGTGCAGGGAAACCACAGCAAAATTGGTGGCCGGTTCAGGGGAAGAGAAGTTAGATGTGGTCCATGGGATGCAAATGCATTTCATGCCTTTTGGTCTGTAATGAAATGATGGACTCACTGAAAGGACTCCTGGAAATGGCACTGGGACCCTGTTCTTTGGTGCAACCCAGGCAAGCAGAGCCTGAGAGCCGCCTCGCTCGTGAATCCATCCAGTCCCCTTTCACAGGCATCCGGAGTGGTGGCCGCCGCCACTTCCTGGGGCAGCGAATTCCGTAGCTTGACTCCGTAGTTCAGCACTGTGGTATGAATGCTTTGTGCGGATGCTGGGTGCTGCCGGGGAAGCTGAGAAGGTCCACCTGAAGGGCATTTCACTGAGGGGCCTTTCAAGCTTGGTCATTGTAGGTGCAGGTCAGCCAGAGTCCTTAAACTGTGCGCATGCTTTCTGCTCCCCACGCAGAATTTGGTGGCAATACTCCTGCTTCTCCTCGTGTCTGCACTGGAAACAATTAGCATGAGAGACATCCACCAGGCTGCCTGTTCTCTCCAACTTTCAGCCAGGGTGTTCATGGAGGAACAGAGGTGAATCAGAGCCGAAAGACTAAATTACAACCTTTCTCCAAAGACCATATGAGGGGAGCTGTCAGCCCGACTGTTTTGCGATAGTTTATTATTACGTGGCTGTTTGGGAACCAGCCTCCAGCTGGAGAGACAGTTGGAGTCTCTGACCGTGTGCTTGTCCAGAGGGCTCATTTGCTTTTGAACACTAACCAGCATATTTGGTTCCCTCCCCCCACCCCTTGTATTCAGTGCTGAAAAGAGCTACAATCAAGAAGAGCAAGAACGACCTCATCCATGCTGAAGAGGGCGAGGACCACTTCACAGATGTTTGCTCGGTTGGTAAGTCGTAAGTCTGATGGGAGCAGCACTTGTACCCATAGGTGGTCTCCAAAAGGAGCATGGTGGGCAGGTCAGTGGCCAAGACTGGCCATTCGTAGTGTCTTCTGTGATCAGTGTTTGCTGCTGGATCTTGCAAGGTGCCCACGCTTGATGAAGACAAGAAGATAGCTTCTCATCTATTTAGCAAGGTTCTTTCACTCTGACTAGCTCGTGCCCCTCTAGCAATCTTTCCTCCAGATGCACAGCTTAGAATCCAATCCAATATCCCCACATCCCTGGCCTGCTTGACATTCATGTTATTGTGTTTTCAAAACGGATCGTTCCTCTGCTGTGGCTCTGGGGCTCGATGAAAGCAAGCTGCATAATTCCAAGCTGGTATGAAAATATGCTGAGCAGTGGAGTGGAGGCTTCTGGTCACGGGGTGAGTTGCTTTGTAATCCTCTCACGACCGTCTGCAAGAACTCAGCATCACGTTTTACAGTGATGGGTGGTGATGGACCGAATCCGCTTCATTAAAGCAAAGGCCTTCCTGAAGCATGGCTGTGTCACTCTGCTGTGGTGACCAAGGTGATGCCCCTGTGGCCTTTTAAAGATCAGTCCTGCAGACCCTGGGCCAGTGGCTGCACTTGGCTCCAAGCAGAGAGGCAGTGCTCCAGCCCCAGAAGGTGGAGAGCTGTTTCCACGTGGCGCCTTGCAGCCATGCAGAGAGGCAGCGCTGGCTGCCAGCTCTGAGGATGAAGCAGTCAAGAGTCTGTGCTCGGAGTACCGGGAGCAGGAGGGATGGAGCTGGTGGTGAGATGTGGCACTGCCAGGGGCAAAGGCCAAATGGGATTCAGGCGAGGCTCGGGTGCCAACGAGGCTGGCATCGGTCCTTACAAGCAGGGATTTGCAAGGCATCCACAGGATTCCCTGGGCTCAGCTCCTCACACTTCAGTCTGCTTTGCAGTGGCCGTGAATTCCCTGTGAGTGCTCCCTGAGATCAAGTGAGGTACTGTATGTACGAGGAATGGAGCCCCGTCCGGCACTGTGGTTGCTGGCTGCACTGGTTACGGAAGGAGGTTAGTCATTGCTAATGGTGCCTCCATGGTCACTTCCAGAGCTGCTCTGCTGTGTCCTGCAGCTGCTGCCCTTGGGTGACTACACCTGGTGCAGAAGGTTGCTGCTTGTGCAAGCAGGCACCTGCGAGCATCTGCAGATCTCCTCTTGGCTCAGCTCACTTGCAGGACTGGGCCAAGCAGGAGAGGAAGTCCATGCGTGCTGGAGGGATGGGCTCCGAAAGGGTTCGTTACAAGGTGAACCAGGCTGGCTGCCCAATCAAGCCACCTGACCCGCTCTGCAGAACCTGGCACTGTCTGCCTCTCCCAGGTTGGAAGAACAGCCTTGGAGAGGGAGCAAAGGGGCTGTTCCAGTGGCCAGGAGGGGAAGAGGGTTGCAGAAGCCAAGGTAGGGTTTCTCCTGGATTTCTTCTGGCCACTTTCTAAAGCACTCTCAAAGCAAAACTCAGAGGGGCAAGGGTCACCTCTACCAATCCTCCTGGCCTGTCAGCTTCAACCCAGCAGGACGTTGGCATTCAGGGGGCTTTTTGGAGCCTTTGGGAGCAGGAAAGATGCTAATAGGCTAACGGTGCTATCCTCAACCTAACTTTTAAAGCCTTCCAAATGGGTGGCCATCGTGAGAGCTTGCGGAAATAACTTCCATGCTTGAACTTAGGCACCTTCTGAAGAAGTACTTCCCTTTTCTGTCGCAAGTCTTTCACTAAATCTGTTTGTTGATGTGATCCTGGACTCGAGTGTTGCGAGGGGGATCACCGTGCATGATTCTATACACCTCTGTCACTCACCATTTTTCTAACCTAGCCAATCCCTGTTGTAGGAACCTTTCCTCACAGGGGGCGTCCATGTAGCATGAGGATTGCTTTTGTTGGCTTTTTCTCCCTCTCAGGTACCATGTTTAGGTGTGGTGGTCACAGCTGGGCACAATGTTCCAAAATGCATAAGGGGAGCACAATCTTGGCTGCTTTGTTTTAAATTCCTACTTCAATTAAGCTATTTGCAATTGTATTTTGATGGACCCTACCATGAAATTTGCTCTTTTCGCAGCAGGGGCATCCTGGGGCCATATTTTCAGACCAACCAATGGTGGGCTTTATCTGGACCTTGAACATGAATAATAGTTTTCCATGTAGCCTGAAGTGCCTGATCCTGCCTAATCTTGGAAGCTGAGCAGAGTCGGGCCTGGTGGAAATCTGGATGGGGGACTTAAAATGTTGTGAACTGCCCAGAGAGCTTTGGCTATGGGCAGCATAGAAATATAATGTAATAATAATTATAATAACCAATGAAATGTTTACGCTTCATGAGCTTGTTGAATCCTTTTAGAGAGATGAACCATGTCTAAAGGATAATGATGTTAGAGTGTGATTCTCCATAGGGCGTGACGGCTGGGACATCTCCTTGACTTTCCCTAGAAGTGATGACCCTATTTGCTTCCCCTTCAATGCCCACAGGGTCTCCGTTTGCCCGTGCCAGCCTCAAGAGCGGCAAGAATGAGAGTTCCTCCTACTTCCGCAGAAAAGAGAAGATGTTTCGGTTCTTCATTCGGCGCATGGTGAAAGCCCAGAGCTTCTACTGGATGGTCCTCTGCGTTGTGGCCCTCAACACCATGTGTGTCGCCATTGTGCATTATGACCAGCCAGAAGGGCTCACCACTGCATTGTGTAAGTAAGGTCCTGATCCGCCTCTTATTGTCTGTCTTTACTCTCATATAGGGTGGGAAGGCCCAGTAGAATTTGCTGGCATGGTTTCTTTGCTCATCCACCAGAAATATTCAGTGCTACAGACACGTGATGATGAGTTGCCATTGTTCCCATGGCTTGCTTTTTCATTCCTCAATCCTTTTAAGAAACCCAACTTCTGTGTGACTTCTGTTCTTATTTGAACACATGCTTGGCCCATAATCACGCATATACCAGCCTTCCCTAACCTAGTGTTCCCCAGATATTTTGGATAGAAATGCCCACTCAGCTACAGTCAGCATGGCTGACTTTTGAGGATGATGGGAATTTTAGTCCAGGATGTGGAGAGGATTCCAGGTTGGGGAAGTCTGCTGTATACAAATAGCAAATTCATTCTCCAAATACGGATATTTTGGAGCTAAAGTAGCACGCTTGCCCTTAAGAGAATGCAGAGGAGCCTCACTCTTTGCAGAAATGGCACCCCCCCACACACATTTTGGTATTAAAAAAGGCAAAGCCCCCTTCTCCAAAGAGCCCACCCACACAATACTGACTGACTGCAGAGACGCCAAGAAAATAGAAGACTGCGGGGGGCAGGGAGAGCGAGACTGGAGTGTCTTGCACTAAGACATGGCAGTCCATGGATGGAACCATGGACAATGGCCCTCTATACTGACCAACTGGAGAAAGGCAGCAAGCAAACCAAACTGGCACGTATCTCCCAGGAAGGGAACCTCTAGAAGATGTTACTACTATTACAATGTTACTACTGGCTGTGATTGAAGGTGCTGCACGCTTAGCATCTCAGAGTTTAGTACCGTAGCAGGTTGGCTACGTTGTATGGGAATGTCCTGTCGAAGACCTCGCATTCCATTCCCAAAGCACTTCTGGAGCCAGAGTTGCAAAAGACCTTTCCCAGCCCAAGGACTGAAGAGCTGTGCCGAGCTGGCACTCTACTTAATGAGCCAGTTTCTGAATAAGAGTGTTTGACTTTTGAAAGTGAGATCCATTGTCAAATCCACACACAAGTTAAGCAGAAGTCCCAGTCTCTCAGCCCAGCATCTCGGAAAGATGAGGGAAAGATAAAATGGATGAGACCATGAGAGGCATCTCCCTCAGCTTTCTGGGGGAAAGGTGGCAAACTTCGCTAGACGATCAGCGATTCTTTTCCAAAATAGTTTCCTCGTCACTGCTTCTCAACCGTGCTGGGAGACCTCTTGTACCTCTTCCCTAGCTTGTGGTATGCATTGTAGCAGAGCAAAACTGTTGTGGTTTTGTGTACCTTGTGAGCAATTTGAGAGCTTTCACCTCCTTGCCTCCCCCTTTCAACTTCCTTTTTACCACTTTCCTCATTTTAGAGACGTTTCTTCTTTTGAAGTCACATGCAGCTAGGCCAAACTTTTCTTGGCAAAGTCCCAGTTAGATATACCGTTTTTTTCGCTCTATAAGATGCGCCTGACCATAAGACGCACCTAGTTTTTAGAAGAGGAAAACAAGAAAAAAATATTCTGACTCAAATGGGCACATCATCACAGGCACATCCCCCATCACTTCCCCATGGGCTGCACACCTGACAGACTCACTGCACACACATATTCGCTCTATAAGACGCACAGACATTTCCCCTTTTGAGGGAGAAAAAAGTGAGTCTTATAGAGCAAAAAATACGGTATATTAAATCTGGCAGCTTTGGAGTTGCTGTTTCCATGTAGTTCAGCAGTGGTCACATCTCCCACTGGGTCCTAGGTGACGCCACCTAGGATTAAATCCTGGATCACAACCCTTCTGGTCGGTTCCGTGACCAACTTTCAAGGGCACCGAGTCACTAAGGGCATCAAGCGGTGTAACCTCAGTTTTGTGAGTGGACCATACATTTATACCGTCAATGTGAGGGTGATTAAAGTCACCCATCCACACGTCGTCTGGATGCTTCTGTGATTTCATGTGTTCATCCAGGCTCAAGAATTTGAGTGTTTTGCTTCGAAAGTCAGACTTTGATCATCCCCACTACCAACATGCATAAGAGAAAGAGCTATAAGTAGAGTGTTTCCTTGAACAGAGATGCTTGTGGCAGACCTCTTAAACAAGAGAACTTTATGAGCGAATATTCATCTCCCAGCTGGTGTCAGAAAGAACACTTTTGTTAATTACAAATGGAGTGAAAAATTGTATGGGCTACGTACAAGGAAGGGAGGGGGAGCCTGGATCAAAACAGAAAAATAATTCAGCAAGGCTGCAGCTGAGAGGGAGGAGAGAGAAAATAGGAAATACAGGAAGCTCACAGGTGCTTTGACCTGTACGCTGAGGTTGCTGGTGAAGTGGGATTGGCACCTGCTGGCTGAATTAGGCTTGTCTCAAGAAAGCCGAATAATGTCATTTTCCAGACAAAGCAACCCTTACACAGCGATTGCAAGGCAGCAAGTTGTCAGGATCCAGTCCTCGCCTCTTCCTTCCAAGCAGATTAGGACTACGGCTGCCTAACTAAAAGCTGTATTAAGTTAACCCTGACTGGCCAGGCTTGCATTGGAGTACAGAAGAAAAGGTGTTGCAGAGGTAGAAGAAAAAAAGCCAAGTTAGAATGAGGGAAATGTGGTTTAATGATAAGAAGCTGATCCCAACCTTCAAGGTGGATCCTGCTGCTTACGGACCAATCGCCTGGAAAGCCTGATGTATCTTAATTGGTCCATCTTCTTGAGCTGCTGCTGTATAATTGGAAGGAGGATGCTAAGTCCATCCTCTCCCATCTCAGCTCGCTCACTAGAACATGAAACTGCCCGCAGCTTAAAAAAATTGTTATATCAGGGGAAAGTCTGCTAAATTGCATGTATTAGCAAAATCATGTTGCTAATTTCAGCAAAAGCACACCGATTTTCAAGTGGGCTTTTTTGCTAAATGAAACTGGTTGTACACAGTGAGAGGCACCCTAATTCTTCCTTGGTTCAAGTTGCAACCAACTGCATGGGGAAAAGAAACTTGTGTAGGTGAGGGAAGGAGGAGGTGACTTGGCAGCTTGCGCAGTGGGAGTAGAAAAGTTATCAAAACCTATTTCCTTTCTGATTGGGAGCTTGACTTGATTGGACCAGGATGAGCTTGGAAATCTCCATTTTGGCAGTGGGCGGTGAGATCCCTTAGCACAGCCTTCCTCACCTTGTGCCTTCCAGGCACATTTGGACCACAAGCCCCAGAATTCCCAGTCAATGGCCCTGCTGGATGGGAATTCTGGGAGTCGTGGCCCACATGCCTCTGAAGGCCACCAGGTTGGAGAAGGCCAGCTTAGCATGTTCTGGGCCGACTTGGAAGTGTTCTTAAGCACAATCTGACCTGTGGTCACTTGTGGACTCCCCAAAAGCACTGGCTGTGGTCCCATTGAACAATGGTGGCTTCTCTGGCATTCTTGTGTGCTTCATTTGGAGCAACAGCAAGCCATGGAAAGAGAATGACTCCCCCTCCCCCCGGCAGCTTTAGCATCAATACACAATGAACCTTCTTGGGAACTGAAATGCAGTCGTCCCTGATTAGATGGCCTCATGGGGCGTTTCTGTCATTGGATTTTGAGCAAGATGTGTGAACTTCCATGGGCAAAGCAGCAATTCGGCTCTAGGAAGGATCAGCAACACCCACCGCCCGATTTGGCGCCTCTAATTCAATTGCTTCTCTTCCTCTGGGGAGAATTTAATTATGTTACAAATTAGCATCGCTGCTGCTGAGAGCCGGTGGGGTCTGCATTGATTTGTCTCGGCTCTCCCTCTTCATCATCTTTTTCTTCCTTACTTTCTCTTTGTTGAGATGCTCTGATTAACTTTCTCTGCTTGATGCTTCCAACTGTTTCAAGCGCTTTGAACGAGGATCCACAGGTGTTTGGCAAAAAAAAGAGAGAAAGGAAAAACAGGAAATGCTTTTGCTTCATGTCCCTGAAGAAGGCACTGGAGCTTTGCCTTCTGCAAAGTAGAACTCTTTTGCCACTTTTTTTCAGACAAGATACCACATTTTTCAGACGCCTGTAGGCTCATTAAAGCTGTCAGTGCACCCCTTAATCATTGGAACACATATGGGGGCTTTTGAGCCTCCAGCAGCCCTGGCCAACCTGGCATCCTTAGTGGCTTTGGACTTCAGTTCCCATGAGCTCTAGCCACTGTAGATCAGTAGGACACAGAAAGGAAAATAAGTCACAAGGGCCTTGGAAACACAGAAGGAAGGTGTAGATAATAACCTACATGGCTATTTCTTTGCATATGGGTGGTTTGTTAAAGGATTTCAATGGGTTTGGAAAACCATAACTAACAGATTAACTGATATTCATTTGTGATTGTTACAAGCAATTTGCTTTTCAAAAGTTTCATCCTCATCTTCTCTTTGACTGGTGGTCAGTAGTAGACTCCAACCGCTGTGCTCCTTCAATTCCTTATTCCATTGATATTAATCCAAATGCTCTGAATGGGGATTCTAAGCTCATCTGCCTGTATTTCTATGCAGAGATGTATCTCTTTAACATACTGTGTGATTCGGCCTCCCTTTCTTTTCCTTCTGTTCTTCTTGGATCCTTCAGTGGTTGAATTCTAGCCATGGGAGTTGTCCCAGCAAGTTTCAATTATACTTAAGTACAGGTTAGGTGACAAGTGGCTGGAGAGCAGCACTTGTGAAAGGGACCTTGGGGTGCTGGTTGACCGCAGGCTAAACATGAGTCAGCAGTGTGATGCGCTGGTCAAGAGGGCCAACACCACCCTTGGTTGCATAGCCAGAAGTGTGGCTTCTAGATCAAGAGAGGTATTACTACCACTCTACATGACTCTGGTGCGCCCGCAACTGGAGTATTGTGTTCAGTTTTGGGCCCCTCATTACAGAAAGGATATAGGCAGGTTGGAGTCAGTGCAGCGTAGGGCCACAAGGATGGTGGCTGGTTTGCAGGGGATGCCGTATGAGGCAAGACTGAGGGAACTGGGTCTCTTCAGCTTGGAGAAGAGGAGACTCAGAGGGGATATGTTGGCAACATACAGGTATGTGAAGGGGTGTCACATGGAGATGGGGAGAGGCCTGTTCTCCCCTGCAGAGGAAGGCAGGACGCGCTCCAATGGAGCAAACTCAGGGAGCCAAGGTTCAATTTGGATGCCAGGAAGCACTTCCTGACAGTCAGGACCCCGAGGGCGTGGAATGGGCTTCCACGGGAGGTCGTTGAGGCCCCATTGGTGAGGGTGTTCAAAGACAGGCTGGACATGTACATGGTGGGCATGTCGTGAGCGGAGCCGGCTGGTGCCAGAGGTCAGACTAGATGGCCCGGGAGGCCGCTTCTGACTCACTCTGTTTCTATGTTTCTATGTTTCTACTTACCAGTAACCCTAGTTTTGAGTTCCTGGGCCATAACTAGGCTTGACACAGTTTTAAATAAAAGGGTGCATGGGCTACCAAAAATGTACAGGTAGGTGTTTTCTCGCTCTCTCATAATATTGCAAGTTTGGGTCATCTTATGAAGCTGAGTAGTGATAGATTCAAGACAGAGAAAAGGAAGAAGTTGTCCACACATGGCAGAGGGAAATTATGGAATTTGTAAGAGAAGTGGCCAGTCACTGGCCGAGAACAGCTGGAGAACAGCTTTACCATCATGCCATGCTTCTAGGGACATTCTAATATTTCCAGTCCAGGAGAGACAAAAAAGATACTTCTTCAAACAGCACACTATTTAGTTATAGGGTTTAGTGTCACAAGGTGTATGAGTAGCCATTGACTCAGATTAGGCAAATTCAAGGAGAATGAGAGGCCCATCAGTGGGGAATAGTCGTGAAAGCCGTTTGCATGTTGGAAATAATAAATGGCCATTTCAATTTTTCCTGCAAATCTTGCTGAATGCTTCCCTGCAGTCTCCACCCCTTGGTTCTAGTCTTATCCTCTGGAGCATCAAAGACCAGGCTTGCTTCATCTTCGGCATGAGAGCTCATCGGATAATTGAAGATGGCCACATTTTCACTTAGTCAATTCCACTGGGTGAAGATTAGCAGGAAATTCAGGATGAGCAAAAGACGATCCTTCCCACAATGCATAATTGATTTCTGGAATCTGCTCCCTTAAGACATGGGATGTGGCCACTAACATAAGTGGCTTTAAAAGGAGATGAGAGAAATCCATCAGGGGGATGTTTTTATTGCTTGCTCATGAATTCATAGCAGAAGTACCTCTGCATATTCAGGGAAAGGAATGGTCTAAACTAGTGATGGTGAACCTTTTAGAGACCGAGTGCCCAGACTGCAACCCAAAACCCACTTATTTATCGCAAAGTGCCAACACTGCAATAAAACCTGAAAACTGAGGTTTTAGTTTAGAAAAAACACCTCAAAGCCAGTCCAAGCAAATATTTATTTATTTATTTTATTTTTTTATTTAAATATTTATATGTATCTAATATGTATCTATCTATACCCTTGGCAGCGCACTGACTGGCCCTGTGAAAGCTCAGACGGGTTGCAGCTAATGAGTCGCAGCTCGTGATGTCATCACGCTACTCCTTCCCAAGCATGCGCATGGCCCCCATGTGTGCTGTTATCCAATGCTCAGCTGCTGGGGTGACTCATGTGCCAACAGAGAGGGCTCTGTGTGCCCACTGCAGCACACATGCCATAGGTTCGCCACCACTGGTCTAAATCAAGACTGCCTAGAATATAATATATCGGCTACACTGCATTCAGGAATAATGGGTTGCTGAACAATCTTATAATGGACAATGAAGTCTGGATCGCAGTTGGGAACTTAGCATACCAAATTAGGGTGGATAAAAATAGATAATATACACATCAAATATGACAAATTTAAATAGAATGTTATTAGTTTTGTAACTTAAAATACTAACTTTCTCAAATAGCATAATTGCAATTAATAAACATGATAAACTTAAACTTAACGTTTTGTAAAAAAGAGTTAATGAGTCTGTTAGACTCACATATACTAGTATAAAATTGAATTATTTACAGATTATTTTAACTTATTTGGTTAATTAATTGGCTGTGCTTATTGTTGTGTGTATGTACATAAATAACATACACTTTACTATTTTATCTATTGAATTGAATTATCAATTGTTTTACTGTATTTTATCTATTTTATAATGCTGTTTAGCATTTGTAAGCCTCCCAGAGAACCTTCAGGTTATGGGGTGGCATAGAAATATAAAAATAATAAAATAAAATAAAATTGATTTCTAGAAGAGCAAGCTGGCCAAAGTTCTCTTTCCCTTTTAACTGTTTACAAACTCCTCCCTCAGCCTGGTGCTTTGGACCACAAGACCCATTCTTCCCAGCTAGCAGGCAATTGTAGTCCAAACATCAAGTTGGGAAGGATGGTTTATAATGTGTGAAGGGCATGGAAAAGCTGGGAACTTTCTCAGCATTTTTCAACTGGATGCTCTCTGGACTATAGATCCTATCATCCTTGCATAGGCTGTGTGAAGATGCTAGGAGTTTGGAGGGCACCAGGCTGAAGAGCAGTAGTTGTAGTACCTTATCCATAGCTCACTGCTAATGACCTCAGACTTTGTGCTAACATGAAAATGGAGTTAAACTGTCAGTGACTGACACAATAAGAGCTGCTAAGCACCTAATTCAAATGTATTGGGTAGAAAGGGACCGGCGTGGCCTTTGCCAGGAGAACAAATTTTAAAAATCAAATTAAACTATTTGTAGCTAGCCTTCACCCTACACTTCCTTTCCCACGTCCCTTTGCATCATAAAACGTTTCTGTTAAAAGTAGATTAAATTAGATTAAGGAAGGACAAACAACACACAATGGAATTTTTCCATTGCATGGGTAAGGCTGCATCAGAAGGAATCCTGTCCCCCGCTCCGAAAGGGGAGCAGTTACCCCAGTAAGATGGGCGCATTCTTGTTTCAGGAACCCATTCTTGTGTTCCAGTCCAGCTGATGATCCCAATAGAACAAGGATTCTGCTCCACGTGGCAGGTTCCTCGTGATCATAGTCCGGGGGCACAAAGCACCATGAGCCCTGGCAGAGCAGGCTGATGCTCAGGTTACGTCAGGCAGCCCAGATGTGGTGGGCAGCTCCATGTGGAGCTACCACAGGTTTTGCAAATCATTTCAGCAATAGACCAGGGGTCTCAGGTAGAGACGTAGCTCTGTTCCCTCTTAAGCAGCCAATCGGCCTTGCCCTGACTCCTCCTGAGGTGGGAGGGTTGGGCTCCAAGGTCACAAGAGCACATGTCTTTGGCTTCCCAGGAGATCACCCATGAAGGCCAGCCAGTGCTGGACACTGGGGCAGCTGATGACCACAAGGACATGAATGAGGGTCCCCTGTGTACAAACACACATACGGGTACCAAAACTGTAGGCAGCTCTGGTGATCTGGATCAACGAACTGGTTCTAGCAGTTTTGATCTGCTAGGAGCAAAGCCAGTATGGTTTAATTACCCTTAGCTGCCCATTCAACATCAAGCCACCCTCTAAATACTCCACTATAGCAGATAATATGTTTAGTGGTGTTTTTACATGGAAAATGAATAATGAAGTCCCTCTACTACCACCCTGTGAACCTTGGTTTTGCTACACCTCAGAGTGCAAAGCTGAGAGCAGAAGTGTGTTCCGATCCAAGTTATTAATTATCCCATTATTTTAGAAAGTGTGGATTAGGTCAGTTCACCTGCAGATATGTACTGAACAACATCTTCATAGTGCAAAATATGCCACTAATAATTGGTAGAGAACTCAGTAGTCTCCAGATGTTTTGGCCTGCAGCTCCTGTTAAGACCCATCGTCATGGCCAATGGTGCAAGTTGATGGCATTTGTAGGCTGACGCATCTGTAGGGCCTAAGGTTGCCTTCCATGGCTTAGATTGCATGTTTTCCCACGCAACATGCTTCCGTTCACTGCTGGTAGGAAGCACTCTATATTGGGGAGAGGTGTATTGACCTGAAATCACCATTTAGAGGCCCATCTGTGATTCACACTCTGCTGTTCTCTTCTAGATTTTGCCGAGTTTGTTTTCCTTGGCCTGTTCCTCACCGAGATGTCCCTCAAGATGTACGGCCTGGGGCCAAGGAACTATTTCCACTCCTCATTCAACTGCTTTGACTTTGGGGTAAGACAAAGAGGGTGGCGCTCCGCTCTGCGCCCAGAATGCTCCCCTTGCTCTCTCCACAGTGGGGGTCATCTCTGCATCTTTCGGGGTTCCTCTGAAGAAGCTCTGAGAGGCGTCACTGAGCCACCCAGAGTTGGTCTTGCTCTCTTCCATGTTGGGAGTAGCAGCACATCAGGGGAGGCATCTGGAACCCGTGACATCACACCTAAGGCTCCCACATCATTGCCGTGCCTCCAAGTGGAGAGAGGTGGAAGAGGTGGGGTGAGGTGTAGGGTTGTCCTTGCTTAATTTGACCTCCTGTCTTGCCCTGTCATAGCAAGTGTGTGTGTGTGTGTGTGTGTGTGTGTGTACATGCACACACACACATATACATTGTTGTAAAATGATTCAGGTTGACTCAGGAGATCCAGGTCCTAGCTCCCCACTTGACGATGAAGCTCTCTGGGTGCTTTGGGGCCAATCACAGTCTCTTGGCCTAACCTACCTCACAGTGTTGTTCTGAGGATAAAATGGAAAGGAGGAGAACCTCGTGCACCACTGTGGTTTCCTTCCAGAAGGAAAAACAGTGGGATGTAAAGGTAATTCAATACACGGAACATGATAACTGGAAAGAGTGAATCCATGGGATCCCACCCAGAAGCCGCTGTATAATACAGAGCCCGAAAATGGGTGCCCTGAGTTCGGTATTATCTGCACGGACTGGCAGCAGCTCTTCAGACCTTGCTCAGCCCTCCTTGCAAATGCTGGAGATTAAGCCTGGACATTTCCATGCGAACCCCACACTCTGCCAAGGGGTTGTGGTCCTTCGCCATCATGCTTCCTAGCCAATCCTTCTAGCCTTTCTAGCCACAGAGAGCCTGAGCTATGGGCAATCCAGAAATGAAACTACGATCATAGTAGTACTTGCTTCCACTGTGTACAGCGTGACACTGACTGTCGTGCAGGTCTGAAGGTCAACATTTCCTTGCTGTTCAGTGTCTGTTGCCCCTCCCTTTAGTAGAACGGGCCTGGAAGGCTCTCCTCGTGTGCTGAAAATCCTTACCAGGCCCATGACTTGGGAGACCTCACGGGTTTTTGCGATACTCTCTCGAGCCCCCACCCGAAGAACACTGAGGGCTAGAATATTGACATCTAGGCCTGCAAAGCCAAGTTCTGCAGCCTGAGCCCCCTGCTGCAAACAGGCAAAGCAAACAGTCCAGCCTTCTCGCACGCAGCATGACTCGGGGGAAGCATTTGTCAAACGTGCTGCTGGTCAATGCTGCTGCTGCTGCTTCTCGGAGAGCTTCGGCTGTGAGGGGGCCCGGAGGAGCAGCCGCACCCTCCTGGCCTTCGCCATCTCCGGCTCGCAGTCCTCGCTCTTGAAGCAAAATAGCCACTGGCAGGTGTCCACTTCCACTGCATGACTGGCACTAATTAGCTACTTCACTGGCAGACGTCAGAGCTGAAGCCGGGCGCTCCTGGATAGGTCTCAGGCTGGGCAGGGCTGGTGTCAGCACGAAGGAGCACTTGCTTTTCCAGCCAGCCGGAGCTGCTCAGGGTCAAGCATCCTTCCCTCTCCGGTGCCAGTATTTCTCAGCCTGCACCCAACTGCCCATGGTGCAAATTTCATGTACCTGCGCCTGGCTGGGTGCAATGCAGTCGGTGCGATGTGTGAGCTAAGAGACTTGCCAAGGAATCTGGAGCAAATCGGATGCTGTCCTAGCTTATTTTTTTATTTTGATTGATTGATTGATTTAAACCTTTTCTAGACTGTCCCTTACCGTGGTCTCGGGATGGTTTGACAATAAGACAATATAAAATAAAACACAGCATCCTAATAAAATTTTCAACCAGCAATAAAACCCCAATTAGAAACAGAGAAACAGCGCGAGTCAGAAGGGGCCTCCTGGGCCATCTAGTCTGACCCCCGGCTCCAGCCGGCTCCACTCACAACATGCCCACCATGTGCATGTCCAGCCTGTCTTTGAACACCCGCACCAATGGGGCTTCAACGACCTCCCGTGGAAGCCCCTTCCCACCCTCGGGGTCCTGACTGTCAGGAAGTGCTTCCTGGCACCCAAATGGAACCTGGGTTCCCTGAGCTTGGCTCTGTTGGAGCGCATCCTGCCTTCCTCTGCAGGGGAGAACAGATCTCTACCCACCTCCGTGTGACATCCCCTCATGTATCTTTATGTCACCATTTTTGATTAAACCAATCAAACCTTAAAACATTGGGAAAATAAAAAGGTTTTAGCCTGGGGCCAAAAAGAATAAAGTGACAGCACCAAGCGAGCCTCTCTGGGGAGCGAATTCCATAATTGGGGTGCCACCCCAGAGAAGGCCCTTCTCCAGGTAGCCACCCTCCTAATCTCCTTCAGGAAGGGCTCCAGAGAAGGGCCTCTGCACGCCAGATCTTAAGGGGCAGGCAGGAGACCCTAATCTCGATGGATATCCATGCAAATGTTCAGGTGGTGGAATGTGTGGGAAGCACTTTGAAACCCTGAAAACATCATACAAACATGGAATATTCTTAGTTTTGCTGAGGATTGTGCAAAAAGCTTCTTGGTTCCTACTTATGATACTCCAGATCTGGAAAGGTTGGCCCTGTGGGCTCCAGAAAGGGGTACCGTGCCCTGCCGCCCTCGCTGTGCTTCACCTTGAGCCCTGGCTGGTAGAGGCGGGAAAGGGCATGCCAGCCCTTGTCGAAACGCAACTGAGCAATAGGGAGGCCAGGTTCCAATTGTCCTTAAATGTCCCCATTGTGCATTCCTGGAGCGCTTAATTTAAAATGCTCCATGAGAGAGTGGAGGTAGAAAAGAGAGCCCCCTTAGTCAATCAAGGAGGAAATAAGTTGAAAAGGTTCTGGGACAGAGAAAATTTGGAGCTTTTTCTCCGGGCTGGATGCTTCTTTTAGCTTTGCTGCACAGAGCTTGGCCTTTCTGGGGACTGTGCAGGGAAGACTCTCGCTTCCTTGGCTGATTTTCCCTCCCCAATCCCTCAGGGAGCTCAACGGTCTCCCTGTGGGGTTCCATCATTTGTCTTCCTCCCCTGCTCCCTGTCACTCTGAATTCCCAATTGCTCCTTTTAGAGCTGCTCGTAACCAGGGAATATTTCATAGCTGGGCTTAGTGTGACAAAATATTGGCCGGCAGGGTGGTGTTGTTGTTGTCGTCATGATTAGTGGGGCTCATAGAAAAGTTTCAGTGGCAGCGCAACAAGGTGTAAAGATGAGGCCCGTTTCTTTCCAAATGGATCAGTGCCAGTTGGAAGACGCAGGACGGGGCTGGAATATGGCAGGAAATGTCAAGGGAGGTTCCATGGGGTGCATATATATTTACTGAGTGCCTTTGGAGGTGATGTTAAGCCAAGAGAAGGGGTGTGTGTGTGTGTGTTGGGGGTGGGGGAGATGCTGAGGAAAGCAAACCCAAAGTAGTGAAAGCAGAAGTAAAGGAGAGAAATGCAAATTTGTCAGGATTGCAAAATGCTGGGCATTGAGGCAAGTGGGATGGGGTGGGGTAAGCATTTCAATCAACATGAAGCAGTTCTGTCTGCAGAATTAAAAAAAAATAGACTCCTGTGCCTGTGAGTTTCTGCACACATTAATTTTTTTAGGTGTGCATCTATAGTTATTTTTAACTTATGGATGAAAATGTACCATCCAAATGTGACTACAAAGGGGTGCATTGTACTGGTGCATTCATTAAAAAAAGGTCTGTGTGTGTGTGGCGGGGGGAGGGGGATTGGCTGTAGCTCCCAGTTTGAAATTCCACAGTGACAAATCTGGGGGATTCTGCTTTGGGTTGTCTGCTTGTTAAGTGAACATTAAGTGGATAAGAGCAGGGTTTGGAATAGAATATTCATGTTCTGCTTCTCCGAGAGAGAATGCCATGAATATCCATCTGCGTATATCCTATTGATTTCACTGGACCTGAGCCAGGGCTGTGTGTGTTGACTGCTTTTAAACAAACAAATGAAAAGAGGGATCCCTGAAGCAAATAGAAGATACCGTCTCTCTCTCTCACATATTTGTGTGAATTAATCTGCATTCGCCAGCCGAGGAAAGGGTCAAAATACACCAAGGAGCTGGTTCATCTCAGCTATTCTTCTAGTTTCTCATATCGCCATCTCCTCCTTTCAAGCCATCACAGCTAAAAACTTGGATTCTTTAATTTTAAAGTGGAGAGCTTTCAGGTCTGATGACTAAAGCAATGGATGAAACATCTTCATTTTGTTTCGCTTCAGTTCGTCTCACTTTGTCTCCTTTTTCTGTTTCTGTTTCTGTTTCATTCTACTTACACTGATAACTGGAACTGTCCAGCCTAACCTTTACATGCACTAAAGGAGGTTTCAGGATTAGACTCTCCTTTCTGAACCGTGCGAGTTCCCAGTATCAGGGAACTCCTCCCTTTTTCCTGCATCCCTCCATCACCTCCTTTTCCTCCTGCAGGTGATTGTGGGCAGCATCTTTGAAGTCATCTGGGCAGCAGTGAAACCCGGCACATCCTTCGGCATCAGTGTATTGAGGGCTCTCCGGCTGCTGAGGATTTTCAAAGTCACCAAGTAAGTGGCAGCTTAATTTCTGGAGCCTGGTGGCTCTTTTAAACCTAGTCCTTTAAAAGTGGCTCCTACCTACCTGCCTGCCTTTCCAACACCTATTCCAAAAGCCATCTCTTTTTTACTGTATCTCTAGCAGCAGTCAGGTGTAGAAAATGCCAGTTTCGGAACGGTCATGTACCTGCCGCAGGCACAAAAAGCAGGATGCTCCTGTGAGGAGAGGCATGTCAGTGTCTCAGGATGTGGGCCTGGTCTGTCTGTATTCAAATATAGCCCCATTCTGCCCAGTAGTGATGAAAGGGGAGGAAGGAAGTACAATTCTACATGTATTTTTGTATGCAACTTCCTCTATCATGGGCATTTTTACATGGCTTTCCTTCAGATGCTCATTTTTGTGCCTGGTGCTTGAACCGAGAAGTGTGTCACAGAAATCACAGCAATGCACAGTCTGATCAAGGCAGAGAGAAAGCAGACTGGCGTCTGCAGAGCTGAGCCAAGAAACCCAGCAGGGTCCTCCCACAAACTGGATTTTGCAGACATGGCTTCACTACGCCACAGCTCCTGTTCCACTTGGGCTCGTCACCGTCTCTCTGGAATAAACATTCCATCATTCAGGCATCGCAGCTGAAGCTAGCTTGCACCTTCTTCTCTTCCATGGCATGCGACAATTTTTCTGGCTCCGATGGAGGTGCCAACTTGTCCGGTTGATGTTTCCTCCAAGTCGTGATCTTACCTGATTTGTCCCTTTTAATTAGCTGCGTTGTCAATCCCTGCCCAAAGGGTCATTTAATTATTCTTCTCACACAGCAGTTGCCTTTTTCCTTACGTTCTTAAAAGCAAATGTTTTATTTGATCACAAAAGAGCAATTGCAATACAAATAAATGAGCACATTCTCATTCTTTGCTGCTGACAGCAAACCGGTAGTTAAAAGGTTGGCCAGGAGGAGAAAGGAAAGCGGCTAGCTTTGTAATGCTGTAGCAGTGAGTGACCAGGTAATAAGTAATTAAGGAGCCAGCTCAGCAGCTAGAAGGCCTTTAGTGATTTAAGGCTGCTATCTGAAACACACAGCAAGCCATTTGTCCAATTTGGAGTTGCATCTAAGCAAGTGTATATAGGGCTCTGCTTATTAAAACTTATTAGATCAATGGATTGCTGTGCAGGATAAGAAAAACGTTGGGTTTTTTTAAGGTGCATGTGCCAAATTTGTACTTCCAAAACTTACACATGCACCAGAATTCAGTGTACTTTCAAATTCAGTTGTAAAAACCCGCAGACACAAATGAGGCTATTTCAGAAAAATGGACACTAAGTGGATATATTAGGGGAAACATGGACAGAAAGATGTTTTAAATTTTCTAAATTGCTTAAAGTGTGGGTTTGTGGAAATGCATCAAAAAGTGCACAGTGAAATTGTGTTCTCTTCCTGTGTGGCACATGGGATTCATACAGATTTTGGAATGAACAAAAATTCTTCACAGTTCCATGTGGAAATAAAAAAAAAATAACAGGTGGAACAGGATAAAAAGTAACAGGTGGAACTGAGCTTGATGGAGTCATCCTTCCCTATTTCAGTAGGTGGTGTAATGGTCTGTTAATTCTGCTTCTAGAAAGCTTATTTATTTATTCGATTTTCAGCCTGCTCCATTAGCCACATGACTCCCTGGGTGGCAGGAATGTTGTCCATGGGGTTGGGATGGGTTGGACATGACTTTGCGACTAGACAGAGACATAATTACTAGCTGGTGTTACCTGTCTCTCTCTCACGGTCAGACAACAAAGAAGAGGGAGTTTTTTTGTCCTCAACAAGTTTGTGTCTTATTCTAACCCTCCTCCTACTAAGTCTTATATCCATTCCGCTATTTCCAGAACCAACAAGAGCATCTATCTTGGAAGTGTGAGTCGGAAAGGGAGGAATGGTATTCGCTTTGGAATCAGCTTCTCACCAAGAGAGCTCCATTCTTTAAAAGCTAGATTTTTGACTCTGCTTGTTTCTTTGGTCCTTGGCTCCACTCGTCCTTTGAGTCAGTCTGATCAGTCAATTAATTTAATAAATAAAGCCTTTAGTTAGAAGGCAATTGTCTTGGTCTGTTTGGAAGGAAGAGGAGAGTCACAGCCTGCACAAAACACGTTTGGCCCCCATCTATCTTGAATTAATTTAGCCACTTTGCTGAATGAAGTAGCACAGCCAACTCGCCGTGTCCTACATCAGCCCCCTATTTTCTTCTTTGAAGAAGAAACCTCCTTCCCGCAGCTCTGTGATATGTCTGCTCTTGGCTTTGAATCCTAGGTACTGGAACTCTTTGAGGAACCTTGTGGTTTCCTTGCTGAATTCAATGAAGTCCATCATCAGCTTGCTCTTCCTCCTCTTCCTCTTCATCGTCGTATTTGCCTTGCTGGGGATGCAGCTCTTTGGAGGACAGTAAGTCCAGCTCTAAGTGCCCTCCAGATCCTATCGGTCTTTCGAGTATAGCTCAACAGTCTTGTGATTTATGGAGGTACACATGCATTGTGGTGGGACCCTGTGATGGTCGGGCCTGAATAGAAGGAGCTGTCCAAAGCACCTGGAATAGACGACAAACGCTGAGGTCAGCCTGTAAGAGAAATCCACGTTGGATGGGGCTACCAGTGGTTCCCACCCTTGGGTTGAGCCCCAAGCTTTGCAGAAGGACACAACATCTTTAGAACAAGCACCAGAAGGGGGCACTCAGCAACTCAAAGTGGAATGAGTGTTGAGCGGGAAAATGAAAAACTGGGTAGGAGAGAGAATTGGAGTGAGAGATTGAGAGGAACATGCCCGACAAAGTGGAATGTGAACCAAGAACACACACTCCACACTGCAATATTTCATTGCAGGTCCCCTTGTTCCTCTGCAAGCCAGTCGCTGAGTCGCACAGAGCAAGAGGTGTCTAGCTTTGCTTGAGAGGCTCCCACAGGCATTGAGTAGGCTGTTCGGTGGAGCTAGTTTTTGGGTCGCTCCTCAAGATGCTTTTAAGGTTCTTGTGTGTGTTTGCACTGCCTGACTATGGATTTTCTGCACCTTCCTAGGTTTCATTTCAATGATGAAACTCCAACCACCAACTTCGATACCTTCCCCACTGCCATTCTTACTGTGTTTCAGGTAAGGATGCTTGCTTGTTGCCAGAGAGACCCCTAAGAACCTGTGCAGGAGAGAGATGGACAGTTTCTGCGTTTCAGAAACCTTGAGAATTAATTTGAAGGTGCTCCTATCCTGAAGCTGGCAGTCAGGAAATCCAGTAGCAAGATGGTCCTTGTTAGGATGACTTCAAATAAATCCTATGGCTTACTTCTCACTTGGCTTTCCAAGCCTTCATGTATACCAGTGTTTAGTAGACCCATAAAAATGACTGTTTTTAGGAACTGTTGTAAGCTGCCCGGAGAGCTGTGGCAATAAATTGGGGGGGGGGGGGAATCCTAGCCAACTGGAAGCTGGGCAGAGGAGTGCACAAGAGCGCTCTCTCTCTCTCGCTCTCTCTCTCTCTCTCTCTCTCTGGTTACCTTTGGCAACCAGGCTAGTGCTTACAGCCAGGGCAGGGTAGAGGAGAGATTTGGACCAGGGGCTCGCGTCTCTCCCTCTTGCCAAGAAAGGTTTGTAGCCTGCCTCATTAGGCAACCGAGTATTTCGCTGGGGAATAAAATGAGCATGCAGTGACTGCGTGATTGCCGTTATCCATACGTGATTGAGCAAGGGACTCGGCAGGAGCTACAGGACTCTGCGAAAGAACTGGAAAGGTTGCCCCAGATATTTTGCAAGCACAATAGCAGGAAAGGATATTCAGCCATATCCTCTGGGACCAGACCCAGCCTGTGGCTTTCTTTTGACATAACATCGCAGCCCTCAGCTTTCCTGCCCCCCCCCGCCCCCACCCAGGGATCCTGTGGTCCTGTCTGTTTCAATGCAGAACTAACAACCAAACATGACCTGCTTTCCATCTTTGCCTACAGCTCCCCAAATTAATGAGGACAACAGCCCAGGATGGGCTGGAGGTCGTGGAGTTTCTGCAGAGTATAATTGGAATATTCATCAGGGAGGAGGAGGTATAAGGGGGAAATTGTGGCTTTCAGCTGCACAGGGAGTGGGGGAGCCACACGCGTGAAGGGCTGGATCCTGCTGCTTTTCCAAGGCAATGAAGCAAGGGGGCACTGACTGCATCCAAAGGGCCAGCCCATCCCTAGGGGGAGTGCCCGGAGGTGCGAGAGGAGGTGATGTGGGGGCTGCTTTTTGCGCAATGCATCCTGCCCCCGGTCCTGCCAGGCTTTCCAGGATGAAGGCGAAGGGGGTGCGTGCAAGGGTGCTTTTGCCCACTGTTACTGCTTGCGGAAGGCCCTGCCTGCTCTCAGAGCTTTGCAGAGCACGTGATGCCAGGAGCTTGCCCCTTACAAACTACAATTTCACCCAGAGGAGTCGGCCAAGGGAGAAGCTGCTGTTTCAGGGAACCCTTCTCATGATCTCTGCATTTGGACATCCATCCCTGCATGTGATTCAGAATCCACCAGAGGGATCGAAACCAAAGTCCCAGTGCACCAATCCAACCTGATGCCTCCATCTGTTCATTATTATTTATTAAAAGCTATTCTAACCCATCTGCCACCAGCATCTGGGACAGCTTACAATAGTAATCATAACTGGCAGCCAACATGGGTCACTGGTCAGAAATGATAGGGGTATGTTCTTTCACATCTGGGGGACACCAGGTTGGTGAAGCCTGTGCTAACCACTAGACACCCCTGGCTGCCTGCAGGCCTATACCACGCTCACAGAGAGATGGGCAGAAGGCAGGGTGCAGGCGTCTGGGATTTCTGCTTCTGGGAATCCTTACCAGCATGGCCAATGTCACGGGTGCTGGGAGCTGAAACCCAAAATAACTAAGGTACCTTTCAGCCTATCACTGCACCGCTGCATCATCTTAGAAAACCTGCACAGAAAGAGGGTTTTCAGGATTTTCAACAGTTAGGAAAGGAAGATGCAAGACATTCACTAGCTAGTGCAGTGCAGTGCAGTGGTTAGAGCATTGGCTCAGAATTCAGGAGACCCAGGTTCTAGTTCTAGTCCCCACTCAGCCATGGAGTGGGACTTTGTAGTCCAGCCACAACCAGGGGGCTGCAAGGCTCCTGACCTTTTTTCTTCAGCAGGAAAACCAATTTGCAAATTTGCTAAACAAATTTCCGGTGAGCTCGGAACAGCTCCCTGGTCAGAGGCCATCCCACGAAAAACCCCGGTGGCTGATCGCTGTATTTTGATGGCCAAGGCACCGAGCAGAAGGCTGCCATGTTTCCCTCTGTGACTCACACTCTCTTTCTGCTGCTCTTAACTTCACAGATTCTAACTGGGGAGGACTGGAATGCAGTGATGTACCAGGGGATCGAATCCCAAGGGGGCGTCCATTCAGGAATGTTCTCTTCGGTCTACTTCATTGTCCTGACGCTCTTTGGTAACTGTATCCTTTTTCTGCTGCCAAAATGTGACTTGCTAATGGTCTTTTAAGTTGCACCATCGCTGGTAAATGCACATTCAAAATCCACAGCGACTTGCTAATGGAGAGTTGGTGCAAGTTACTGGAAAGCCATTAGCTGCAATATTGATTTATTTGTGAAATGTGCTTGTTTCTGGGGTGGGGGGGGGCATATCCTCTAGCTGTCTCAGACCTCAACACCTACAGCCCTGTTTCTGCAGTAATAAGCACACACTTGCTTCCTTCACCCCGAAACAGTGTATTTTCTTGGCGGTTGTTTTTCCAAGCATTGGCAGCTCCCCATTACCCTCAGCGGTGGCTTTTCTGCTTCCACAACGTCAGTTTTGCTCACATTTGTAAAACCTGTGGGGCAAAGTAGACGTGGTGTGAATTGAGCGCAATTCTCACGCACATATTCTCCCATAATTAGCAGCTTGGGGCACCTTTCTTAGGATTGTACGCTCAGGGAGAGCCTGTTTGATTTTCTCTCCCTGCCTCAGCTCTGACTAAAATGCTCCCTCCAAGGTCACTGTTTGCTTTGTGTTGCAGGTTCACACAGGTCCGGGGCCACCTTCCCCTGAATGCTAAAAAGCTGCTTATTTCAAGCACAACTATTGAATTCAATGACTTTGAAACAGCCTGGACTTTTAAAACCAAACTGTTATCCTTGTAGCAACCCCAAGAAGTAGGTTGGACTGAGAGAGGGTGTCGTCCCTGCATGGGTGAGTAGGGCTTTGAATGCTGGTCTCTCCATCTAAATTTATTTATTTAAAACTTTTCTATGCTATCCCATACTTAAAAGTCTCGGGACAGTTTACAACAAATTAGACAAAACAATGAGAATCCAATATTAAAATAGAAGCCCCCCATTAAAACAAGTTAACAGTTAACATCCTGGGAGAATAAAAATCCAATGCTTTAGCCCAGTCTTCCCTGACAAGAGGACAAGCACAAGCAGATGTCCAAACATCTGGAGAGTGCCAGGTGGGGGAGGGGTGCTGTGCCCTCTACACAGGAGCTGGGCAGCCTTCCGGTTTGTGGGCTCTCCTTTGTGCTTTGAGTTAGACCACTTGCAAGCTGGTGGCTTTGTGATCGCCTTTCCTGCTATGTGCAGCACACGGGGCAAGGCCAAAACGTTTGGAGTTGTTAGTTGCGAAGTCGTGTCTGACCCATCGCGACCCCATGGACAACATTCCTCCAGGCCCTCCTGTCCTCCACCATCCCCCGGAGTCCATTCAAGCTCACACCAACCACCTCAGTGACTCCATCCAGCCACCTCATCCTCTGCCGTCCCCTTCTTCTTTTGCCATCTATTGTTCCCAGCATTAGGCTCTTCTCCGGGGAGTCCTTCCTTCTCATTAGGTGGCCAAAGTATTTGAGTTTCATCTTCACTATCTGGCCTTCTAAAGAGCAGTCAGGGTTGATCTCCTCTAGGACTGACCAATTTGATCGCCTTGCGGTCCAAGGGACTCGCAGGAGTCTCCTCCAGCACCACAACTCAAAGGCCTCAATCCTTTTGCGCTCGGCCTTCCTTATGGTCCAGCTTTCACAGCCATACATTGCAACTGGGAGAACCATAGCCTTGACTATACGCACTTTTGTTGGCAGGGTGATGTCTCTGCTTTTCAGTATGCTATCTAGATTTGCCATAGCCTTCCTCCCCAGGAGCAAGCGTCTTTTAATTTCTTGGCTGCAGTCCCCGTCTGCGGCGATCTTGGAGCCCAGGAAAATAAAATCGGTCACTACCTCCATTTCTTCCCCATCTATTTGCCAGGAAGTGAGAGGACTGGGTGCCATGATCTTAGTTTTCTTAATGTTGAGTTTCAAGCCAACTTTTGTGCTCTCCTCCTTCACCCGCATCAAGAGGCTCTTTAGTTCCTCTTCACTTTCTGTCATGAGAGTGGTATCATCTGCATATCTGAGGTTGTTGATATTTCTCCCAGCAATCTTGATTCCAACTGGCGATTCATCTAGCCCTGCCTTTCTCATGATGTGCTCTGCATATAAGTTAAATAGGCAGGGCGACAATATACAGCCTTGCTGAACTCTTTTCTCAATTTTGAACCAATCAGTGGTTCCGTGTCCAGTTCTCACTGTTGCTTCTTGACCTGCATATAGGTTTCTCAAGAGACAAATAAGATGGTCTGGTACTCCCATCTCTTTAAGAACTTGCCACAATTTGTTGTGATCCACACAATCAAAGGCTTTAGTGTAGTCAATGAAGCAGAAGTAGATGCTTTTCTGGAACCCCCTAGCTTTCTCCATGATCCAGCGTATGTTGGCAATTTGATCTCTAGTTCCTCTCCCTCTTCGAAATCATAGAAACATTGAAAAAGAGCAAGTCAGAAGGGGCCTCCCGGGCCATCTAGTCTGACCTCCGGCACCAGCCGGCTCCGCTCATGACATGCCCACCAAATCCTGCCTGTACTTCTGGTAGTTCTCGGTCCACATACTGCTGGAGCCTAGCTTGTAGGATTTTGAGCATCACTTTGCTAGCATGTGAAATGAGTGCAATGGTGCGGTAGTTTGAACATTGTTTGGCATTGCCCTTCTTGTGGATCGGAATGTAAACTGACCTTTTCCAATCCTGTGGCCTCTGCTGAGTTTTCCAAATTTGCTGGCATAGTGAGTGTAGCACTTTAACTGCATCGTCTTTCAGGATTTTGAATAGCTCAGCTGGAATGCTGTCACCTCCACTAGCTTTGTTGTTGCTCAGACTTCCTAAGGCCCATTTCACTTCACATTCCAGGATGTCTTGCTCGCGGTCAGGGACCACCCCATCGTGCTTATCAGGGATGGTAAGCTCTTTCTTGTGTAGTTCTTCTGTGTAATCTTGCCACCTCTTCTTAATCTCTTCTGCCTCTGTTAGGTCCCTGCCATTTTGATCCTTTATCATGCCCATCTTTGCATGAAATGTTCCCTTCATATCTCCAATTTTCTTGAAGAGATCTCTGGTCCTGCCTATTCTATTGTTTTCTTCTATTTCTTTGCACTGTTCATTTAGGAAGGCATTCTTATCTCTTCTAGCTGTTCTCTGGAATTCTGCATTCAATTGTTTGTATCTTTCTCTTTCTCCCTTGCCTTTTGCTTCCCTTCTTTCCTCAGCTATTTGTAAAGCTTCCTCAGTCAGCCATTTTGCTTTCTGGCATGTCTTTTTCTTTGGGATGGTTTTAGTTGCTGCCTCTTGTACAATGTTGCGAACCTCCATCCATAGTTCTTCAGGCACTCTGTCTATCCGATCTAATTCCTTAAATCTATTTGTCACCTCTACTGTGTATTCATCCGGGATATGATTTAGGTCATACCTGAGAGGCCTAGTGCTTTTCCCTACTTTCTTCAACTTAAGCCTAAATTTTGCCACCAGAAGCTCATGATCTGAGCCACAGTCAGCTCCTGGTCTAGTTTTTACTGACTGTATAGAACTTCTCCATCTTTGGCTGCAGAGCACATAGTCAATCTGATTTCTGTGTTGACCATCTGGTGATGTCCCTGTGTAGAGTCATCTCTTGGGTTGTTGGAAAAGAGTGTTTGCTATGACCATTGTATTCTCTTGACAAAATTCCACCAGCTTGTGCCCTGCTTCATTTTGTACTCCAAGGCCAAACTTGCCTGTTATTCCAGTTATCTTTTGGCTTCCTACTTTAACATTCCAATCCCCTATGATAAGGACATCATTTTTTGGAGTTAATTCTAGAAGGTGTTGTAGGCCTTCGTAGAACTGGTCAACTTCAGCCTCTTCAGCACCAGTGGTTGGGGCATAGACTTGGACTATTGTGATGTTGAATGGTTTGCCTTGGATTCGAACTGAGATCATTCTGTCATTTTGGAGATTGTATCCCAGTACTGCTTTTCCTACTCTTTTATTGACTATGAAGGCTACTCCATTTCTTCTGAGGGATTCTTGCCCGCAGTAGTATAGCTGATGGTCATCTGAACTAAATTCACCCATGCCTGTCCATTTTAGTTCACTGATTCCTAAGACGTTGCTGTTCGGTCTTGTCATCTCTTGTTTGACCACATCCAACTTGCCTTGATTCATGGATCTGACATTCCAGGTTCCTATGGAGTAAAGATCTTTGCAGCATCGGACTTTCCTTTCACCTCCAGATACATCGGCAACTGAGTGTCCTTTCGGCTTTGACCCAGTCGCTTCATTCTTTCTGGCGCTACTAGTACTAGCCCTCCGCTCTTCCCCAGTAGCATATTGGACACCTTCCGACCTGAGGGGCTCATCTTCCGGTGTCATATCGTTTTGCCTTTTGGTTTTCATGTCCATGGGGTTTTCATGGCAAAGATACTGGAGTGGGTTGCCATTTCCTTCTCCAGTGGATCACACTTTGTCAGAGCTCTCTGCTATGACCTGTCCGTCTTGGGTGACCCTGCACGGCATAGCTCATAGCTTCATTGAGCTACGCAAGCCCCCTCGCCACGACAAGGCAGTGATCCATGAAGGGGAACGTGTGGAGAGAGATGGGGAAACAAGCCATGGTGGTTACGTAGTCCCCAGTGGTTGTGCAAACCCAGCCAGTGAGCTTTAACAGAGGATTTTCAGTCAGATGCAACCCAACCTTTCGCTTTTACTTCAGAACAAGAACAGACTTGCTAAGAAGCCTTGGGATTGAAACTGTTGGTCTAAAATAGGGTTTCTGTCAAAGAGGAAGGAGATAAATTTCCAGCTTCTGCTTCATTGTCTCCCCTGAATTCTTCCTGTATGCCCTTCACCCCCAACCTCATGCCATCTAGATGTTTTGGATGACACCTGCCATCCCTCCTCCCTTGGCTGTGCTGGGTGGGGCTGATGGGAGCTGTAGTCCAAGCCTCTGGAAGGCACCGGGCTGGGGGAGTTTGCCCTATTCTAATCAGCAACAAGCAAGAAAAAAATATTGATTCATTCACTGGCATGGAGGGGGCCATTAATTACCCTGACCCCTCTGTCAGGAAAGGTCCCTACTCTGCAAAATACAAGGCAGCAAAACTCTAGAATTTTTGTGTGCTAAGTGCAGACCTGCTGTTGTGTTAATTCCCTTTTGCTTCCACCGTGTGCCCTTGTCTGGAGAGGCTTCATTCAAATAATATGTTTCCGCTTGCAAGTAAATTGCAGGTCAGCTGAGAACGGGTTAGGATATCATGGCAACATTTATTCTCTCGAGCATGCCGATTAGATCATCCCTTCGCCAGCCTCTTGTGGCAGATGAAGCTTCCCAAGCTGTCAGATTTGGGGACACCATGCTGTGCCCACACACAAAACAGATTCCGTGCCTTTCCAACGGATAATTCCTCCTGAAAGTCCCGCTCCAAGAAGGAGACTTAGAAAGAATTATTCTTCCTGTCTCTTCCATTTTCGTGTCTGGGTATTGATCATGCCTGTTAGGTCCCAAGGGAAGGGAGGGGGCTGGTCGGACTGCACATGCCTCCTTTGCAGCTTCCACGCATCCTTGGTACCCTGCACCCCCGCCTTCACTGCCCATGTCTGCAAAACTTTGAACAACTCCTAAGGCATCACCCACACCAGCAGGACTGGCTGTTGTGGAATCACAACGCAGCGAGCATTGCTGTCTAATTCTTGGGGACTCTTGCGGGTGAAAATGGCGTTGGCTGCCTGCAGTGGAATATCTGTGCGGAAACGAAATGTGCAAATGAGGGAAGCCAGCCTCCCAGCTTTCCCCACTCCCTCGTTAAAGGTTTATTCATAGTATGAGAGGAGAGCCACTCATACTATGGACCATAATATGATCCTTGGTATGGACCAGAAGAGGGCTTTTCAAAAAGCAGCAGCTACTCTGTAGGATTCTTTCTGTGGAACAGTGGAGGCATGGTGAGGTTGTTGGACTGGGGTCCAGGAGACCTGGGTTGAGTCCCTGCTCTGCCTTGAAGCTGCCTGGGTTACCTTGGGCCGGTTTTTCACACGTGGTAGAAAACAGCCAAGAATCAGACCCATTTGAGCTGTGTAATCATCTTCCTCCCAAAGGCTTTCAGGCCTAGAACTACAAAGAGGAATGCCCAATGTTCTTTAATGTACAGCCTGAAGCGGTCATGTCTGTACAGCCTAAAATGTGATCTTGTATAACTGATTGAGAAAGAGGCAGTGTAATAGAAAAAGCGAGTCAGAAGGGGCCTCATGGGTCATCTAGTCTGACCTCCGGCCGGCTCTGCTCATGACATGCCCACCATGCACATGTTCCAACCTGTCCTTGAACACCCTCACTGATGGACCTCCACCACCCCCTGTGGAAGCCCATTCCACACCCTCGGGGTCCTGACTGTCAGGAAGTGCTTCCTGGCACCCAAGTTGAACCTTGGTTCCCTGAGCTTGGCTCCATTGGAGTGCGTCCTGCCTTCCTCTGCAGGGGAGAACGTGTCTCTACCCACCTCCGTGTGACATTCCCTCATATACCTGGATGTCACCCACAGATCCCCCCTGAGTCTCCTCTTCTCCAGGCTGAAGAGACCCCATTCTCGCCTAATGTATAAAGACACATCAAACATCCCAGAACCTGCAGTAATTTTTCCCTTGGGAAGCATTTCAGACATAACTTGATTTGGAGGAAGCAAAACCCTAGTTGACTTTTAACATGCCATCTTCAATTAATATTGGGCTTAGATTTAGGCTTGGGCTTAGGTTTAGGTTGTCTCTGGACAAGACTTGTGGATACGATGTGTTGAGGTGCTGTGCAAATTATTCCGTTCTCTTGGGAATAATATAAATAGTTACTTCAAAGATAACCAATATCCATTTCTGTCATACCTTTCTACCTCCAAGGTGGCTGAAAAGGTGGCAATCAATATGAAGGAAAGAGAGACTTTTTAAACAATGCAGTGCTGAGTTAAGTGGGCAAGAGAGACTTTTTAAACAATGCAGTGCTGAGTTAAGTGGGCTCCATGATGGAAAATATCCATCTTCCAGACATTGAACGGTGATGCTAATTTGAGAGGGTTCCAATGGTTTCTTTGAAAATGCCATGAAGATGCATGGTTACAATAACCTGCCCATTGTTGGGTTGAATAGACCCCAAAGTCCATTTAAATCCACCCCTGAAAAATGTCTCCAGTCAAAGCTCTCTTCTATATAAAAACCCTCTTCTAGAAATAAAAGCACTCTTTTCTAGAACCTTGGGACATGTTTCCTGGAACGAATCCCCAAGGTGGGGATTCCACGCTCCCCCACCCTAGCCTTCCTCTCTAGCACAGTGGTCAGACTTCTGTATCTACTGAGCCTGTTCAATCCTCAGTGGATATTCCAAAGTTTCTCCACTTCAGGGCTTCTCTCTTGATCTTTTTTTATCTTCCATACATCTTGGTGTTTCCTGAAGGCTGCTCTGGGTATGGGAGAGGGCATTTTGGTTGCTAAGCAACAGCACTCATCACCCAAACATCAGAAGAGAGAGAACCAGTGAGCCTGCAAGTTCTGTTGTGTATTTCCAGCATTCCGGTTATGGGAACACCCAATAAACAGCCAGCCCGGAATTCCCTCTTTGATCCAGCAACTAGATAGATCGACAGATAAAATTGCATTACAGTCAAGGAGCAGCTCAATTCAAATAAATAGATTTTTTTTAAAAAGAAGAAAATACATTAAAGGTTATCGGTCATAAAACCCCAGTCAGATTAGTAGATACCACAACACAATATACTGCTACTATAATCCACATCCGTCATCTTGAATAAGTGGCATTCCCAGACTTAGTCTCATCCAGCTAGGTAGAATCACACTCCCTCGGAATCCTTCTTTGGACACCCATCGCAGCTGCAAAGAATTTAGCAACACTGTATTTATTATATTAATTAATTAATTAATTAATTAATTAAAAGCTTTTCTATCCCATTCCCTAGAGAACATCTTGGGATGGCTTACAATGAATGATATATCCAACTGTATGTTAATGTCAGATTAATGTCAGACATAAGTACCGTATTTGTGACAGACTTACTGCACACACATATTCGCTCTATAAGACGCACAGACATTTCTCCTTACTTTTGAGGGGGGAAAAAGTGAGTCTTATAGAGCAAAAAATATGGTATATAGAGCCAGTGTGGTGTTGTGGTTAAGAGCACGGGACGGGGACTCAGATGATCTGGGTTTGAGGTCCCGCTCAGCCATGGAGCCAACTGGGTGACTTGGGCCAGTCACAGACTGTCAGCCCAACCTACCTCACAGGGTGGTTGTTGTGGGGATAAGATGGAGGAGGAGAATGCTGTAAGCTGCCTGAGCCCTTTGCAGGAAAAAGGCAGGCTATAAATCAAAAAACAAACAAAAATAAATAAATTAAAAATATGCTGTTGGACCGTACAGCCCAAGAAGTGACTCATCAGTGGGGAAATGAGTGCAGTTCGAATAATCCTATAGAATGTACACTGCCCCATGACTAAATGCAGCTCGGACTCCAGGATCTCACACTGCAGTGTGATGAAGGAGGCTGTTGGCGCAACATCTAGTCACATGCAGCTTGAGGTGTGCAGCGTTGCACAACTCAGGCAACGGTTGGGTACCATGCTGCTTGCATGATGCCTCTTCAGTCTTGATGAGGTGGTGCTCACATCAGGGGCATTTGGTCTCGGATCTAGATAGTAGTCTGGGGCAGAGGGGAGAACACAGGCAAAAGCCGGGTTCGAGTTTCAAATGAGGATTCCAGAAAATATGGGCTATCGGAGACAGGGCCTTTCAGGACCCTGGACAGCAGCCAGGAGACACCAGTGTGTTCCATGAGGCGGGTGGACACTTGCGACCATCCAGAGGGAACACCTAGTGCTCCAATCAGCTGTAGATGGCATTGGGAAGAGTGAGAAATGATGGGATTTGTAGGCCGAAAAAGTGCTTGCTAAAAGAGTTTGGTTTCAGGTTTTGTATCTTACTCTTCTCAGGACCAGCTATTCATTTTGGGCCCCGTCTCTGGCTGAAGGATACCAAACTCTCTGTTCTATCCTGGTGCCTCACTTGCTGTCACTTTCCAGGATGTTCACCAGAGATATGTCTTTTTTTTGGGGGGGGGATTATTTTTTGAAATATAGATTTTGAGATATTTTGCAGCACTGAAGCATGTGGTTCCCAACACAATTCAGTCTCTCCCCATCTAAGCTTTTCCCTTCTAAATATACAGTAGACTCTCAACTATCCGGCTCATGACTCTCCGGCCTCTGTACTATCCGGCCTAGTTAAAAAATGACTATCAATGAACAGTAAAATAAGTTTAAATAATTTTTGTAAGAATTAAGTCTACATTTTACGTTAATGTTTTGTTTATTTTAAAAGTGTATGTATTCATACTGTACAGTCTACATGATTTTATGTTTCCTCCAATTAAGTTAGACATTATAAAATTTATCTTAAAATGTGTACAATATTTTTATCCTTGGATATCCTTTTTCTGTAATCAATTTTTGAAACGTACAGTACAGTACATAACAAACATTAAGTACTGGCCTGTACTAAGAGATCAGAAAATATGAATAAGAGCAGGTTTCGGTATAAAAAGGGTGTTTTTAATGGCATGGGTGGGGTAGGAAGTGAGCATTTATAGAACTCCGGCCTATCCAGCTTTTTTGTTATCTGGCCTGCCCTTCTGCCACATTAGGCTGGATAGTTGGGAGTCTACTGTACAGAATTCCCCCAGCAAAGGAGCCCTCGAGCCCGAAAGATGTTGGGTTGTGCAATTTTGTCATAATTGCTTTAAACTGAAACTTGACCAAACCTTTCTCTGCACCCTTCAATAGATGATCTTCACCCAGCTCTCTTTTGTGTACTTTCCCTCTGCTAGGCTGTGCCCTAAATTCCAGCTGGAATCTGTCTCTGTTTCAATACAATGGTGGATGCTGGTTACACATACGACCATCCTTTTCCCGAGAGACGTTCCCTCCAGCTGCCTCTCAGCCTTATTAACCGTCAAGCAAGAAGTAATAGAAGAGTCAAGAAATGAAATTTTAAGTTAGCTGGCTAAAGAGGAAGAAGTGTGCCCTGTTATATATATTTGAGTACAAATGGGCATGACATGAAATAATGAGATACGATTAAGGAAAAGTAGAACATCTCAGTGAGGTGTACAGTTAGAGCTACTTGCCGGAGGCAAGAAATATCCAATTTCCTGGCTTAGGATATTTCAGCCTGGACTCAGATGCCATCAGTCATGCATTTAGAGGAAAATATGCAGAGCTGGGTTAGGCCGAGGTTGGAGGTAGATTTCAACATGGGATTTATTTTGTCTCTTTCTTTGCAGAGAAATGCACCCAGGAAGATCTGAGTTAAATCAAAATGCTACGGGTTTGACTGAGATTTTGTCATGCTTAGGGGCGATCCAGCAAGACCAGTGAGCAGTGAGTTCGCCAGGACTCCTTTAATCCCCATTCACTTCAATGGGTTTTGCTTCAAACATGGCGGAGTCTCAGCCAAACCCAACTTAGGCTGCAACCTGGAATCAATTTACTGGTTTGGTTGATGAATTACAGACTCTTACAGAACAGGCTAAACAGGCATTGCTGATGTGTGCTTAATATTATTTTTAATCCAAGTACTAAAAATAGAAGGCCCTGTAAATGCTACACCATCGTAGCAAATATTTCCTTTCTGCTCTCAGGAAGCCAAATAATCGTTCAGAGTCTAAAGGGGTATTTAAAACCTCTGCTTCAAAGGAATGATTGATACTTGTGGTGGATGGAGAACTTCTGGGCAGCTAGGAATGTACTTCCCCGACATTTGAGACCGAGTGCCATTTTTACTGTGATTGGAAATAAAGCACCCCCTACACACACGTGTGGGGAGGGCTTAGCCGACTCAGTGAAAACCGCAAGTTTTGTAAAAATGCAATTCTTTTTTCCCCTCTTTGTTTTTCTAAGAGAGCGAGAGAGCGAGCCTAAGGGGGCAGCCCTCCCCCGCCATCCCAGGCAAAAACTGTTCATACACACTCGCAATGAAATGCCGGTGGCTGTGTAGGTTGTGGGTGCAAAAGAGAATGGCATGAAGTATTGAGAAGAAGGCCTGGCTAGCTGGCTGCACAACAAAGAGGAGCAGTTTATGCTGCAACTTTTTTTCGCAGGTCCCGCACACCAGCCTTCCTTTGCTCAGGAACGCAGTTGTGAGCTTAATTTTCACTCACGCCTGCTTTTGCACCTCCCTTTTATACTTTCTTGTAGCAACCAGCTGGCCAGAAACTAAAGTAAATCTCTTGTACATCAGTCGCTGCTGGAGCTTGGTACTCTGCCAGTTAGTTTATAATTTCCCTGCGCCGCCCTCCCCACCCTTAAACGAGCTGATTCTGGCAAGACGTGAGGCTCCGTGGATGGAGCGTGCTGGGCAAGATCCAGACGTAGTCATATGTAGAGCTACAGAAGTCGGTGTGGCAACCTGAAACAGAAAGAACTCACCTGCTAGTCCATTGACACCAATCGACGTGGGAAGATCCTTGTCCTTAATATTTAAATTGTTTATCCAGTGCGGTGTAGTGGTTAAGAGCACAGGACTGGAACTCAGGCGACCTGGGTTCTAGTCCCCAGTTAGCCATGGGGCCAGTGGGTGATTTGGGCCAGTCACAGGCTCTCAGCTCAGTCTACCTCACAGGGTTGTTGTTCTGGGGAGGAGACTGAGAGCAGGCAGTGGTGTAAGCTGCTTTGAGTTCTTTTTTGAAAAGGAAAAAGACAGGACATGAATCAAAACCTAATCAAATAATTTGTCGGTAATCTAGCCAGTATTTATAGAAGAGGAGGAAAAAAGGAGCTGATTTGGGATCGTGCAGCAGCCTTCTGCAACCTGATGCCTTCCAGCTCTTTTGGAGCCACAACTCCCAGGATTCCTGATGGTTGGCCACACTGGCTGGGGCTGATGGGAGTTGAAGTCCAAAACAGTTGGGAAAAGCTAACGTGCAGACAGTTTTACAAACTGTAAGATGCATTGCTACACCAGTTTGGTTCTATCATTTAAATCATCCTCAACCAATGAGATAATTTCAGTAATTTTATTGCCCCCCAGCAGGGTAAGATTTTCTCCATCCTGGACTCTTTCATTCCAGTAAGTAGCAATGAGACATCATTTCTCTTTAAATCAACCATATTGCTGCTTTGTTCCCGTACTATTGTAGTTCTAGCTTGGCCATGGATGGCTCCCCCACCCTCCCATTCTCCTGCACCATTCACGAAGAGCTGGTGGAAGTGATGTGATGACTGATATCGCTGTCCCATCCATGCTGTAATCTGCTGATGTTTGTGGCTGTCAGATAATAGGAAACCGCTTCTGATATTTCCTGACAAAACCGTATTGTTGGCATATCTCGTGTGAAGGTGCTTTTAAGATCCTTATCCGCTGAATCAGACACGCTCCTGAATGTCTTCTTGGCTATCGCTGTGGACAACCTTGCCAATGCACAAGAGCTGACCAAGGTGAGTGTCAGAGCAGGGTGGGAGCAGGTCCTTTTGCAAGGGTCGGCAGGAGAAGATCTGCTTGGCACCACTTCCCTTCCTGCCAAGGAAGCTAGTAAATTTTCTGGAAGCTCTTCCCGTTCCATTGGAGAGAGAGAGAGCTGCTTTCTGAGTTAAATGCTATTGAGCTCAACTTAGATCAGTCCAGGACAGCCTCTAGTTTCTTCCTGAGTCTTTTCTGTGCAGTGGTGAGGAAAATGAAGACGGTCTCATCACCCACACACCTTGTTCCAGGTGAGCAATGCCATGTAAGAAAAACCTTGCTGGGTCAGTGCCAGTCAGGTGCCCTTGGGAAGTCCATGGACAGAACCTTCTGTCCTCCAGCACCCAGCAAGACCAGAAGGAAAGCCCTGGAGATATACCTACCTACAAGGTCTCACCTTCTGAAATGCTTGGCAACCAATACACCTTGGGGACGGAAAACCACATGGGACGCGGTTTCCTCAGATTTGGGCTTGGTTCTGAGAGTTGAAGACAGTAGAGGCCAGGATACGTTTATGTGCTTGCCTTTTCAGATCATGGTCTGCCTGAGCTGGGTTGGCAGTCAGAGAAATGTCTGTTTACATTGGGAGAGGGGGCGTATTAGGATTGCAGCATGTCTCAGGGATTTCCCTTACAGGGCAAGGATTTACTCCACGCAAGGAGGGATCAGGCTAAACCAATGTGCAGGCATTTTATACGTTGCTGGCCCACATGTCTCCTTACACAGGGTAGCTAACAGCAGCCCAACCTTTGGGATTTTGACCGCTGTTGAAACCCTCCATTCCCCTATGGGGACAGGGCAGTATCCTGTGGAAAGGTTTTCCCTGTCCCAAATCAGTCTCATTTCCTTCCTTTTTATATAAAACCTGACAATATTTTTCTTCTTGGGGAATGTATTTTCTTTAGGAGGAGCCTTGGAAGATTTGAGAAAATGCCTTAGCTGACAGCTAGCAGTGGCTCCTTGGAGCGTAAAAGTGTGTGTGTTTGAGAGAGAGAGAGAGAATGCTCAGCTTGGCTCCTTTTAAATTCTTTAAATTTCTCCTTTTGCATATTTCAGAAGCCAACTGTAGTGGGCTGGCTGGAAAGCTGACTTCGTTAATGTTTGTGGTGGAAGGCAATTAAAAATAGATAGGATGAAAAGCACTGAGAAATCGTGCAGCTTTCTTTGAAATGCTCTCTGTTGATTTCAGAGCATGGACCCAACAATCACTAGGGCTTTTCAGAAGAGAAAGTGTGTGTGAGTGTTTTGGGGAGATCAAAGCAGTTCAGTCACTAGCACGGCTAGCGGAAACACCGTGCACGGCCGAGTAAATATGATCATGCACACGCAAACATTCCGAAGCGAATGGACCTTTGACAAATACCTTTTAAGGCTAATCGAGTTGCCAGGGAGTTAGTTTCCTTTGATAATTACATTTTAAAGCTCATCAAAATCAGCACTGTGCACAGGGCCAAAGTACAGTAATCAATCGGAGAACAGCTCCAAATGAGTCAAGTTAAGCAAGGCACTGTAACATATTCCTCACCCACTGCTTTATTTTTACAATTTCCCCTTTGTTCTGTGCGGATCACTTTGCAGGCATTCTTGTAAATACAAGGTTGAGCTGGCCACCAAAAGGATCAAAGGCTGGGGCTGATGGGAGTCCTGATCCACCTTCTCCGTATGATGCAGAATTCCCACCTATAATGGCTTGCCATGTGGTGCGTTGCTGGCCATGAGCTTACATGCTAGCAAAAAAGAATTAGAAAAATGTATGAATGAGGAGAGCTCTAAGTTGAACTCTGATTCTTCTATGGGACCTCTCTGCTGGGACGCAGGATATGACGGGGAACAGCAATGGAAGAAGACTTTTCCTCTGCTGTCTTGCTCATGGACTTCCATCATGCACCGCCTTTCTGGTAGTCTTATAGGCATTTCTTTAAAAAATAGGGAATTGCATTGTTTGGAGAAGTGCAACAACTAAACTGCATTCCTGTCCTCAGATTAGGTCAAGGAAGGTCAATTGCATCAGTTAGTATGGAAACGTGAATTAATGAATTGATCCACCATAGCTAATGAGGGACATGTTAGTCAGACTGAGCAAAAGAATCAGGCATTTATGTCATGGACCCACTGGAGGAGTCCTCTTAAGAAGGAGGATGTGAGTTCTCTGAGATGACCACCACAGAACAGAACAGCCCATGTTAGAAGACCAGGAAATGCCTGGACCATCAGAGGAGATGGCCAGAAGTCCATCCCAGAATGGTGGCCTCTCCAGAAGCAGGACAGTGGAACCCTTGTGAAAGGAGGAGCCGAGTCTGCCCCATGAGTAGGGTGTGTCCCAGTGGGCATATAGTGAACTGTGACTGAGCCCGGAGTGGAGCTCTGGAAGTTCAGCTCACATAAACCTTCAAGTCCAGCCTAGCTATTGCTGAAAACAGCACCTTGCTCTTAGCTCCACTACCACATGCCCTTGTTTCTCTGACCTCCCCCCATGACTGAACCTTTGTGCTACCAACTTTTGGGGTCCTGCTTGACTCTACTTCTTGGACAACATTTGCACCTGCCTGCTTATCTGTATTTAGACCTCCCTCTAGGACCTCCTCCTCCTCCTCGGTAAGGCTCTGCCTTTGAGCATTGCTTTGGGCCTTGTCTACTGGTTCCTCCTACCTAGGACTGCCCTTTTGCTGGACCAAGACTTGTGGTTTGACTGTAGCCACTGGACTTGCTCCTTGATTGGTCTAGTTGCTGCATCTGACTCAGCCAAAACTGGGCAGTTTAGAAACTCTGGGAGCACAGGCCACCTGGGGCTGTAAGGGCCACCTCTAACTATTCCATGAGAGGTGCTACAGCAACATGGGTCTCAAACCAATAACTCGCTGAGACCTGCCCTGGGGACTCAGGGTAATAAGTCTGGGCCAAGCACAAGAGCTTCTGTTTCGAAGTCCCCTGCATGCTTTGCATTCATCTGTTAAGAGCTGATTCCTATAATAGCTACCGGCACTGGCTTGCTCATCAATCCAAGCTGGACTGACACCTCCACATTTTATCCTCCCAGTGAATGACTCTCTGGGGACACGCGGGGTGTGTCAGAAGGTACAGCATCGAATCTCTGAACCAGCCCATTGTCTAGCGACGCACCGATAAATCTACTGGAGGATGGCAGCTGTGAAAGATTGGCTTTGTGTAATGGTTTAATGGCCCATCAGTCACTGAGCTTGGCTTGGGTTCCTTCTTTATGAACCACAGCGAGGATCTGCACATTCCATTCCATGCAGCCCCATTGGCTAAAAGGAGTGGCCACACTGGATTCCTACTGGCCAAATGATGCTCTCATGGCTGAGCTATGCAATTTTTTTTCCTGGAAGGAAAGAGAGACCCAGAACGAATTTTGATAGAGAAGAGCAATGCCGCCGTTCAGCATTTTTTGCCCTTTCCCAAGGATAAATGATTCGGAGAGCTTTCCGGTCATTTTTTTTCTCTTCCATTATGTGATTCATAAATTTAACTTCTATACCACCCAACAGCCAAAGCTCTTTGGCTAAGTTCACTAACAGGATCAAAATAGAATAAAACCACTATATTTTTAAATTCATAATATGAAAAGTTTTTTTTCAAAAAACAAAAGGTTTTACACTTATCATCTAAAACAATATTTAGTATGGAATTAGACCTGTTAAAATAGTGGATGTGGGCACACCCATATAGCCGTTGGATCCCTTTGAACAGGCTTAAATGCAGGTCATTTAGTCGCCTGTCTTAACGGGGCACTGTAAGGATGACAAAATTAGCGCTAGGTGAACCTCCAGGGTAGAGCATCCACCAGCCTTAGCCCTTCCTGCTCCCTTGGAGTTGGTTCTTGGGGGACTATCCCAGTTGGCAAGGGGTGCTTTTTTGTTCAGCTCTGAGTTCTTTAAAATAATGGTGCATAGTGGAGTAGAGGTAGCAGTTGATAGCTTTGGTACAAGACAGCTTGTTTTACTGCTCTGTCGTACAATGTACGGACTAGACTTTTCCAGTAGTTGCCTGTTTCTGCTGTGGTTACCATCAGGAGAGGGGACCAGTCCAGAAACTTCAGCCCCCATCAGCCCAAACCAGTATGGCCAAAGGCTGGGAATGCTGGGAATATCAGTCTGAAATATCTGGAGAACACCAGACTGGGGTGTGGGGCAGCTGTACAGCCTGGTTGGACACGCACAAGCACACATGTGAATGCACACATTGGTGTGCGTTGTGTTTCATGTTGCTGTCTCATGGACCACGCTGTATTAGCCGTATTCTGAGTCTTTGTTCTAAAGGAAAGGTAGGTTGTAATTGGTTGGGTACCCTGATTCATCCCATTTTTGATCCTATTTTTATGGGGTGTGATTTTCTCCCTTTGTCCCTGGGGTCCGTCTTCTGTGGAACATCCATAGCCTCTCTCTCTTGTAGCTCTTCTAGGATCCATGCTCTGCTTCTCCAGGTTGCCCTTTCCTTTAGCGCATCCAGTAGCCTTCCTCTTGCCTTCCACCATATTTTTCGCTCTATAAGACGTGCCTGACCATAAGACGCACCTGGTTTTTAGAGGAGGAAAACAAGAAGAAAAATATTCTGAATCAGATGGGCACATCATCACAGGCACATTCCCCATCACTTCCCCAAGGGCTGCACATCCGACAGACTTACTGCACACACTTATTCACTCTATAAGACGCGCAGACATTTCCCCTCACTTTTGGGGGGGGGGGGAAGTGCGTCTTATAGAGCAAAAAATGTGGTATTTTTCTTTTCCTCTGTCAGGTGGGTGGGCCAGTCCTTTGTCCCTCCTTTCCAGCGATCCCGATTAGTAGAATTACCTTAAAGAAAGGAGCGAGTCCACTGAGTAACACATTCTCTCCTGTGTCTTCCACAATAGGATGAAGAGGAAATGGAAGAAGCGACCAATCAAAAGCTTGCCCTGCAGAAGGCGAGGGAAGTCGCAGATGTCAGTCCGTTGTCGGCCGCTAATATTTCCATTGCTGCGTAAGCGTTTATCTTACGATCTTGAAAACACGGTTCCACTTTATGTTGTTGTTTGTGTCCCCCTAAGGTTCTTACTGATTTGACGAATGATCGAGTTGTTAAAGTTCTTATTGATTCTTATAAGAATCAATCTCCCTCTTGCACACTCGTGAACACTGGTGAGCATCTTGGAAAAGTGGCATCGATTCTGCCCCCAAACTTTGAAGAATCAATCAGGGTTCCAGCTCCTGAAAAGGGAGGGACGCCCCCCCCATGGGGAATCCCCCACTCCTTTTGCTTTCATTTGGAAAGGCCCACCCCACCCCACCCCACCCCCCATGTTCTCACCGAAGCGCCATTGCGCATGTGTGTGTCACCTGGGAATGCAGCAAGAATGCCTAGACCACATGACATGGAAAGCCAGAGGGGAGGGATGCCAAGGAGGGCAGGCCGGCCCTGCTAAGATGAGCCCCCACCCAGAATGAAAGGCAGTGTGGTGTAGTGGGCAGAGTGTTGAACAAGAAACTCGGGATTACAAGGCCCACTCACTGAATGGCTTTGGACCAGTTTGGCTACCAGTCTAGCCTGTTTCATGAGGCTCTTGTGGGAATGCTAATTGTGCCTCTAGGTTCTGAGAATATAGGCCTGTTGGTAGCAATTGGGGAAGACGAGGAGCAGGCTTTTGGGGGCTTCCCATTTGGCTGTCTGGTGGACCACTCTGGAGACAGAACGCTAGACCTGATCTAGCAAAGCTCTTATGATCTGCTCTTCTTCCAAGGAGTTCCGGTCACAGGGTACGTTGTGAGAGAGGCTAGACTGAATCGCAGCAGCTGGTCCAAGGTCTTCCAGTGAGCTGGGCTGTTCCGCATCTTAGTCTGTCTAACCGCCATATGGCATGACCTCATGTTGTGTCATACCTAGTCTTTTGGACTCTCATGCCAGACTAATGGGTCTAATAGTCCTAAATGCAGGGCCAGAGTTTTAGCCCTTTTCCGCTTTGCTCTATTGCAACTGATACTCTGTAGTATGTGCTCATAGAGTTATCATGACTGCAAGCTTAAACATAGCAGCCATGGGTAACCTTACATATTTTATTTGAAACATTTGTAAGCTGCCTTTTAGAGCAAACCTGTCTTCAGAATTATCATTTTGCAAGACATAAGCAAGTTAAAACCACAAAATGCTATCCGAATACTAACCAATAAGAACCAGCAATAACTTTAAACCAGGAATGTATATCCCAGTAAAAACCATTAAATTGCACACACAATCACAACTGGAGCCATATTGCTTGTGCTGCAGTTTAATGGAATCTTTATTTAAATGAAGTACAAAGCATGAATTTGTCTCATCTCCTGTTTAAAGTCACCTAAGTGGGTGGACTGGCTTGATTCGCTTTTCTTTTTCCAGCCTTAAGTTGGTTTCATCCAGTTTCTCCATAAACGTTCAATTTTAAAAAAGAACCCCACAATTTCCCCAAAGGGGAAATTGGCACCCCTTTTCATATGCATTTCTTCTAACAGTTTCATTTTTCTATGTCATTTCCCTTAATATACTCATTTTCCCGACTACAGTGAATTTGCATACTATTTCCATTAATTTACACATTTTATGCATTTAAAAAAAATTAGGAAATTGCATCAAAAATTGGGGAAGGTGCAGATTTCTCACTTATTTCATGCAGGGATAGTTAAAGAGCTAGCTCAGCAGGAAAATATGAGCTTAATAAATCGTTTCACCTTTAATCAAACAGTAAATGAAGGGTGTAACTCTAGACGCGTTTAGACATGCACATAGCAGTGATATACAAGGGAGACTATAATCTGGACAGCAGTCCACACCCACCCATGTGGAGAGAAGCTCTGCAGACATCAGATGCGTAGGGACCCTTCCACATAAGCCAAAACGGTGGCTGGTATGTTTAAGCATGTGTCAAGAGTGTTGGTAACGGATGCGTTCACCCATGCCTATGATAGAAGCATAGAAACAGAGCGAGTCGGAAGGGGCCTCCCAGGCCATCTAGTCTGACCCCCGGCTCCAGCCGGCTGCGCTCACGACATGCCCACCATGCACATGTCCAGCCTGTCTTTGAACACCCTCACCGATAGGGCCTCAACGACCTCTTGTGGAAGCCCATTCCACACCCTGGGGGTCCTGACTGTCAGGAAGTGCTTCCTGGCATCCAAATGGAACCTTGGCTCCCTGATATTGTCTTTGGAAGTGGATGTGGGTTTGCATCTCCCTCCCTCCCTCCCACACACATGCACGCACGCACGCACGCCACTCCTGGTTTCCTAGAACCAAACACTCCACATTGTGCCACTTCTGAAACCTGGGGCTCTGGTTCGTTTACCCCTCCTGTTCTCACATGTCCTGCAACAGGCCTTTCCCTGTTTCCTGCTTGGATGCTTTGCAGGCGTAGTTTGCAAGAGGTGCAGAGTGTTCTACGAAGTCCGTAGCTATAAATGTATTTATGTTTAATAGTCCTTGGATCCCATAACAAGCTGGATTGTCCTTAGGGAGCAGCGACTGCTCCCAATTCCCCAATACCTGCTGAAGCTGCCAGAGCAGTGGCAGTGGTGTTAAATAATGCTTGGACATGCATCTTGTGCCCAGATATGCCTGCCAATGCATCTTCTCATCTTGCAAAAAAGGGGCTTCCCTTTTCAACCATTCATCTATTAGGTTTTTAGTCCACCCCATCAGTCACAATGGGCAGGTTGCAAATCAAAATATACGACCGGTGGTGATTTTGAACTTGCTGTCGTAAACTTTTTTGGCATTTCTGTTGGATATTTCTCCATTGCTCTGTGGCCTCCCTGATCTGAGAAATCTCCATGGGAGGACCTATTCAGGATGCTACCTCTGGCGTTAATGTGAAGCATGAGAAGTCAGGGAGGCAGCAGACCACTGGAGAGGTGATCGGACAAGAAAAGATGGCACATACCCCTTGGCAGCTTTGTAGAGGAGGGACGCTCAAGATGGATGGGGCATTCCCTTACAGGCCATTCCCAAAGGACCCTGGGTACCACACCGTTGGTCCAAAGCAGAGGGTCAACCATGGTGAACCGTAGCTTCAGCAGGCACCACTCCCCGTGTTGCCGGGAAAGTGTTGTTTGGAAATATTATGGTGCAAGACACTGCCTTCCTTTGGGGACACTCATTCTTCCATTTTTTTTATTTTTGGGGGTTTCTCCCTCTTTTCCACCCCACAAGCACACTTCCAAGTTAGCGTTGGCCTTGGTTTCACTGTTTCATGAGGTGAATTCAGAAGATTGACCTTCTGTGGCTCCTCATCTCTTATAGGGATGGGCAACATGTGGCCCTCCAGATGTTCTGGCCTACAACTTCATGATCTCTGTACTCTCTAGGGCGGGTGGAAGTCACAGGTGGAGCACCTGGCATGTCACACCTAATCTTCCCCACCCTTGTATGTCACACAAGGGAAGGTGATGCATGGCAGATCATGGATTGGGACCCTGGGTGAATGGATGCAATGCATTGCACAGTACAGGATGCGGCTATCCTAGAAAAAGGTCAAGAAACATCATCTAGTCCAGGCGAGAGTAGCAAGTTGGTCAACTGAGAGGGGACTGCCTGATGCCAGTGCTTTCTAGTCTGCTTTTGGGCCCACCTCAAGGAGTGGGTATTAACTTTTAAAGCCCTAAATTAGGGATAGGTTCCCTGATGGTTCATTCTTTTCCATATATACCTACCTGGATCCTAAGATCAACATCTGAGGCTCTTCTCATGGCACCCACGCCAAAACAGGTGAGGTGGGTGACTAGTAGATCGAGGGTCTTCTTAGTGGTAGCACATAATATGAGGACATCCCTCCCTAGAGAGTAAGAAATGGGTGCCTCTCATAGGATCCTTTGGGTGCCAGGTGAAGGTCTTTCCATTTTTGGTCTTCCTCATTTAAGAACAGACTTTCCGCTCCCTACACTGCTGTTGTCTTTTGCTGTTAGTTTACCTCCATGGCCATTTTAATTTGCCTTAGTTTTTAGCATGTTGTATAATATTTAGCCATTTTGTGGGTTTAACCTTTGCTTTGAGAAGTGGTCCTGAGCAAGTTACCTGCAGAAGTGCCGGAAGTAAATACCAGAACAATCCTTTGGCCCCACACCATGTCTAAGAGGGCCGTACTTTCATCCCCAGCTCTACGATGAGAAAAGAGCTCTGATCTTTCTGATTTCCATCCCAGGATTATGTACTTGAACCATCTGCAGCTACCTGGAATCTCATCACCTGCTGGTTTTTCAGCAGAGACACCAGGACTGAACTTTTGCATCTTCTCCACATAGATCAGCTGCTGTTCCCAACTTGCTAGTACCCATCAAGAGAATGGCAGCTTCTGCTTGGGTTGAGCTTAGTCTATGTGTTTGGGAAGTGCTTCCTCCTGGGTGGTAGAGAAATGAGAGCAAGGGCAGGATCTTTCCATCACCTGCTGGAACAGGAGGCCAGTCTACCCTGAGATTCAACAGGGAAAATCTTTGTGAGACGTATGCCACACAAGCTACATTAGTAAATAGTCCGATGGATGTGAGAAGACATCCCTGGCTTCCTTCTAGCTAAATCACTGCTTCAAAGAAGAGAGAAGGGCACTGCATGGATTCTGCAAAAGCATTCAGTTTGGGCAGGGTTCCAGAGACTCTAGAATTTCTTTGCATCTGCTGGGCCAAACCTCATTAAATTCTGGGGTTTCTGAAACTACTTGGGTAGGAGACTTTGGCCTGGTTTGTCCCAGGGTCATTTTGCCCTTGGAGGCACTAGAGTCCACTTCTCCAACGGTTCTCCACCTTCCACGGTATGGAACAATCTGTTGCTAAATTAGCATATGAACTAGAACTATGTAAACCTGTCCTCACAGTAGCGACTGTTAGCATGTGTGAACAGTATTGACCTTTTCTGGTGCAGCCTTTTGCCGATGAGCCTTCCAAAGGGTTGGGTCTAGCATGCGAAGAGAGTATCGTCTTATCCTGGGACTCTACTGCCTTTATGTTAGAAATGTATAGGCTGCCCCACCCACAGGAAAAAGGAAAATTTGAACTTCCTGGACATTGCCCTTCTTGGGGGTTCTGGGATGGGGCCGGTTTACTGCCCCATTAAAAGGGAGAGATAATCTAAACATTACAATTGGAGGCAAACATGAGCCAACTGACCATTCTTTTCAGATGCTTGGATCATCTGTCCGATGGGATCCCTTAATGTCTTCCCTTTCTTGAGCGTGGACCAGTTGGTGCACTTAGACCATTGGCTTTTCATATATACATTTCTCTGGGGAGGGAGAGTGTTTTTCCCCAGGCTCTGAGCTGCAAGCATCCTCTCCCCTTCCTTGTTAGACCCTTCTCTGCCGATCCGGAAGAGGGTCCTACTCAAACAGGTAGACCACCCCACTCTCAGAAATATATAGGCTCTCAGATATTGGAGATGTATAGTGCAGATGTCCCTTGTCCCATGACCACTGTGCCTGGACCTTTATTTAAAGCTTTTACGTACCATCCTCCACTAAAAGCCCCAGGATGGTAATGCAATGAATTAAAAGTACAGCATCAGGCATCACATTCAAATCAAACCCCATCTTAAAACACTTTCAGTCACGTGTTGGAGAACCGGGAAGATGATAATATCACAGAGTTGGGAGCAACCTTCATGTAGGCCAAGCTGCTTCAGATGCAGAACAATGGCTTCTAAAGCCATTTGTGGCCCTACAGAGATTCTGACCTGTCATTTCCACTAGCCCCAGAAGTGTAGTTAATTGTGAAAAACGACAATATCTATAGGCCATTACCTCCAGGAGGCTACAGGTTGTCCACCTGTAGGCTGCAGGCACTTGTCCTGCTTCTGCTGAACTTGATCAGCATAGCTACTGTACCCTGTTCGGAGAAGCAGGAGGATGCTCTGTCTTGGGAATTCTCAGGAAAAGGATTGGCAGAGAGCAGTCGTATTTTTATCTTTCCTAAAATAGGCCAGGGGTAGGCAGATATCCATCTCTGGGAGCGCAATGCTGGTTTTTACTAGCATCTTCTGATGCATCACAGTCACATGCTTAGGACTGAAGTAAGAGTGGAGCAGGGACTTGTAGAACTCTGACTGAATAGGCATCAGGCCACTCCTGTGCAAGACCCCCACCTTGCCTCCTTCAGCTTCATTCTACTCTACCTTCTTCCTACCCCCAATTTGTACCCCCCTGCCCCCAAGAAAGGCAGATGGACAAGCAAATGCTTGAAATACAGGCTGGACTCCTGCTTATCCATCTGTGGTGTTCCAGCTCCAGTGTTTGAGCTCAGACAAGATCCTACTGCTGCTAAAGTATGTCCTACAGCTTCATCTATGGAGATTGATTATTCAGCCCTGTTCTTAGGGAAAGGGCCTGAATAGAACTGGCCTTTTTACGGGGCAGACAATTTTTAGTGTTGTGTCCATGATAAATGGTTGGGTATTTGTTTATTTGTATTAGGTTAGATTCAGACTTAGCAGTACTTCAAGTAGAGGGATTGAAATCCAGGGGACCGGACTCAAATAAGTCCCTTGATCTTGATGGGTCTGCTCTAAATTAGGTCTAAGCCTGGATCCAGCCCGTTCAGTCTTTCCTGCCAGGGAGCAGGAGACGTACTTCTGTGCTTTTGTGTGTCAGTTTCTATGCACCTTGGCTGGAGATGAAGAAAATGTTTGCTGAGACGTCTGAGGAGGAAGCATGACTTGGGCCTCACAACCTACAAATGTTGCTTATTGGAAGACAGCATTTTGAGATCTCTTGGTCAGCCTTTTGATCCACTGCTGTACAGTTTCCATGTTTAGTTTTACTTAACTGTATTGTCCTTTCAACCAGTGACTTAAGACTCCCACCTTCTGCAGTGCATCCCCAGCCTGCACTGAGCGGGACCCGGAACCCTGTCTGTGTCTCCCCTCTGAAATTCGCCGAAGCATTCCCGAGTTCTCTGGAGGTTTAATCCCACCCCTTTTCCCTCTCACTTTTTTGTTCTTCTGTTTCTTGCATGTGCAGTTTTGTAAAGCAAACTCGAGGTACTGTATCACGCAGCTCGTCGGTCTCCAGCGTAAATTCACCGTGAGTTGCCCCTCTGTGTACAATGAATGGATGGATGATATATACCTATACAAACAGATCTCTCTCCCCCCGCACCCCGTCGCCCCATTCCCATCCTCCACCTCCCTTTGCTTAGATGGTTCACTCCATTGTGGAAACAGAAAGTGAGTAGCATTGCCCTGTAAGTGCTTGTGAGTTGCTTCAGAGCAATTCCATCGTGCGGCTCCCCCTTCCTTCCCCTCCCCCTCCCACTCCATGTGTTTGCATGCCCCCTCTGTGCTCTCCTGAAATCTCCCCCCCCCCCTTTAATCAGTGTGTCTCATTCTGTGGCCTGTCTTGATTCCAAGTGATGTGCTTAGTTTCTTGTCCCACTCCTGACGGATGGATGAGAGGGACGCAGCCATCCAGCAGGCGGGACTGGGGAAACCGCTGCCATGGGACACTTGCCTCCACTCCTCCTGGGTTCAGGCTGTGCTGTATCAGAGGATGATGTGTGCAGAGTTTCTTGGCTTTGCTCATCCAGGTGCTCATCCACTGGGCAGCTGCTGCAGCTTGGAGCAGGGCTGGGAGCTTCAGAGATAGACCTGCTGGGGAGAAGGGCCTTTGGAGGTGCCCAGTGGTGTTGATGCCTCAGCTCAGCCCTGGCACCAGGAACTGGGATGGAGGGGCAGAGCCCTGGAGGTCAACGCAACCGGGCAAACTCAGAGCTGTCATTTCTAGGAAAACCTGATCTGGAAGTCCTCACAGCCACGTGAGCTGAGAAACGGGATGGGGCCAGGGAATCTTTCCAGGAGCTTTATTGTCCAGAAAAATGGTGCTTGTCCCGTAGACCCTGGTGTTCTGTCATCCGGGGCATCGGGGATCCAGCCTGGTTCTATCCCTGGCAGCTGCAGGCAGATAACCTTGTCGTGTATGGCATGTGGTCTCCACTGAAAGGGCCAGCCGCTGTGCAACAACACAACCGTGCTCTTGCGAAGCTCTGTATTCAGCCTGGACAGCAGCAACTTGTGGTGAGTGGGGGCTCAGGTGAGTCAGCAGGATGGAGGGCCACTTGGGTGTTTTTGGTTAGCAGCAAAATGCCGGCCAGTCCTCTGGTGCTCACAGTTCTGAATTTGGCAGAAGCATGCCACTGGAGACGTCTGAAACAAGGACTGGTGGGGGGATTCCACAGCTGGAAAGACTGAGAAGCCTAGAGTGGCAGAGTTGGAAGGGTCCATGAAGGCCATCAAGTCCACCGAGGACGCCACGTGACACCATCCCACTCAGATGGCTGTCTTCAGGGACTGGTGGTTCCGGGCAGTCTCGGCTGTGGGAGCGACCTGAGCCAGGAGCAGGAGGACAGGTCTGGAGCCAAGCATAAGCAAGGACACAAGAACATGGCATAGGGAGCTTGTAGCTGCAACAAGTCTCTGATGGAACAGGAAGCCCCCTTGAAACCCTCCTGCCCAAGGGCCAGATCCTGAAGGCCCTCTGGTCCAAAGCTGATGCCACCAGTTCGGTGGTTCACCATGATGCAGCAGATCGCTGATCCTAGCAACTCCTACAAGGAGTCTTAGACTCTGTCCTTTCTCCTGAGGATCTGAAGCAGGGACCATGTATTTAGTCATGGAACTGTTGCATCATTTGTTGTCAGAACAAAATGCAAGAGCTTTGGGGCACCACCTGAACACCCTGAGGCAGGATTTGCTTTTTCCTCTCTTTTTTTTAGACCTACATCATTATACCAGTAGATACCAAGAAGGGCGTGGAATGGCCTCTTCTGCCAACAGTAGTAGTTGTGTAGTTCACACTCAGGCAGCTCCGCTGTACAGTCGCATTATTTTCAACACAGTCAAAACACATTTTTTCTGTCGAACAACTGATGCAGGAAGGATTCACTGCTTTTCCCTCATTTGACCAGGAGCAAGTTTCCCCTAGAAACACTTCCAAAGTTCTCCACGTTCAAGTTTTGCCTGAAGTTTTGGCATTTCAAATCAACTCACCTTGTTCCTGAAGTGGAAGCAATGGATCAAGCATTTTTCTTTGTTCCTTATTTTTTTATCATTGTTCTCAAGCCCTGGATGTACCAATACTCTTGGGCACTTTGCCACGTGTTTTCAGTTCCTTTCCTCCTGTCCATCCCATCTCAGTTCAGGTTTCAGAGAGAGAGTTTCTAAAAATTCAGAACTAGAGTGTATATTGTTGGCTGGAGCTTTCAGAACTCTCTCTTCATTTTCCTTTGTATTATCACTCTCCCAACCATCTCACATCATACATGCGTAATGTAAATATACGCACTGTTTTAAAAAGCAACAGCCTAGATACGATCATGAACATGGGGCCTGCTAAAATTTGTAGATAGGAATGGACGCGTCAATCTCTTCCCAGCCTTGTCAGTTTCCTTTATGAATGGCTCCTTCATAAATCTATTCTGTCCCGTTTTTGCATTGATTTGTGATTTTAAAAAAGAACATAGAAACATAGAAAAAGAGCAAGTCAGAAGGGGCCTCCCGGGCCATCTACTCTGACCTCCGGCACCAGCCGGCTCAACAACATTCATATTTCCAATAGATACTTGAATATGAATTTTGTGAATATGAAACACACAATTCGGTCATGCTGTGAGCCAAAAAGAAGGGGGAAATGCATGTGGTTCACAGTTTCATGAGCACTTTCCTAATTCTGCCCTTTCAAAACAGTGTATGAACTCAGGATATGTATGTATCCTTCAAAATTCATCCTTTTCTGAACTTTGCAATGGAGTTACCTGGATTCATACAAAAATGTGCTTCATATAAAAGAAATCACTTACATAAATGTTGTAAGTAAATTAGCAAAAATTGCATGGATGAGAATAATTTGTACCAAAAAATATGCATGAACTTTCATGCATATTTTTTTAAACAATCAACCTTCAGGATGAACTTAATTTAAGATTGTTGGATGGGGAATCCAAATTCAGGACAAACTAAGTTCCAGGCTGGGAAAGTGAGAAAGGGAGAGGAACCCAAATTGATAAATCAATTAATCCCCAATTGGTAGATGTTTTGATGATGATGATGATGATGATAATAAAATGATTATTTATTATACCTACCTTAAATGATTGAAATTTCCCACAGAATCAGATTCTAATCTCACAAGCTGTTGCAGGTACTCCCGCAATACCGCTGATGTGATTTGGGGTGTTTACAAATCATGCGAATTCCAAAATTCCTGTTCTTACAGAGAAGGCAAAGAATGGCCAGGGAGCTTGTTAATATCAGAAAGATGCTGCTGCATTAAAGCCCCAAGTAGTCTTTTTAGAAGCTGTGGGTTCTCTCTCCAGTTGTCCCAAATCAAAACATACAGGAAATCTCTTTGACCCTTTGAGTTAATTGCCTTTTGAAAGACTAATCTGTGCTCTTTAATATAGGTGGAAAAAACCATTGAAAGCACAGTCCGATGCATGATCAGGAAGGATAGGCAGCCCACGTCCTCCAGTGTTTCCGGGTTGCTTGGAGGCGTTTTCCTCCCTCCTGCCATTTCAGCAAGCATGACTGGCCATGCATCAGACTGCAGCTTAAGACAGTAATCAGATGCACAGAAAGCCACAACTCACCACACACATTACCGTATTTTTTGCTCTATAAGACGCACTTTCCCCCCCCAAAAGTAAGGGGAAATGTCTGTGCGTCTTATAGAGCGAATGTGTGTGTGCAGTGAGTCTGTCGGATGTGCAGCCCATGGGGAAGCGATGGGGAATGTGCCTGTGATGATGTGCCCGTTTGAGTCAGAATATTTTTTTCTTGTTTTCCTCCTCTAAAAACTAGGTGCATCTTATAGAGCGAAAAATATGGTATATTCCCAGAGGAGTGAGCTCATTGGCCTGTTACTGCAAAAACAGCCTTTCCCCACCCCACAAGACAATCTCATGGCATCTCGAAAGTTAGCACGTTTAGAATGGCAGGAGCTTGTTCCCAAAAGCTTATATCTTAAGGGACTAAAGGCCTGGTTTCGCTTGTGTAACCCTGCCTGAAAAGTAAGACCTGGAGCAGGGGTTCACTGGCAAGAAATTAGTTTGTGTTTCCCTCTTTGTGAAATTCACTCCTTGTGGAGATGGGCCTGCGTAATCTCTTTTGGCAGCCAAGGTGTCAAGGTCTTGCTTTGGAATGTTTGATCCTCTGTCCTGGAGATCTGATTACAAGAACCCTAAAATTGACAAAGAACAGACCCATGGGGTGGATCAAATCATGACCCCCCCCCCCGCCGTGCATCCCCCAAAGTGACTCTGTGGAGGAAAAGAATTCCCATCGTACAAGCAGAAGTGTGCTTTGCAGACCGACGTTGTAGAACAAACCAAAGAATTAAGCATCAGTTAAACTTTTGCATAGCGGTAACCTTTAAAAAAAAAACAAACCAAATTGTTGAAAGGGGTCTGCTTGCTCAGGCTGGAAAGTTAACACACACCTTCATTTGTTGTTGGTCTTTGTGCTTTCCTTTTCTGCTGCTTTCATGGACCTTCTGTAACTCTGGTTCTTGATCACGGGCTTGGGCTGGAGCGTTCTTGGCTTTGTTTTTCTCTTACCCACTTGGGGATTTGGATCTAAGCTGATGAAACCAGACAGCCTGGTCTACAAGAGGCCTGCTTTCACAGCCTGCAAATGTTTGTTTAAACTAAATGTCAGTGCTTTTTTCATGGCTTGGGAACATGGCATTCGACACAAAAGCTTACTTCGTGGTGGTATGTACCAGTACGCAACACCCGGTGGCCACCTTTCTCCTTCATGTGGTAGTTACCTTGAAATAAAAGCAGCAGGCCAAAAGCACGCCTTTGAAAATGACTAACCCTTTCCTAGACTTCAAATGCCCCCCATCCCAAAGAATCTGATGGTGTTAAGGTGCAACAACACCCTGGTTAGAACATAGATGTCCGCAAGCACTAGCCAGGCAGCAACTAAAAGTCTATATCCACACCTTCCAGGTATATAAGTCTAGATACTAGAAGCTCTTTACTCGGGGCCTTGGTTTGTGATCCTTCAGGAGCAAGGGGATATGAGGTGGAGATTCAGGTCAAGAGGTTTGGTGCTGGATTGTCGTGGATGAAGTTCTTTATATTGGTTCAGATTGGATTTAGTCACATCAAGATGGCTTGTTCCACCTTATCATTCCCGTGATCAATGACACGAAAGAGAACAAAGGAGTTGGATTAGGGTGCTGGGATACAGTTGTTGGGATGCTACAATAGGGCAAGGTTGTCAACAGGTGGTAGTGGGGCAAGGTAAGGCCTTTGCAACTGTCACCTTTCATGGTGAAGTAGGGAGCATGTTCTGGCATGGTTTTGGTTCCTCAAAGAAACTGATTCCAGAAGTCCCTGGGAAGGGACCAAGAAATGCTGTGGTTTTCCTGCTGGCTTTTCCTGCTTTAGTGTATCCAAGCAACCATTCCACCATCTTGCCCATGATCATTTCGCTGCAGCCGTGCTCACATCACTGTTTGGTCCAGTTGTGACAGTAATTACCTCTCTCTGCTGATGCTCCTGTTCCTCTTGTCTTCTCCCCCACCCCCTTCCCATGACCCTTCCTCTCTCCCACCCCCTTCCTTTCTTCTGCAGCAAACAGCAGAACGCCTCCAAGTCTAAATCCGTCTGGGAGCAAAGGACCAGCCAGATACGGATGCACAACTTCCGGACCAGCTGCGAAGCCCTGTACAATGAACTGGACCCGGAGGAGAGGATGCGCTACGCTAACAACTTCCACATCCGTCCAGACATGAAGACCCACCTGGATCGGCCCCTGGTTGTCGAACCGAGGAGCGAGGGTCGCAACAACAACGTCAATAAATTGAGCCCCGTCGAGGTGCAAGAAGCCCCAGAGCAAGCGAAGGCTCTTCCGGAGGAGAGTGCCGAGGGTGTGCGCAAGCACCACCGGCATCGGGAGAAGGACAAGGCAGGAGAGCAGGAGAAGAGCCATGTGCCCAAGGAGGAGAACGGAGAGTCTGGCCCAAACCACAAGGAAGAGCGTCCTCGGCCCCACAGGAGCCGCAGCAAGGAGGGTGACGGTGGCGGGAAGGAGGGGAAGAGTGAGCGCAACCGAAGCCAGGAGGGCGGCAGGCGCCACCACCGCCACGGATCGGTGGAGGAGGGAGCCGAGAGGGAACATCGGCGGCACCGCAGTCACCGCCACTCGGCTGAGCGGCAGGCCAAAGAAGGCAACGGAAATGTGAACGGGGCCAAGACGGAGCGCCGTTCTCGGCACCGAGGAGGGTCCAGGCCTGGGAACCGGGAGGGCGAGCCAGGCTCCAAGGGAGAAGGGGGAGAAGAACCACACAGACGGCACAAGATACGGCACAAGGCCCTCTCCACGTACGAGTCACTGGATAAAGAGAACGGGGAGAAGGAGGGCGACCTTGGCGAGAAGGAGCTGAGGAACCACCAGCCAAGGTGAGTCCGCTGGGTGGGGAACCCTGCCCTGGAGATGGTGCTGGGTTGAGCGAGGCCCGTGCAGTGGAGGCAGGCTGAGCAGCGAAGTCCACGCTTGGGAACCAAGCGGTTCTGGAGTTGGGCGTGTGTCCCCTTAGAAAAGTGGGGCAAGGAGACTGCATAGGACTGGCGGAGGTACTAAGTGTGGAAAGCGGGAAGAGGTAGCACATTGCCCCTTGCTACGTGTCGCAATATCTGCCTACCTTTTCTAAATGTCTCTCTGCTCCAAGGGAAGGGAAGGACAAATGAAATATTGGATGGGGGGAGATATACTATTCATGAGGTTTCCTCCCCCTACATGCACACTGGCATATTTGTTTCTTCTCTCTTTTTTTGCTCAATAGATGTGTCTCTCAGCTGTCTTTCAAAGGTGTTGTCTTTCCAAAATAGCTTAGGATCAAATTAAGTATCAACAGATCCTTAAATGTAAATTATATGAAGCCAATGCAAATTAAGTACGATAAAGTACAGTCTGACAATGGTGTTAAAATATGAAACAGCAGCAAATAGGATTGCCCATTTTTGATTCAATGCCAGACAAAAGGGGTGTGTTTTTAAAGCTCTTGTAAAAGCAGCAAACCAATAGTTTGGAAGGAGGTTCCATAGAGTGGGGGCCACCACAGAGTAGACCTATCTCTAGTGCCTGCCAGTGTTTTTGACCAGTGAGTAAGGCCCAGCCAGTTTATCTTAAAACACAGAGAAGTTTGGATGTTTGCAGTCAGTGCTATGACTAAGGAGCAAATTATTGCAAACGTAGTGCAGTTTTGTTGAAGGATCTGCACTGACCAGTTTTGGACACCGGTTTACAAAGCCCTGAGTAAGAATTCCCAGGAGACCTCCTGCTTCTCTACTGGCCTGATCCATCAGGAGATGCTCTCCTTCTGGTTTCCTAGATTGCAAACTTTTGCTCCACGATAACATTGGACTAGAACATAGGAAGAGCCCCGCTGGATCAGACCCAAGCTCCATCCAGTCCAGCTCTCCCTGCACAGGGTGGCAAACCGGGATCCCTCCAGCAGGATGGGTGCAAGACCTCCTCCTGCCCAGCTCCTCGGCAGCTGGTGCATGCAGGCAGACCACCTCTGGTCAAGGAGGTAGCCCACGGCCAGCAGGGCAAGTAGCCATGGAGAGCCGCCTCCTCCATGAATCTGTCCAAACCTCTTTGAAAGCCACCCGGATTGGTGGTGGCTCCACTTCCCGTGGCAGTGCATTTCATGGCTTAATTATACATTGTGTGAAGACGTCCTTCCCTTGGTCTGTCCTAAACCTCCCACTCATCAGCTTCACGGGATGGAACCGGCTTCCAGTGTTATGAGAGGGAGGCAAAATGTCTCCCCCTCCACTTTCTCCACACTGTGCATGATTTTAAGTGCCTCCATCATGCCTCCCCTTGCTCCCCTTTTTCCTAAGCCGAACACTCCCAACTTTCCTAGCTGCTCCTCACAGAAGAATTGCTCCATCCCCCTCATCATTTTGTTGCCTTTCTCTGTGCTTTTCCCAACCCAATAATGTCCCTTTCCAGATAAGGCGACCAGAGCTGAACACAATATTCCAAGTGTATTCGCACCAAAGATTTGCTCAGGGGAGGTTAGATTTTGACAGTTCTATTTTCTGTTCTGTTCCTAATTGTGCCTAGCGTGGAGCTTGCCTTTGGGAAAGTTGCCTTTTAGAGCCACCCAAATTGGTGTCCATCACAGCTCCTCGTCATGAACTATGCATTGTGTGAAGAAATACTTCCTCTTATCCGTTCTGAATCTCTTACTAATCAGCTTACGGGAAAGGGAGGCTTTTCTAAAACTCATTAAAAACATCAGTACAATAGAAACGTTAAACAACAGATCCAGTAAAAGAAAAATCACGCTGCTACCCATTCATCATGAATACAAGCAGTGAAAGACTGAAGGTATGTTCTACCTGCACCCACAAACCACAAAGAGTCAGAAATCATTGCCAAGCTAATTCAGGTTATCCAGGCATTTAGTGGTAGATCTTGATCTACATTTTGCCTGGTTTATTCAAACGGAGTAGTTGGTCCTAGATCAAATCAAGCCAGAGCTTCCCCTAGAAGCGAACATGACAAAAATTAGGCTGCCCTACTTTGGGCACCTCCTAAGAAGGCAAGACTGCCTGCCTGGGAGAAGACCATCCTGCAGAAGATGGAAGAGAAGATCAAATATGAGATGACTCCATCAAGGGAGCCTTGAATTTGCAAGAGGTGAGCAGGGCTGTCATGGATAGGACATGTACAAGGGCTTTCATTCGTAGGGTCACTGTAAGTTGGAGATGGCTTGATGGCACGTGACCATGCAGGCTTTGAAAGGACAGCAGCCCCTCCGGTTCTCCATCCTATGATGGGCTTTGTTCTTGCACCTCAGGGAAGCCCCATGTGATTCAGAGGCCGGTGGGAGTGTGACCGTCGCCCCGCTGCACACCCTACCCAGCACCTGCCTGCCAAGGGTGCCCGAGCAGCCGGAAGATGCTGACAACCAGAAGAATGTCACCCGCATGGGTCAGCCGTCTCTGGATAAAGCTGCTGTGGTGAACATTCCAGTCACCGTCACCGCCCCTCTTGGAGAAGCTGCTGTCATCCCAAGTGAGTGTTCCCAGTGTTGAAAGTTACCTCGTGGACCACGTGTCCATCTGGCCCAGGACCCGCAGCAGCTTTGGGGTGGGGACCTGTGGTGGGAATGCGGGCGTTCTAGTCCACCAGCACTCGGAGGGCCACATGTCCCTACCCTACGGCCTCAAGCAAAGGTGTCTCCTGTCATTTACTGCCTTAGCTCCACTTCTGAAGAGTCATGACGTGCTGGCGTAAGTTCATATTTGTGCAGTTGTGACTCAGTTAAAGAAGGAATCCAGAACCTTGCTCTGTCCCTTTCTTATAGTTCTGTCTGGTGTCTTGCATAGCTCAAGGAGTAATATCAATAGCACAGGAAGAGCATGGGTAAACTGACCCATCCCTTGGCGGAAATGGGCTGGTTTTGACCTATAAAGCCCTAAACGGCTTGGGACCTGGATACTTAATGGAGCGCCTACACCCATATATGCCCTCCCGCCCCTTGAGTTCAGCAACAGAGGCCCTCCTCCGGGAACCCTCAGTGAATGAGATTAAGAGGGTGAGTACCCGGAGGAGGGCCTTCTCTGTGGTGGCGCCCCGTCTGTGGAATGAGCTCCTCTGAGAGGTCCGCCTGGCCCCGTCGTCATTTGTTTTTCGGTGCCAGGCGAAGACCTTTTTATTTAAATCATATTTTAATTGTTACTTTGTTTAATATTTATATTTGTTAATTTAGATTGTATTTTAAGGGGTTTTGCCAAGATGCACCAGGGGGGGCGGGGGGGGGTTTCAACTGAACTCATATGTTTCAATTTTTACTGTTATAAGCCGCCCCGAGGCTTTATTGCGATGGGGCAGCATAGAAATGTTTTGATAGATAGATAGATAGATAGATAGATAGATAGATAGATAGATGATAGAATTGACTGGTTAACTGGCTGTTAAAAGCATTAATCTGGGTCTCTCTGCTTTCATCAACATGCTAGTGAACAACACGGAATTCGAAACCAAAGCAGAAGAGAAGAAAGAGATGGATGCTGATGACGACCTGGCTAACCACGGACCCAAGCCAATCCTGCCTTACAGCTCCATGTTCATTTTAAGTCCTACCAACCCGTAAGTTGTCCCACCTGCTTTCTACCCGGTGATCCATGGCTGGGTTTTGTTAGTTGAAATTCTATGTACCACAAGAATGTAACAACCACACCAGATCAGAGCCCAAAAGATGCAGTCCAGAGGTCTGCAGGCAACCCAGAAAAATCACATGAAGGCAAGTGCGCCCTTCCACTCGTGTTCCCCAGCATGCGCATGGTTCACACAAGCATGCGGCCTCTGACCCTGGAGGCAACACGTAGCCACCAGGACTAGTAGCCATTCTAGTCTCGTGCCCCATGAGTTTGTGCCACCCGCGTTTAAAGCCATCCAAACATGCAGCCCTGCCTCTCCTTTATGGCAGAGAATTCCATAGTTCAATCGTGGGCTGCCTGAAGATGGTTTTCCTTGTATTCCTCCTCTTATTTACCTCTCCTCCTATCCACCTCATGGGACAACCCTGCTGGGTCCTGGTCTCCCACCCGCTGCACTTTCTCAGCACCATGCGTATTTTTATACAGCTCCCCCCACCCCCACCGAATCTGAGATGGGTGGGCTCCATCAAGGAAGCCATGGCCTTGGATTTAGAACAGCTAACCAGGGATGTCACGGAGAGGATGTTCATTCCTGGGGTCACCGTAAGTCGGCGACAACTAGACTGCACATACCAGCAGCGACATCTCCCCGTGTTACTGGCCCCCTTCCCAAGCTGTAAGCCGGGGGTCAGACTAGATGGCCCAGGAGGCCCTTCTGACTCGCTCTGTTGCTATGTTTCTATACCGACTCAAACAGTGTAGCATTCCCCTTTAGGGAAAATGTTCCAGCTCCTTGATCATACTGGATGGATTTTTTTCTGCAAAACCGCACCTCAGATATTCAAGATCATGGGAAGCCACCTTAGATCAGGCCAGACTATTCATTGGTCCAGTCCAGCTTTATTCCAACTGGCAAGGAGTCTCATCCATTTGCAATTAGATACATGTTGCTGCAGTTATCCGGGAATGAATCTGGACCCTCTGCATGCAAAAAATGCATTCTACTGATTTCTACTGAACACTACATATTTCCTCTACTAACAGAGGAAACAAATATGCACACAAAATTCCTCTCTTTCTTTCTTTGTCAGATTCGTTGTTCTAGGGCCAGCTCCAGAAATTGGGGTGTCCAGGCTTGGGTGCCCCGTGGTATCCCCTCCTATCCTTCGTAATGACAAGCCACACTTGGGCAACACAATGAGGGTGGGTCTGGCTGGCAGTCCATTTACCCATAATGCCCTGAAGAGACACCATCAGGGCCATTATGGGGAAGTACAATGGCAGCCAGCTGCTAAGTTTGGATTTCTGTGGGCTGCTGGGGCAGAAAATAGGGTTGGAGCAAATATCAGTGGTGGCCCCTTTTGGGGTGATGGGGTCCCGGCAGTCCCCCTTGGACACGAAGCACTGACCCCCTTCCCTCCCTGTACTTTTCTTTCTGGCATGGCTATCCAACGAGATCCCTCTCCATGTCGAGATTTCCGTGTCGTGTCTCTTATGCAGTAGTGCATAGCAAGAGGAGCTGCTCCTTCTGTCTTTGCATGTGTGTGTTGCTGGTTTTTGCTCGACTCTTGTAGAATCCGGCGCTTGTGCCACTACATTGTGAACCTGCGTTACTTTGAGATGGTCATCCTCATTGTCATCGCGCTCAGCAGCATTGCCCTTGCGGCCGAAGATCCCGTCCAAGCCGAATCACCAAGGAACGAGGTGAGGAATCGCACTCTGCCCATGCTCATGCACATGGTGGGCATGTCATGAGCAGAGCTGGCTGGAGCCAGGGGTCAGACTAGATGGCCTGGCAGGCCCCTTCTGACTCTCTGTTTCTGTGTTTCTACGAGTCCAAATGTTGCTTCTGAACTTCGTTCCAGGGAACGGGAAACCCTTGTGAGGAAGCCCTACTTTAAAATCTCCCCTATATTTTTTTTTGTGCATGCACGGGCTGTTCATGGACATTATGCCTGCAATATGTGGTTGTTTGGGTGTGGGATGAAAAGAGAACTCATCCCTGTTGCTGAGGCAACCTGGCTAGTGTGATCCTTGCATCGGAATCCTCCTCCGATGCAGATAAATGCAGATGTTCCTCCACGCTGCCTCCTCATGGCCTGAAAAGTGTGTGGACCGTTCTTTGAACCTAGAAAATATATTTACCTGAGCTGAACCACGGGCAGGTTCCACTAGAGACCTTCAAGCAAAGATCAGAGATGAGGGTCCAAACCTAGGAATGGGTGACCGATTCCTTCATTTTGCATCTCAGTTTGCTTCTCAGACTTAAACACAAACAGGAATGCAACAAAAAACGGAAGACTACGCTTCCCCAAATGTTTTTGATGTTCAGAAATGATGCCTATCAAAACACAATGTCCGAGGAAGTGCACACTGTTGGGAAAATGCAGAAATGAATGTGCGAACATGTGTACAACAATCTATGCAAACATTCATGTAGACCAAAACAAGTTCATGAACCGATGCAGAGATGGGATGGAAGGAGCTGTGGGAAATAAGAACCCAGAGCCAAGTTTGACCCTCCGGAGATGTTGGTCTAGTACTTCAGGGATTCCCCAAATGTTGTTTTTCTCTTCCTCTGACATCACCCCCTTTTCCCCAGCCACTGCTTGCTTGGTGGGAGCCTAGTTTGGTAAATCTTCCCAGCCATCAGATATAGAAAGCTGATTCTGCCACTCACCGGAACAGGCTTACTTTCTGCTTCGTGGTCTTCGTGACTTGCACATTTGGGTCATGCACTTGCTCAAAACAGCCCTCCTAAATGTTCTAGAGTGGTACTGAGTTTAGGTGAGAGTCGTACCAGCTTCCCTCCTCGCTTGTGTGGGCGCAGCTCCTTGCTTTCTCTCCATTTCTTTTCTTCTGTGACTGGCAGCATTCAGAATATTCTTGTGCCTTGCGGTCTCTTTCTGCAGACATCCCTCAACCTCCCACCTGGAGCACTGGCCAAGTTCTATTTATTTCTTCTCCTTGCTTTCTCTGAGTGTTTTCTCCCTCCCCTCTTTCTGCCTCGCAGGGGCGCTTGGCTTCCAAAGCCTTCCTCAAGAGCTGCCCCTGTGGTGGGAAGAGTCCATCCCCAGTTCAGGGATGACCGGGTCCGAAGGCCAACGCATACCCTCCTGAGGAGCCGAGGACTCCAGCTGGGACTGATCCTCAGCCCACTTTATACCCATTCTACCGGCCAGCACATCAGGATGCTAGCAGACTCACTCTGCAGATCAGGGATGAATGGGGTCCTTGCCAGTTCAGACGCAATCAGACTGGCCACGCGGCTTCGTGTTAGGAGCCTCAGCTCGACATGCAGCACGTTCTGCGGAGGAGCACAGTCTCGCCTCTTTGGCCAGGGCCTTCCTCCTCCTCCTGCGCCTTCCCCCACTTCCCTTTCATCCCTCGGGTTGCAAAACAAAGGCCCTCCATGGCATCCCAATAACCCCGTGGTGTGTATGGCTACGGGGGGTGACTCTGCTTCTGCTATCCAGCCACCGGTTCCTCCCGCTCTCACCATGAAAGGGAACCAGGCATGCTCCATCTCACAGCTTAGAAGGTAGGAATCACCAGCGATTCTCCGAGAAATGGTGCCAGTCATGGCCATTTCTCATTAGCTCTCTAGTCAAGCTTCACACGCTGCAAAATCAAGGACTGGTGCAGTTTTCAGCAGGGTGGTTCTCTCTGCAGTCTGGGCTTCGCAGCTCCACCCTCCAGTAAGTTTTTTCTCTTATGCAATATGAGTGAGTCACAAAGACTGTGACGGAGAACAGGTCTGCTGCCTGCAACTGCAGTGGTTATCCACCCTCCTCCCCTGCTTTGATGACCCAGTGGAGATGCCCTCCACTGCAGCAGATCAGAACCGAGGAAAGGCAGACCCGGAAATGCAAGGAGGGGTGGGCGAGACCCTTGCCTAAGCATTGCTCAGCTCTAGACTCTCCCCGAGGACTGTTCTGTGCAGGTACACAACCCCTATGTGTGAGTTCACCCATGCCCAGGTAAGTGGCCTGTCCTTCCAGCATGCTGGTATTTGGACTCCACCCCTTTCACCTTTGGCTCCGCCTTTTTTGCTTTCACCCCATCCTACCCCTGCTGCAAGGCCTCCAAGAACTTCTCCAAAATTACATGCAGCCTTGGTAGCATAGGCAGAGGCTCCAGAGTGTGAGTCTGGTCATCCAACACATGGGACAACCATGCACAGAGCTGTGAGCTCCTGGTTTATATCCCTGAAAGGTCCTAGAATTCTCTGAATAGAGCACGGTTCTGCTCCTAATTAAGGAGAATTAGAAGAAGCCCATTTGGATCCATACAATGACTGTGTGACTTTGTAGCAAACGACAATCTTGTCTCTGCTCTAAATTTTTGTTGCTGCTTTTGTGGAGATGACACTCACACTGCCTCCTTTGAAACTTCTCATTCTAATTTTAGGCCCTCAAGTACCTGGATTATATATTTACAGGTGTCTTTACATTTGAGATGGTGATAAAGGTAAGAATCTCTTTTCATTGTCAAGATAAGCGTGTGCAAAGTGGCGAAGTCAGGTCCTTGGAGCATCTAGCCTAGGATTGTCAACACGGACTGGCAGCTGTTTTCCAGGATGTCAGAATGACAATATTGTTTGCTCTAATGTTACCTCCTGTTGTTGGATTATGTTTGGGTGCTCACCTCATTGCTAAAATGGTCAGGGAAAAGACTCCTTCCCCATCAAGATATCTGTATGAAAGAGACTCAGAGATGGGTAAAGTTCAGGGAGCTTCCATGTAGCCTGAAGTGCCTGATCCTGCCTAATCTTGGAAGCTAAGCAGGGTTGGGCCTGGTTGAAATCTGGATGCGTGGCTTAAAATGTCACGAACCATCCAGAGAGCTCTGGTTATCTGTGGGAAAGTACTCCTGGGCTCAGAGAAGTAGACATGTGTAGGTTTCACCTGTTCCAAGGTAAATCTGAGGAATTTAAGATGCCACGATTTATCTTTAAATGTAGGAATGATGCCATTTAACAGACTTTGCTTGCATTTTTGGCACATGGTGGATGTTCAGAAAGGGGTTTGAGCCATGTTTTTACGGTTGTTCAAGAGTTCAGGCACATGTTTAAGGGAAAATTTAAACCTGATCAAGGAAAAGTGAAGTTTGTCCTGCCTGCAGGATGCAGGACTAATCCTGTCGGTGTCTCAAATTATGCAAGTGCATTTAATGATTATAAAGTATTGTGTGAACTGCTTGAGTGCCCAGTTGGTCAGGAAATTCCCTGGGTCACTTTGGGTCAGCCACAGACTCTCAGCCCAACCTCCCTCACAGGGTTCTTGCTGTGAGGAAAACACGAGTTATGCCTTGAGTTCCTCTCAAGAAGAAAGGAGGTGGGACATGAATTCATGGTAATAACAACAATCATACACAGTTTAGAGATGTTAGTCCTGATTGCAGACACCCAACCCTGAATAGGGATGGGGTTAGGGAATGATGCAGGTCATATGCCAATGCAAATGGGACGAGTTCACGCCTCCTAGCTAATCCACTTCGACAGCCGCACTTCTCCAAAGGGCTGATGTAACTCCTCAGTCGAAAAGGCACGTAGAGAAAATTGTATATTAGTGCAACTAAGACAAAGGAGGGCAAAATATTGAGTCAAATTGCTTGCTCAGAATTGGCATATTAGGCAAATATTGTGTAGAAGGTGTGCACGTTGGGACCAATGCATATTCGCATGCATAGAAACATTAGGGCTGGCTTTTTAAAAGATGCAAACCGGGGTGAAAAGAGCCCAATGTGGGGAAAAGTTGCAACAGTGGGAGAAAGGGAGAGGGGCCAAAAGAGTGAGGACAAGGCAGAATGATGCAGTGGTGACCTTTCAGAAAAAATGCAAAACCATCCCGGGCTTGCTAGGTTCTATAGGTGCAGGAAGGAGTTGCTGATGGCTGTAGCGAAGTCTCTCTTGGAAGAGCCGATCTGTTTTAGACCAGAACGCCAGGAAGGAGCACTGCCCCCAGCCCTTCTCAACCCCTGAATGCCTCCAGCTGTTCCTTCCAGCAGGTTTCACAGAGAGTTTGTTCTTCTGCATGTTCTCCCAAGATGATTGACCTGGGCTTGCTGCTTCATCCGGGCGCCTATTTCCGCGACCTCTGGAACATCCTGGACTTTATTGTGGTCAGTGGGGCACTTGTGGCGTTCGCCTTTTCGTAAGTAGTTTCGCTTTTCGGGTTCTGATTTCCTGTCCCGGGGAAGTGGAAGCTCTGCTCATGCGCCCCGTTGCATTCCCAGCAGGATGCTTTGGCGTTGCTAGTTCAGGTGTACATTCATTCACTCAGGAGTGCACCCGTCTGGTTGGTTTTTGGTGCACGTGTGTTGTGGGATGCAGAGAATTCCTGGCCATTTTCTGTAACCTGGAAGTTGCTGAACTCTGCTAAGGTCGCCTTGCCTCAAAACAGGCTGAGCTTTTGCAACATCCACCCCGACACTGAAATGTATAGCTGGTTAAACATTCAGATTTCAGTCTTAGTTTGGTGGCCACCAGACTGACTGGGCTGACCCAGATAAGCTGGCCGCTCAAAAGCCTTTCTGGCCAGGTGGCTAGCAAGATTCAGCTCTGGACAATATTTGAGACAAGGATCTGACCAATTGGCTTACAATGCGATCTTAGGGTTTCCTGACATTCTCTGGGTGTTCATAGGGGCATTTGGGGTGTCAAACCATGGATCCTACAACCCCAGAGCCAAGAGTACAAATGCAGAGCCCCTGTTCACCCGCCTCCGAGCTGGCACAGAAACAGCCATACAGGCCACAGCTCCGAGGTTGGAGATCGACCTCGGAGAGCAGGGAAGGGGGCATGGCAAGGGCAGAGAAGGCGGGAGCTGATGGCTTGTGCTCAAGCTTCCTTCCTTTCCCCTCTGTGATGCTCCATTGCTCTTCACACCTTGGTCCATGCATTGGACGCACATAAGCCACTGAGTCTGGAGTCTTGGGGTCAGTGACAGAGCAAAGCAAATTGGAGAATGCCTTTGCTAGCACCTTGTTTAGACTCGAGAACCAGACTTCAGGCAGCAGTTATACAAGGCTGGTTGGGGGGGGGGAGGCGAGGCAGTCATTGGCTCCCCAGACCACCTGTTCCAGCTGAGAGGACGAGCTGCATTACCACCTTCCTGATGTGAAGGTTGGTGCTGCTGGGCCTGAGGCACCCCATTAAGCAGACCAAGGCAAGACACCAGTACCTTGGTGCCCAGCTCCTTACTTTGATCCTGCTTCCTTCTCCTCCTGCTTAGAAAGAAGTGAAATGGTTTATGTTGGGTCCACTGAAGCAAAGCTAATAAGACGTGTCTTTTTAATCCAATCTATGTTTTCTGTTGCTTGCTGCTTGGAGGTTTTATTTATGGACATTCTCTCTCATATTTATGGCAAGTTCCACTCCCACAGAGTTGTTCTTTTGGGCAGGCAAGCACTAGATAGATGTTTTGTTATTTGTCTGGCAAGGGTAGCTTGGGGCAGATGTCCTAGGCCGGGTGTGTCATGTCCCAATCACATTTCTGTATCTGGGGACGCAAGGATTCTGGTTGATGCTATGACTCGATCTAGGCATTATTCCCTACTCCTTGATAGGAAGTGTGAAGCTAAATTCTTTGTGGCCACATCCCCAGAGTTGCATTCTTCACACACGCTCTGCCTTGCTCCTCCACGCTGTCTCAAGAAGAAGGTTAGGCCTAGCCTTCATCATACTCTGCCCCCAGATCCAAACAAGCAAGAACTTGTCCTAGAAGCAACAATGACAAAGCTGAGCACACTGTGGGAAGGCAAGGCTCCCTGGAGAAGATCCTCATGCTAGGGAGAGTCAAAGGATGAAGACGACGACGACGAGGACAATGAAGAAGATGGCCAGCACCACCAAGAGCAAATAGGAGATGGCCCTGTTCCATAAAGGGCGCCACAGCCTTGAGTTTGCAAGACCTGAGCAGGGCTGGCCAGGACAGGGCATTTGAGAGAGCATCCATTCCTAGAGCCACCATAACTCTCGGATGACTTCATGGTATGTGATAACAGTCGTGTGCAGCTACTGAGATGACTTGGACTTGGTCATGATTGCCCTCTACCATCATTCCTTGAGTCTCTTGGGAGAAGCTGAGGGCATCAGACAATAGGAAAATGGGAAGATAGGACCTCGAATCACTCCAAGTGGGTCCTGCTGGTGACAATTCTTTTTTGCAACCACAGGGGTGCGGAACCTCTGGTATCACTACCAAAACGACCCTGCTGGGCCCCGAGGTGGCCAAGTCTTTTCCCAGTCCTACCCCCGTGTCTCTGACCATCAACTGCAGCTTTTCTGCAGACTTGCCCATAGGCTGCAATGCCTCCCAGGAGGCTGTTTTTTCAGCAGGGAGCTAAAGGCAACCAAAGCTGCATTACAAGTTAACAAGATGTCCATGTTGTTCCTCTTGAAGCAGCTTACCGGGTTGTTGAAGCCCCCTTGGCCTTATTTGTGGTCTGAGGTGTCTGGGAGCCTTCTCCAAGGGACATGCTCTCCAGACCAGTGAAGGGATCTAGCTGGAAGGGGACTTGAACAAGGAAATGCTTGTCCTACTTTTGAGGAGCTGGCATGCAAGAGACCTACATCAGCATTCTCTGCCGCGCACTGACGGAAGGGCAGGACAAGGACCAACTTAGTTGCCTGCTCAAAGCATGACCAAGGCTAGATCCAACCTGTCCCTGAGAAAGGCAAGGAACTGGTGGGGAGCACGGCACAATCAGAGCAAGCGTTTTGTTTGCAATAAAGGAATGTGTGAGTCGGAAGCCCTGTTCTTCTGAAATTGCAGGACAGACTTGGGTATAGGATATTTATTTATTTTATTTAAACCTTTTATAGACTGTCCCTCTACTGGCATCTTGGGATGGTTTACAAGCAACAGGTAGAATACTTCGAATTGCTCATAAAGATTGCAGACGTCAGCAAATAATCCAAGGCAAGGTCCTTTGATGATGGCATTGAATGCTTTGGTGTTAGAAACAGAAACAGAGCGAGTCAGAAGGGGCCTCCCAGGCCATCTAGTCTGACCCCCGGCTCCAGCCGGCTCCACTCACAACATGCCCACCTTGTGCATGTCCAGCCTGTCTTTGAACACCCTCACCGATGGGGCCTCAACCACCTCCCGGGGAAGCCCATTCCATGCCTTTGGGGTCCTAACTGTCAGGAAGTGCTTCCTGGCATCCAAATTGAACCTTGGCTCCCTGAGCTTTGCTCCATTGGAGCGCGTCCTGCCTTCCTCTGCAGGGGAGAACAGGCCTCTCCCCATCTCCATGTGACACTCCCTCACATACCTGTATGTTGCCAACAGATCCCCTCTGAGTCTCCTCTTCTCCAGGCTGAAGAGACCCAGTTCCCTCAGTCTCACCTCATACCCCATCCCCTGCAAACCGGCCACCAACCTTGTGGCCCTACGCTGCACTGACTCTAACTTGGCTATATCCCTTCTGTAATGAGGGACCCAAAACTGAGCACAATACTCCAGTTGTGGGTGCACAAGACATGTATAGAGTGGTAGTAATACCTCTCTCGATCTAGAAGCCACACTTCCGGCTGTGCAACCAAGGGTGGTGTTCGCCCTCTTGACCACCACTTCACACTGCTGACTCATGTTTAACCTGCAGCCAACCAGCACCCCGAGGTCCCTTTCACAAGTGCTGCTCTCCAGCCACTTGTCCCCTAACCGGTACTTATGACACCTATTCCTGTGCCCCAAGTGCAAGACCTTGCACTTATCCACACTGAACACCATCCTGTTGTCTCCTGTGGTGTTTCTTTCACAGTGCTTTAGCTTTTCAAAGCTGCAACAATTTGTGTCATTAGAATACACTTAGAATCAAGTGGATTCTGCATCCTTTGACCTTGTGTCTTCTGAGAATCTGTTCCATCGTTTGTGACCACACAGCCTACCACTGGTGTCTCCAAGGTTTTCCAGGTGGTTCCCCGGCACTCTGCTTGGTGGCAGCTTTTTATTTCTTAGCAGTCCCTGCCTTGTTTCCCCATCTTTGCATTGCTCATCCAGGCTTTTGTTCACAAGAGCTTGCCTTGATGGCTAGATGCTTTCCACGTGGCCTTCCAAGGATGCTGGAGGATGAAATGGGGGACAGGCTTATCTCCGCCTCCACAACACCAGGTCTGGTGAGGAGAGGGTTGAGCCTCTCCATCAAAGCAGGTTGCTCTTTCACTGCACTGTTGTGGGACAGGGGTGTGAAGTGCCCTTGGCCTGCCGTCTGGAGAGGAGGAGGCTGGAGGCAGCAGCCCTTCTCCCCACTGACTCATGGACATGGCTTGGGATTTGGTTTAGGCACCATCTGACAGGACATGACAAAGCTTCCTTGCTGAAGTTTCGCACATCGTGTGCCTATTCAGAGCCTGGATGGCAGACAGCCTGATAATCCCATCCACACAGCACGATTCCCTGTCAATGCTGAGGCACAGGCGGTTGTCAGAAAAGAGCCGGCCGACAAGCCAGAAATTTCACTCTGAGGAACAGAGCCAGGACAGGAAGGAAGAAGCCTGGTGTGGAGTCATATTCATACCAGGAGCAGGGAATAAGCGGTCCTCCAGATGTTTGTTGGCACATCCCTCAAGCATGCTCATGGGCCATGGTGGCTGAGCTTTATGGCAGCTGCAGTCTGAGACAATGGGAGGACCTCACCTTGCTTGCCCCTTGTCCACGCTGACCAGAGAAGCTTCCCAGATTCTTTCCAGGGGTTGCCCAGAGAGGGAACTTCAGGTCTTCTGCATGCAACGTGTGTGCCCTGCCACTTGAAATACAGTCCTTCCAAATAATGTAGGAAGCAACTTTATATTGAGGCAGCTCATCTTGGCCAGAGGTTGTCTACCCTGCTTGGCAACACACCTAGAGGTCTCAGACGACTTTCCCAAGACCTACCTGAAGATGCCAGAGACAGCTGCAGTCCAGCCCCCAAGACCCGTGCTCTGTGGTGCACTTCCCATTCCACAGAAAGGCACTGAGACCAAGAAATCGCTCTTCCTCGGGCAAACAGAACCCTCAAAGAAGGAACCCTTTTTAGCAGCCTTCCCCAACCTGGCATTTGGACCGCAACTTCCAGAATTCCCATCCTGCAGGGCCACTGACTGGGAATTCTGGGTGTTGCAGTTGAAACATGTCTGGGAGGCACCAGGTTGGGGAAAGCTGGTTTATAGCCTTTGCTGCCCATGTGGGCTTGGGGAGACATTTCTGCTTCCAATAACAGCCAACATTATCAGGGATGGTGCAACCTATCAGCATATTGTCTCAGAACAAAAGAAGAGCCCTGCTGATTCCAGAGCTCATTTATAGCCATGTGATTGTTAGCCACAGATCTCCTCAGAGTCCATGAGTTTGGCTAATCCCCTTTTAAAGCCATCCAAGCTGGCTGCAATGAGTCTTTTGCGGAAGCGAATTCCTCAGTTTAATTAGGAGCTGTGCAAAGCCCCTCCTTTTTTCTGTCCGAACTCTTCTCCCCTGCAGCTTCCCAGAGTTGTTGTATGATGAGAGAAGGAGCAAGGGAAGAGGCATCTTCTTCCTTTCCTCGTCTGGCACACACTGTGGCACAGTTTGGCATATAAAGTCATGTGTCTGAGTCTGTGAGATGCTCTGCGGAGAGGCAGCGAGCCATTGCAGGGCACCCCATAAGCTCAGTGGATCGGTAGGGATGTGAGAATGCGGCCCCTCCAAGCGAGCACAAGTCTCTGCAGACGCCTCGTGCTATTTGGAGGCCTGTGGAAATCTATAAAGCACCACAATCCTCACAAGACAGATGGTTTGTCAGAGATTTGCAGCTTGAGGCTGTCGGGGTGAGACAGACCTTTCTGCGTCCTTGTCGGGGTCATCAAAAATTCTCCCACGGTGGATGTAAAAGGTGACCGTGCTTCATTTTCCTTTTGGGCTTCATGACATGACGTGTTCAGTGACGTGTCATTTTTATTCACTTTTACAAGCTGACTTGAGATCTAATTAGAGCAGAGATTGGACATCTAATCTGGAGCAGAAATTTAAGAAGTGGGACTTCAGTTTATGCACACTTAAGTGCCCATTGCTTTTCAGTGGCTCTACTTTCGGGGTAGATAAATCTTATTGCTACCTCATGAATTGGCCCCAAGGAGAGACCATGGATCAGGCTGACCCCATGAAATCCACCAAGTTCACTCCCCCAGTCTTATTTATTCTAGGTGGTGCAGTTGTTTATGTGTATTTTTGTGCACCTGGGAACTAGACCACTCACATAACATTGATCATTAGAGTTTTGCCAGACCTGTGGTTTGTCATTGCATATGTTGTCGGAATTTGTGGCTGTGGGCACCTCTTCCTCCTTGCCTGTTCTGTACCTTCCCGTGTTTGCTTCTCCATAGACTTCTGTCGCTCACGTGCAATTAATTTTCCAAAGAGAAACCTTGCTCTGCATTGTATTATAAGAATATCTTAAGAGATGGGTACAGCTGGACCAAACCACTGCTATATCAGTAGTGGGTTTTGTACCGTGGAGATCTTCAGGGCAAATACTTTAGAATCCTAGCTGCTTATCTCAGTTTAAATGATGGGAAGAATAGGGGGAATTCTTTCCGACAGTCTGTAACTACCTCAAATGTGCCAGCTTAACATGCTTGACCCCCTAACCTATCTGCTCACTTTTTGTAATTGTGATTTTTTTTAGTTCTTTTAGCCCTTCATAAACAGCTCAGGGAGGGTAACAAGAACACAAAAGCAAGCAACAGCAAAATGGAAGAAATAACTGTACAATAAAATGAATGTATAATCTGTAGACAAAATGAGTAATCAGTGGAACTCCAATCCTATTTATTGCAGTGGCCACTCACTGCTAATAAAGCAAAAGGGGAAACACTGGTGAAATGCTAGTAAAATGTGGACCAGACAAATTGAGGCAAAGCCACCCCCCCTCCCCTTGATGAAGAGTATTTCAGAATGTGGGTGCCAATGCTGAGGAGGCCCTGCTTTGCTTTATCCCTTGGACTCCCCACAGTGATGGGGACTGAGTGGCCTCCCCAACCCATCCAAGAACACATGCTGGGGGCAGGAATTACTGTCTGCGTATTCAGAGTTCTCCCTCCAAGGAACTGCAAGTGTCCAAAAGCCGTGGTTCCTCTTCTGTTGCCTTTTGCATACCAAGATGGGCCCATAAAGCAACCCCAACAGACCAGCAATCTCTCACTCACACAGCTCATCCTTTGCTTTTGTTAGGGACTGTCAGAGTCGCTTTATTAAATGGCGAGAATGAATTGCCAGGAGTCGCGGGGAAGACTGAATCGCCCTGAACCCTAGCATTTTTATTGGTGAGATCATCAGCCCCCCGCAGTTACTTCACATGGCATGCTCCTGGGTAGTAGTCTCCCCACCAACTGCAGGCTTTTAGAATATACACAGAGTGTCACATGGGCGCAGCAGCTGGGCAGTTGATGAAATAAGGGGAGCACAGTCAGAAGGTGAGAGGTCTGCAGAGGGGGCTCAGTTCAATGGCATTTGATTGCAGGAGATTAACAGAACGATCATGGGATTGTTGTGAGTCTTGGCATGCAAATGAGGGCGATTGCCGTGCTGTTCACCTGGCAGCCTTATCAGCCCTTACTGATCAGCAAAACAGCAGCCCTGGAAGCCTCTAGGCAAGCTACCAGTTCTCACTTCTTAAACTAACAGCAAATGCCAAACAGTATCCTGGCTTAGAAATCGGGTGTTTTCTGAGAAAGGGGTGCAGGTTTGATTTTATAACACAAAGGCACAAATGAGCAACCCTTTTCTGCCAGGATTCATCTGGATTTTCCCAGCAGGACATAGGGGCCTAATCAAAATGGAGTTAGCTCAAATGGACTGATGGGAAGGAGAGAGATTCAATTTGTTGAGAGATTCTGATCTGTTGAGATGAAAAAGACAGAGTGTGTGTCATAGACGCAGGAACAGGCTGGGTCAGGCTTCTTATGAACAGGCACCGCTGAAGTTGACATGGAGCAGAAGTAGGCTGCTCCAACGATCCTTATTTCTGCCACACCTTTCCTCTAAGCAGCCCATAAGGTTGGGCTTCCCTCGCCGGCCCTTCATGATGATGCGTTGAGGTAGGTCAGTGCCTGCCCATTTGGCTGGCTCAGCCAGGGAATGTCACACTTACCCAGGCCTTCCCAGTCCACGGGCTCTCTTGCAAGTCCGCGTTTCGCCCTGTCCCTTCAATAGTGGGTACGCATGTCCACGGTCGCTTTACTCCTCTTTGCTTCGTGACAACAGGGGGCAGGAGGTTGGGTTTCGTTGGCGTCTGTGATACGTGTCTCGCTTTGGGGTTGCTTGGGGTTCGATGCACACTGCTTTCTTGCCACTGACACTGTGCTCTTTCTTTGTCTTCCTCGCACTGGGATCTTCTCTGTAGGAGTTTCATGGGGTAATTCATTCTTGTTGTACTTTGTGGCCTTGCTCTTGCCTGCCACGTGTCCACGGCCACCGTCCCAGTGATCTGTGCCACGCTCATTCCATTGTACTGTCCTTGCCTGTGTCATTACCCATCATGCATTGCCCCTTCTGAACTCATGGGTCTCATTTTGCCCACATTTGCTTCACGGGGTCTCCTGCCAAGGCCCAAAGCCATGTCTGCAGAGCAGCTCCATGCAGCTCTTTTTATCTCAACACCGTTTGAGAGAACACCTCTTTGCTCTAGAAACTGGTCAAGGGAAAGAGCCATTTGGGTCATGTCCTGTGGACCCTGGAGACCTTCTGAGAGGTCATCAGGACTCTTCAGTCATGACAGATGGATTTATCAAAGACAGCCCACCTGCTTCTCTCTTGCATCACACATGGGGAATTGCTGGTTGTGTTCAGGCATCATGCTGACCTTCAGCTGCAGCTCACAAGTCTGTTGGTTACAACCAGAGACACATGGCTGGCTTTCCCCTCCAGTGGATGGCTTGTTGTGGATTGTGGGTCCTACTTTAGGGTGTGCTCTCAGTTCACATGAGCTCAGGGAAGCCTGATCCAAAATATCAGGCCCAGAATTTTTTGCAGCACAGAAGAAATCCCTGACAGGTGGGTCAGGAATCTTCTGCAAGCAGGTCAACATAGGAAGTCTGAAAACTCCTGGGCTAGGTAAATTACCTATCAGAAAGAAATGTCACCATGTTTCTTTTCATGCTGGGAAATTGAGTGCAACTGGAGCTTTGATCCAGACCTCCTTGCCTTGTGGGTACATTCTGGTTCATGAAGCAAACCGAGCGTGAAGTCGACGCTTTCAATAGTGACATTTCTGCCAGGGAATTTTTCCTATCGACATCTTGACTCCTTTACCCCTGTCAGAGATGTGCCCTGGGCTTCTCCACAAACACAGCTTTGATGTTGTGTGAGAGCAGAGCCTATTCGTTATTCCATGCCGCTGCTGCTCCAGCTGCAGTACCAAATTGTGGGTGAGCCATCTGGGATCAATTCGGGATAAGGCTGGCTTGCACCGGGGGTGGGGGGGAGTGCACTTAATGCATGTACTTGAGTCCTGGAGAAATTTTGGAGAGGAAAAACCCCAGGCTAGAAGCCAGCCAACAGCATGTTCTGTCGATCGAGCAAGTTATGTGAGAATTTTGCCCAGTTCTCCTTTCAATGTTAGTGTCCCCAATTCCCTGATCCCTGACCCATCTCACCAAAAAGTATTTATTGTTGTAACCCAAAGTCATAACAATAACCCCTCCCCCTGCAATCTACAAACTTACATAATACAAAATGATTAAATACGAATCCAGTATATGGAAACTGGATCACAACCGTTTTCCAGAATCCACATAGTTTGCAACATTACAATCAAGCTTGTTTTTAATGAACCAAAAACGTATTAACAGAAAAAATTGTCTGCACAAAGCGCTGGCAAATCCACAATTTTGGGAGTAAAATGCCTACATTCGAAAAAGTGCACATAAAAAATAGGTGTGTTGGGAAATTGTGCCCCAAAATGACATCCTTCTTTTCACAGGATCCCTTAAAAATGCACAAGTTGTTGCTAAGGGGGTGAGGGAACTTAAAGGTGGAAATTGGAAAAACTGCATAAAAACTGACTTAGCGGGTTCCCCTGCTCCTAATTTTGAGCTATCACTGTGAATTAGCTATTGTTGGAATAGGGTTAGGGGGCATCACCCCAAAATTAATAGGGCCTGCTCTGGCATTTGTTTACTTAACTATTCTGGAACCATCCTATATCAATAGATTACAGGGCGGGTTACAGCCCATCGATAAAACAATTCATTGCAAGCTTATAAAATAACAGAAATCCAGTAAAATCTTCACCACTAAATCAGCACTAATAATGAAGCAAATTGATGAGCTGGAATGCCATTTGCTTGAGACCCCAACATTTATTTATTTTTTGTTTTATTTATTAGATTTATATCCTGTTTTTCTCCTTCCAAAATCCTGAAAGGGGCTTACATCATTCTCCTCCTCCTGCTCTCTCAGTCTTATCCCCACCACAACAACCCTGTGAGGTATGTTGGGCTGAGAGTCTGGGACTGGCCCAAAGTCACCCACTTGGCTGAGCGGGGACTCGAACCCGGGTCGCCTGAGTCCCAGGCCCACACTGCAACAAGGCTAATGACAGTGCCTGGAAAAAATCGGTGTTTCATCACCAGGGTGCTGCTTCTCTTGCATCTCTGTCTAATGCCCAGTTCCAAAAAAGGGGATGCAGGGAAGGGACCCCTTGGCAAAGGAGTCTTGCGCAGGTGTCTCTTGGAAGAGGTGTTCACTGCACGACTGACGGCCCACGTCGTTCAGCAGTTCCCGCCTCCTCGCTCGCTTTCTGAACCTTGCCCAGGAGCTCCATGGCAGCGTTTAGCACCAGCGTCCCACAGTTTCTTGGCTGCCCTGTTCTGTGCCGGAGGCAGCTTCTGTTTGGCCACAAGGCCCAAGCTCCTTGCGGTAATCCAGCTGGGAAGGCAGCCATGCCATGAACCGTCCGGTTCTCAGATGCCCTTGAGGGGAATGGGGCTCTGAGGAGTCCAAAAGGGCTGGAAGAGAGCCTGAAAAGGTGGGGACCCTTCTCACCCCAACAGTATTTACTGAAGTCAGGAAGGAGGGTTTCCCTAGGAGATCAGCCAAATGCCCTGAGATTGGGCTTCTTCTTTCTGCTTCTACCAGAACATCTAATGGTCTGAACATTCAGTGCTCTTTTTGAGAGAGGTGGAGCTGGAGATGATGGAGATGGAGATGATGATGGAGATGGAGATGGAGATGGAGATGATGGAGAGGGAGATGAGATGGAGGAGCTGGAGATGATGGAGATGATGGAGATGATGGAGAGGGAGATGGAGATGATGGAGAGGGAGATGGAGATGGAGATGATGATGGAGATGGAGATGATGGAGAGGGAGATGGAGATGGAGATGATAGATGGAGATGGAGATGGAGATAGATGGAGATGGAGATGGAGATGGAGATGATGAGATGATGGAGATGGAGGAGCTGGAGATGAAGGAGATGGAGATGAAGGAGAGGGAGAGGGAGAGGGAGATGGAGATGATGATGATGGAGATGGAGATGGAGATGATGGAGAGGGAGATGGAGATGGAGGAGCTGGAGATGATGGAGATGGAGATGGCTTCTCCAAGCAATCCTTTCAATAGCTTCCCAGACTATTGCCCATTTTTGTGTTGTCTTTACTCACTTTTTAAAAAATGTGGTCCTATTTAGATATTTACAAGCTACTTTCTGGGATGATATATGCCCAGCCTAGCAGACCAAATGTTTATTTAAAAAAAAAATGCAGTCATATACTCTATTATTTATTTTATTTAGCTCTTTTGTATGCCATCCCCCATGCAAGGCATCTCGGGACGGCTCACAGTCAAAACATTAAAACAATCAATAAAATTACATAAATTAAAACCATCCAGTGGTAAAAACACTAAAATGCGACTGTTATAATTAATACTAGTTTTTAAAATACCGGTTAAATAAAAAGGTTTTGACCTGGCATTGAAAAGAGTATAAGCTCGGCACCAGGTGAACCTCTCTGGTGAGCGCATTCCACAATCTGGGCACCACCACAGAGAAGGTCCTACTCTGAGTAGATACCATTTTTACTTCCTCCAGGGAGGTTTCTCGGAGCAGGACCTCCCTTGCCAATCTTAAGCGGCTTGAGGACATATACAGAAGGCGATGCTCCTTCAGATATCCTGGTCCCAAGCCATTCTCTAATATGAAAAATATAATACTCTAATATTATCGTATATAATCTTATAGTATAAGATATAATATTCTAATATGTGAATGTCAAATACAGAAAGAAAGTATAATTTATCCAGGCTAAAACATCCCAGAGCTGTGGTAATAATTACCCCTAAAACAGCACCATGGCATGTGTTAATTTTTTAAGAAAGCCAAATATTCAAAGCAGATGAGTCTGCAAACCCGCCTAAAATCCCACAACTTGGAGGGGGACCGCTGCACATTTTGGAGAGGCAATTCCATATAGCAAGGGCCCCCACCAAGAAGGCCCTGTCTCTCTGTTCTGCTGGTTCTAACCAATACTAAAAGTGAGCCAGCAAAGCATGGACAGCGTATTTGCAGACCCAGCTTGTCTAACAACTGGGGTTCACTGCTGGTGAACTTGAGGGAGCTATGCCGAAAGGGATCCCTCTCCCTTTGCCCAGAATATGTCCCCTTGTTACAAGTGACATCAGGGCCTGTCCAACCAGAATCCATCTGCTTAAACACAAAAATTGCTATTTCAAAAAACAAAACAAAACCCTCTGGTGCTTATTCAAAGAGAGAGAGGGAGGGAGAGACAAGAGCATGCCTTACTCTCCATGTGCTTATTTATATTTATGCTCTCTGGGGCCATTCTCAGCTCTCGGCAGATCTCTTTAAAATAGACATAGAACGAAAGACGTTCCCATTTTTCAGGTCAATACAGAAGCAAAGTTCACCCTTTGCTTTGGAGGTTAACCAAAGAGCATGACCAACAGGGCAAGTCACACTTGAGTCTTCTGCCAGAATCACACCCCTGCAAAACTTCACTTCTGCCTGAACAGCCTAGAAGTTAAGCTCAGCTTCTCACTGTAATCCCCATGACTTTACATGTCTCACCATGGTTTGCACGGCATGCAGTCTGGAGAGGCCAAATTAACGTTAAACTGAGTGCCAGAATGGGAGAGACCTTTTTCTCTACTGGCTCCATAATATGCAGCTCTTCCGGCCTTCCCCTGTGCCCTCCTGGTGTCTGGAGCACAACTCCTATCATTGCATGGTAGTTTGAGGTGATTGGAAGTGTAGCTCAACATATCTTGAAGGTATCAGTTGGGGAATGCTTCTCTGCAGTCTCTCTCTCTCTCTCTCTCTCTCTCTCTCTCTCTCTCTGCCAAGGGGGATCTTTTTCTTTGCAGTGGACTATTCTGAGTACATAAAGCTCACCAAAAGGTGTCCAGAAAAGGAGGGTTAAAGGGAACTGCCACTTCTGGGTCTTGTCTTTCCTCCCACCCACTAGGAGGTGTAACCGGTGGTCTAATTAGGTCATTTCCAACCTTGGACTTTATGGTCTCATGGAAAATAGCCCTCATGAGATCATTGTTATTGAGATAAATATTGTAAATTTATTTATTCACAATATTTGCATACTGCTTTACATCCAGGTGGATTCTGCAGTGGTGCAAATCAAAACAAGAGCATGAAGCCATGCATTAAAAACATGAACACTTTACAGCCGGTGGCTCAGCAAGAAAGACTTCGCAGGATGAGGATGGTTTCAGCGGGAGCTGGTACCTGCCTGTCAGAGGCGGGGATTTCCGTAGAAATGGGGCCACCGCATTGGAGGCCCTCCTTCTGGTGGACCCTGGTCGGGTCATTTATTTATCATTATTTATTTATTTATTTATTTAAAGTTTTGGTATGCTGTCCCCTTGCTATATAGCCTCGGGACAGCTCACACAAATAAATAAATATAATACAAATAATACCAATACAGTTAAAACCCGGAAACACCCTGGCTGCACAATTAAAACCTATAAATATTAAAAGTTGTTAAAGTATTGTTTGAATAAAAAGGTCTTAGCCTGGCGCCGAAAAACAAACAATGATGGCGCCAGGGGGACCTCTCTGGGGAGCGCATTCCATAGGTTGGGCGCCACCGCAGAGAAAGCCCTCCTCCGGGTACTCACCCTCCTGATGTCTTTCCCGGAGGGCTCCCAGAGGAGGGCCTCTGCTGCCGATCTTGGGGCAGGAGGGCAAATATGGAAGAAGGCGTTCCTTCAGGTATCCAGGTCCCAAGCCGTTAAGGACTTTATAGGTGATTACCTTGAATTGAACCCGGACTTCAATTGGGAGCCAGTGGAGCTGACAGAGAACTGGGGATATGTGAGAGTAACACCCAGTCCCCGTCAGCAACCTGGCTGCTCTGTTTTGCACCATCTGAAGTATCCGGACTGTCTTCAAGGGCAGCCCCACATAGAGCGCGTTACAGAAATCCATGGGTCTCTGTTGAACGACCGGGAGAACGCCCTCCATGACTGGGCAGGGGAGAGAGCCCCCTCTTGGTCCCAAGTTGTTCAGAGCTTTGAACATTAGTGCTAAACCCTTAAACGTGTTCACTTAGTGAACAGGTAGCAGGTCTTGCATCAAAATTAAGAGGAACAGTCTTGCTCTGTCGGGGTGGGACACATCCCTTCCACATCACTTTGCCGAGTCGGCCCAAAGCTACTGCAAATGTGCTTCCTGTCAAAATTATCCCTTTCATGTGTTATCCAAAGTCTCGGCATGTACAGCAAACCAAGGCTGTGAAAGACACCATGGGCTCGGTGTGCACGTGCGCATGACGGAAGAGGCCATTTCAGCTCCATATGAAACCGTAGCATAAATCCAGAAGCCGGTGACACACTGTCTACATTTCGGTGATGAAATTTATTGCAACCTTTGAAACCAACAGAACTAAATTTCACACATTCGTGAAGACATGCCCGTTGCCCGGGTGCTTGCCCATCATTCTGGTGCCCATGCATTCGTTGGCCAGAACAATAGAAGGCAAGCGCAGTGGCGCAGGTTTCTGTTTGCATGTCTTTCTCGATAGGAAAAGAACCGACTCTTTTCTTTGGCTGTGTGTTTGTTTTAACGATAGAAGCTGGAAATCCAGAGAGGGCTGGAATGGCGGGGTGGCAGCGGCGGTGGAGGGCTTCCCCCAGGACTATGAACGTACTTCGTGCCTCTCAGCTTCTTTTCCACGTGATCGTGTAGAAAAGAAGAGCAGCCTGCATTTTGCTGTGTCGGCCTGTTGCATCTAAGGCCTTCTCCAACCTGGGATCACCTCCTGATGTTCTTGAATTCCATCTCCCATCATGTGGTGGTGGTGGTGGTGGTGGTGGTGGTGGTGGTGATGATGATGATGATGATGATGATGCGTAACCACCGGGCAGGATTATGGGAACTGCAGTTCAGCAGATTGGGAGAGGCCGAGCTGGGGAAGGCTGATAGGAGAGGACCTGGGCAAGTGCCACTGGGCGAGGGAGACTAGTTCTTCAGTGGGGTGGGCACGCCAGGCAATGGGGGCTTTTGGCAGAGTCCTGCAAGAACCAAAGGCCTTCCTTTGTCGCGCTTGTGCTCTCTCTTGCAGAGGCAACAAAGGGAAAGATATCAACACGATCAAGTCCCTGCGAGTGCTGAGGGTCCTTCGACCTCTGAAGACCATCAAGCGCCTGCCAAAGTTGAAGGTAAGAATATAGTCTTCCTCTCCTAGCTCTAAGCAGTATGTATGCGACGCAGCAACATTGGCTTACGGTCCACCTGATTTACTACAATGCCTCTGATTGCTGTCTGTCTCAGGGGCGAGAGGGAGTTGAACTGCAGCTCTCATCAGTGTCCCATCTGACCCATGTTCATGCTGTCCTGGGTTCTTGAGAGTGGGAGACCAAGAACATCTGGAGGGCCTGATGTTCCCCATCCTCGCTCTGGCGGTTATCCTTGTGTCTCCCCACCCCACCCCACCCCACCCCACAGGAAAGGTTTGCCCATTATACTAAGCCACCCTGGGAAGGAGCTGCTGTCTTGAGCCAAGGTTCCTCCCTGGAGCAGTCCAACACCACAGACTGTTCCTTGCAAAATGTTCCTCCTTGCTTCCCAATACATGCCACCCAGGGTGGATCTCTGAGCATGCACAGAGCAGTTTGTTGAACACAATCGAGTGTTTACTTCCAGGAACGCTTCTCATGAACATGCCTGGGCCCCACCCCTTTGGGGAGAGGCTTTCTGAAAGCAAGCATGCCTCCTCTCCATGAGGATGGGTGCCCAGAGCAACCCTCCGTTGGCAGTGGGACAACCACAATGCTCCCAACAGGCCATCGGGCTTGCTGCGGCTTGCTCTCCCCCTCACTCAGCGCTCAGTGATCCCATCAGCTCAGGCGCCCCGCCTTTGCAGCAAAGAATCTCATGTCAGCCTCCTCATGGCAGAAAGGAACTCTACCCCGCTTCTCGAGCAGAACTGAGCGACGTGCTCCAGCCACCCATCACATTCCCCACGATGCCCCCGGGTGTGAGGACGCGCATTTTTCTGTGGGGGAGCTGAGGCCAGCTGTCAGCCTTCCCAAGAAAGTCTTGCCAGTCCTGTGAGCAGGTTTGCATGGGAGAAAGTGCCTTTTCAGATCCAGGATGAATCCAGAGCAACACGTCGGCTGCCTCTTGATGCATCTTCTCTCTCCTCCTCCCCCTCACGCAGGCGGTCTTCGACTGCGTGGTGAACTCCCTGAAGAACGTCCTCAACATCCTCATTGTGTACATGCTCTTCATGTTCATCTTTGCTGTCATCGCCGTGCAGCTGTTCAAGGGGCGATTCTTCTACTGCACGGACGAGTCCAAGGACCTGGAGAAAGACTGCAGGTGCCAAGCTGCACAGGGAAACCTGTGCATGAGCTACCCGGCGCTTGCCTCTGCACCGTTTTCTCACAACTGCTCCTCTCGGGGAGAAACTTTAGGTTAGGGTGGGGCTGGAGATGCGTGCTCACTAGCCTTGCCCAAACCTGGAGGTCTGTGGAGGGGCAGAAATCCCAGAGCTGCAGGCTGCAATCTAGGATAGGGCTGAAATGGGTCCACTCTGCAACTTCTCTCACTTGAAACTTCTCTCACTGTTTTAGATCTTTTTGACCCGAACTGACTCAGAATTCGGTTCCCCTCTGAAAGGGGAACCTCGATCGATTTTGCCATGGTGTTCTCTACTCAGAAATGCGCAAAGAGTAATGTTTGGGGGCATGGTACACGAAAAGAACTTGGCGGTGCAATATAAAAAGAGGCTTGTAAAATCGTGCAGATTATGCAAAACTGCATACTGACATCTGTATCGGGGGATTCTCACAAAAATATGTATGAATATTCATACCAAGTGCTGTTTTAAACAAACTTCCAAGCTGGTGCAGAAATAGAACAAACCGCAAGGTCTTTCCATCTTGTTGGTGAAGAAATCGCCACGCTTTGTTACACCCCTTAGTGAAAGAATAAATCAAACTCAACCCCCCCTGTGTTGTGATTGGGGAAACAAGGAGGAGAGCCTCAAATCTCCTTGCAGGAGGTAGCCTCCAGCATTCCTCTTGGTGTCTCTTGGACGAGGACATCAGCAGTCTGGTTACCACCACCTGGATGAGGGACCTCAACATCATGCCCTATTGCCAAATCTCCTTGGTGTTTGACCTGTTTGAATTCTATGTCCTGCTTCTTGTAGGGGCCAGTATCTGGCTTATGAGAAGGACGAAGTGGAAGCTCAGCCCAGGCAATGGAAGAAGTATGAATTCCACTATGACAACGTCCTGTGGGCTTTGTTGACGCTGTTCACTGTCTCCACCGGAGAGGGCTGGCCAACGTAAGTTTCTTTGGCTCTGGTTTCCCTGGGAAGAGCCCGTTTAATCTTCTTCTAGTCTTGCAAAGGCAGACAACAGGGGGCATTACAAAGATGTCATGAAGGACTGCTGGGTTTGCATTGCATGGCAGTTACAGGGTGCAGAGGTTGTCTGGTTTGGGAGGAAGATGGAGGACAGGAGGACCTTGTTGGGTGTGGCAGATGGGATTAGGACAGCAATGGGGCATTTTAGGCCTGTCAGATCTTTTTACTACAACCTCAGGATCTATCCGGCAGAGCCAGGTGTAAAAGATGTAACAGAATTAAAGAACAAGGTATAGTTCTGAGCGTACTTGCAGTCTTGGGATTTGTTTCCAGTGACACAACTGATTGAACGCACACTAGTTTGACACAAAAGACACACACACATGCACATATGTGCACCCCCCCCCACATGTCCGTCACCCCAAAATTATCTTTGGTGTGAAGGTGCATTTTCTATATTTTGAAAGAAAAAAAAGATATTAAAATGAAATGCGGTCCCAAACCTGCTTACTCCAAGCTTTCATTTCAGCAGCCTCATTTAGGCTGAAATAATCATTTTCTTGATGCTATTGGGGGATAGAAACCTTTGCCTCCTTGCTACAAGTTACCCACAGATCTACCAGTAGGTCACATTCTATACTTAGTCCACCTCTGGGGGTTCTTTTTGGGAGATTACTAGTTTTTGAGCACATGCATTCCAGTCTTCAGCTTACTGTGAATTTATTTCCATAGTTCCTCAGATCAGTAATCCATCTGATGTTAACCCGGGCCCTCACCCTAGAAGAGTTCGCATGCATTTGTCAGCAGAGACACGGAAGCTGTAGCTCTCCAGAGGTTGTGGGGTTGGACCTTCTTTCTTTTTTCTTCTTTATATATATTTTTTTTCAGATTTTAAGACTTAACACTAAAAAAAAAAAAAAAAAACACCAAACACCAAACATTGGATTCACTGGGTCAACCTCCTATTACATATTTTTTAACATATCAAATTCAAATTAGTTTATCATAGTTTAAAAAACATCTCTAAATTTATGCCAAGTCCCGTTTCTCCAGCCAATTATAAAAAGAGTCCCAAGTTCGATAGAAATCAGTATCCTCTTTCTCCTTCATCGATCAAGTCAATCGGGTGCTGGCTGACGCCGATGGAAGTTGGAATCCAACAACATCTGGAAGCCCAGATTCCCCACTCCTGATGAGCATGATGCTGCTAGCACAGGAAGGATGTGACAGATGTTCTCTTGTGGACTACTCTCTAGCATTTACTCCTCACGGTTACTGAGCAAATCTGTACCATCAAGCAGTACAGAGTTGTTTTTATGACTCAGTCTCTGTAGCGGGATTCCCTGGATATTTGTTGATAACACAATAGTCCACTCTCCTCTGACCTATCCATCGTGCTACTTCAGAAGATGTAGCTCTTATGTAACCTACTTTTTAAAAGTCACCTTGAGACAGGAGGGGGGAATGTTACTGAACTTCAAAATGCGATTCACTGCTTAGCTTTGCAGCCTAAAAATGAAGTAACCTATTTCAAAGTTGTGCTATGCTAACGAATGGTGGGAGATTGTAGGGACTGGATCTGCTCCTCCCTGTAAGTGAGCTTTCAAAAGTTGTAGGGTCAAAGTCAGACAAAGAGGTGGGGCCTGACTTTGAAGCTCAAATGGCAAAGCCAAGGAACCAGAGAGAAGACAAGCAGTTGCTGAGAATCAGCTTCAAAGTCTCTGGGAAAGTTTAGTGAGTAAAGCTTAAGAGGGTGGACCAGTTAAGAAGCATTGGCTGCTCCGAACAGGAAGACACGCCCTGAAAACGTGGTCGGCTTATTTCAGTTGAGAAGGGAGGAGCAAGATAAGAATCAACTTCTTTTTATTAAGACACCATTCCCTAATGACTAGTATTCCGATTTTGCTCAGTGGTGGTGCTGTTATTGCTGCTTTTTGTGCCGTAGCTTGGCCAGCTTTAGCATAAGAAAACCATTTAGTTAGGACACCTTTGTTCTTGGAGAAAAATGGGAGCTTCCCAATAGCTTCTTAGTAGGCCGTCTCTGGATGACCAAGCCTGGAAGGCGGACCAAGCCAAATAGAGTCCTGCTTACCTTTCCCTTCCAGGTTCTACCTCTCTGCCACCAGGTAGAAATCTGCCTCTCCCAATTAGCCGTAACATTATCTGTGTCTCTTAGAAATACTCTTTCTAAGGGACACAGAGTGTGGATTGGCTTTTAAGCATGGCTAATCCAGCAAGAAATGATACCACACTTTACTAAAATTATTTAAAATTGATTATGTTATAATTATAATACAATCAAACCATGAGAGCAGAAGAGTAGGAAATAACCTGGGTGAATGAAACCCACTAGTTCTAAAACAGTCAGTTATTCAAGTTATTTTTTAACTTCTTTCCAGCAATATTTTGCAGCCAGAAAGTTTCATTTTTCCCACGTGTTCACCTTCTCCCAAGTAGCTCTCTCTTTTTTATCTCTCATTCTGAGTTTTCTTTCCTCTCAACCTTCCTCTAGATTCCAAAAAGGATTTTTGGGCCTCCACATTTCATAAGTTAGATCAAGCTGGTTCACCTGTAATTCTTTGCCAATTGGGAAGGATCACCTTCCCCTCCGTTTTCCTTTATAACTCTTGGCAAAATGTTGTGCAGAAAACCACATTCTCCTTGCAGCCTCCAGACTTCGTGGCACCATTCTCGGCAGATTTCTCCTCTGTAGGCTTTTTGGTTGAACCTCTTGTTTTCCTGCATAGGGAAGCTGTTGTGAACTTAGTAAGTTCTGAAATTTAACCCTGCAGTATTGAAGTCTGTCAATGGCTACTCCTCGTAGCGGCTGTGCATTCCCCCAGGATCATGGTCGTCATGCATCTTAAACCAAGCAAGGGGTTGCTTCTACAGTCACATCCTGGTTGTGGACAACCCGTGGCAATTGTGTCAGCAGAATTCTGGATTAAACAGGCCTTTATTCTGATTCAGCAGGGCGGCGTTTGTGCTCTAAGTTCCAGAACTATCTCACACACGCTTCCACATCACTGGGTTTCCATGGATCGTTGAGGGACACTTCACACCCGCCGGCAACTGCAGGTGTGAAGTGGCACCTTCAGCCATTCAACTTCTCGCATTCTGCACAGAGTGTTTGCTTTCCAGTATTCCTTCTCTGCCTCCTTTCTCACGCACAGGGTTCTGAAGCATTCTGTCGATGCGACCTATGAGAATCGCGGCCCAAGCCCAGGGTACCGGATGGAAATGTCGATCTTCTATGTGGTCTATTTTGTCGTTTTCCCCTTCTTCTTTGTGAACATCTTTGTGGCTTTGATTATCATCACCTTCCAAGAGCAGGGCGACAGAGTGATGTCTGATTGCAGTCTGGAGAAAAATGAGGTACTTGCTCTTGAGATTGCAAAATACTCTTGTCTGCACTTCCAGGGCAGGACTTCCTGGAGAAGACAGCCATGCTAGGGGAAGGTGAAGGGAGAAGAAGAAAAGGAAGGCCAAGGAGAAGACCGAGGGAGCCACAGCCTTGGCTTTGGAAGAGCTGGGCAGGGCCATCGTGAAGGGCTTTCCTTCACAAGGTTGCCAGAAGATGGAGACAGCTTGAGAGCACAGAACAGCAAAAGTCCCTTGAGTTTACAGGGTTAGAGCTTCCCATTAGATCAGTCCCTGAATCAGTAAATTGGGCCTTTGCAGCGTCTTTAGACATTACAAGGCTGTTGGTGGCTTTAGAGCTCCATTGTAAGAACAGCTCCTAGAAATTAATGGTTTTCAAAATGGGAAGTACTGCTGGGTAGCAACGTTCATGCATCACGCGGAGCTTGTCCAGGGCAATGTGTGCAGGTGTTTTGTGTTCATAACACCATGTGCTTGCCAAACTCTCCTTAGTCTGCGTAGAAATGATAAAAAAGGATAGAATTGCTGCCCATAGGGGAATCATGCCACCCAAGGAGCAAATTCTACCATATTATACGTATAGCTAGCGAATACATCCGAGTGTTTCTTTTATTTAACAGTGCTTTTATTTAAAGGTGCAAGGGCGCTTTCCATGTGGGCCCCAAAGCACGAGAAGGGAGTTCTGAGCAGGCGTGCATTGCAAAGCTAGCTATTCTCTTTGTCTCTTCTGGGTACAGAGGATAAGGATCCGCTGCGGCGATCCATCCATTTTCTCCTGTGAGTGCCCCACTCTGTCTCCTTCCTTGCAGAGGGCCTGCATCGATTTTGCCATCAGTGCCAAGCCGCTGACCCGCTACATGCCTCAGAACAAGCAGTCATTCCAGTACAAGATGTGGAAGTTCGTGGTGTCTCCTCCGTTTGAGTATTTCATCATGGTCATGATTGCCCTCAACACCATTGTACTGATGATGAAGGTCGGTGCTGTGGCTGCAGGCCTGTTGTCAAAGGGGGGGGGGGACATGCTTCACCCAGACCACAGTGGCACAAGTTTGTGATCCGATAGGGACAAGTGCCACGTCCTCCGCCTAGGAAAAAGAGGCCGAGCTGCACCGATGCAAGATAGGGGATATGTGGCTCAGCAGAACTCAGAAAGAAAAAGATCTCGGAGTTACTGGGGATAACAAGCTAAACATGAGTCAGCCGTGTGATGCAGCTGCAAAAAGGGCAAATGCTATTTTCGGATGCTTTAATAGAAGGATGACTTCCAAATCACGAGGAGTAGTTGTTCCCTTATACTTCTCCTCTGGACCTCATCTGGAGTCCTGTGTCTAGTTCTGGGCACAAAGATTTAAGAAAGATGCAGAAAAATTAGAAAGAGTCCAGGGGAGGGCAGCAGAAGTGATCCAGGGCTTGGAAACACGGCCCTGTGAGGAGAGGCTGAGGGAACTGGGGCATGTTCAGCCTTGAGAAGAGGAGACTGAGAGGGGGACATGATATCATGTTATAAGTAACTGAAAGGCTGTCACAAAGAGGAAGGAAAAGACCTCGTCTCACTCATAGCAGAGTGTAGGGCACAGAATAATATAGTCAAGTTTTTGAAAACCCAGATTCAGGCTAAATATCAGGAAAAGTTTCCTAACTGTCAAAGCAATATGGCCACCTAGAGAGGTGATGGGCTCTCCCACACTGGAGACACTCAGAAAGAAACTGGGCAGCCCTCTGAGTGGGATGGTGCAAACTGGTGTCCTGCAACAGCAGGGGGTGGACCTGATGGCCTCCATGGCCCCTTCCTAGTCAATGATGCTATGATTGCATGAACTGTGCGGAGACATGGGGGTTCCTCAAGGAGAGGGTGGGTGCAGGAAGGATTGCGATCGCTTTGCCATTTAACAAGCGGGGGGGGGGGAGGTTGCATACCACCCTAGCTGGTAATGTGTTTTCTTTCCCTTCTGTTTAGTTCTACGGTGCCCCAGGACCCTATGAGGATATGTTGAAATGCCTCAATATAGTGTTTACATCCATGTTTTCACTGGAGTGTGTGTTGAAGATCATTGCCTTTGGTGTGCTGGTATGAACTGCCTTTTTTCATTGCCCTTGTTGTTCTCCCTTCCTAGCCACCTCCAGGGCTGCTTCCGAAGTCCCACCCCCATCCAAATTTCTCCCTGGACCTTGGAGTTCTTTAATGACTTTGTTGTGTTCCCAAAGCCGAAGCCGGGCCAGTGCAGTTTGAGATTCTCCATTCTTTCACTTTGTTTTCTTTCCGAATTTCAGGAAGAGAAGTGCATTCTATTAAGAAAACGACCCAAGAAAAACATATATTAAATAAAATTGTGTATAAAATGCAGATATGTTTGCACAAAAAGGGTTGATCTTCCATGAAGCTGTTAAAAAAAAAACCTGATCCGAACAAACTGAAATTCGTAATGCAAACATTCTTCAATTCTTCAGATCTGAATTTCAGATCGCGGAGAATAGGCACTCAGAGGAGCTCTGACAGATTTTTCTGTTCGGAAGAAATCCATTCTGCCTATTAAGCTCTGTGTGTATGGCAGAGGTATATGCATGAACAATAAACCATTCCGAAGTCGGTAGTGTCAGGTCACTTTGAATTGATCCTTTTTGTTTTATTTCCTAGAATTACTTTCGAGATGCCTGGAACATCTTTGATTTTGTCACTGTCTTGGGAAGTATTACTGATATTTTAGTAACAGAGATTGCGGTGAGTACGGCCCATGCAAACCACTATCCTTCGATGCCAAAATACTATCCATTTTTTAATGCATCCAGCTGAGCTCTCTCCCCAACAGTGTGTTCAGAAATTATTGTACGACGTGGATTCCCAAAGGATGCGGGCGGGGGGTAGGGGGGTGAGCCCAGCTTGTGGAGCTTAACACAGCTATAAGCTGAAGGGAAATACTGGGAGTAATTCTAATAGTTATTAATTAATGAGGAGCTTTTAGCCTGCCTTTCTGGATTTACTGCCTTTGCAAGGCAGCTCACCATCTGAAGAAAACGTGACTATGCAACAACAAGGAAGCGTTCACACACACACACACACACACACACACACACACCCCTGTCAGCAGCGGATTCTTAAGCACAAATGGAAAGCTGCAACAAAGAATCTTCAGAGTATTCTGAAGCGATAATGTTCTCTGGATCTCTCTGGAAAGAATACTCCAGATGGCCGTGGGACCACTATTTGGGTGATTCACAAAAGTTGAGACCTCCATATCCAACATGCTAAAATATCGAACCTTTAAAAGTGGAAGAGAGAATAAAACCAAGACTAAAAATGATTTTGAAGGCCAGCATCAGTATTAAAGGCTTAAAAGCCTATTTAAAAACTAGACAGAAAACAAAAAAAGCCTGGGAAAATTAAATAAAGGGAGCAAGGTTTCACCCTGGGCTGAAAAAACCAGTGTAGGTGCCAGAGGAGCTTCTCTGGGTTGCCACCACTGAGCAGGCATGCCTGCCTCCTTCATTTGGAAGGGTGCCTAGAGGGAAGCCTGTGCCAACGATCTTACGTTCTGGGCAGGTATATGCGGAAAGAGAGTCTTCAAATCACCTGGCCCCAAGCCATTTGGAACTTTGAAATGGAGGACCACCCTGGTAATGGACTAGAAACCTGTGAAGATCAGAGGGGACGAGTATATTAGCCAGTTTCCACTTTTGCTGCCCGGTTTTGCACCATCTGAAGTTTCTGATTGGCTTTTGAAGGCAGCCCCCTTTCTACAGTAAATGCTGAACATTGTGGGATCTAAAATGGAGCCCTGCGGGAAACCCATAGTGAAACTCCTTAGTCTTGGAGCAGTGATCCTCCAGTGCCACCTTCTGGAATTGACAGCTGGCCAAATTCTCTGGAAAAATGCCCCGTTCGTGGTGGTACCAGAAGCCACCAGGAGGAACCAGAGAATCAAGGGGGTCCATGGTCCCGCTGGGCTTCCTTCAGCAAAGCTCATTCCCTGGGGCCCCCACCATGCCTCCTACTCCAAAACCAGGCCTGAAGATAGTTGGATGCACCCAGAGAGACAGCTTCACCTAGAAACCTGAGCTCGCAATGTTATGCAGCCACCAAAAGGGCAAACGCGACTTTAGGATGCACAAGAAGCATCACTTCCAGAACAGGAGAAGTACCAGTTCCCCTTTGCTCTGCACTAGTCAGAACTCACCTGGGCTCCTGTGTCCAGTTCTGGGCACCCAGGTTTTTAAAAGATGCAGAAAAACTAGGAAGGGTTCAGAGGAGGGCAACAAGGATGCTCCAGGATCTGGAAACTACACCCTATGATGGGAGGCTGAGAGACCTGGGCATTTTCGCCTTGAGAAGAGAAGACTGCAAGAAGGCTGCGAGTACCTGAAAGGCGGTCACAAAGAGAAAGAAGACTTATTCTCACTCATCCCTGAGTGTAGGACATGGAGCAACAAACTTAAACTGCAGAACACCAGATTCAGGTGAGGTATCCGGAAGAGTTTCCTCACTGTCGGCAGTATGCCAGTGGAACCAGTCGCCCAGAGAGCAGGTGGGCTCTCCCACAGTGGGGGCATCCAGAAACGAACTGCACAGCCATCTGAGTGGGGTGGAGCAACTGGCAACTTGTGCCAGCAGGGGGTTGGGCTGATGGCCTCCTTGGGACATCTCCTCCCAAGGAGACATTTAACAGCTGGGCACCATGAAGGACCAAGGTCAAGCAGTTGACTGGACCTTGGTCTGCTTCTTCAGGCCTCAGAACTGAAACTTACTTCATGAAACTAAGACAGATGGTACTCCTTACTGAAACTAAGACTTCATGGTACTAAGACAGAAGTTTCTGCTGCTGGAACTGTGGAATTCAAGTCATGATGGATGTGAGCCACTTCCTCTTCAAAGGGTCGCACACACTGCTTCAACTTTCCCCCAGGGAAGCTCCACCGGACTACACTGAGGAGGATATGAGTCCCGAACTGTGTTACTAGCACACCCACAGAGCTTTCTGCTATGTCTGCCTGGCCTCAGCAGAAGTCTTCCTCCAGCTGCATTTCAGCCATCTCCCCTCTTGCCCACTTGCCCTCAGCTCAAGGGTTCACCAAGGAACTGGCTGAAGGTGAGCACATGGCTGCGAGCATGCCAACTCCCAAGTCATTGATGGGAGCATCTAAGCTCTCCGGGTTCTACAGAACCCATGAGCCTCCCTGGCTAAGCCGCTGTAATATGTCGCCTGCCCTTGCAGAGGGAAAATGGCGGTGAAATCTGAAGCTCACTAACAGGTGCTCCAAGCATGACAAAGGGTTGGATGCCAGTTCCTGAGCTTTGGCTCGCCATCACCCTGCCTGGTGGAACTCGTCTTCTCCAACATGTGTAGGACTGATAAGCTGGGACAGGTCCATGGTTGTTCTCCTGAGCTTCCCACTTGTCTAATGGCTGTTGCTGGTGGAGTGCCTTTGATGTTGATCCTGATGCTTGGCCCTCCAGATAATGTGTGTCCGACCCATTTTGGCCTGTCCCTCGGCTTTGTTCCTAGCAAGCGGGGTGGGAGAGTGCTTTGGGAAAGGGAAGCTTGATTTTTCTTGCTCTTGCCTAATCTTGTTCCTTTGTCTATACAAAATCATTTCTAGCAGTTCCGGTGGGCCTTGAACATTTTTGTCCAGAATGAATCCTATTAGACACCTTGAGTGGACTGGGAGTTATATGTCAGCTCTGCCACCTTGACTGGGTTCACACAGCACAATAATCCATGGTGGTTTATAAGCCAGGGGGTTGCTAACCACTCCGGCAGGGTTCAAGAGCCAGTGTGCTTATCAGGTTGTGTGAACCCCATCAATGTAGGCTCCAGAATATGTTTGCGTGTATGTTGGGGGCGGGCTGTTGGGCAAGGGAGTCTCAAAAGGTGGGTGCGCAAACCGAGGAGTGACTTTGCCACTCCAGCTCAACCTTCTCAGGTGCTCCATGCATGATGGGACAGCAGTCCTGCTGGAGCAGTGGGCCACTTCCTGGGCTCCTCCTTGCCGCCCCATGGCTAAACTCCAATGCTTGACAGAAGCCATGTATGGCTATTGAACAGTGGTTTCAGAAACGCTGCAACGGGGTGTTTTTCCAAGCAGAAATGCTTCTGTTTTGAAGTGGCTCTCTCACCAAGGGAGCAGTAAATTGCCAACCATTGGTGCTCACGAGATACCTTCTATTTCCCTATTGCTGCACAATTGGTCTTTCATGCAATGCCCTCTCCAAACAGCAAAACAACAACAACATGCAGCAAAGATCTGGAGGGTCATTTCTTCCCCCTTCCTCTGCTTTTGCCTGGACACCCTGTTCTAGTCATGTCTACCCTGGAATTTGGAATGTGTGAACCCGTAGCATGGGCACCACTAGTTTTGGTTCCTATCCCAAGGCTCCCCATTCACAAAGAATGAAACTGGCAAGTTTCAGGAAGGCGAAGCTGAGCCATCTTCAGAGGAGAAAACCCCGAGTAGGTCTCTCTCTCCTCTCTCACCCTCCCAAACCCCTCTTCTTCAACCAAGGAGACCAGCTTGTGTAGCTCTCCCCTGCCTTGTTTCCAGGTGGCTCAGCAACAGGCAAAACAGCCAAGAAGTAAAGATAAAAGAAAAAGAAGTGTTGATAATGTTGCTTTCCTTTGACTTTGTAGTTGTGATACACGTAATTTCCTTTTGTGAATGCTTTGAGTCCTTTCTTTTTATTTCTCGAGGCACATGCAGGCATGTCAGTTCCTCACGTTCAGGGCTCACTTTCTTTTAATTCTAAAGTTCAGGGATGCCGCTGGTTTCTTTGGCAGATCAGTCAATGAAACCTCCAGTGTTTTAAACGGGAGCAGAAAATTTAATCTGATTTGAACGGTCAGAAACTTCAGCGGCTTTATTCTCGCGTGTTACTAGAAAATGTTTCAAAAGGCCATTGATTAATCCGCATTCATTTATTAATCTGAAATCGATCTGGTACATGTATCCTTTGGTGTCAAATAAGCACCGATGCCAAGATTTTGCTGACGTGGCTCAATTTAAAAATATGATGGATCACAGAAAAGGAAAACTCTAGTTGTGGAGGCCATTGTCCTCCTTGTGTTTGAAAGAATATTTCACTGGTCACGTAATCTTGTAGCACAGCTCTTAATGTGTGCGTGTGCTCCGGACACTCTTACTTGCTGCTGTTTTCTCAGAGATACAGTTTCCTATGCATTGGTCCCCTGGGAGCATCAGTGGACTTGATAGAATGCATTCTGCATATTAGACGGTACTATCAAAATGCTTTTGGCTCACACAGACCACATACAGAGATAGAAATGGATGCAGGTTTTGTCGTATCAACTGGCCGGATAACAAGAGTAGGAAAAACTATAGGCAGCAATCAAAATTAAATTGATATGTCCATGGAGAAGTTTACTGTCTGCGAATTCTGAAACTGACATCTCTACCTTTGCCAGGGAATTAAAAAAACACACCCATATATATATATATATTCACATATATATTGACAGATAATGATATTTGTGAAGTGCCTCTTAATTTGCATTACGATGCGAAATGCAAATAGTTGATTGTAGTGTATTTCCTTCCAGGTTTGATTATTGTTAGAAAAAAACAACTTTTTTATACGCACCTGACTCTTTAGTACAGTTTTTAGTGCTTCTGTTCTTTGCTTGTCTCGATGACTCATTTTCTCTTTTTGTTTTCTGTTTCTTTTATTTTTTCCCCTTCCTGCTGAATCACGCCATCCAATCAACATACTATGCGAAAAACCATGTCTCCGTCTGTGTGTTGCGTGCCTGCTCCTCAAAAATAAATAAATTACAATTATCTAAACTCAAAAACTTGTAAATAACGTTTGCAAATATCCATCCATGAAAACATCACATATAGGACACGGTTGGTTTCATTGAATTTTTTTTAACCAAAAGAATTTTCGGTTTCTCGCTTTTCCGTTTCTTTTTCTCTGGACGTTTTCTTTCCCTTCACTTCTCTTTTACCTGTGTCTGAGATTTCTGACTGCACCATGTGGCATGCGGAGGGGAGCTTCTCTGTCTGTACTCCTGCACTGGGCCTCATATTTGGACTTGACGTTCCATTAGCTTTCTGTTGGCTATTCGGTGGCAAATGCAGATGTTGTTGCCAATAGCTTTTTCCTTCACTCTGCTTTCTGTAACTAAGAGGGGAAACTCACATCTGCATTGCGTAACTAGGGGCATCGCCGAGATGGTGCGCCTCGATATTCTACCTGCTCGCTTTTGCTTTCAGCATGCCCATGTAGGGCTACTCCTGGCCATCTTTAATGCAAGGGGAAATTCTCCTGGCAGGGTGGGTGCAGTGGGGGTTGCCCTACAGAGTATGTTTCTTGTTTTCTAGCCAGTCCACTGAAGCTTTTCTTCAGGACGCTCCATTCTGTTCCCCGCATCCCCTTCCAGAGACATTCAACCAGCTCTGGGGTGCCTTTGTTTCCCCGGGCAACTTTTAATGCTTCTGCAAAATGTAGGGTTCCCCCAAGCACGCTGATGCCCCACTCTTGCATGACGGGTGGTGGGGTTCAAGCTACGTGAGAATCAGCACCCAGAGAATGAATTTGCTGTGAGGAACTCCCATTTGAAAATCTCTCTATTGCTTTATTGGTTTTACCAAAGGCCGTTCCACTGTAGCGGATGGAAAATCAGTATTCTTGGAGAACAGGATGCGGCTGTGAAAATGTAACAGAGGGAACTGTGCACCCAAATGAATTTTGAGTGCAAGGTTCATTCCATTTCTGAATTCGGGGACAAAAATACTAATAGTGTGGAGCAGACAACAAGCTGCTTCCCACGAGGTTGTTTCCAAAGCTGGCTGAGCATCATCAAGAAGAAGTGAAGGTTTAGAGATAAGGTGTCTTCTCCGAAATGCTTTCCAAACTGGCACATGTTATTCTATTGCCACAGGGAAAAGGAGTCCAGAAAAAAGATTTCTGGGGCTTTTAAAGCTCATGCTTTACTTGTGGGAATCACAGACACTCAGATACTACATGGACAAGAAAGGGACAAGATCCTGGGGGAAAGACAGGCACCACCATTGAATTGGCATTCAGAACTGTATCCGTGCTTTGCTGGCGAACCATCTTGATTCTTCTCCAGGTACAACCTTACCTTGAGGAAACGCTAGCAGGGAGATCAAGGCCACATCTCCAAAACAGAGAGATGGTTTCCTAGGTCGGACGCCCCTTCAGTTTCCTGCCTCCCTCCCTGCACCTTTTAAATGAAGGGATTTTGGCTGAGCAATGCTTAGAAGATTGGTGCTACACTTTAAATATTTGCTCACGTCCTTTGTGTGGACCTGAGCAAGGAAAGGAAGGGAGAGGAGATGGCACGCCAGTTGAAAAGAACATCAGTTGCTTTGGGTCAGACAAAAACCAAATCCCACGACCTGCTAAAACTGATCAGAGGGTGAATTTTGTGGGAGAACAGGAATGTAGGTGTTGAGTTTCCCTTCTTTGTGCATGCTGTCTTGCTGGAGTTGTTAGTCCATTTTCTGGGTTTTATGAGTCAGTTCTGTTGCTCATGTGTGCCTTATTTCCTACAAACCAGTGCTGAGCGCAGCATTTAAAATGTTACCAACCCTGATTTTCCAAGGCTGCTGCCAACCTCCTCTTTCGATGTCACCTTTGGAGGGCAGATAATTGATCACAGAAAGGTGGTGAATAGGAAGACAAATGATGGATTGAGAGAGGCATTTCCCCTCCCCTTTGCCTCCAAATCAGGAAAACGCTGCATATAATTCAGTAGCTGAATTCATCTCCTCTAGGCTGTGCTGAAAGCATTTCAGGAACATTATTCCCTCCCTCGCTTAACAGCGGCTGGTCAAAGAGTTTGACCTCCTGGTCACGGATCTCAATTTGACCTGCAGACATTTCCCTCTTCCATTGTGGCTGCTTTGACTTTAGACCCAGGCTTGCCTTTGAGTGCTAACTTTGCCATTTTGGATTGTGGAAGGCTTTATATAAATTGCCAGTGGTGCAGCTAGCAGTGGAGCTGAGGGGAGAGAAATGTTAAGTGTATGCTTCGTAACGGATGTAATCCTTCTGCCTGTTTAAAGTGAGGTCCTTTTAAAGCTATTACATCCTGGGTCTTAAATTACCAAGATGTACCATTGTTTAGACTTTTCAAATCAGGCAAAGTTTTTGATTCATGAGAGGCATCTAGGCTCCGCCTGCCTCTGTGGTGACCATTTAAGATTAGATGTCTTGTAAATCCATTCATTAAAAAATAGGTGCATACTTAGAATCCACATATCTGTCACCTCTCCTAAATGTTGTCTTTAAATGCTGAAAACTCTGAAAACTCTTGAAAACTCTGTTTTTTTAAGTATGAAGGACAGCTAATGTTTAAACAAGGAGGGAATGTGAAATTAAATTTGTAGTTTGGATGAAATGTAATGTTACTATTGCTTTGATACTGCCAAATAAATGAACCAAGGTCTCAGTCCAGGGCAGGCAAATGGATACCTCCAGATGCTTTGGACTACAACTCACAAAATCCCTGACCATTCACCATGTTGGCTGTGGCTGCTGAGAGTTGTAGTCCAAACAGCTGAAGGGTGCCATGTAGCACATGTTCTAAATTCTCACCCCCCTCCCCCCAGTGGTCCATCCTGAGCAGCCTGGGAGAATTTTGGGTTCCTGCTTTGCTTTGCTGTTGCTTTAGACGTGTTTCCTTGTTTGGTGGACACTGTTTAGCTTTTCTCTTTTGTCTTTATTTGACAATTGATCTGATGACGTGGAGTATAGACACCCAACTCTGAGCTGCTTCTGTCTTTGGAAAGCAAAAAGCCACCATAGCTAAATGCATGCCCAACAGCTGGTTTTCTTGAATTTTGACAGTACCAGTGGAATGTGGCACTGTTGCAAACTTCAGCTGGCTGGCATTGGAATGAATGGGTGCATCAAGCCATGGGCCTCCTGTGTCATGTTAGCAAGGCATGTGGGGTGGGGGAGCTTCCATCTCAAGAGGCAACCGCTAGCAAGGGACGCGACTGGGTGGGGAGAACAGAAGAGTTGGATCTGCTTAGCTTGACCTACAAGGCCTCTCTCTGACTGTGATACCCAGCCCTCTGCTGATAGAGGAAATGCAAAGCTTACGTGGGCATTGACTAATGGAAATGTCCTGCAAACAAGTTGCTACTATTTCCTGTTCAGAAGAATTGGGTTCAAAACAAATTGAGGGATGATTTGACCACTAGAAAAGTGGGGGATTCTATGGTCAGTTTTGTTGGGCCAGATCTTTGGATGACCCATGTTGATCAAAAGAAAATAAATTGGGGGGGGTCAAAGCTCAGTTTCCACATAGCTTCCAGTGACCTTTAAAAGTGCCATGTTCACTGAGCTGTTAAAACACTCTCCTATTTGTACGGGTGCTCCCAGCTGGAGTTGAGAGCGTTTAAGAGTTCTAAAGATTGTGTGCGCCAGGCCTGGGCTGTTCTCCTTTTTCACTAGTCTAGTCAAGACCCTTCTTGGAGAACTCCCATTAACTTCAGTGGAGCTTTGCCCTTTATCTCCATCCAGGTGTTGACTTAATCTTCCCAACTGAAAGGGCATTTACGTCAGCTTGCCGTCAGCTTGCCTGATCCCCTCCTTTGTCACAGAAGATGCTCTGGATGTTGCTTTTAGCTTCCCTGGGGTTTTAGAGTTGTTCACAAGCCACGTTATACTTCGCAGATTATAAGAGTTCTACCGCATTGCCTTTCCTTGATGTGCAGAAAAGCAAGAGTCCATTGGAGGGCGCTCTCTCCCTCCCTGCCACCTTTTTGCTGCCTTCCTCCTGCAGCCGAGGGAGGGACTCTTGTGGAGAGGGGTTTTCTCAAAACATGCTGCATGTGGAGTAACCTGCACTGACAAATGTTTCTTTTGGAAGGTTTTCTGGTGGCCGATTTGCTGCTTAGAACGCGAAGCTGGTAATTTTCTTTTCTTTTTTGCGGGCTGCGGCTTCTGATCGCATCCGTGTCTGAAGGACACAAAACTCTTCTCCTCTCCGCAGGACAATTTCATCAACCTCAGCTTCCTCCGACTCTTCCGGGCTGCAAGACTCATCAAGCTTCTTCGTCAGGGTTATACCATCCGGATCCTCCTGTGGACCTTTGTCCAGTCTTTCAAGGTGAGGCAATGGCAGACCTGAGAATTGTAGTGATCTGTCCAGACAGCATTGGCTATTAGGCAGCATAGAGATGGAGAAGATGGTGGCCACCAACGCAAGTCGAGATGTTTCCCAAAGGTCCTCTTTGAGCACCTGCGTGTCTGGTCTTCACACTAGGTTATTTTTTTATGGAGATCACCTATCCTTCTGATTTAGATTTCTTCTGGAATGGTTCAACTTAGCATTATTTCCATGTGATGTACATGCCACACTGAATTGCTCTCCATACCAGGGAGATCTCCCAGTTCGCAGTTTTGTTAGGCAGCATCGAGTTGAAGAAGATGGTGGCCACCATAGCAAGTTGAGAGGTTTCCCAAAGGTTCCCCATTTGAACCTCTTTGAATACCTGCGCGTCTGGTCTTCACTTACAAACACACTAGGTAGGCACGTGGTGGGCATGTCATGAGGAGCCGGCTGGAGCCGGGGGTCAGACTAGATGGCTTGGGATACCCCTTCTGACTCGCTCAGTTTCTATGTTTTTGTTTTAACGGGGAGACCTGATTGAGAAGAAACGTCCAAGGTGTGTTTCAGACACACATGCCATGTTGAATTGCTCTCTATGCCAGGGCGGTCGGCCAGTCCTCAGTTTTGTTCTTCCTCTTGGGGATCAATACAACTGTTAGTCTCTGCTTAATTTATGGTCAGAGTTTAATTTAGCCGCACGCGTGCATTTATGGGTCTGCACTCATAAAGCAGTTGTGTTCTTGCGGGTTGGTGATGTCGCACCTGTGGACCAAGAGGTGCCCTCCTCTGCTCCTTTACTCCACTTCAAGCAGAACCACAGTGCAGATCTACACACCAGGTCTCCCACCCCACTGCCACCAATGTCTTGGCTTTCTCACATGTTGTGTGAATGCTGAAGTGGGGAATAAACACATGCAGAGGAGGAGAGAGGAACATCGCATATGACAGCATGCGTGGGTCCTTGTTCACTTGTGGTTGTGGGCGAAATGCAAGTCTATGGGTTGTGTGTCTTACTGTCAACACTTACGTGATCCCCTTTTCCCCCCCTACAGGCCTTGCCCTATGTGTGCCTACTAATAGCTATGCTGTTCTTCATCTATGCCATTATTGGCATGCAGGTAAATGCGGGGCTGCAACACAAAGAAGCCAACACTCCCTTCGACTTCAGAACGTGGCGTTCCTTTTTACCGATGAATGGTGAAACCCACGGCTCAAATTTCCTTTACTTGTCTAATCCATTTTTAAACCCTTTTCTGAGAGTGGCCATTCTCACCCCTTGCTGCAATGAATGCTTTTTGGCAGAGTCCCACAATGACTGCTAGAGTTGGACAGGGCGTTGAAGATCATCTAGCCCACTCCTTTGCTTGAGAGAGGAAAACCAGAAGAGGAGCATTTCTAGCAGTTGGCTGTCCAAGCCTCTGCTTCCAGAGCTTCAGAAGAGACCCTGTATCACAACCTAGCACATTGGTTCCATGCATGAACGGCCCTTCTCATCAAGACAGGTCCCCTAATGTCTAGCCAAAATGTCTCCTCCTGGAACCATAGGCTGCCCTCTGGGGGAGAAGAGGATTATTTATGCTTGAAGGACCGGAAGAAAGCTACCACGGTCCTGTTCCACCTTCTCCAAGTTAAACACACCCAGTTCCTTCATTCTTTCCCTCATAGGGCTGGTTTTCTGTACCCCCGTATTGGTTGCCTTCTTTTTGGAACCCATTCCAATCACATGCACTTTTGATCCTCATGTTTACTCTAAGGTGGAGATTCTTCCTGCCCCAGGGCCATGGTTCGCCATGGGTAACATGTCAAGGATTGCATGCCAGGGGTGGGTGGGGGCAGAATCAACAGTGGTCAGAGATACACGTGACTTCTCCTCTCTCTTACACACAAACACATGTGCCACCCTCTCGCACAATTTGCCCATCCTTTGATGCACACATACACACTGCAATGTGCATCGGGGGAAAACCTCCCATTTCCAGAGAGGTTTTTCCCCAGTGCAAATGGCAGTTATATGGTCCCCAATCTGGAGCAAGACCTTATCATAGAATCATAGTTGGATGGGACCAGAAGGCCATCAGGTCCAACCCCTTGCCCAGTGCTCACCAAGTTAAACCATCCCTCTCAGACGGCTGTCTGGCCGCATCTTGAATGCCTCCAGTGTGGGAGAGCCTACAAACTCCCAAAGTCATTGGTTCCGTTGTTGTACTGTTTTAACATTCAGGAAACTTTTCCTGATATCTAGCCAGCACCTGGCTTCCCGGAACTTGAGCCCGTTATTCCATGTCCTGCAGCCTGGGCTGATCCAGAAGAGATCCTGTCCTTCCTCTTTGTGACAGCCTTTCAAGTTCTAGTAGAGTTGTATCATCTCCCCTCCTCAGCCTTCTCTTCCTGAAGCTGCACATGCCTAGTTTTTCCCATCTCTTATCCTAGGGCTTTGTTTCCAGTCCCTGGATCATCCTTGCTGCCCTCCTCTGAACCCTTTCCAACTTGTCTGCATCTTTCTTCAACTGTGGTGCCCAGAACTGGACACGGCCCTCCAGGGCTGAGCAAAGGGGAACTAGCACTTGACAGGATTTGCAAGCACGATGCAGCCTAAAGTAGTATTTGCTCTTTTGTGATGTCAACAACAGCACGTTGTTGGCTCCTACCCAGCTTATGATTTGCAGCAATTCCAAGATCCTTCCCACTGGCCACACGGCTCCGTGCTTTCCGTGTGGGCTGGGGAGGAAACCAACCCCTCTCCTCTTTCCATAGCCAGCACAGTTAAACATAGAAGGGAAGGGGATGATGGGAAGGAGCCCTGATGGACCAGGTGGGAATCCCTCAAAGGGGCCACATGCCCTGCAGGTCTGCCTGAAGGAGACATCAATCCTTCAAAAATCCTCCTCAATTGAAGTTCATTGTTCTTGGACACAAGCTGAACTGGTGCAGCAGGTGCTTGCCTGCTGTCAGGTTTAAGAGTAAACATTCCCAGGATCCTTTGGGGAAGAAGTCATGACAATTAAGCTGGTAGACAACTAATTTAAATTTGTACTGCAGATACACTGGCTTGAGTGCAGACTTCCTCAGCAAACAGAAGGGCTTCTGTTTGTCGAAAAGTCTTTTAATCCCATGAAAGATTGCAAAAGAAGAAAAAAGGGTGGCTTTGCTTATTCCCCCTTTCCTTGCCACCCTCTGGGCTGCCTCCCACCAGGGATGGAAGAATGCGTTTGTTTCACTTTCCATAATTTCCCCGCCCCCCCAAGAAACAGTTTCCTTCCATCTCATGGTCTTGATGACTTGAACTATTTCAAACGTGCATGAAAACTGTTGTTCTTTTGTGTGTATTTGCACATGCATAAATATTCGTATGCATTTTTGTAATCATATTTCCTAACTGATGCAGTTTTTACAATTAATTTCGCCCAATTTACGCATTTGGCATACGTTTTGTAATCTGTGAACAATCTCACAAAATTCAGAGTAATGGAAAAACTGATGGATAATTGCGTTCCGGTTTGAAGATGAGTGTGGACAGTGTAAATCAGAACTGCTATATTCCAGGGCAAGCCAAACAAGTTTCTTCCCCATCCCTACCTCCCATGCCTTTCCCGAGTGGGGTGCCTGCAGCAGAAAAGAGGAACTGGCACAAATCCATTTTATTTATTATTTACTTACTTACTTACTTATGCCGCCCCCTTGCCAACAAGCCTCGGGGAGGTTCACAACAAACAAATAAACAAACAGTTTCAATATCTAAAACTACTTAAAAACTGGCCCATCTCGAGGTAAGAATTAAAAATACAAAAAAATACAATAAATATAAATTCACAATTAAAATACCTTTTAAATAAAAAGGTCTTCGCCTGGCTCCAAAAACCAAATAACGGCGCCAGGCGGACCTCTCTGGGGAGCGCATTCCATAGTTTGGGCGCCACCACAGAGAAGGCCCTCCTCCGAGTACTCACCCTCCTAATATCCTTCACGGGGGGCTCCCAGAGAAGGGCCTCTGCCACCGATCTCAGAGGGTGGGAGGGCATATATGTACGCAGGTGCTCCTTTGGATAACCAGGTCCCAAGCCTTCCCATTTTCCCAGCTTCCCACCAGAAGCCACATCGCACAAGAACATCTCCACTAGGGCTCTCGCTGGACATTCAAGCCCCAGACTTGCCACGGAGTCAAATGTGTCAGCCAGCCTTCCCAAATAAAGCATCTTCCAGATAAATTGGACTACAACTCCCATCCCTGTTTATTTATTTTAGTTATTTAGAATATTCATATGCCATCCTGTCGTGAAGGTCTGTTTGGGATGAGGATTGTGGGAGTTGCAGTCCAACTCACCCAGAAGGGGACCGAGCTGGTGAAGGCTGTATAAGTGATAGGCTGCTGTTTGGTATGTGTGGTGTTTTTTCCCATCCCTGTTGATGGTTCTTGTAACGGCGGGCAAGGAGAACCACTTTCACCTTGGCTTGGTTGTTTCTTCCCTTCCAGGTATTCGGAAACATTGCCCTGAATGACGACAACGCCATCAATCGACACAATAACTTCCAAACATTCTTGCAAGCGTTGATGCTGCTTTTCCGGTAAATGAGTGCCCACCTGTCTGTATTCCAAACCGTTGTCGGTCTTGCCCTGTGTGGCTTTGTGTAGAACGAATCCTTCTGCTCCTTCTCAAGATCAAACACCTCACCAGGGCAGGTCACAGCAATGTAACAGTGACCAGTGGACAGGTGCTTGTTCGACAGCCTTTCCTGCAGGCCTCTGTCCGTCACTGCGCTTGTTCGTTAATTTGCTAATGTTACGTTTGTTAATCCCCCACTTCTTGGCCTCTCATGGAAGCCTCAAAGCAGCTCCCCTATAAAGCAATCAAACATTTGAAAGAGTTACCGTATTTTTTGCTGTATAAGACTCACTTTCCCCCCCTCAAAAGTAAGGGGAAATGTCTGTGCGTCTTATAGAGCGAATATGTGTGTGCAGTGAGTCTGTCAGATGTGCAGCCCATGGGGAAGTGATGGGGATGTGCCTGTGATGATGTGCCCATTGGAGTCAGAATATATTTTTTTCTTGTTTTCCTCCTCTAAAAACTAGGTGCGTCTTATAGAGCGAAAAATACGGTATATGAAGTGAGCCGAAATCAGTAGTCAGGTGGGGTGGGAAACGAACGGAACCCAAAGGACAGTGAAATCGCATGCACAGATACCAGTAAAGAAGGACCTAATTTGGCCCTCTCAGGCCACCAGAATATCTACCATGCCTAAAAACATTGTAGACTCCCCGGCCATGTATGCCAAATGCTAAATAAATAAATCCCCCCCCATTAGTACTCTCACTAAGCATTCCCACAGAATGTGTAACTGTGTTAGTAAGGGAGAAGCTGGCCATTTTAGGTGTCACCAAAATTGCAAACTTTTTCTTATGTCACTGAGGTTCTTGCAAAGAGTGTCTAGTTAGAAGGAATTCATTCCACCACTCCAAAAAACAAAACCCACCACCCTTCAGCAGTGTCCTCAAAGCTTGGCAAGTTTTTAGAGAGCAGCCAATGCTCACCTCGCCCTCCTTGAACTTCTCTTTGAGAATTCTTTTGATCTGAGATATTTCCCTGCAAGAAAACACCCCTCCATTTGGAGAGGAGAAGTGGCTGAAGGGAAACCCAGGAGACTCTTCTAAAAATGTAGCGTGGGCAGAGAAATCCACTGCAACCTTGAAATGCTTCTCTGTCCATTTGTGATGATACATTGCGATGGACATGTGGGTAAATTCCCCCCTTTCCTGCTCTTCCGCAGACTGGGTAGGCTCCACTAAATCAATGGTTTGGATGTGTTGTTGTTGTTTTCCATTGTGCTTGTTTTTGTTAATCCCAGCTCTCCCTTGGGCATGGTGGGGGGAAAATAAATTCCTGACCCCCGAGTGGAAGGGAGAACTGGACAAAGAGAATGCTCTACCCTTTCTTGGTCCTTTTCCACTGCCTCCAGAGGGATTGTTTTTATTTTCCCTGTCTCCACCAGGCAGCCTTAAAAACCTTCTGGGTCTCTTGTTAAATACCTTTTGGATGAAATCAGGTATAAGTTTAGACTAGAGAAAGTCCTAAATCTTCTAGAAGCGCCAACCACACACCACACACTGGACAGGAAGGTTTGTGGTGTTCTTTCTAATGTTCTTTCTGGCAACTAATATTCAGAGGAATATAGATATCATGGCCCAGATAAGCTATTGATAGACTTGGCAATTCCAGTGGGACGAGACTCCACATTGTATTGTTCACTGTTCCTCAACATTTGTACTGTGGAGGTGTCTGCTTACCACACGAGGTAGACCAAAACTCCCAGTGGGTTGAGCGCAGTCTTGTAAGCTCTGGTCCCATCATTCCTGTCCACCCAGCTCTCTTCTAGATACTTATGCATTTAGCACAAAGATCACAAGGAGTTTCTTGTGCTCAGTGGAATGGGCCTACGGAGCTCCTTCACCTAGAGGACTTGAATGCTCTTGCGGCATCCTAGTCAGATATGTGGACTAAATTAACAAAAATCCATAGGGCATCCAGTCAGGACAGCTTATGACAGGTGAACAGGAGCATGAACTTGCTTCAAAGATCTGTGTCTTAAATCTCACTGGGAGAGAAAATTGGCAGGTTAGCAGGCAATGAGCCCAGTTTCTTTAGAGAAAATAGAAGGCTGCATTAAATTATATTAGGTTCTGTGCATATAAAGAATTTGTGTTAATCAACAGTTACCAGGGATGAATAATTAATCATCATTCATCCCAAAATGTTAATGAACGCAAGCTGTCTGAACATGGCCAATAGAAACAATTAGTGCCTGGAGGGGGCGGGGTGAAACTAAAGCTTTGATCTTGGGTTTCATGAATATAAATGGGGCATGGGAGTCGTTTTTGCTTACATGCCACCCTTGCTCCAGGTAGACACAGTGAATCCCTTATTTATAATAATTCAAGGATGCAGTATGTCTTTTGCAAAAGTTCTACTGATGGGTGTCCAACCTCTTTCAGCTCTAAGACCAAATTCAGTTTTGGGGAGGCTCTTGCAGGGCACAAACCAGTGTGAACAGCACCAAAGGCAAAAGGGAGCACTTCTAATGAGCTTTGAGAGCATCATTCCAATCCTTTAGAACAGAAAGGAAGCCTGAAAAAGTTGGAAAGCCCTTGAGCAATTTGTGGTCAGTGGGAAGGAGGTGGAGCCAAGGAAGGGGCATAGTCCTCTGGGGAGGGACCTCATTTGGGCTGGGTTGGATCCACAGATCAAGTGGGAGGCCTTCATATTTGGAGCAATTCCCCAGCACAGGTGGTGTGGTACCAGCACTCATCCTTTCAGTGCCGGGGAAGATGGGCTTATTTTCCCAGATAGTTGGGCCTTCGTGTCCATCAAACTGCTGTGACAACGAGGGTCCGTCCAACCCAACTTCCTGTTCACATTGCGGCCGGCCAGCTGCCCTCAGGTTCCCTCAGGCAGGATACATGCATGACAGCCCTCTCCAAGCCGTGTTGTCCAGCCACTGGAATCAAGAAGCACGCTGCTTCTGGTAGCAGAGGTGGAATGCAGCCCTCAGGCTTGGTAGCCATAGATGGCCTTCTCCTCCATGAATCTGGCCAGTTGCCACCTAAACCCAACCAAATTGGTGGCCACCACCAGGTCTTGTGGAAGTGAATTCCATGGTTTGACTGTGTGGTGAGGAAAGGACTCCTTCACCCTTTGCTCCCGTCTGTGGTCCTAATTTGGACCAGAATCTTGCTTTACTTTTAAGAGGACGATACTGAGTAGTCCCCAGGCGGGGGAAGGTTTTTTTCGGACTCCCCAGACACTGCTGCACAGGTGAAACAGAGCCTAGTGGGACCAGGGAGCTGACCTGGCATAATGCAATTTCCTGTGATATTCTCTCTCTCTCTCTCTCTGTGTGAGAGCAGGAGTGCCACAGGGGAAGCCTGGCATGAAATCATGCTTGCGTGCCTAAGCAACCGGCCGTGTGACGAGAGCTCCAATCTCAGCAAAAACGAATGTGGAAGCGACTTTGCGTATTTTTATTTCGTATCCTTCATCTTCCTCTGCTCCTTTCTGGTGAGTCCCCGCTCCCACTTGTCTTGCCACCCAGATCTAGCTCCCCAGCTCCTCCTGCCCTCCCCTTCCCTGGCCAAAATAGCCTTCCCTTCCCCTCCCTGCTGATGGTCCTCAATGTGGCACCCTCCAGACATTCTGAATTCCAAGTCCCATAATCCCCATCCAGTATGGCCAATGGCTGACACATGGTAATTGTGGTCCAAAGCATCTCAATGGTAACATTTGGGGGAATGCTCTTGGGGTGGTAAGATGACTTCTTAATTTGATGGGTTTACACATACTGGCTTCATTCTCACGGTGATTGTGAAGCTTTTTCTAGACTACATGACTTAATGAGATGGTTCTTCCTGGAACCCCTTGCTTTAAAACAGCAACATTATATTTTTGGGATGGTTCCAGATGTGGTCATACTTTGAGCAGACTTTCTGATGCCTGTGGCCACCTAAATTGTTCAATGGATCTCGTCCAAACTTGACTACCTGGATCTGAATCTTCCATTGCTCTTATATAGCTGGGAGAGTTTTGGTTCTGGAATAAAATACTCTTATGTTTTGGCTTGCCTTGTACCAGAACTTCCTCTTTGATGAAGCTTTGGTAGACCCAGCAGAAACAGGTCCCAAGCCTGGTAACTCACCCTCAAGAGACATTCCCTTGATTCCCTGGTAACTCACCATCTGGACATTCCCTTTCAACTTCCTGGCCATCTCAGCTGGAGGTCCGAGCTGATGGCCCTTGCTGAAAAGGTGCATATAAAAAGCCACATGGGTAGTAGGTAATGATGCTCCTGGAATTAACCTCATGCAAGTCTCTCCCTGGGATCCAGAGTTCAGACTGACCCATTGTTGTTTCTGAAGTGGCAATAAGAGTACTCTGCGATTGCATCTTTTATTTCCAAACATTAAGCTTTCCCCATTGGCTGGTTCCGGCAGTGGATTGCTTTTACCTCCCTCATATTACCCATGGGTGCCTATTAAAATGCACTGGCAAGATGCATGGTTCTGCTGAATGTGTATAGAACTTAACGGGACATGTTATTCCCATAGACAGGGAACTAACATGACGTACTCAAACTGCAGCCCTGAGGGCTGAAGGCAAGGTACCCCCATCTAAATTTCTGGGGAGGAGATGGATGGCTTTCTGAACGCTCCTTTGCTGCATTTATCCATGAGGACCTAATTGAGCCAGAAGCCAATAGTCAGGAGGAGGAAAAAAGCACCGATGGTGCTCCCATCCCCATCTCATGCAGGGATGGAAAATACCTGGTCCTCCGGACGTTGGACTGGAAGTTCCGTCATCCCTCGCCTTTTGAGCTGCGGTTCAACCACACCTTCCTCCACTGCTGACTTAACAGCAAAGCCACTCTGGAAGCAACTCACTGCTCTGGAAGTTTGCATTCCTGCATAGGAGAAGCTAATGCCTTTCGTTCTCCCCACCCTGGACTTCTCTCCTCGCTTCCCCGCTCCCTCTGCAGATGTTGAACCTATTTGTGGCTGTAATCATGGACAACTTTGAGTACTTGACACGAGACTCTTCAATCCTAGGACCCCACCATCTCGATGAGTTCATTCGCGTTTGGGCAGAATATGACCCAGCCGCCTGGTATGTATGTTCTCGGGTGCCCAATATCTCATTCTTCTGAAATAGCTCTGGAGAAACGTGGCAGCTGTTCTCTGATCAGACATCCCTCAAACTACCGACTGTTTCATTGCCTGAATCTTGTCTTCCCGTGGTTGACTTGTTAAGAGACTGATGGTGCAATTCATGGGTGTCTACTCTGAAGTAAGCCCCATTAATCTCAACAGGCCTTCTCTCCGGGAAGGGTGTGTAATAATACAGACCAAGGCTGAAATCCTAATCACACTTCCCTGAAGGCAAATTGCATTTAGCTTAGTGGGACACACCTTTGCATCCCTTTTGGTGACTTCCTTACCCAGAAGAACCCTGAGTGAAAATGGAAAGTAACAAGATGGTTTCTACCTCTACTTCTGCCTCTCCAATGATACTATATTGTGGCGAATCTTGATGCAACGGATGCTAGGAACTGCTTTTTCCAGCCTGGTGCAGTCTGACCCTGTTGGAGTACCATCGCCCCAGTCTGCGTGGCCATTCTTGGCTGGGGAAAAGAGGCGTTCCAGCCCAGCCCGTCTGCAGAGCACCAGGTTGGAAAAAGGTGGCCTAGAAGAATTTCCTGTGAGCAAATGGGCCGTGCACTGAATCACACAAATGACTGGGGTTGTTTGGATCTGCCGGTGCTTGGAAATCACGGGAGAGCAATGAATACAGAGCAGCAGGCTCATGGCACCTGGAAGATAACTAAATTACAGTTGTGACTTGGAAACTTGATATGAACAGCACAGGGAGGGAGGGAGAGAGAGAGAGAGAGAACAAGCTGACTGGTGTTGCCTAGAAACAGTCGTGTGATTTCTAGAAATATGATTTACAGCACTATCCTATCCATGTCTGCTCAGAAGTAAACCCCACTGAGTTCACTTGGAGTTGTTCCCAGTGGTTCCCAGCAAGAATCCAGCCTAAATACCTTTTTGCCTTTAGTTTGCCCTCTGGGCCTGGGACATAAATTTAACTGTCCACTTTGCATCCCACCCTGTTTAGTGTTAATTAAAGGTTTTATTGGAAGTTATTCATTTAGCTCATCTCCATATCCATTAATATGGAAGGAAGGCAATTTTATTAAGCAGGGGCTCTCCTTTTGTCCATTTGGAATATTAGCATTTGAGCTTTGCCTAAACTTAGCTGCTGTGTCAAACATTTTTTCCCTAAATGTGTTTCTATTTATCCATTGTGTTGAGGATGTGTTTTTTTCAGCCAGCTGAAAAAGCCACTCTGCTTATAGGTGATAGCATGAAATGCCAAGGATATAATTATGTTTCCATGGTGAACCTACCTGACATGTTACCATTCATTTCTATGGAGTCACTATTTCTCCAGTAATGCTTTATGCCACCAATATAATTGGCGCCATCTTCTAATCCAAGGAAAAAGTGAATCTGTCAGTTTAGTTTTGCCCCCAAAGAACTTTGTTTGTATCTCAAATGCTTTTAATTCCATGGAAGAACAACTCTGGAAACTTTGGTAAGCTGTTATTTAAAACATAAAAGACGTGAACAAAATTGTCAAAATTCTGGCTGAATTCAGTAGGTTCCTAACATGGAGAAGATAGTGTTATGCCTGCTTTCCATGTAGATAAAGCAGAATAAAGATAAAGGCTAAAGAGAGGGTAGGACAGCCAAGGTGAAGGACATCCCTGATGGCATCTTGCTTCAGAAAGCCCTTCAATCTAGCTCAAAGACGCCTCCATCTCTTCTGCTCATCAACCAACCAACCAACCAACCAACCAGAGAGAGACCAGTAGGACCATCGTGCAGGACAGGATGGGCAACCTGGGGCCTGCCAGATGATGTTGGCCAACCACTCCTATCAGCCCTAGCCAGCGCAATGGATTGTGCAAGCTTTTGTCCATCAACATCTGGTGAGACCCAGGGTTCCCATATCTGGTGCTAGGCAAGATCAATGTAGTCCATCAAATAACCACTATGCCCCAAACTGTTTGGGGCCCTGAAGGTTGACATGCAGGAATTGATCATCTCAGATCCCAAGCTAGACATGTTCTGAATGGAACATGATAGATCTGCAACTTCACACGATGAAGCTGTCCCATCGAGAAATATTCCATCCTCTCCACCTCCACCTCCAATCTCCTTGGTTTACTATCATTTAGATTGTAGCAGCAGAACGGCCTCCTCTATCGGACCTCCATCTTGGTGTCCTCCAGATGATGGTATGATAACTTGTGTCAATCTTGACCGTAGATCATGCTAATTATGGCTGATGACAGTCGAACATCTGCAATGCATTAGGCTGGGCAAAGCTGGCAGAGTGTATTTCTAATGCTGACAAGGCAAAATGGATATTGGCTTGATTTGGAAAGTTTATATTAAATAAATATAAACATTTTAAATCAAGCCACTTACAAAACCAACAGTAAGTCAATATTAAGGCTGCAGTTGACGCACGAAGGCAGGCCAGCTTGAGATGGATAAAGTCCCACTGAACTTCTGAGTATACGTGCATATGGATTGTGCTAAGATATTTTTAGAGCTACAAGATCTTGTTCTTTTACTGTGGCTCCAAAAATGATCCTTCCTTGGCCCAGATTGGAAGTTCATTCTTTACTGAAAATGCTCCAAAATGTAAAATTGCCATCACATTTCTTCTTCTTCCTTTTTTACCATGTTGGTACAAGGATCTGGGAAGAAATCTCTCCCATGAAAATTTTGCCATAACTTATGATTCTGTTTCCTTTCCAGTTGCCGGATACATTATAAAGATATGTACAATTTATTGCGAGCTATTGCTCCACCCCTGGGATTAGGAAAGAACTGCCCTCATAGGGTGGCATACAAGGTTTGGAATTTCAGAAAACTCCATCCAGTACATTAGTTTTTTGTTTTCCCTCCCTCCCTCCCTTCGGCCTTAATTTTGAACCTGGAGTTCTTTTATTTGTCTCAATTAAGTCTGACCAAAAGGCAAAGCAAAAGAAGAAGAACCTGGAATGAAACCAACCTGTTGCCTGAATGGGCATGATTGACCAGCCTCCTGCCCGCCTCGTGCTCCCGTGTCCCTCGATTCATCTCCCTCCTTATGCACCATTACGCATCCCACTTGCCTGGACCTGGGCAGCCTTGTGGGAGAGACAGCTTCGCAGATGTTAACTCCTGGAGGCCAGGAATGGGAGGGACTGGAGGTGGCCCAGCCCACCCGGAATCATGGAGCAGATCTTTAGCCAAGGAGGCCAGGCAACCCAAGAGCAAGGGGTGCCACGCACTTTGTGGGAATTTCCCCACCCTTTCCCTCCACGGTGGAGAGACAAAATGTTCTCCCTGGTGGGGTATATTCCTCCGGACAAATTCATCAGGTTCACATGCCTTTGGTGGGTAGGAGCCAGAGCCACCCACTCCCTCCTCCTCTCTCTCTTTCCCACTCCCCTTTTCCTGTCTCTTCCTCCTCTTCTCATTCTTTTCTTTTTCCTTTCTCTCCCTCTTCCCCTCCTTCCCCTCCTCTCCCTCATTCTCTTTCTCTCCCATATTCCTTCTCCCTTTATCTCTTCTCTTCCCCACCTTTCTTTTCTTTCTCTGTTTCTCTCTCTCTTTTCCTTGTTTCCTTTCTCTTCCCCCACTTTCTCTCTCTTCTGACCCTCTCTTCTCACTCCCATTTTATTCTTCTTCTTGCCCTGCCCTCCTCTTCCTCTTGCCCTCTCTCTCCAGTGGTGCCACAAGAGATGCTCTGACTGGATACAAAGGCCTGAGAGACTGCATCCCACTCATGGGCTGGACTTCCATCATGTTGGTTCAGCTTCTTCTGTAGTTCTCCTTAGATAAGTGCCCATAACATTGTTCAAACTTTCCCATTTAAAAAAATACACACGTCAAGATGCCATATTAGACTCCACAATCCATGGGGCAACATCCAGATAACATTACAGGAATATGTTTGCCAGGTACAATGAATAATCTAGAAAGGGGAGAAGCTCGTCTCAAAGGAAATAATCCATAAGACCTAATTCAGTGTAAAGGAAGGAAAGTGCATAACTCTTCCCTCCTATTTCTCTCTCCTATAAACTATCTTGCCTCTTGGCCATCTGTACAGCACCAAGAGAATGCCTAACGTCCGGCAGAGAGGAGTAAGTAACTTAATTCTGCATCAAAGCAAGTATCTCTCATGGAAATGGATTTGTCTTTAGCAACCCTTAAATTGAACTAATGTTAGAATTTATAAATGCTAATCATATATCAAGCTCCCCCATCCTGGCATCCACCCCCTGAGATGTGTAGGACTACAACTCCCATGCCTTTCAGCCAATGAAGTTGCTTTCATGGCTAGCCTGGGACAGTGGGAATTGTAGTCCAATATAGTTGGAGGGAGACAGGCTGGAGAAGTTTAAGAGGTTAAATTTGAGTTCAATGGTAGGACCTATAGGTATTAGCTAGAACCCACAGGGGGAGAAAGTGAAGATGATCTTGGATGGTCATAGTCCTACCAAGGTATCATCGCATGAACCTGTGGAGGCAGGAGATCAATCACACCTAGTGGCTTCATTCCTGTGTCCTCATGCTCATGGGCTCCACCTTCTGGCTTCCTTCTCTGAGGATGGTGGATTTCTCAAGCCCCCTGCTGAATTTGCCTCAGCTTGCAACTGGGGAAGCTGCCTTAAGAGATTCCCACTTCTGAAGAGGCGGATGTGCTTGGATTCCTCTTCACAGCTTCCCACATGGTGTGAGAAGAGCCGTCATGTGTGGAGATGTTGAGGGTCACCTCCATGGCTTTGCGCCTTCCACCAGAGCTTCTGGCAACCGAACCAAGGGGCAGTCCCAGTGGCTTTATTGACCCCTTCCAACTCTACTGTCCCATGGCACCATGAAACCTGAATGGTCCTGGGCCACAGAGTGACTCTGGCCAGGGGCCACCACCAAACTGGATGTCCTCTAAAGGCTTCCAGGTCAGATGGGACTTTTCTGAGGGCAAGAACTGTGCACTTCATGCCCAACCCCGTTTCTTCCCCTGGCTCTTGACCCTGGGCTCTCTGCTGTGCTGTGGCCTGATTTTTACAGTCAGCCTTGGTATGCCCAGCAGGAAGCTGTTGGCCATGAGCCACCACTGGGGCGAGGGGAGTGGGGGAGCTATAGAGGTGGGAAAGCCACGATTGGGGCATAAAGCAAGCAAATATGCTGTGGACAGCAGTCAAGCCGCCCAGATGTGCTAGAATAAAAGAATGATGTTCTCACTTGTTAGCCACGTGATTGCAAAGTTGGCCTCTGGCAGGGTTCCAGCTCTGGTGCAAATGGCTCTTGCCCTTTTGCTCAACTTACTGCCAAGCGTTTCTCCTGTTGGGGTAAAGGGAAGTTGCCTTCACTGGACTCCAGCTGTCCTCCCTAGCAGTGTCCCTCCCAAATTGAGCAAACGGCCTCCAACAGGGAAAGTGAGCCTTTGGTTTCCACCCCAGCTGACTGTCCCAGAATGCTCCCAACCAGCCCTCCTTGGCATGATGAATATAACCACGTGACACATGCGCACAGAAAGACAAATGCCAGACCCTTCCGTGTCCCTCTTATGCTTTCAGATCCATCCTTTTCCATACCCCTTTGTCTGATGTCAGGGATCCAGTGCTGCTGCCACAGGGAGACAAACCTCTGATTTATTTGTTTCTTTATATATTGATTTTATCCGTGAGCAGGTGGAAGGAGACTCAAGGAGATGCCATGGGAGAAATCTTCCGATTAACTCTTTGTTTTGCTTTTTTCCCCCCTCCCTGAAAACAAACAGCCAATCTAATTAACTGGATCTCTCTTTTTTCCCTTCCTCTCTCCCCTTTGTCTGCCTCCCCCTGTACGTTTGTTTTTTCTCCTTGTCTCGCTCCCTTGAATCATTTGTTCCCTCCCCTGCTTGGATCTCCCCTCCTCCTGGCTTTTGCTTCTCTCTTCTTCCCCCTCTTCCGGTTCCAAGTGGGCGCATCAGTTACACAGACATGTATGAGATGCTGAGACACATGTCGCCACCACTTGGACTGGGAAAGAAATGCCCAGCCCGCGTTGCCTATAAGGTTAGAAGCACCTTCCTGGATGATGTGTCCCGGTGGCTGAACCGAATGCCGCCGCCTTCTTCTGTGATAACTGTGGCTTCTTCTAAGCTCTTTCAGATGCTTCTATCTCCTAGTTCAGGGGTGTCCAACGTTTGGCCAAAGTGACTCCCCAGCCTGGCCTGCTCAATCGGCATAACAAAGTGGCTAGTTTGGCTATGTATTCCAAGCCGTCATGGGACCGCTTCCCATATCTGGGGTGAGACACACCTGTGGATGTCACACAGTCATGGCTTTTTCAAAAGGGGTAACTGGCCCCCATGTCCACCGAGAGGGATGCCAAGAGGAGGAGGATCTCCCAATGTCTTCATCCTTCCAATCCCAGGCAGATGTTGAATGCTCCCACAACTGAGAGGGTCTGAAGGGGATCCCAGTTCTCCAAAACCTTCTTGTTCAAAAGGACAGCACCCTCCGAAAGGGTGATTTGCCTGCTGCCTTCCCAGTGGGTTGGAACATGCCCCCTCCGTTGGCGATGCTTCTTACGCACATGTTGAGAAAAGATGTGAAGAGTTTGTATTTTCTATAGTACGTCTCTTGGGTGAAGAGGCAGCTTTCTGAGCAATTTGAGTTTGACACCCCTGTTCTAGCTTTCAGCATTCCTCATGCCAGTCATCACAATTCTATCATTCTGTTTCCTAGCTAGCCAAATCTCTTCCTGTCCATTGAAAAACACAACTGTCTTAATCCATTTTTGCAGTCCTCCCTCCATCCTTTTCTGCCTGCTGAGAGAGCAGGGACGCCACAACCTGAGCTCGGTTTACAAGAGTATTAAGCGAGATTTAACAAATCCTCTGTGTCCGTGGACCTCAGCTCTGTCCTAAGGGCAAGTTGGGTTGCTTCTTGAGGGAAAGCATGCTGTGCAATCCTCACAAGTCGAGCTGGGACTTCTCTAGGACCCGCTTGAATTGATGGCACCTGGAAGGGCATCTGTTGGACCAGAGTTCCACAAGGTAGGGACAGAACACTAACTGCTAGGCCCATGCCTACACCTGTGAGAAGCTGGGGGAAAAATGGATGGAAGGAGAATAAACCTTCCTATAGGAAAGAACAAGAGTTGTCTCTGTTGCAGGACAAAATTCTTTGCCAAAAGGAGTGGCAAGTCCAGATAAAATATGGGGACCTGGCTTGCTGAGCCTCTTAAAATGTTGGTGCTCTGGAAACTCTCTCCAGTAGTGTGTTGAAGTCAACCTGGCATTGTTTGAATCTGCTTCAAAAAGACGGTTTTGCTCCTCTCTAAAGAACGCAGGAAAAAGAATAGTGGTGATGCTAATTTGCCTTCACTGAGAATAATCCTCCACTTAGAGAGCAATTTATGCCTGTGCTTGGAGAGTATTAAAACCAAGCCAGCGCCTGCCTCTCCTAATGACCCCGACATGAATAGCTGTTCTCCTTTTTGTCCCTGCAAAAGCAACCAAGAAAAATTACATTGCTAACAAAACACCCACCTAATACTTTTGTATCCGCTCCCTGTGCCTGTTGGTTCTTCTGAGCCCTTTTTTCCCCCTTTGAAAGATTTCAGGGTAAGGATGAGATCTCGGCTGTCTTTTAATGAGCTCTGAGATAATTAGGGTAGGCAGCTCTGAAGGTGGGAGTTGCTTATTTAAAGTAGATAACACCCTGAAAAGCTCCCTTTAAATACATGCCCAAGAAATAATCATTTTGGGATCACCCCACTCAACTCTAAAGAAACTACAAACTCATTCAGACATGATAATGGGCTCTGGCTAACAGTTTAATTAAATCAGAAAGTGCATTGTGCTCCTGTATATGCTCATTTCTTGCTGCTCAACATCCGAGCTAGGAAGGCATTGCAAAGGCAAACGAGACACTGATGAATGTGTAGGGAGGAATGGAGTGCAAGCTCCGTGCTTTGTTGTATGTGGCGGTTTTGTTTTTTGTTAGCCGTCCAGAGACTTTAGTATTGGACAGCATATAAAAACTTTTAAGTAAACAAATAAAAGAAACTAGCCCATTGCCCCAGATGACAGTGGAATGGCTCTGGACCTCATACAGTCTGGGCTGTGGAGTGTCCTTAAAAGAGGAGTGATTCTCCTCTGGGAGTGGCTGGAGCTGATCTGTGTTGGCTTGGGAGCCCAGCTGCTGTGGACGTCTGGTGCCGGTGAGCACCACAACATTGGGTTATGGTAAATGGGATTCATGATTCTGAAAAAGCAGGCTTCAGAGGGGGAAAGGCAATAGAAACAGGGGAACGCCAAAAGATGCTGCAGCTAGCACCCCTCTTGGCAGGATTTATTTATTGAACTTTAACGCCACCCACCAGCAACATGCTCTCTATGTTGCTCTATTAAGAAGCATGTGTGAATGAGCCCTCATACGGCTTGGGCTTACCTGGGGCTGGTTAGCCCTGCCTCCTTATTCACCAAGGCCTTCTCCCTTCAATGGTCCCTGGTCCTTCTGCACGCTTGGAGGAGGCTGCAACGTGCTGGCATCCTCATGGTCAGCATCTTCAGATTCCAAGGATAGCAACGTGACCACCTGTGGACACAGGGGAGTTGGTCCCCAGCCCCTCCCTGGAGAACTAGGTCTTGAAGCAGAGGAAGTCATGAAGTCCTTCCATAAACAGGTGTCCCCCCCATGACCTGTTAACTCTGGCGCCGCATCCTTTGAAAAGGACAGGTTGGGGTTCTGGAGCATGGCAGGAACGTAATCATGAGATGGTGGACACACATCCCCCTTCCCTGCACCTTCAGGCTCAAGTTCTGCCCTATCAAGCAGGTCACATCCTTGTGTTTCAGACAAGAGCTGCCCAGCAAAGGTGTCACAGAGTGTGTCGGGAGAAGGTGTTGCTTCAGCAACAGCTGACTGCAACAGGGCAGTTTTATTGTTCACCCAACTGCCACCTGTGTACTCCCATTTTCACAATCAATATGGACACAGCTCTGTACAATTTGGCTCCTGCTTCGATTTCTCAGGGTGCATCTGAGAGTAGGCTTTGAAGCCAGCTATGAAGAAGGCTAGTATTCAGAGAGAACCACCTGTGTCTGTTCCTCTCCCATTCCTTTACTGCCCTTCCATGATCTCCCCACCCTGCAAAAGCTGGTACTTTTTCTTGCTGATGCTACTTTTCTGGTCAAAGAGAAATGGTGTTCCTTCCCTTCCATTTCGGAAGAGCTGGACTGCCCACCAGGGTGTCTTCCTCTTTCTTTCTCTAGCAAACATCCTCCTTTGTCTACATTGTATTTCTCCATGCCCTACTTATAGGCTGTATTCTCTCCACTCCACTCCACTTCTTTTGTTGTTCCATCTCTGTAGGTCTGTGTGTGGCCCCCTCTGCTGGCAAAAGCCAATTCCTGCAGCATCGTTGTGCATGATACTTGCTTTTGGCTCTGTTTGAAGTGCATGGGCTAGTATTTTTGTGGTCTTGTGCTGTGGCATCACAGGAGAGTTGTATCTCAACGCTGGACCAGCAATTACCCTGTTTTCCCACTGTAGCCCCATGTCCGCCTTCTGATCTTGTTATGGAGAGGCTAAGAGCATCCTTATTGACTCCACCTCACGACATCCTTTCAACAGAAGGTGTGAATGGGGAGCTTTGCACATACAAGTGTGTCTGAACATCCACAGAGAAGTCAGGGGAGTATTGGGAGGTGTAGCATGATCCAAATGATGAGAACAGGGCTCACATTTTGGGACAGAGAAGATGTCGAGGCTTTCTGCTATGGTCTTCACTGCTACAGGGCTACCAAGCTCCCACGTCAGAATGTCATTTCCAGGCAGGAGGTGTCTGGAGCATTTTTCTCAGGGAAACAGTTCATTCCAATCTCTCCATAGCTATTGTCTGGTCTCTCACATGCATCTTGGTGAGGTTTGCGTTCCTTGGGGCCAGTCGCACTGTTAGTCAGCTGCCTCAGGCAACAGAGGTCGAATGGTGCCATTTACCGCCCCCAACACCCACACACTAACCTTTTCCCTTGAACTAACCTGTTGTTCGCAGGTGCAGGGAAGGATGATGTCTATGACTGGTACTGATGAGTCAAGTTTTGTATGTGGGAAGGGCAGGAAGGAAGAAGGAACATGATCGGTCCTTCACGTCAGGAAGCAGTAGGTCTTGGGTTGAGATGAGATTCCTTCTAGATCTGTGTGAGGCCCACTTGGGGTTTCTGTGTTGACCCAGCTGACATGATTCCAGCCTTGGTACCAGCTGTCCCAGTAAGGACCCTGACAAAGACCCAAGGAGTAGTGGCTGCCATTCCGAAGTTTTAAGCAACAATCCAGAGATCTGACCAGAGCTGGATAGGATCAGAATGCTTGGAACCTTAATGCTTCTGGCTTCCCCAGAAATTCCTCAGATTTTTTTTCCTCCAGCAGAAGCTCTTGTCCAAATTGACTCTGGTTTAATGTGCAAAGAGGACGACTTGGATCATAAGTCTCGTTTCCAGGCTGTTCCTTATTTTGCTGAAAAGGTGAGATGGCACACATGTCATCCTGAAACGGGGGCCCTTAATGATCAACCCTGTTCTCAAGCCATGGGTGTGTGTGCGCATCCGTGACAATGGTGGAGGTGACAGGTGTTCCCAGTGATTTTCGGAAGCAATTTGAAGGAGGTTCCCTCTAATCTTTACTTTATGCAAACTTAGCACAGTTCACCTTTAGCAGAAAAGCTGGGCCTTGCTCACAGGATTAGCTGGAACAAGAAAGGGTCGCCTTTGTCACTCATGCGCCGGCATACTGTCACCTGTTCTCTGGCCAATTTTCTAATTTGCAAGCGCTTAATTAGGAAAGGTGAGAGAGAGAGCCTTGCAGCTGCAGCTTCCCCCCCGAGGAGGAAAGACTTCATGCGTGTGTCACAGTAATATTAGCAAGCACTTCCTACGCAGATGCAAGATCGCTTTCTCTGGTTAGCCTCTGGCTGGCTCATGCTCCAGAGCCAAGATGTTAGCAAAAGCACCTCATTAGAAAGGGTCTGGGCACTGCCAAGTGCCATTTGAAGCATCTGGGAGAAATGCTTTGATCATGGAGGCGCATGATCGAGCAGCTCATCCTACTCCATGCGCCTGCCTGGGGAGTTTTGGCTTTCAAGCAGCAGAGAAATATAATGGAGGAGGAGGAGGAGGAGACTATGAGCAGGTATACTCATCCTGGTGTCCTCCAGATGTTTTGGACTCCAGCATGCTGCCATCAACTTGGGCTGGGGTTGATGGGAATCATAGTTGGGTGGGGAAGGGTGGGCTAGGCATCATTGAGAGGGCTCAGCTCAGAGGGACTCCCTTGGTTGTATGCCCATCAAACTTGGGTGTTTTTGGCTATCTTTAATGAAGCAACGTGGAGTGGAGAGGAGAAGACAGTGTTGCCACCTGGGTGTGGCATAAGCCGTTGGCCCCAAGCTGGTCCCTTCCCACCAGCACGCCCCCTTTCCTCCTCTCTGACCTCATCTGAGACCTCAGAGATGCAACCAGGAGTCCGTTGTGAGGAGAGCAAGGCAGTCACCACTGAGGACAACCAGACCTTGGGGCTGGGTCCCAAATCTTTTGGCATCCCAGGCACCCTTGGGAGGCCGTAGGGTCATGCCCTTAAGCAGGGTAAATGAGCACCCTTCCCTCAATTCTGGTGTTGGATGGGAAAGCAAAGGTGTAGCTTTTTCCCCTCTTTCACCTTTAGGATGGAGAGAATGCACATTTAGGGTGAGTGCCAGGGTCCTCGAAGTTCCATCTTGTTGCCAGCATCCATGTTATCTTTCCCAAAATGCCTTGTTCCATGTCATTTTTTTTTTTTAAGGTTCATTTTGCAACCTTAAAATGGATTCATCTGGAACATTGAGAATTTATCAGTTCTTAAATTCAGATCCCCCTGAACTTTAAGACTTAAAATTCATAAGCGTTTTCATACTCATTTCTCCTAATAATTGCATTTCCCCCAGTAATATACAGTTTTGCAAGCAGTTTTCCTAATATACAGCATTTTCATGTTATTTCCCCCAACATATATATTTATGGATGCCTTTTTTGTTCTATTTCAAAATTCGAAGTCGTGCAAATCTTAGGGGGCAATTGGGTTTAGTTTCCACAGTATTTCAGAAGTATAAAATTGGCTAATAGTTATTACAATGCTATCCCATCTCTGGTTCTGAGGAGAATGTGGTAGCCAGAAAGATATTGACAAGGAAATATTTCGGTGGCCACCATTTATGATGGGAAAGCGGATGACACAATGGAATGTCACAAGGTCCATTCTTATCTCCTGGAAAAGAACCATCTGCCAATGTCGCATGGACTTATATAAGCGATGGAAACGGATGTAGAGGCATCAGCGTGCTTACCATCCATGGTCCAATTCTCAGCATGCATCTCTACATGGGGTTGGAAAAGATTCCTCTGTGGAATGCTGGAGATTTGCAGTCAGAGCAGATGATACTGAAGAACAGGGACCAATGCTCCAATTGAGCAGCTTCCTACATTCCCAGAAGCAACCGAAGACTTTTTGCAGCCTATGGTTTAAATGGTGCCTCCTCTTCATGGACAAAACAATGACTACCTGTACCTGTCCATGTACCTGAAGGCAACAGGCCAGCTTAGGTGGCATAAAGGCAGCTGCTTGCATAGTGCTCTGTCCAACACCTAGCTGCTGCCTGGGGGCAGCATCTCACCTCACCTAATGGCAGGACCAGCCTTGACCGTCCCCATTCAGTTCAGTTTGTTAGTCATGAGGAGCAGGATGTTTATTTTTTTAGGGGAAAGACACTAAGTCCTGCCAAAGGCCCCTAGTTCAGTCCCTAGAATCTCCAGACAATGGGGAAAGCACCTGCCCTAAAGCCAAGGCAGCTGTTACCAGTGAATACCAACAAAACCGAACTGGAATGACCATGGGTTTGACTCCATCTGAGAGAGCTTCCTATGGACATTGCTGCCACTCAGCTCTCAGTCACCACGAAGTGAAGAATCCAGCATTAGGGACCAAAGCATTCTGCTGTCTCTTGTTCCTGTAGATGCTGAATCAGGATAGCAACCACAAGCTACCAACTGCATAGGAGCTGTTCCAAATTAATGGGAAACGGGTGTCCCTTGGGCTGATTATTGCTGGTTCTCAGGCTTGCCCCAAATGGACGACGATAGAGCTCTCCTGGGAAAAGAGTGTTTGTCTTGTTTCATCTGCTTGCGCTTCACTTCCATGCATTCTTTTGTCTTGTTATTTTTCTCTCTCTCTCACTGAAATGGATTCAGTGAGACTAGCTGAGTAAGTTTGGACCGCTGAGTTGTGTTATGTAATGTGAGTTTGTGTTGCTGACCTTTCTTGTGCTGGCTGTAGAGGAACCAGCTGGGTGGGTGGTGGAACAATGCTTATTTTGGAATTGCTTTGGGGCCAGGTGCCTCTCAACTCTCAGCAACTCCTGGGAACAGGTTCTGTTCCCCATTATCACCCACTGCCAACTGCGTTTATTCTGCAAGAGACTGGCATCAACCCTGGTTAATGTCTGGGAATAATTTTGGGTAGCAGTCTGCAGACAAACAAGAATTTATCTGCTAATCATTGTGAGGCAGCTTCATGGAGAATGTAGGCCTCCCAAAATTCTCCACACTCCCTTGGGGAAAAATGTTTCAATGCACTTAACTCTCGTGGGAGGAGAAATTCTCCAGTTTCTCTGCAGAGGGGGCTCACCGTTCGGCACAGCACAGTTACTTTCTTCTTTCCTACTGTTTGTGCTTGTAGCCTGCGGTAGAAGCAGCAACAGCAGCAGCCCCCGTTCTGCATCCTTCACAACACCCAGGACTAGCATCATGAACTAGGGAGCATTTGGGAGAAAACTCCACGGGGTGGCCACCTTTTTCTCATCCCACACCCAACCCTTTTAGGATGCGGAATGAGAAAACGAAACATCTCAGAAATATTCTTGGAAAAATTGGGCTCAGCTCAACACCACCAGGTGCAATTCACGATATTTCTTTGTGATGTCCCCTTACTTGTATCCTTCCTAGCCTTCAAGGGGTTCAAGGAGGCATAATTCTACCCATCCTGATGTTATTCCCAAAACAACCCCAACGACAGTGACTGATTCAAAGTCACCCACCGAGCTCTGCAGCTAAGCAAAGGCCTTAATTCAAGTCTCCCAGGTCCTGCTGTGTCCCAGTGGCCCAGTTTTCTGCCATGGGTCCAACTGGCTTTTCTTCAATTTTGGAGCACTTCAGGCCTTGTGCTTCATGTAGCGGATGGGAGCAACCGGAGGGACCATGCTGAAGGAACCATCCTGGGAGGAACAGAACTAGTATCTGGGGCTTCTCAGACAAACGGATGGGATAAGGTTGGGAGACATGCAAGAGTTGTACATGCAGGTGAGAAAGAATAAGTCTGTTGATGGCCACTAGTCTTGGTTGTGCATTACCTGCAGGATCAGTATGCTTCTTGATAACAGATGCTGGGGACCACAGGCATTAACCATGGCTAGCCTTATCACCATGAATTAGCTTGATTGCTTTTTAAAAGCTGCTCCGCCCATGGAGGGGGGTACAGGAGGTGATGGTTTTAATCTTCCAGCAGATAGATTTGGGTTACATGTGGAGATTTCCAGGAGGCAAATGCAGCTCCGTGCTGAAAGAAGAACCCTAATGAGGATGTGGTTCTCATCCCGAAGCTGGTACCCACCTCCCATGTCAGCACAAGAAAGCTCAGCATTGTAGAATGTTCTGGGGAATCTCTCTGCTTTACTCTGGAGGGGAATCGAATAAAGCCTCACTAGGAAAAATGAGATTAGGTGGTTGGGCCTGAGGTTTGGGGCCGGGGAGATGTTGCCCAGCACTGATGGAGGCCTTCTCTCTTTCTCAGCGTTTGGTAAGGATGAACATGCCCATCTCCAATGATGACTTGAGTGTCCACTTCACATCCACACTGATGGCCTTGATCCGGACTGCCCTGGAAATCAAGCTCGCGTCAGGTGAGATGGAGGTGGAGAAGGACCCATTGGCTTCATCCAGGGGTGGGCCACCTGCATCCCTGACGGCTACATGCAACCGCAGGTCCAGAGGCATTGTGCCAATGCGTAGCAGTTGTTGAGGGAAGCTGAGGGAGGGGAGATGCTGCCTTTGTGCCCTGTGTGTGGTCTTCCCAGAAGCCCCTCATTGGCTACTGCATGGAATAGGATGCGCGCAGAGCCATCAGCAAGGTGGTTATTGTACAGCCCACTGTAAGAGCAAACAATGTTCTCCATTTGTGTCTCTTGGCCTGTGCTGGACAGGGGTCCTGCAACACCAGTGCGATGCTGAGCTGAGGAAGGAGATCTCGTTAGTTTGGCCTAATCTGTCCCCAAAGACCTTGGATCTCCTGGTACCACCTCATAAACGTAAGTGCCGTGCTTCCCTTGGTAACTGCTGTGGGGAGATAAGTGAGCAAGATGAGGGCTTCTAGGTCAGTGGGACTCTTCATCTGTTGTGGCATGGAGCTATCTATGATGCTGAGCTTCATCCCGTAAATAAACTTCCTCCTCCTAAGCTGAGGAGCATCACACGTAGCTTCCATCCATCTGAGAAGGAAGGTTGCAATGGATGAGGACATAGGAGGACATGTGCCCCACTGATGTAGGAGTCACCAACCTTCACTGGGAGTTAGCATTAACCCTATTGGGTAAGGACTAGACATTAGCAACTGAGCAAGACGTTTGCACGAAGGAAGCCCTATGTTTTGTCCCGGGTATCTGCAGTGGTGCCCTGAGGTCATCTTAGACCCTGGGCTGGATGGTCTTCAGATGATCCTGTGCTCCTTTCCTTCCAAATGTGGTGGCCCAGCTCTGCTGTGTGCAGGGTCCCTCTGCTTTTGTTCTGCCGAGTGGGACCCTGGGCTTCTGCTCCAAATGGCTGCCCCAGAAGTGCCACTGGCAGAGCTGGTTTCTCGGGAGAGCTGGTGGGACAGTCACTGTTGTCCTACCTCTCCCTCTGCTGCAGCTCAGTGGCATGGATGAAGGGAACAGGCCCCAGGCCTCATGGTATCATGTGCCACCTTTAGGTGTTAACGTGCATGGCTTCAAAAGCCTGACTACGTTTGGGGTCTGTCTTCTCTTATGGCCCTAGATGTTGGCCCTGAGGCCCATCCTGTTGGCACAATTAAGCATCTCAAGGCAAGGCTGGGAAAGGACATTGTGCAGAATCTTGTCAGAACACGGCCAGCCAGCAGTGGGCAGACAGTGGGCTAGCAAGATGTACTTCCTGTTTTAATTAAAACTCTGAGATTCACCAGCCAGGATGCAGAATCAGCTCATTCCAACAGAAGTCTTCCTTCCCGTAACTCCGGCTCTGTTCTGTCTTGCATGATAGAGAATGGGTCACCTCTCTCTCCTGGGTGAGCACCCCCAGACACTGGAGCAGTACTGTCACATCTGCACTTGTTCATCCTTTCATGATGCCCAACAGACCCTGTCCTTCTCCTCTTCCCCTGCAGGCTTTTGCTTCCAGCCGCGATGCTTCCAGCTCTCTTTTCTAACCTCGGTTTCTTTTTCCAGCCGAAGCAATGACCGTGGGGAAAGTGTATGCAGCCCTCATGATATTTGACTTCTACAAACAGAATAAGAACACCCGGGATCCTGCCCATCCAGCCTCAGGAGGTATTTGCCCGGTAAGCTCTCTTCTCTTTCCTTTTCTCTTCCTTTCAGCACTCGTAACTGCCCCTGGGACAAAACTTTCTGCAAGAAAAGAAGCAGCTTGCTGGAGAGCGAGGATCTAGTTTAGCATGTTGCCCTCTGTTTCCCCACAGAGGGTGCTTGTAACTGTGATCCTCCACCAGCATTCTGGTGTGATACAGTCCTCTCTGTCAACTCATGCCTCCTCCACTACATACAGGCCAGAAGGCTGCCTTTTTCCAGGCCAGCTTTTCACTTCTCTAGCCCTGTAAGGTTGGCTCTGACTGGCAGCAGCCTTTCAGGGACACAAGCCCTTCCCATCCCCTGCTGGCTGAGCCTTTGGGGTTGGAGATGCTTGCGTTTGAACCCTGTGCTGCATCCCACTGAGCTTCCCATGGGATGGAGGGAATATTCCTAGAGGTGGGGTTCTTGGGCAGGAAGGAACCTCATCAAACTCCTACTGACTCATAGCCTTACCGCCTTACAGGGTAGTGGTTGTAAGGATAAAACAGAGTGGAGGAGAAATCCATAGGTTCTGGGTCTAGTCCTCACACTTCCATGGAACTCCCTGGATGACTCTGGGCCAGTCACTCGCTCTCAGCCTAACCTACCTCACAGGGCTGTTGTGAGGATAAAATTCAGAGGAGGGGGGTCGGGTCATGCAGGCTGTAATGTAATGCAGAGGTAATGTGTGAAAGTAGTAGCAATATAATAAAAAGTCAAGGTCTCTCCTGAACTTCCTCCTCTTATGGCTTTGCAGACTGGGACAGTCTCCCTGTTCCACCCATTGAAGGCCGCACTTGAGCAAAGCACCCCGATATTCCCCAATGCTTTCCTGCGTCAAAAGAGCTCAGCTTCTCTCAACAATGGGGGCGCCCTGTGAGTACCCAGAATCCCTGCATCCTGTTCAAGTTAGGAAAGGTGTGCAGGAAAATGCTTCTGTCCCTGAAAATAAATAAATAAATAAAATAATAATGGAGCTCCATCGCACTAGGAACAGGGCCTGCTGTGAGTATTGGGGAAGATCAAGTGCGAATATGGACAAAGATTTTTTTCCTGAGGACTTTATTTATTTAAAAGATTTCTATGCTGCCCGCTTGTGCCACAGGACTTCTGGGCGGCTCACAACCACAAGAGAAAAACATCATAAAAACCATTAAAAAGTCCCAATGTTTGAGAAAAACTTTCCAAACTTGCGGTTGGAAAAATTCCCAAAAGATTGGGAAAGGGAAAGAAATCGAAGTAGACTGAAGTGAGGCGGTATGAATTCAGATTGCAAGTGGGGGACTCATCCGTTCCGTGCAACTCAAAAAACTGTATACATAAAAACCTAGCATCACAAAGCCGCTTGGTTTAAGCCTTCTCCCTCATACGCTAGTTTCTGCATGCTAGTGTGTGGAGATCGTTTAGTTAGTTTTATTTCATGGGGAGTAGTACTCACTCATGTTAGCCCCCACTCTTAAATGCAACCTGAAGTGACGCATTCCAAACACAGTTTTCTGCCTCTATGATGACTAGATCTGTTTTGCCTGCAGCTGCCAAGCAGTGGACTTGCGGATTGGTTTGCATGAGGGGCGGGGGGTGGGGTGTAGGAAAATCTAGTGGATTTCGAATTCCAGTTTGCCAGTCCTGTAGCGACTGACTGTGGTGTGAGTTGAACCAGCTCATAGACTTCCATTTCTAAGATGGACTGCAGTTTGCACATTTTCATTTTACAAAAATAGCCATGAAGGAAATTTTGCGCAAAGTCGCACCCTGAAAAGCATGGGATCCTTTTGCAGTTTGTGCAAACTGCAAAAGAACTCTTTGCTTTTGTGAGGTGCTGATTTGTGTAAATGTGAAAAATATCCATGTTTTGGGTAAACTGGGTTAATGTGGGTAAATGGCACAAATAGCGTAATTTGTGCAAATTTTGTAGTGTTCACGAAACACGTGCAAATGGCAGCCTGTTTTAGAGGTAGAAGTCCAGTAGGGGGCAGGGAGAACTATTTGACCCCCTCTGATCATCAGACCGTAAAGAGCCCAGGAATTCCACTGGGCTCCAATGGGTGTGATTGTTTTCAGAGATGCCCCACATTGTCTGTCTATGACCAGTGGCTGTCCTTTCCCTCTTCCTTCTGCAACAGACCCATGCCTGAGGGAGGAGGCATCCGGGAATCTGTGTCATGGGGTACACAGCGGACTCAGGATGTCTTCTATGAAACCAGGACACCAGCCTTTGAAAGGGGCCGTTCAGAAGAAATTCCCACTGAGCAGGCGAGCAAACAGGTACAAGCGAAGTGAACTGTGTTAGAGAAGGAAGGGCCTTTCACAGGCTAATATTCTTCCTCTAGATAAGCCTGCCTCCCTCTCCCTCTCCCCAATTTTCCTTCCTTTCTGAGAACACAGCTCCATCTTTTGGACCAAGCTACTTTCTCTAATGGATTACAAATAGGGAGCCAGATTGATCTATTAAAACAAAATCCACAGACGGTTTAAGACGCACCCACATGCAAAGACGAGTGTTCATTCTTCCAAGTTGCACAAAACTTCCTTGCAAATGGGTGTTTTCCTTTCTTTTCTAAGGGAGAAACCGAAGTTCTGCTGATAAATCCTGTCTGTGATTTGCTTCAGCTTCCAGATGGCAATGATGGAAGCTGTAATTTGGTGCTTCCCTGTCATAGTTTTCCCACTATGGATAATTCTCCTGGCCTCTCCTCTCCTCTCTATTTATGTATTGCAAGCTTGATAGCTTGCTTTTCTAAGAAAGCACCTGAGGCAACAGGCAGATAAAATCATCGCTCACCATTTTACAGGCATGATACCAAAGGAAAAAATGAATGGAGAGGGAAAAGAGAGATCAGTCAGGTCCCACATCCTTATATAATGAAGCAGTGAAATGACCCAATGGAATGGTGATGGATGGAGGCAATTGGCGGGGGAGGGGGAGTTGCAGAAGCCCAACCGCCATTGGAGAAGCCAGGCCAACAGAGTGGTCCTCACCGTCTCACCTGCTTCTCTGATGCGGCAAAGTAGAAGGAATGCAGCTGTTGTTGAAGCTTATTAGGGGCCTCAGCTCTCCCCCAAGCCAGTGGAAGGCTTCTCATGAGCTCATGTCTTGTGTGGATGCAGCTAGCCCTCCACCACACTGACCTTCTGTGCCTCTTCCTCTCAGGTGGTGGAAATGAGAGAAATAAGCCCGACACTGGCCAATGGTGAGCATCAGGCCAGCCTGGAGAGCCAGGGCCGGGCTGCTTCTATGCCACGCCTGGCAGCAGAAACTCAGGTGAGCATGGGAGGCTTAACTGGCCACTCGAGGCTTATTGTAAGTCAATGATTCAACCCTTCCTTCTTCCTTCCTTCCTTTCCTTCCTTCCTTCCTTTCTTTCTTTCTTTCTTTCTTTCTTTCTTTCTTTCTTTCTTTCTTCTGAAAGGTATTTGTCTGGAAATCTGGAAAGTTGTGTTACTGTCCTGGACTATTTGGTGGTGCATTTAAGCATAATTGTGGCAGGTGCAGGATTCTTCCTAGAAATTCTTCACATAGGTACCTCCTCTGACACCCATCCATCCAAAAAGGAAAGGCTCCATGTTGGGCTTGCTGTGCAGATTTGTTGGCTGAATTTCGTGGGTGTAAATGCTCATCTGAATATGGTCACCTTGCACATATGCCTGGGCATCCCACCAAACAGCCTGGCCTAGGCCACCAAAGAACCACAGCAGGATATGAAGTCCGGGTTCAGACAACACATGGGGTTGCGACTGAACCAAGAGTTATCCTGTGGTCTGAACCCAGTTGCACTAACATGCCATAGTCGGTCGACCACCAATAGCCCATGAAGAAGGCCCCTGGTTTGTTCTCAAGTTGAGAACGGTGAGTTTTTCACCATGGTTTGTTCTTTCACCTGGGTTCAGACAATACAATGACCCTTGTTCCGACAACCATCTGTGGTTCAGTGTCAGCCCATCCCTATTAGTTGAGTGTGGGTTGTCATATTGCCTCAACCAGTCAATGTTTCCTTTTAACCAGAAAAAGATATAACATTGTATAACATTTTCTAAAGCCTGCTTTCACTTAGCAGCCACACTGGAGACCCAACACCAAGGACCTCCTGCCAAAAGTGCACGTAGACCTACTGTTGCTTTGTGAGCACAACACGTAGCTCCCCCTCCCATGGCAATCTTGTGGCAAATCATTTGCACCATCAAGTGCTTGTGTAGACCAGCTGATCTGCTGGAGTAGATGGACCATCGCTCTCTGGCAGAGCCCCTGAACTGCAAGCAGAAAGTCCCAGATTCAATCCATGGCCTCTCCAGGCACAAGGAATTGGTAGAAAGCAATGGGGAAACAATGGTGCGTTGAAACCCATTTCCAATTGAGAGGTGATGGTCCTGGAGCTGCTGCTAGGCATTCAGGGATGACGAACTGACAGTGTATCTGTGGGAAGTGGCCTTCAGGACCATGTGCTGGTCATCAGCCGAGCACCATTGCTTTGAGTCATTTGAGCCCAACTCCCATTGGGTTTCCTCACCTGGATTTGCATCCCAAAAGGTATCGGCATCTGTTTTGGATTGGCAGGAGCATCCAAAACGTTTCATCTGCAAGGCTGGTCCTAGAGCCGCCTCCTTCGCACGCTGACTCAGGGCAGCATGACCAAGCGCAGCCCAACACATCATGTCATCTCCCACACCATTTCATAATTCACACATTGCTGGGGATTCTCTCCTGGATTAATCAAGGCTGCTTTGAGGAGCCCTGTCCCTAGACATCTGAGCAAGTCTCCATTATATAAAGCAATGTTTTCTAGTTTACAGGTTCATTCAAATAACTCTCTTCCGCTCTTGGCCTCCCACCTCGTTGCATGGATAATTTTTGACTAACACCCATTTCTGTCTCTTGTCTCCATTCCCTCTACCTCCTGCTGCCGGCTTCCCTCTGGATCTGGTCGCTCTCATTTTATCACCCCACCTACCACCCCACCTCTCCTTCGTCATCTCGTCTTTCTGACCAATGGCTGTGTTGTTTGGGGCTGCATCCAATATTTTTCTGTCCGAATTGCTTGCAGAAGAGAAAGGCGCACTCTCCGGGGCATTTCCTAGCAGTATGTAGCTTGCTTGAACTCTGTTATGCATCATCTAAAGTTGTTTCAGGGATGGTTCCACTGATCATGATTAACTCTCTATGGTCGCTGTCTTGTCTGACAGTCCTCTCCTTCCAGGTGGCTTTGCCAGGGGTGTGTTGCCACAGCAAACTGGGCGCCATCATCACGGTGCTGTGAGGTCAGGACTCTGGGGCGGAGGTCCAGGACCCACTCGGCAGAGAAACTGAGTGCAGGGAACGGGTGGTCCCTCTAACTCTTACACTCATTAAAATTATAGCGCTCCCATGATGATAGGAATTAAGTTTGCCTGTGCTGCCGTGATGTTGTCCTCATCACCTGCTAGTCTCCTAGTAGCCATCTGGGGTCCTCCCTGGCTGCTGGACTCAGGATGCTGGCCAAGGCCTGGCCCTCCTGGCTTCACTAGCAAGAGCTTCCTCTCACTTCTGTCCTCCCTTCATGACCTGCCACTGTTGGCAGCCCATATCCCCCATGGATGGGTCTCCCGCCCTGGGCTGGTAGTAGTCACTGCATCTTGTGGCAGTGAATTCCACCGTCTTAACAGCCTGGGATCAGGAGAAGGGTGCTGCACACAGGGCCTTACCTGCCTCCTGCTCTCTTCTCCTGCCTGCTTTCTACTCCCCTGTCCCTCACCTGCATTTACCTGTAGCCCATCCCGGACACCAGCCCCATGAAGCGCTCCATCTCCACCCTGAACCCTCAGCGTCCCCATGCCACGCACCTCTACGAGCATTCCCGGCCCGCTGAGCACACCCACCACCACCACCACCACCGCTGCCACCGACGGAAAGAGAAGAAGCAGAAGTCCGTCGACAAGCCCCCCAACCAGCTGGCTGATGGCGATCCTGCCGGTAAGGGGGGGGGATGGGGGGTTTCCCCATGCTGGGTCTTATCACTGGGGTCCCAGCTCTGCACCACTCCTCCTGAGTATAATCAGCCTTGTTATACAGAGACTATAATGCCAAGGAAGATACGCTTCCCCATCCACCAAGCCGTAGCTGCTCAGGAGGCAGGTTGCCACCAGGGGGAGACCTTTCTTTTAATGGCCACTGATGGAATTCCTTCCCCACTTCATCTTTGGATGCCTACCTGGCAAAGAACGCTGCTTGCATGCATCTGTTTATTTGATTGGTCCATGACTTGGCCATCTACTGTTGTTAGGAGAGTGTACATATACATGTACGGTGTGTACCGCAATGGGCTATTGTAGCAGCATGCAAAGCGAAGTGATAAATAAATTGTAAGTAAATAAAGTGCCCATGAAACCCCCAATCAGGTCAAAATTAAGGGCGGTGTTTAAGGAGTCTGCTACCAGCCAGCAGAGGGCTGAAGCAGCACAGATGGTGGTCATAAGGAAAACAGTTTCACAGATTCAAAAGGTTGCAAAAAGAAACCGGGCAGCCACCTAAGTGAGATGGTGCAACTTGGTGTCCTGCAACAGCAGAGGGTTGGACTCGATGGCCTTCATGGCCCCTTCCAGCTCTTCTCTTCTATGATTCTACTCTACTATTCTATATCATGGTTCTATGATTATATGAGACATAAAATCATTTTAGGATACGAATAGGGCAGCAAGGAAATAGCATGATTCAAAAAGCGTAAGAGAAGAAAACTTGTTTTGTCTAGCACTGAAAAGACCTGAGGTTAGGACTGGGAAGACCTCTCTGGAATGGACATTCCACAACTGGAAATTCAAATTGTGACCCCATAATGGGTGGAAATCCTGTCACAGGAACATCAAGAAGGATGCTGGATCAGTCCCCACAACTTGTTGGTTCTTGCAGTCTATTTCTGCGATGGGGCTGGTGGGCCAAGGTTTGACCTTAGAAGAGCCACCATAGTCTGGGCTTGGTCAGATGGCCTTCTGGTGGGCCCTGGACAGCTGCTTCGCTCACCTGGCTTCCTTTTGGTCTCCCATGCAGGTGAAGCCACCTCCAAGGTCAGAAAGCAGGAGCGGGGTCGGTCACAGGAACGGAAGCTCCACTCCTCCTCTTCGTCTGAAAAGCAGCGTTTTTACTCCTGTGATCGGTACGGGAGCCGAGACCGCTCTCAGCCCAAGTCATCCGAGCGCAGTAGGCCAACCTCCCCCAGTGGAGGGCAGCAGCATGGGGTACAGAAGCAGGTGAGAATCCAAAAACGGAGGGGAGGGACTCTTCATACTGCCCACAGATGCATGGATGGTTTTCCTATATGAGAGCCCATGCCCTTAATCAGCCTTCCCAGCCAGATGTGGTTGGCCTTGATCATCACATCCAGCCATCATGGCCAATGGTCAAGGATCATGGGAATTGTAGTCCAAAGGACTGGAGGGCTGCATTTTAACCTCACTCTTGGGGGAAAGGATGATGGTGTCCATGTGATCAAAACACTGGGATGCTGGTGGAGGTGAGACGTGACAAGGCGGGGAGGAGAGCTCTATGCTAGGAGGCTCTAGCAGACTGATGCTCGTGAGGTGCTCCATCCAAAGGAGCAGCCCTTGCATGGATTGGAGTCCTACGGGCTGGTGCGGCAGAAAAAGGGCGCACATGCCGTTCAGAGCATGTGTCTGTGGTGTTCCTGTCCATGTCAGTTTTGCCTGTGCTTATTCACAAGTCTGTTCTGTTCCACTTCCTCGTCGCTTCAGATTTTTGTAATCCTCATGAAAGTGTGTATCTAACTACACATGGAAATACACATTTTGAACATTTCTCACCCCAACAACTAGACATAGGATCATTTTATCCTAAAAACACTTCTTGATGCATTTTGGTAGGTCTCAAAAACATTTTAAAGCCATGAACTGTGCTGCCAAAATCAGAGAGATCTGTCATCTTAAAGACAATTTTATTTATTCATTTATTTCTCTAAAAGATTTTCTATCATGTCCCTTAAAAACAATTGCACCTGATGGACACACAAGCCCGGAAGATGCCAACAGCATCCCTCCCAGCACACTCCTGTGTTCAGAGGAGCAAAGATCTCTTTATCTCCAAATTACTGGCTAGCCATTCCTTTGATGAGACACTGGGATTCACAGCGAGTAAAACAATTGCACGCCATTGCGGTCAACTCTGTCCATGCAACTCACAGGCAAGCAGAGTGGGTGAGGACAGTCATATCTGGGCTCCTATGCAAGGTCCCAGTGAGCGACCGACCAAAGCACCAAACCAGGCCTTAATCAGGCCCCGAATCTGATAATTAATTAGGAACCGAACTCACAGGAGAAGACAAAATCCTGCAGGAGCAATAACCTTCCCAACTTAGAACTAATCTCTTGCATTTGGGCCCACGCAGTGGCCTCCATTCCCACTAGAACAGGTTAGCTGTCCTGCACAGTCACACTAACACACTGGATGTTTTCATCTGGGGTTCCCTTCCTGCCTTTGGGCCTGCACCCCGTTCCAAATTGCTCCTTAACAAACCCTTCCTCCTCGGCAGTGCGCATCTAAACTCTCTCTCTCTCCTCTCTCTTTCATCTTGTGACATGTCCCACCCTCCCCGCCACCCCATCCTCCTGTCCTTTGTTTGGCCTGCCCTGCCCTGCCGTGTGCCTCTCTGTTTGTCTGGTATCTCCCCCTCTCGTTATTTTCTTCCTTCCTTTCGTTCATTCGCTTTATTCCACTTTTCGTGTAGGGCAGTGGTTCAGTTAATGGGAGCCCTATGCCGTCCACCTCTGGTGCTAGCACCCCGTGCCGCGGCCGGAGGCAGCTGCCGCAGACGCCGCTGACCCCCCGCCCCAGCATCACCTACAAGACCGCCAACTCCTCGCCCGTGCACTTCTCCGGCTACCTGACTGGCCTCCCCACCTTCTCCCCGGGACGCCTGAGCCGGGGTCTTTCTGAGCACAACGCCTTGCTGCATGGCGACTCCCAGGGCCTCTCGCAGACCCTGGTGGCGCGGATCGGGTCGGACCCGTACCTGGGCCACCGGGAAGACGGCAGCAGTCCGTACCACGCCGTCCCCGAGGACACGCTCACGTTCGAGGAGGCCGTGGCCACCAATTCAGGAAGGTCCTCGCGAACGTCTTACGTCTCTTCCCTGACCTCCCAGTCTCACCAAATCCGCAGAGTCCCCAATGGCTTCCACTACAGCTTGGGCCTACGGACTGGCCCTGGGACCGGGACCGGGACCGGGACCAGAGCACGTAGCTATTACCATGAACGAGACGAAGATGACTGGTGCTAGCAGCAGAGAGCCTGGGATCCTGTCCGGGGAAAGTGATGAGTTTTATCATCTAGGAAGCACCGAGCTTCTGTGTGTGCCTGCACGCTCAGCGCCCCCGTCCTCGGGGCGGCTGGAGCGGGGGTGCAAAGGCAAGGCGGGCCTCCCCATGCAGACCCCCGCCGAGAAGACTACCCTGTGTGGGTGCATGATGCCGTCGGGGGTGACACCACTCTTCTCTTTTGCAGCCTCTCTCTGCTTGCACTCGAGAGCGCTCGCTCAACACAAAAGGCCATCCTTTGGAGGGACAGGAAGGGGAGCAACTGCTCTTGTTCCGTGGCTTTACTGCCTCTTGGAGGTAAACGTCACACGCACACGCACGCACACACACACACACACACGACCAGATGGCAAAACTGCCACCTCAGCAAAGGGCCTGGAGGGAAATCACAAACTGGGGTCTGTCGCAATCGAAGTTCTGCACAGTTTGGGATGATCAGGTGGGAAGTCTAACGCTGCTGCGTGCAAAACTGAGCCTACAATTTATCTGGTCCACACTTTTTAAGAAGGGACGTTGCGCAAGTGGCGATGGCACGTAAGATCCGGCATCAACAGCCCTTTTTGACGGAACCAGAACCAAAAGCTTCCTGCTGGAAAAAGTACCACGTCGCCCTCCATGACTTCTTTGATCCGTGGATTCTGTTTCCACATTTGGAGTCCTTCACACGGACAATTTTGGAAGGTCCCCAGGGGAGAGCTGCTTGGAGTCAGAGACAGCTTCCAGGCTGTTGTTTGTGCTGCTAACGTACTTAAGGGTTTTTTCCCTCGTTCACATGCAAGATGGCTCCTTCACCATTTGATCTTGTTTACAAATCTGAACTTTGGAGAAGAAAAGCAAAAATTGGGAGGGGAACTGGGAAGGGGCAGGTGAAGGAAACATGTTTTATATCGAGCTGTTAGATAAACTTGAACTTTTCAGTGTGTGCATTTTTTTTGTAAATTGTACAGTAAAAGAAGAAAAACAAAACAAAAATACTGCGAGTCCTCCACCGTAGAGAATGAACCCCGTTGTCATTCCAACCCCACCAATTTTCTTACTGAAGGCGTCAGTTCTTCACTTCTAAGTGCCTAACCTTGGGAATATCTCACAGTGATGATGCAATTGCGTGTTCCCAACACATCTGGAGGATGCAAGAAGTGGGGTGGGGAACATTACCCTCACAAGGGGAGTTTGGAAGGGCTCTAAGATGGTTTTTCGACCTTGCTAGGTTGGGAAACGATCGACTAGAGAGGGCCAAAGAATTGATCTTGTTTAAAGACTAAAATCTGGCCATGGAGAAAGGCATGGTGATATTAGGAAGATTCAAGTCAAGCATGCGCTCAGCTTTGGAGTGCATGCTTTTGCAAAATATGGGAGAGGTTTTACATCTCCAAGTCTTAACTTGATTAGAGAAGCACTGGATGTGTATCGCAGTCCTTTGTTTATGCTGAGAGCGGCTGGAGAGAGTTATGACGAGGGACTGTTGTAGGAGAGGGAATTGGACAAGAGGGGAACCTACTTCTGATTCTCAGGGATGAGATTTCTGTGTGTTGGGGTGTCTCTTTGTGTGTGCGTGTGCGTGTGTTTGCAGGTTGGACTCTTGTTTTGTGTGCGCGTGTGCGTGCGTGCATTTGTGTGCATGCATGTGCTCATTTGTTCCATGCCTGAGGAAAACATTGCTAATGGACAAAACTCCTGCTTTAACTCTTGTGTAACTCATGCAAGGTGGGTCTCTCACTGTCGGCCAGAGATGCCACATGGAGTGTTCGGTGACCTCACGGTTCGAGAGTGAATGGAGCGGGGAAGCAGCAACATGAAATACTTCCAGGGCAGGGAAGCATTGGGGAAAGTGGCTAATGGTGCGCTTCTTTGTTTGAGGCATTGGCTTAATGGAACACAGAGGAAATGTGCAAAGGACACGTGGTTTTCTTTGTTTATGGTACCATCAAAAAGGGTTGTGTGCGATAGCAGTTTTTTAAAGAAAGGTCTTTGCTAATACATGCCTTATACAGGTGCAGCCAGGAAGCCAAGATTGTCTGTTCCTTCCTGTTGAGTTTCCGCTTGTGGACAACTTGGCTTTTTTGCTGTGTAATGTCTGAAAAGGCTCTGGGGGAGAGGGGAAGGCCTGGAGCATGAGCCACAATGGGCCCTTGGCTCATTAGTTCCTCCATGCCTGGGGAAGAGGAAGACTACCCTATCTGGTCCAAATGAAAGGTGAGGCGAAATATGTCCTTGCATTTAATGTGCCGGCTTGTTTCCGTGAGATAATTTGCAGGTGGAGAGGTGGAAGTCTTCTGTCAGTACAAAGGGCAGCTTCAGGGAAATGATTTTCTGCAAGGTCGTGGCTGCAGGAAGGATGGACCTGCTCGCTCCAGTTTTAATAGGATTGGTGCCTCTTCCTATTTGCATTTTTATAAATATATAAAAGCAACCACCCTGGATGTTAAATGCAAAGATGCCTTTCATTTGATCTGCATGCTAATGGGCGCGTTCCATTCTAGCATGAGTCACGATGTGCCCATGGGGGTAGAGTATATTGACCAAAGCAAATCTGCTTTGGGAAGGATTTAGAGCACAGAAGTAGGAAGGAAATGTCAGTGGTTTAAGCTTTGATCAGCCAGCAACATCTAAGACCTCACAGGGCCAGAAAAAAGCGGCTTGAGAAGAGGAAGAAAGGAAGTGTGCAGAGCATACCTGTTTCCTCCCTCTGGCCACACCTCTGCCCACCATCTGCTCCCCACCACAACACATCCCAGCCGATTTATTCTCTACCATCTGCTGCTAGAGCGTTGCTTGCATGGGCTGATATTTCATGTGCAGTTCGCCCATTAGGTTGAATTTGCAAAAAGCAAATCACCTCTTTATGTGGATTAACAGGACCCGTTTCCTCCCACTCTGCAGCCCCTTTGCTGTCAGGGACAAAGCGTAGCATGAGGCTGAAGAATGCATTCATAGAAACATGGAAACATGGAAACAGAGCGAGTCAGAAGGGGCCTCCGGGGCCATCTAGTCTGACCCCCGGCACATTCCTTAGCACACAAGGACATTGCGCACAGGATTGCCACGATGGCTGGAGGACAGAGTGTGTGTGTGGTTCACCAGACACCCCCACAGGCTTTGTTGCCCACCTCCCTGACCCACCTGGGTTTTGAATCCTGTCTGTTCAGATCTACATGGTTTGAAAGAAATGCTCTTTTCCCCACTTTGCCCCCTTTTGGCCGAGGCTGCTTGCCCAAGCGGACTTTGTGCGATGGATCTGCTCTCCTCTCTCCCGCCTGGGTTGTGTTGAAAGTACCAACCAGGGAGCAGAGTCACAGGGTCTCTTCTGTGGATGGAGCCCATCTCCTTCCAGTGGAGAAAGTCCTCCTATTGGTGTAAAGCAGCCTTCCTCCCCCTGGTGTCGTCCTTATGAATTACACCTCCCATCATCCTCCCCAGCCAGCGTGGTCGGGGGGAATGGCACTCTGACACATCTGGAAGATACCAGGTTGGGAACTTTGGCCTTCAACTTGGTTCTTCCCCATGGCTGGGAGAGGGTTGATGTTTCCCCTCCTCACCAGAGCAAGCCATTGGTTTGAGGAACGGCTCTCTCTTTTTCTAGGAACTGATGATGTAGAAACACAGAAACTGAGTGAGTCAGAAGGGACCTCCCGGGCCACCTAGTCTGACCCCCAGCTCCAGCTGGCTCTGCTCATGACATGCCCACCGTGTGTTGTCAGTAGGTGTTGCTTTGGTGCAACCCACAGTGTAAAGCACAATCAAGAAAAGGACTTTCTGAGGAGGAAAGCATCAAAGAGGAGGAAAGTATTGTACACTACTGCGGGAAGCTGACTTTTAATTTTGGAGCTGCCCAATGTGATGTGAGCATCTTGCATTTCTGAGATAATAACAAAAGGTATACAGTTTAAACTCCATTCATGGCTAGAATTTAAAACATCCCTCCACCTAATATCGAATGCTGATTCGGGCTGAAATTTTGCCTTGGAGGTTTCAATCAGCTTCTCTCAACAAGTTCATTTAATTTAAGTTTTAATCCTTTCCTATGAGACGTAAAAAAGAGACTCTGCGTAAGAATATTTCCCCCACTGACCTTTTATCCGTGGGGCTACTTATGTGTAAGCTAGGGTACGGAATGTGAAATAGGGAGACATCAGAAACCCCACAATGCAGGATAAAGTACAAGAAGGAATATACAATGCAATGTTTTGTTGTAAGTCCTAATATTGTGCCATCCATAGATTGTACAGTACCGCATACCAACAATTAGGCGTTGGACACATTAGTCTATATCCAGTTCACATCAGTTTTACACATATTCATTGATACACTTATTCCATCTAATTTCCATATCAGTACCCAACTTAAGCAAATGCTCAAATATCTTTTTGTTTCCATATGCAACTTTTCCTAATATATCCATCTGTGTGCAAAACTTTCCTAGACATACGTATCATAAAACAAACTTCCCTGATGGACATTTTTGTACAGATTTTTTAAAACTTAGGCCTGCATTGCAAAATCCAGAGAAGTTCAGAATCCGAAGTATGCCTGAGTTTTGCGGTACATGTTAAAATAGGAAGTGCAAATAAGGTAGGTTTGCTTAGGAATTTGTACTAGCAATGCAAAGCCAAAGAGGCATATTTGGTCAGGAGTCCCTGAACCCTTTTGGGACCATGGGCACTTTTGGAAATTTGAGAAACTGCTGTTGGCCACCACCACAAGCTACTTAGTCATTTTGGCATCTCTTTGTCCTGGCAATGGATTTGGGCTGCATCTAATTCAGCAAACACTTTGCTTTGCATCTCTTGGGCACTGCAGGGGGCGGTCAAATTCAGAGGATTTTTGAGAATGTAGTGCAGCTAATGCTTCTTTTCCACCTGCGTTGTGGCAATAATCAGCAATTGCTTTTGTAGGAAGGAGGTTATTATAAGGATACATTTTGTACTGGAACAGTCTTCAATATTCCTTGATTAAAAACGTTCTTTTAAATGGCTCACCTGCTTTGATGGGTAAACATTTGATATTACAAATCAGAAGGATAAGGCTCTGAAATGCAACGGATTAGTGGCCGTACAGTGCGTTTTCTCTTTGAACAGGTGGCATGTACCCACCACCTTCAAATGGATACTTATTTGAGTATTTGGCCCACATTTAAGCCTACGTGTAACAACTAGAAAGTCATCCACATGTATAAGAAATTAAATTTTTAAAGGTGTGATTGTCTTTGGGCTCCATTACAAGATGGTTGGATTTATGGAGCACATGTCTTTAAAGTATTCCCTTTAGAATCAAGGTGCACATAATATTTTTAATGTTTGCCAATAAATATTTCAAAGTAATATAATAATAATAATAATAATAATAATAATAATAATATAAAGAGCTTATTTATCCCACTTCCCCTTCAAAAGAGTATTTTCTTCAGCTACAATTTTCTCCATCTATTTTTTAAAAAAGAAATCAGCCCAAAGCTAAACAAAAACATGATTATTCCACACATAATTTAAGCAATGCTCTGCTAACTCCTATGTCGTTTTCCCCCATGCAAAATAAAAGCTGATCCAGTCACTGATATGAGGATGTAGACGTTTAAACATTCTGCCTGAGGAGAACAGGTTAGCTCAAAACACACTGGACAACTGGATAAGATTAAATGCAGAATTCTGTGCTGTGGGTGGACATAAAAGTTTGCAGGATTGGTGTTGTTCCCACTAGAAATCTGCAGAGCTTAAGGCAGCGAGCAAGGTGCCTCCAGGTTTTGCTCGGGTGTCTTTGCTTTCGCCGTTAGGAGACCATTTGAAGAATGAAACCCTTGCTCATTTCCTGCAAATCCTTCTGTAATTCCTGCCCTCCCTTGATGGGCAGCTCCATTGGAGGTTTTCCTCATATTTTGAGGGTGGTGGAAATTGCACTAAATGATGCTTAGAGACAGATGAGGGGCATGGGCACCCTGACGACACAATTCATTTCAGAACACCAGCTCGAAGCGGTGGGGATAGCACCTGAGGCACCTGCCGAAGGAGCGGGCATTCCGACCAGCCACGGAAAGACGCCTCCAGCAGGGCCCTCGTGTAAGTTCATCCTTTGGTTTCACACCATGGCAAGGGAGAAACGATCTTGGCCAGCCCCAGCCTGGGTTGTTCTTCTCATATGCCAAGGGGAGAATTTTTTAAAGCCGGGCGATGTAGCCCCTTGGGACTTGACCCACCAGGCAGTGGATTTTTTCACACAGAACAAGAGTAACAGAAGGAGAAACGGGGGAACAGAATAGCTGAAAGCATCTTCCCCATGCAACCTCGAGACCTTTCTTCCAACTAGTGTTGTGTGCTGGTCTCCCTGGAGCATCTTTTAAAACATGAATTTCTCGCTTTAACTTGGATTAATCTGCACACACTTTGAATGTGGGAAGAGGGTGGCCACCGTTAATGAGGGTGGCCACATGTTCTACTTGAGAGTGGGCAGTTCTCTCTTTCAGGGCTTCCTCAGATGAGAAGGAATTCCAAAGGTTGGGGGAACCAGGAGCTTGTTGTCTGGGCAGAAGATATAACAGGTATTCAGTCATGGGGTGGGATCTAATGCATTTCTAGTAAAATAATACTGCTTCTTTCTAAAGTTGCATTTAAATGTATACATTATCAGGTGCAAATTTGGGCCCTCTTTGGATTATTTTATTTGGGAGGGGGCTCATTTTCTTATTTTGGATGATGCTTAAAAGGCCACCTTGTATGCAAAACTCATTGACCAAGGGGGATTTCTTATGGACCATGGAAATGGTCTAACCCCCGCCCCCCGCAAAAAAAAACCCCCACCAAAAAACGCTCACCAAAAATATCCCCAAATAACCCTAGGGCTATGCAACAAAACGACACTTTTTCACAAACTGAATCAAGTAACAATGAAAAGAAGCAAAGGAGCAGAAGGCCTGGCATCCATTCTGCAGCTTGACCTGTTGGAATTTTATTTATCTCTTTATTTCTATATTTATTTATGCCTGTTTCAGGCTACAGCATGATCGTGACCAAATGTTTTCTACATTTTACTTATACAAAGGCACAATAGTTTCTTGGACATTTTAAAAGAAAACAACTATAAACTAAAATTGCTCCAAGGAATAATAGAGGAGAAAAAGACTCTCTGATCATGCATGCATGGGGGTTGAAAAGGCTTTGTTTTGTCTCGAAGAATTCTTACTGAACCCCATTCCCATGTTTCCTGCCCTGTCCCTTTGGGATCCACCTGTCATGATAACCCCGTTATCAACGCAAGGGAGGGGTCTCTCAACCACAGCTTACAGTCTGAAGTTGGATCATTTAAATTCTTGTCTGCAAATACAACCAAGGTATCCACTCTTCAGGGAGAAGCAAATTTCCAGGGTGGTGGGGATGGGGCATGATCATTATGGGATGGTTACGAACCACTGTTGCCACTGTGAGCCGTTCTCACAGGGGTCAACTTGACCAGCCTTCCATTTGTAAAACAGACTTGATGCTGTCTCCTTTTCAATGCACCTGTAGGCTCCAATCTAGCTAAAGTTAAGTCACAGTTGAAGCCCCTTCTAAAGCACAGTGCTGGCATTAGGACGAGACACCCAGGAGCCGCCTCAATGGATGAGCCCAGTTCATCAGTGAGTTGTCCATGACCCATTCATTCCAGTGGTTTGCGAAGGACTGAACTGGGACTCCTATGAGCTAGATTGGAGCCTAGCTATTTCCCAGAATTTTTCTACGGTGTGGCTGGAACTTGAAATGTTTTCTGCACCCAGAATCAGTCTAGTGGTGGCTGTAATTTGAACAAGTAATGTTTGCATGTAATATATATACATATTATATAAATGTATACATATATATATATAAATATATATATATATATAAACTATGTGCATGGGGAAATGTTTATCTTCGTACTTTTTGATACAATGTATTCATCAGTTGTTAATTTTTAATTATATTTGATATCAATCTGGGGGTTTGTTGCAAAACTTTATATTAAAAAAAAACAGTGTTAAAAAAAAAAGAGAGAGAGAGAAGCAAGTTCCGGAAATGCAACAGAACTGGAACTTGATGCTGGTGGGTTGGTGGGGAGACAAGCTCTGTGACTGAATAGGTTTGCTGCCTGACAAATATTTATCAGCCAAACTTTGAATTCTGCCGTTGTTTCTACAATTACATTTTGTATGAAGCAAAGTCCTTGAATTAAAATAAAACCTTAGGAAAAAATGTCTAACTGATGTGGTATGTGGCAAATGACAGGGTCATACAATACACCCTTCTCAGTCTTTGCAGGGGTCCATCTGCCAGATTGTGGAATTTGGTGTATTATCCATCAGGCTGGGAAGGGGAAGAAAATGAATTGAAGGTAAAAATAATAGCCTGAGTTGTGGGGAGTGAATAACAATGTGACAACTGCAATGTTTTGATATCGGAAAAGACTACCTGGGACTGATGTCCTTGCTGGAGTTCTCATGCACCTGGTTTGAGATATAAATGCATTTGTTCACTTTATAACATTCAGAAAGGTTGCAACGTTCGCTGGAAAAGTTCTTTGGGTTCTTAACCAAGCGGCTCCCTCCTTCTCCTAACAAAGTGAACAATGGTAGTACCTTGGGAATTGGGAACCCTGGGAAATGAGCCTTAATGTGTTTCCCAGGGCTCCTTTTCTGTTTAGTAATACCCCGGATCCACCAGGGATTTTGAGAATGAAGGTCAGGATGAGGGTGAAGAAAGGAAACCTAATATTATAACCTAATATTTATGACAACATAAAAGGTGCAATGTAACTCACAAGCAGAGCTTAATATTATTATCGGGGGAGACTGATATTATAATTTAAAAGGGGGGAGAACTTCATATTGTAACATTAAAATGGTGAAGGGACCCTACAATGATTACTTTTTGTGACATATTGCAGTGTGTTACTTTGGTTTCCAAGCTTGTATAAAATATCCAAAGGAGCTGGCAGATTCTTTTGTGGAAGAGGGATTTGCACGGGGGGGGGGGTGTCTTGTTTGGAATCCCCCCGCCTCCCAAAAAAGAAGCCCTTTCTTTAGTCTACAAGATTAATTTGCAAGAACAAAGGTGTGGAGAACGCCAGGTATTTCTGATGATAGACAGAAGGGGAAATTCCTGTTTTAGGAAGGATTGCTCTCCCTTCTTACAAAGCATGTAACGCACCCCTAGTTCTTCCAGCAGTATTTTAACACTGTATCGTTACAGGTCAAGTGCAAAATATATAAGGGCCGAAAGACACCCATTCTAGTGCTTGCACGTTTCCAGTGCGAATTTCCCAGTTTCCCCTCCCATTTCAAAGCCACAACCTTGTGGACTTAAGGTAAGGCACACTGGGCATACTCGTGAGTATGTGTCCCATACGTGTGAAATACGCAAGTTGTAGGGGTGTGTGTTTTGCGAGTGGGAAGCTATTTCTTCCAGGGTTGTATCTCTGTGCTTTCTCTTTCATGCTGGCTCTTGCGCAAAATTCTCCAGGGAAAACAGATGAAATGTGCCTTCCATAGCTTTCTTTTTTCAACTCGTTGCACAAACTATTTTTAAAAAGTGTGTGTGGAGGGGGACAGGGCGTGTGGCCAGTATTTCCTTTCTGCCTTCCGTGCTTCCAAGGTCTTTTCTCACACCTTGAAAACTAAACTTTAAATTAAACCCAGAAAATGCCCACCGCCTTTCTCAAATACATGCAGTTAAATTCTCTTTTATGCCCTCTGGCTTCCATGCAGCATTAAGTTCATCTAGACCAGTGGTGGAGAACCTGTGGCACGTGTGCCGCAGCGGGCACGCGGAGCCCTCTCTCGGCAAGCGAGCCAAGTCGCCCCAGCGTGGCCCCAGCGGCCGAGCATCGGATAACAGCGCACACGGGGGCCTCGCGCATGCTCAGAAAGGAGTAGCCAGGCGATGACGTCAGGTGCCGTGACTTGTCCGAGCTTTCGCATGGCTGGTCAGTGCGCGGTCAAGGAAGTATGTATGTATGTATATTTGCTTGGACTGCCCGTGAGTTGCTTTTTCTAAACTAAAACCTCAGCATTCACTTTTTTTTAATAGTGTTGGCACTTTGGGATAAATTAGTGGGTTTTGGGTTGCAGTTTGAGCACTCGGTCTCCAAAAGGTTCGCCATCACTGTCCTAGACTATAGGTGTCATGGCCTGACAATCTCCCAGCTGGACTCTCACAGCAAACACCACTGACTCATCTATTTGCTCTTTCACCACTGAGGGGCAGAAGAGAGCCATAAGTTCCCTATAACCCCCCTGCCAAGTCCCGTTAACCCCTTCTAAGCCAGGATGGATGGGGGGAGAGAGAGATTTTCTTATTTTATCTAAAGGAGATCCTTTTGGTTAATAACAGTAATAGAAATCTAAGAAACAAATTAATATGCTTATTATGTTGCATTTAGAGCTCACATCTTTTCTGTTTGCAAGGAATTCATAGTGGCTGATACATGGCTCCTCCTCTCCATTTTACCCTCCCAACAGCCCTGTGAGGCAGTGACTGACCCAAAGTCATCCATGGCTGTGTGGGGACTAGAACACAGATTCGCCAGGTCCCTTGCCCAATGCCATAACTTCAAACAACAACAACAACAACAACATCTTTGTTCATTCCTGAATTTATATTCTGAAATAAGTAACCCTTAGACAGGTTACCAGAATGAGATCCATATTACTTTTAAAATGCATAAATCGTTCTAGTAGTGAAGGGGCAAATAAGATATTCGTAACCCTACTTAATATAAACTTTAATGGGACTTTAGAGGACAAAAAGAGCCATGCTAGATCCAACCAAGGGCCTCTCGGGTCCTTAAAATTGCACTTAGAAGCTTATCGCCTCAAAGAGCAGAGGTGTCCTGAGTCGCAGTTCTTGGGGTTCCCTGTCTTTGGCGAACCCCTTTTTTCAAGCCATCCAAAAGAGTGCCCACCCCCAGGACACATGCTCATTAAAGGGCCTTTTAACTTTGGCCAGGCAGAAGAGGGTCTCCCATCTATACCGGTTTCAGTAATGAGAGAACTGACTAATTTGATTAAACTTATGAAATATATACTTGTGAATCAGGGAAATCGACTGGGGAGACTTGTCGAAATCAGAACAAGTTCAGCACCAAATGGTTGGGGCAATCAGCTTACAGAGCCGCCCTATGGCCCCCTGATATTGCAGGAGCTTAATAGGATATGTAGAATCGCAGCTCCGAGGTCTTCTGATCCTAGAGCCAGGATGGAGGGGCATGGAGGCCAACGCCTCCCCAGCTTGTCTGCCTCACGGCTGGTGCGGAAAATCTTTGCTGGCTGCCTTTCTGAGGATGGACATGAGCTGCAGAGAGGGCTCCAGAAGCATGTGGAGGATGCTGGGAATATGCTTTTGCCATATTCTAATGGTGCCACCCCTCCTTCCTCCACCCTCTGCAGCATTTCATCCGGGGGGCCAAAAATGGCGTCTATATGAAATTCAGGGCACAAGGTGCAGGTTGGTGGAGACTCCATGTTTTTGGAAGGTTCCTTGCATGAAGTGGAGGAGACTGTGCTATGACCGCCTTTCTCTGAAGATGCAATCCTACGCACGTTTAGACAGAAAAGGCCCTCCAGCCCCTGGCTGGGAGCTATGGGGCCTTCTTTATGTCTGGCTATGCACAGAATCGCATCCTTAGCAGCTAAGCCAAGCATTTCAGAGCACAAACATGCGTGGATAATTCTGAGTGGAGTGTTTGGATCCAAGGAGGCTGCGGATAAATTGGAGGTCCCTAAGCCTACTGGGAAGGGCAGGGCAAGGTGAGGCGTGAGCTTGTGAGAGCTGGGAGGAGAGAAAGGAGAGAAAGGTTTTGTGGGACTTTCGTCTTAACAAAGTGTGATACAATCATGTTGTAGGATTCTGTTGTATGATCACAGAAACAAAACAGGCCCAATCGAAGGCTGAAAGACACACGACGACAAAACAGTTTCCAGCATTTTGTACACAATCCCTTGGGTCACTTTTCTGAAAAGTTTATAATTAGTGGTTAAGACTCCCACTCATCTATTGTTTTAAGACAACTTCTTTGGCTTGATCAACAGTAGCATGAATACGGGATGCAAGAAATGCACAGATGAGGGCTTCTCTTGTTCTCCTCCTCCTTCCCTGGCTTCTCTTCTTCTTCCCTCCTTCTTCCCTGGCTTCTCTTCTTCTTCCTTCCTTCTTCCCTCCTTCTTCCCTGGCTTCTCTTCTTCTTCCCTCCTTCTTCCCTGGCTTCTCTTCTTCTTCCCTCCTTCTTCCCTGACTTCTCTTCTTCTTCCCTCCTTCTTCCCTGGCTTCTCTTCTTCTTCCCTCCTCCTTCTCTTCAAAATAATTATTTTGCCCATTTGTTTTCTTTTTCAATAGGGCAGTGGCTGCCAGAGAGAGACGGGTTCAAACAGAGTAACTCAGGTAAATTGAGTCCCCTCCAATCCAGCACACCTTGACCTGGGAGCAACCCACGCTGAGTTTCGTAGCGTTTATGCCGAAGCAAATGGGAAGAGGGCGCTGACGTAGCGCGGGGCGTGCAGAAATTCTGCTCTGGGTAGGGGACTTGGTTTCCTGGGAGTGTTCAGATAGGAGCTGACACGATGCATGGATGGATATGTGCCTCCGCTCTCTTTCTTGCCACATTTCTGCATGTGTGGATGTGCATCGCACCCGAATGCAGGTGCCACGTGCTTTAAAAGGCCACACACCTCCTCTCCTCTCCTCTCCATGCCCTGCTCGGTTTCTTCAGGAGCTCATACCCTCACGGTGCATCCCTGTGTTCCGCAGCCCTTGCTCTCCATGCCTCTCGCTCCCAGGTAAGCGCCCACAGCTGCGCCGCCCAAGTGGCTGGGGCTGATGGGAGTGGTAGGCGCCAACATTGGGGGGGGGCAGAAGTCACCCATCCGTCGGAAATTGAACCTCTGCAGGGAACACTCCTTGTAAGCGAGAGACGGTGGGCTTCTCCCCCGCCCCGCGCTCCCCAGGACCACCCCCCGACGCTCTGCCTGTGGCGGCGGGGAGCGGGGGGGGGGGTCCACTTAACCCTGTGTGCGCCAGGCAGGGCTGGGTCTGCCGGGGGCTCTGCTGCGCCAGGCGGCAGCCAGGCAACGCCCCCGGAGCTCCCTCAGTCCGAGGGAAGCCGCGATGCTGCCGCTGCCGCTGCTGCTGCTGCTCTGGCCACGCTTCGGGCTGCCGGCAGGTGAGCGGGTGCGGAGGGACGCGGGGCGCACGCATTTCCCGGGGCCGAAGCCCCCTTGTCCAGGGCATGGGCTCCGCTGGGTGGCTCAGACCAGGCCGTCCGCCCAGCCCAGTCCAGCCTCCTGCCTCCCAGCTCAGCCAGCGCGGGGTCTTTGGGCCACTGCTGTCCATCCCCTCCTGGTGTTCAGAGGGAGACTGCCCTGGAACCTGGAGGTTCTGTTTCCACGCCCCTCTGAGGCTCCTTTGCACCCATTTTCTTAGTGTCTGCCTTGTCTTTTGTCGCGCGGAGCTTCTTCTAGGTCTGGCCCAAAGGGTTCAGGTTTAAGAGGTCCTGAGGTTACCTCCCCACCCCCTCCTGCTGCTTGCCTCCAGCCCAGAGCATCCTGAATGTGGAAAGCAAAAGCCGTGTTTTTGTGGGTCTCCCAGGCAAGGCCGTGTCGTTAATGGAGGCCCTGCCACACGGACGGTTGAGCTGGACTAAGGTGTTTTGCAGGGCTCGCTGATGAACTCCTTCTGGCGCCCTTCCCATGGCCTGGTCTTCCCCAAAGCAAAATCCTCATGCCCTCCCTGATCTGATGGGCCTGCAAGCTTGAGTTTATTTTTATTTGTTCAATTGTTACCCCACTCACCCTTTTAATTTGTTTTAAAGAGATCAATGTGGGTTGCGTTTTTCTTCTCCTGCTGCTCTCAGTCTTGTCGCAGCAACAACAACCCTGTGAGGTAGGTTGGGCTGAGAGTCTGTGACTGGCCCCAAGTCAACCAGCTGGCTCCATGGCCACACAGAGACTCGAACCCAGGTCCCCTGAGTCTCAGTCCTGTGCTCTCAACCACTACGCCACACTGGTTCTCATGGAGTTGACACCCCAAGCGGCTTGGAATTAGTTTGGCACAGCTGGCAAAGTCGCTTCCCCTGCATGGCAGTGAGTGAGGAATATTTGCCCCCGAATGCAGCTGGGCTGGTAAACCGCATTTTGGAGGAACTGGAGTAATGGGACGCTGCCACCAGTCGTGGGCATAGCATCCTCTGAAGCAACTCAGCCCAGCTTCTGAAGCCTCATTCAAAGCATCACAGAAGCTTCGGAAAAGCTCTGCCTTTTCCCTCACTCCAGAGTTTCCCTCACTCCAGAGTAAACCCTCTGACTCCAGAGTTTAAAACGAACTAACTGCATTGCTGCTTTGGCAGTACAAAAGGAGGCAACAGGTGTTTTTGATTCTGGGCCATAATTTTGGGCAGAATCTCAGCATATTTTAAGGTTCCTGCTTTTCGTCATCATTGCCACAAGACGGAAGATGAAGGTATGTAGAGTCACTTGCGACATTTTGACCAAAGTGGCGCTGTGTGTTTCGGAGTTTAGTTGCAGGTCAAATCTTAACGGTGGAGATTGGTCTTCCCCTTCCTTGCCTTGCTCAGGGAGAGCTGCGCCAGCGGCTCTGTACCACTTCGACCGACGCCTGGGCTTTGGGACAGAGAAAGGATGCAGAATTAAGTCTGTTGGAGAGTAAGATAAAAATATGCAACACACAACAGAGCTTCCCCTTGCTACCACCCGCTGCAGCTCGAGAGGGTCCCCCAAATCCATCTGGGCTTTGACGACATGTGGATCACTCCCTGACCTTTTTGCTCGCAGAAGCTGCCACATCAGTGGCAGGAGCTGACTGGATACCTGCTTTTGAAGGGAAAGAACGTTTAGTGCTAATGTGCCGTGGCTGAGAATGTCAGTGGAGAAAGAGTTGTGTTTGCGTGTCCATACAAACAGGGCATGCAAGCACATCCAGTTGAATGCTGTACAAACAGGTCATGCAAACAGCTTCTAGTTTAATGCTGCAGTGCTGCACTGACTTTGCTGGAGAGCATCTATGGGAATCATTGAATCATAGAACAGAGGTGTTGGAAGGGGCCATGAAGGCCATCAGGTCCACCCCTCTGCTGTTGCAGGACACCACGTCACACCATCCCACTCAGAGGGCTGCCCAGTTTCTTTTTGAGTGTCTCCAGTGTGGGAGAGCCCAGTACCTCTCCGGGCAGCTGCTTCCACTGCCGTCTTGCTCTGACAGTGAGGAAGCTTTTCCTGATGTGCAGCTTTTGAAGCTGGGTTGTCGCAACTTGAGTTGATTATTCCATGTCTGGAATACACTCTGGCAACAGTGAGAAGAGATCTTGACCTTCCTCTTTGTGACAGCCTTCGAGAGACTTCTAGAGGGATATCATGTCCCCCCTCAGTCTTGTCTTCTTAAGGCTGAACTTGTTCAGTTCTCTCAGTCTCTCCTCATGGGGCAGCATTTCTAAACCCTGGATCATTTTTGTTGCCCTCCTCTGGACTCTTTCTAATTTACCTGCATCTAACGAGGGAAGAGGCCCTCTGAAAGAGAGTTGGGAAAGCATTGCCAGAGAGGGCTTTTTCTTAAGCACCGAGAAGCAGCCGAAACAGTTGTGGGCTGTTTTTTCCTCCTCTTATTTCCCTCTGAGTGTTTATAAGGAGCTCTGTGAATCGCGGAGGTGACATCTGACATGTACGCCTGCCATGACAACTGAGTGATGGGCCACCATTTTCCGCACATGACTCGCACGCCGACGCCTGCCATCTCATCGTGGGCTGTTGCTATTTGCAGAATACATGAATCTTAAACTTGGATCTTAATGAAAGAAAGTTGGATTTCCCACGCTCAAGAGGGGGATGCGTGTGTTCAGGCGAGGGCTAAGTGGCCAAGCATAACACCATCAGTTTGGGTGGACTGGAAGGGAGTTGTCAGGCAGGGCTGGGTGCGGATGACATGGGTGGATTTTCGATGGAGCGGTGCAGCTGCTTCGGCAGAAGCCCAGGACAGCTGATGTTGCTTCACTCCATACCGGGCCGAGGCAGAGAAGTTGCTTTCTGTTTATTGGCATGGCCCTGGAGTCTGCTGTATGTGGAGCCAGCCTTCTGCTGCAGACAAGCCCGGAAGCCTGACGTCAGCTCTGTGTTTCATGTGGGACGGCACTTAAGACGGGGGGATTTGGGCCTTGTTTGCAAAAAGGGAGGAAGAGGGGACGTATTTGAGTAGTTTGCTCTTTCTCCCCACACTGGCTGGAGCCACGGGGAGCTCGGAGTTGAGTGGCATCCATGTGTCAGGGGCTGTTCGTGAAGATGATGGGCATGCGGGGAAGGTTTGCTTGGATGCTGGGAAGATGACAAGTGTATCTGAAAGGGGTGGGTGGCTCAGTTCGGTTCTGTTCTGTTGTCTTTGTCCGAGGAAACCTCTGTGCAGTGTATTCCACAACTGATGTGCCACCACTGAAAAGACGCTGTCTCTGGTAGCAACATGACGCTAACCCTCAGGTGGTAGGAGGTTCTCTATTGAAGATCCCAATATAGAAGTGATCTATTTATTAGACATGTTTTGATTTCCTTTTCAAGGAGCACAAAGCGGCTTATATAATTCTCCTCCTCTCTATCCCATCCTCACAACCCTGCGAGGTAGGTTGGCCTGACACCCTCTGCCCGGCCCAAAGCCACCCAGTGGACTCCATGGCTGCGTGGGGCCTAGAACCCAGATCAGCTGAGTCCCAGTCCCATGCCCTTAACCATTACACCCACTGGCTCATAGTTACATATGGAAGACATCCTTCTTGTGGTTTAATCCATGAAAGTCAAAACCAGTCCTTTCAACTAGGTCCAGAAATGGATGGGTAGCCAGCCCACTGCTATGGAACAGCAGAATATGGCCGTAACATGCGTGGCCAATGTGCAGACGAGCATCTGCTCTGTTTCTTTCATTGACTTACTGTATTTATCAAATCTCATATAAACATCTCTAGGCCCTGGGCAATTTTAAAGTCCACTGACATTATAATACTAATCAAAACATGTCACTGCAGCACCAAATAGAATGCAATTAGAAAGACTCAATGCCACATCATGCTTCATCTGCTTTGCAACCATTTTTTAAAAAGCGGTTCCCCCAGAGCCCAGGGGCCAGGTGTGACTGTGGACCATACACCTCTGCTGGGTCCTGTTTCACTCCTGGACTGGCACGGTAATTCTTTGACACCTTTGCTTAAAACACCCCCCTCTCCATTGGCCTGGGTCTCCTGGAGATGCCTGCATTTTGGGGGGTTGGACCAGGGCAACAGGCCAGCGAAAAACCCGATCCATCAGCCGGGCGTTGCTTCAGTGCCATTGTGCAAATGTTTAGAAGATGTCAAACCAGCTTTGAAGGCAGCCCTGCGGGGGCCCTGAGTGGAGTCAGCTGGCAATTAAAGCCAGGAGCTGCTCGGCTGAACTCTGGCGTGCTACAAATCGGCTTTGAGCAGGGCAGTCACAACTGGGCGAGGTGCGTGGGTGGCTGGGCTGGGCTGGGCCGGGGAGCCAGGATAGGATCTGTATCCACTACTGGCTGGCCTGCAGCAAGTTGGCATCCCCGTCACCCCTCCTGGCCGCTGCGGGTGCATTGCTGACCCGCTCCGCCTGTCCAAGCAAAATCTCACTTTCTTGTATCTTAAGCCCGTCTTGGCACCACCAAAAACTGCCCCATCTATAGTATGTGGCAGCACATCAAGAACGTGGGGACTGTTATCAGGTCTCCCTTTGAGTCTTCTCTTCTGCACACTGAATGTGCCCAGTTTTTTCATGTGAAAACGGAGTAAACCTCAGGTTGAGAACTTCTAACTTCAGGCCAGCAATGGTAGGAGACAGATCACGAGCCATAACACTCTCATTTTTTCATGTCAGCATTAGAACTCAGGACTTTATGAGGATTCCTGAGCTGCTGGGGGAGGAGAGAATGTACCTTGAGAATTCAGGAACCGGGGTGCTGCTTCAGCCCTGGGGTTTGTTTCCAGAACTGTTACAACTGAGCTTCCTGTTCAGCCACACAAGCATCGCTTTTCCAATTTCACTTTTGCTCCCAAGCTTTCTTCCTTCTCTGCAGTCTATCTGAGAAGGGGGCTCTCTGTTGTTGAACAATCAGGAGTCAGAACCTCCTGGAGGTTTGCTGCAAATTGCCGAGAAATTAACTTGTAGGTTTCAATCTATCATTTGCCCAGGATGGATAGGATGGACCACAATTCAGCCATGGGGCTTTCACAGTCGTAGCCATGCAAAGCAGGTGTTCCTGTACCTGGAGAGGCTGGTGACTTGCGATTTTCATCCACTGCAGCTTTGCTTTTCAGCTTTACGGGAGCTCTCCATCACAGTGAACCGATGTTGGAGATGCAATTCAGCACCATGGATAGCTCCTATCAGGTTCCAGCCACAGGCTGTGCTGGATGAGGAGCCCCAGGGACTTGTAAGACCCCAGCCTACTACTGAGCTTTCATCATGAAGTAAAGTAAGATTCTAGTCCTCATGATTCAGAATTAAAGAGCAGAATTAAAGAGGCACACAGGGTACTGCTTGGCTTATACCATGACAGCATTTGTCCATCGTTGTTGAAACGGACCAGTAGCCACTCTAAAGAGTTTTAGACAATTCTCCTTGGAGGCGTCCGAGTTTGATCTTGGGACCTTCGCTAATGCAAAGCAGGTGAGTTTAGATTCCTTCACTTGAACTGGATTGGGGGTGGGGGGGGGCGGTGTGCTTTTGTATTTTGAGCCTCTGCAGCCAGTTTTGTTCGTATTGGTGCTGTTGCAGCTGGGGCTTGGGTGCATGAGTTGCGGTGTTTTGTTATCGTTATATATTATCATTGTTCGTGCTGTTCTGTTGTGAAGTTGTTGATGGAGAGAAGTTCATTTTGTGTGCTGGGTTGTGGTTTGCTGTGTTCACTGGGAAACAGATAGCTCCGTAGATTCTATTCATTTCTTGCATTTTGACGCTTGGAGTCAAACTTGTTTGTTAACTGCCTAGAAAGCCTTGGCTATTGGATGATCAAAATGAAGGGAAAAAAAAGAAATTAATCAAATCTCCTCTCTGGCATCCAAAGCTACTTTAAATCAAGACAGATCCCTGGTCCATCTAGCCTTGTATGCGGTTCTTGCAGTGTTTCTCATGGGTTTCCAACAGGAGTCCTCCCCAGCTCCACCTGGACACAATAGGATTTACTGTATTTTTTGCTCTATAAGACTTTTTCCCCCCTCAAAAGTAAGGGGAAATGTCTGTGCGTCTTATAGAGCGAATATGTGTGTGCAGTGAGTCTGTCAGATGTGCAGCCCATGGGGAAGTGATGGGGAATGTGCCTGTGATGATGTGCCCATTTGAGTCAGAATATTTTTTTTTCTTGTTTTCCTCCTCTAAAAACTAGGTGCGTCTTATGGTCAGGCGCGTCTTATAGAGCGAAAAATACGGTAGGTTTGGGGTGCTTCTAAAATTCGAAGCCCTGAGCCAATGCCCCTCCACTCTTGACACACTTCTTCACCCTGGAGATACATCTGTGTTTCAGCTCATTGAATAATCCCCCTGACCAATTTGTCTTGATACCATTAAACCCATAACTTTGCATTCTGCCCCCCCCCCCCCACATTCCGTCTTTGCGGCTAAGCCTCCTGATTTAATTTTCTGGGTTGGTGCACTTCGAAATGCCTCCTTCCACCCATTCCAAATGCCATCTTTTCATGTGATTTCTAACTTGCATAAAATGGAAGATTAGAGAAGGACGTGGACCCTTTCACCCCATATCCCAGTGGTGCATCAGGCGCAGAAGTGGCCCTGAGTTCATGCTTTGTGCTACCCGTGGGGCTCAAGCTCTTCTGCCACACTCTCCTGACTTTGCTCCCGCTCGCTGCGTCAGCTGATGCTTTTCCTGGTGGGGCTGGGGGAGAAGTCATGGCTTGATTCCTGGGTTGGCTCTTCCAGACTGAATCAATAATCAACCATTTTATCTCAAGCATGTGGAACCTCTCCCAGCTCAAGGACCTAAGTGGCTCTGAATAAGGAAGAGGGTAGACAGGGTCATTCCTCTTATTGGCAGAATTTGGGGCTGCACTGAATTTATTTCCAACGTTCTGGATATCTTGCTCCTGGACAAGGCACAACAGAGTTCTTTCCTGTGTCGTATCCTCATCTTATTTGATGGGTTAGGCTGAGAGAGAAGAAGAAAAAGAGATGGAAGGTCACTCAGTGAACATCATGGTCTGGTGAGGATTTGAACGTGGATCTCCCTAATCCAGTGGGCACACTGGATTCTGCTGCAGTCCCCTGCAGATGCATTCAAAGTGAACGATACCCTGCTCCAGTTAGCAGGATTTGTCAAAACCAGAGTCCAGTCCAGCATGTTCAGTGTTTGTCCCGTTTGCTGCTTGAGCTCTTAAGCTTCTAAAGTCCTACTAAACGGCCATCTCTTGTGGGTCTCACAGTCAGTGGGTAGCAGTTGTCCGTACGATCTTGTTAATGTGTTTGACATTTTCCTGGCATTAATTTTGGAAATGAGTGGACACCAAGACAGTCTCGTGATGCCCCGTGGTTTGTTCCACAACTCCAGCTGATGCTTGACAAATTGGCTTTGCTGGGCCTCTTTCATGTTAAATCATTATGTTAAATCATTCCGGAGTCATATCGCATGAAATCTCACACACAAGAGGAAAGCAAACGATGCGTTCCCGAGGCCACATCTACACATTGCAATGATGAAGCAGACAAACTGAGGAAAAGAGTCCACACATTCTATTGCTCCATCCTCATCGTTGTTGTTACAGTTATTATAGGTGGAACCATTTCAGCCTGCAGCAGAGGGAGAGGTAGGCATGGGCTGTGCTGAGAGACCAGGGTGCCTTCCTCTTTGAACATTTTCCGCCTTAGTGGGTGTTAATAAGAACTTTGCAAATTTAAATGGTTTTCCCCTACTTCCTTCTCCCCTTGCAAATTGTAAATCCAAGAGCTGGAAGATGAAGGATAGGCTGGACATGCACATGGTAGGCATGTGCTGAGCGGAGCTGGCTGGAGTTGGGGGTCAGACTAGAGGGCCCAGGAGGCCCCTTTTGATTCGCTCTGTTTCTATGTTTCTGAAAGTAGTTTGTTCTTAACCCAGAAAGTGCTCTGGAAGCTTTGTCAGCAGTGGGAGGGAAAATGACAAAAGCCGCAATGCTATCCCATGCACACTTGGATGTCCGTATCATTAAATGCTCAATTAGAAAGAGCATTTCTTAGCAAAGGGCCGACCCAGATGTGCTCAAACGAGAAGCAAGGGGCACCGCATTCTACGGGATGTGGATGCCCTCTCGTCACCTCTTCCTTTCCTCCCCTCGCCCCCTCCTGAATCTAGCTGTGCCGAAGAAGGCGGATGTTTTCAAGATGGATGGTCCAGTAGGAAAGAGGTTGATGGATTCAGGGGATCTGTAACTGATCAGGCATCATCGTTTGCTCATGGTTAGAATAAGTCACAGGAGATAAAAGGGATGCTGAGTGTGAATGACGACCCTTGAAATGAAAGAAAGGTGGGGGGAGGGGAGGCGCAAACCTTGACCTTTGCTCCCTGAAGTCTTGTTCTTTTCTCCTGTAAAGTCGGTGGATCTGTTAATGTCTTGCAGAACCTGCTCACTGATTGCCAACAGAACTTTTCTTCTTTCTTGTATCCCTTAATCGATACTTGTGTTTTCCGAAATCGACTCAAGGGGGTTGCAAAGCAGTTGCACATCGATTGCAAAAAACCAGAATGGTACAAAAGAAATGCTCTCCCCAAGCCATGGGCATTGCACCAGTCCGAAGGTGCTGGGTGTACCAGTCCAACTGCTGCAGCTGATAATATGTGAGCCTGTTCTTAAGAAGGGTGCTGACTGGCACTGCTTTGCATGAGGATCTTGCTGGATCCAGCAGGTCCAGAAGCAAACCGGTCCAGGCAGGGTAGTTGTCAGGTCCTGACTGTCAGAACTGGGTCAAGAACAGCAGTGGAGCAAGCAGGAAGCAGGCTGAAGGTGGAGCAGGAAGGTAAACTTTGCTTCAGTGAGGAGGGGGGAGGCGGAGGGCTCCATTCTGCGGCAGGCACGTGTGGGGTGCGTAGGTGAGGTGTTGCGGAACATCCAACCTGGTGCTCTCCTTTTCATCCTCTTGCACACCTTCCTGTCCAGAAGGATTCAATGACCAGCCTGTGAGGGCAGAGATGGGCCAGGGCCAGACAGGACCTCACTGAGAAACTGTCACCTGGAGATGTGGATGGGGAGCAAGAGGCAGTCACATGGAGATGCAGCGAGCAGAAGAAGTGGTCGAGGGTAAGTTTGGAGGCCAGAGGCCAGGCAAGAGTGAAAGAGGGATGGTGAAGGGAATTACGGTTCTAATTGTGTTAGGTGGCATGCCTAGCTTTCCCAAATGTCATTCTTGGATCTACCTGGTAGAACTCAGAATGCCAATGTCAAAAGTCAAAGATGGATTACAGAAGATTAAGAGCATCGATGGAGGAGGAGGAGGAGGAGGAGATGTTGGAGTTGGTTTTTGATGGAGGTGGAGGTGGAGATAGAGGTGTTGGAGTTGGTTGTTGGAGTTGTTGGAAATGGAGTTGGAGCTGAAGATTTCTGCTGTCCAAGGGGAAAACCTGGTCTTCCAGCCATTTGGGACTTCCTCACAGTCTGCTGGAACCTTCCTTCTTGTCCCTGGGTGGCTCCCTTTTGGCATCCGATGATTGTCTGCTGTTCACATCTCACAAATGAAGCACAGGGAGCTTTCTCACCCTCCCAGTGCCCTCCCCCATTTTGATGAGAAGGAGGGTAGGTGGAGATGCATCTTCGTGATCTCTCCACATCAGGCATGTGCTGCGTGTTTTAAATCAATGTGTGGACATTCTGCTGAAGATTCAGACTGACCATGGTCATTTTCATCCACAGGATCGACCACATGCATAAAAGGGCCTGCAACTTTTGTGTTGGAGTACAACTTACAGACAGATGAGGCTGTGTATATAGCCTTCTGAATACTGGCCGAGTCTTGGGGGAGGGGGCTAGGAAAGGACTGGCAAGGAAGGAATCCAAGGGAATCTCTTTCCTAAAGACCCTCAACAAAGAGGAGGTCCTCTTGGTTGGTCGCCTCTCTTTTGACCCAACTTTCCATGTTCCCACAAAAGGATACAAGACACACAAGATGCTTCTGGCCCGCTGCCCACCTTCCCCAGCTTGGAACACATCCATTGATACGACAGATGTAGACGGAGGCTAGAGAATGTGATACTCCGACTCCTAAATTATCCTGAATATACTAATAATGAACTCATTCCCAAGGGCAGACATATATCTCTGAAGCATGCAAGAATGGGATGAATTGGCAGGATCAGGGGAAGGCCAAGGATTGCAGAAATAGGAAAACATTACTGAGTGTGGGGAGCCTAAGGGGAGAAAAACCCTATAAGTAGCCCGATGAAATTTGGACATGCTTAGCAGCAGTGGAATGTTGGTTGGCTGTTGGGCGGGGAAGGATGCAGAAAACTAGACGGGAAGGAATGTGGCAGAATATCCTGGAAGTGGGTGTGGATGGCAGGAACCCTGAGGATAATCCCACTCAGGGCCGGTCCAGTTTTAGGGAAAGGTAATTTTTTATTTTTTGGAGTGGGCCATTGGATTGAGCATGCTGGCTGGGGATGATGGGAGTTGAAATCCAGAACACCCAGTGGGTGGCCCAGTGAGTAATCTTCCTTTCCACAAAGCCAGAGGTTTCAAGATAGCTCAGGAGCATGCAAGGAACAGCAGCCTGGAAGAGAGATGTTTTTAGAGGGTCTGTTTCAAAGCTGCCGTGAAAGAGCCAAGCAGAACTCATTCAGAAGGGAGTTCCAGAATGGTGGGACCTCCACCAAGAAGGCCCCGCTTCTCAGTGGTCTAATCAAGTTGGCCAACAGGCTTAAAAAGAGGACCCGCAAAGCTGACTTCAATGAATAGGCAGTGTGCTGCTGCGCGGTGTAGAAATGATGATGGCGTGTAGATAACCCAGTCCCAAGCCATTCGGGTTTTGAGATAAATGCCTGCATTTTAAAGGTGCTCCGAATCCTGGTGTTGCGAGTGTGTTTTGTGTGCGTGTGTGAGCGAGAGGGTTTATTAATTCTTGTAACTAACTCTTGATCATTTGAGTCAAAGGGCAGTAGAGACAAAAAACCAACCTTCTTAGAGGGGCAGGATTGAAAGATGCTTCAAACTGTGCATATTCCTAATTCCGGGTTTAATGTTGGCCTTTCTCCTGAAGGAACAGACACCAGGGAAACTACGGGGAAAAGCAGAACAGGGAATGAAATTAGCTTCGTACTCATTTCCCTTCCTGCCAATGTCCTAATGGGAACCCCTGCCCTAATTAGGTGAGCTAATCGTCCATGCTGAGGAGGATTCAGCTAATTCCACTAATTCCAGCTCTCCGATTTCCCTGGAATTCACACCTCTGCCACCACCACCACCACACAAACCCTGAAGCATGCCGCGGGCCCCTTCTATAAAACCCCGATCTGCCTGTAATGCTTCCATTACTAACTTGCCCACTCCATGCCCTTCCGGGGTTCATTGTGGGGAGGGGAGGAGGAAAACTAGAAAGGGGTTTCCCTCTGTCACAGCTGGCTGCACCCCACCCTTTCCTCCCATCTCATGCGAGAAAAGATGCCTCGTCTTTATTTACGTGTGAGAGCAATGCTTCACGACTGCCGAACAAGCGTCTCTCTTTGCCGCCACAGGTTTTCTTTGTCAGAGTTTGGGATACACCATGATGCATTACAGATTTCCCTGCAGGCCCATGAAAGGTTTTCTTTCCCAGGTCCCGCTTCCCCCTCAATCTTCCCCTTCCACAGTGGGCAGCAGCCTGGGAAATTTGTAGCAGCTATTTAAGATTATGGTTTGAGGTTATGTTCAAAATGGAGGCATGAATAGGACACATCCCTTCCTTGCATGTGTCGGTGCCCCACCGCTTTGCTCTGCCCCGTGTTCTACCCCTCCTGGCTCCCAGATTAACTGGGATAATTTCTCCAGTGATTTCCCCATTGGTTTCTACTGCTTTTTCTCCTGGGTGTTATCAAGGCTCACCTATGAGCACTGCTAAACACTGCAGAAATGTAACTCCCCGGCCAATCCTAAAGGTGTTTGCAATCATAGGAGAGCAGAGTTGGAAGGGGCCATGGAGGCCATCCAGTCCAACCCCCTGCTGTTGCAGGACACCAAGTCACACCACCCCACTCAGAGGGCTGATCAGTTTCTTTCTGAATGCCTCCAGAGTGGGAGAGCCCACCGCCTCTCCGGGCAGCTGGATCCACTGCCGTCTTGCTCTGACAGTGAGGAAGCTTTTCCTGATGTCCAGCCTGCATCTGGGTTGTCACATGGATTGATTATTCTGTGTCCTACACTTTGGCATCCTCAAGAAGAGATTTTGACTTTCCTCTTTGTGACAGCACTTGGGGTACTTCTAGAGGGAGATCATGTCCCCCGTCGGTCTTCTCTTCTCAAGGCTGAACATGCCCAGTTCTCCAAGTCTCTCCTCACAGGGCAGTGTTTCCAAACCCTGGATCAGTTTTGCTGCCCTCCTCTGCATCCTATCTATTTTTTCTGCATCTTTCTTAAATCTTGGTGCCCAGAACTGGACACAATATTCCAGGTCAGGTCTGACTAGTAAGGAGTTTAGAGGAAAGGAATCAGATTCCTTGTGTGCAGTGTGTTTGTGTTTGTGTGTGTTTTTGCTTTGGCTAAAGTTCTATTGAGGGGATACTTCTTGGAAAGGCTGGAAAGGGGACTGTAACATAGGACAGGGGGCCACCCTTAAATTAGGGGGTAGTTCACAACTCCCATATGTGTCATTTGGACCCTTCGGTATCCATTTCCAATTGCTCAGCTGACCTTCTTCCCCATCACTCCCCATCTCTTCTTATGATGGTCCTGAAGGCATTAGATGTGGAGACCCAGTTTTCTGCTGCAGTATTTTATTTATTTATTTATTTGATGTATATCCTGCCTTTTCCTACAAAGGGCTCAAGGCAGCTTACAGCATTCTCCTCCTTCATCTTATCCCCACAACAACAACCCTGTGAGGTAGGTTGGGCTGAGAGTGCGACTGGCCCAGAGTCACCCAGTGGGCTCCGTGGCTGAGCGGAGACTCGAACCCAGGTCGTCTGAGTCCCAGTCCCATGCTCTTCACCACTGCACCACACTGGCTCTCTGCTCCCACCCTCCCATGGCTTCAAAGTCCATGCCTTCCAAAGTGCTGACACAGTTTTTACAGATCTGGGCTTTCAGGCGTCCCCCTTCCCTCACAGGCATTTCCCAGCCCAAACATGTTCTACTTTGCGTGGACAAACTTTTGGATTAGAGCAGCCTTGTCCCAATCTGGTGCTCTTGACTGCAACTCTTGGCAAACAATGGTGAGTTGATGGGAGCTGAAATCTAAAACATGCGGAAAGCATCCAGATGCAAACGCTCACACTAGTGCCTGAGCTCTACAGTCAAGCTTAGAAATCCATGAGACACCTTTCAGCGACAGTGCCAAACAGGCTTAATTTTTTTAAAAAAATGAAAACAGTTTGAAGACTTGAAACAAGCAAGTGAAAAGCTTGGCAATACCAGCAGAATTAAGGGCAAGGGAGAATCTTTTAAAAGACGAGAATACCCATAAAAGACCCAAAAGCTATAAGGAATAAAAGCATTTTAACATAAGGAGGAGTCCCCTTGGAGAAAGTCCCCTTGGAGAAAGTTCTGCAGGATTCCCAAAGAGAAGCCCTTGCTCTGCATTCCCAGCAGTGTGGCCTCTTGTAATGGTGGAATATGATGGGCAGATTCATTCAGAAAAAGGCCATCTCCCAGATCTCCTGGCCCCAAGCCATTTTGGACATAAACCTCATTTGGGAGGCTTTAGGATTCAAAGGCTTATGTGCATCTTCTCCTAAAACCACACCTTTCAGGAAGCCCAAGCATGTCCCGTTATGCCCAGAAATGGATCGGCAGCAAGTGCAGGCGATACAAGATTAGTGCAATATTTTAACCAAGCATAATGCGGGGAAAAATCTGGCTAGAGCATTTTGCACTGGAAGCAGTTTCTGAACTCAGGGGCAGCTCAGCAGAGAGTCCTTTGCAAGAATTGAAGCATGAGGTAAATTAAGGTGAGGGTCACGGCAGGCTCGCCGGTTCCTAGCGGTCGTTTGCTGGTCTTCATCCATCTCCTCCGGGGAAGCTCTTGCCGTGCTTTGCATCTGGCGGATTCCATTCTGTGCAAACACGGTCTCACTTTTGCTATTACATGGGCTATCTGGCCTTCGAAACTGCCTGAAACTTGCTTTTAGCATTGTCGGTTCACCTTTTCGTTCTCTCATTTTCATTCAAATTGGAGTGTCTGGACTTCTTTTCACACCACATGTTCCAGTTTCACACTGTGTTTTCCAAGGGGGTTGATCTCTAGTTCCTAAAAGGGTTGAGTTGAAGGAGCGAAGGGGTGTCTGTTCTGTGAGATTTGGTGAGCTCATTTCCATACCCTCTTGCCAAGAAACTTCAGATGTTTAATGAGCTACAGGCTTCCAATTGCTGCTCCAGATGCTCAAACCGTACCTATACGTCCTGGTAGGACTGGGCAGTCAGTCAGTCTTGATTCGCATCAGCCATAGCCCTTAGCATATAGAATACAAATGTATAGAAATAAGAACAAATACAATGTACTCAGCTAAAATTACCTTCAAGCATTCAATGATTAAAATAGATACTAGCACCAAAATTAGTAGCCAGTCCATCACACGTAGTCGAATTGGATGTTATTGTTTGTATTTTATTGGATTTTCTGCCAGTGTGGAATAGTTAGTTTATTTTATTCTGATTAACATTGCAAGCTGTCCAGAGAGGGAAGTAATGGACGGCATACAAATTTTATAAATAATAAATAAATATTGGAAGTTATAGGATTTAGGGCTCTGAAACAAAAGTAGGTCAAATTTACCCTTGCATTTGCTTTTCAAATTTGCAAAACTACATCTAGTTTTGGAAAGGTGAGTCCATGCTTTTGCACCTTAGCAAAAGACTGAGGGAATTGTTTTAAAAGGTGCAAATTTTAAGATCCACAACCCTACCCTTGGAAAATTCAGTTTGCAAACTGAAAACAAAACTCTGCCAATTTCAAAATCAGGTTTTAAACATCCAGTACAATCCACTGCCACTTACTAGAATCCCATCAGGCACAAATAGGATGGAATTCCAGCATCTAACCTTGCTCAGGAAAGTGACTGCACCTTTCTGAAGTGTCGATTTTCAAAAATCCATCAGTATCGCTGAACTGTGAATTCACAAGTCTTTTGGACTGAGCTGCTTTCCAAAGGAAAGGATCTGTGAAGCCACAGACCTTGTCTTCTTGCCAAGCCCCAAACACATTTTTCCTCCACTGGGTGCTGAAGTGAGCAGTCCAAAGAATGGAAAGTCCAACCGTCACCATGAGAGACCTCTTTACCATTTACTTTGCAGGAATGTTTTCCCCTGATGTTTTCTTGCATTTTTTTGTGTGTGTGTTCCCCATCTTGCTGTTCTTCATAAAGCTCCCCTGGAGAAAACATAAATCAGCCTGAACTGATTGCGTTGACACAAATGTTTGTGTTTCTGTAATTCTTGAGTGCGGGTGGATCAGAATTACAAAGAGAAAATCAAAGCAGCAGCGCTGGAAGTTACTCTTCCAGATAAGCCTTCTAAAAATTGGAATAACCTTGGAAAAAAATGTCTACAGGTATTGCTCTGCTGCTCGGGAGTGATGGGAACTGGAGTCCAACAATATCTGGAGCACCCTGGGTTCGCCCTTCTGTCTGTACCGCTCCTTCTGAAAAGCTCTGGGAATCCTTCTTCCAGGCGAAACAACTAACTTGCTGAGGAGGCTAAAGGCGCATGGTTGCACTGTGTGTTGTGCAAACTGGATGACATCCACTTTCTGCTCTATTGACCCATTATTCGTCAGAGCAGCAAAGCCGTGGCTGATGCGCCCTGGCAGCTCGCAACACGCTTGACGGTGGTGGGAATACGAAGCAGAGTGCAGAGTCTGGACCCATCCCAAGGGGTGGCAGGCGGCGGGGGCGGCTTTGAGCCTGGCAAGCCAGGGAGTAAGGTATCCGCCCCCAACAGGGCAGCCCGGCAAATGAATTCTGACATGGCAGGAAGGCAAATCTAGTGATCGTGGTGATCTCAGGCCTGGCAGCAGGATATTTTCATTCCATGCGGAGCGTGCGGTCAGGGTTGGCTGGCAAGGTGAGGGTGTTCAAGGATAGGTTAGACATTGCACATGGTGGGCATGTTGTGAGCACAGCTGGCTGGAGCCGGGGGTCAGACTAGATGACCTGGGAGACCCCTTCTGACTCGCTCTGTTTCTAACTCTTGTGCCTGAGCCGCACCCCATCCCTTGCAGCTTTTCTTTTCAGCTGGGGAGATTTGAAAGCAGAAGAATGAGTTGGAGACCAAATAAGAGATGAATGGTCTCCATGAAGGGAGCAACAGCCTTGGATTTAGAACAATTAAGCAGTGGAAAATAGGACATTTTGGAGGACTTCCATGTGTAGGGTCACCATGTCAGAGATGACGTGCCAGCACACCACAAGCACCACCATTCATGGGCACAAGTTTAGGTCGGTGGAGACCCTGCTTGGCAGAAGTACATGTGAAAAGGCCCCAGGTCGAGTGACAAACTGAGCCAGCAGTGTGATGCAGCAGCTACAAAAGCTAAGGCGATTCTGGGTTGTACAGTAAGCAGAGGAAGGCAGGACGCGCTCCAATGGAGCAAAGCTCAGGGAGCCAAGGTTCAATTTGGATGCCAGGAAGCACTTCCTGACAGTTAGGACCCCGAGGGCGTGGAATGGGCTTCCACGGGAGGTCGTTGAGGCCCCATCGGTGAGGGTGTTCAAAGACAGGCTGGACATGCACATGGTGGGCATGTCATGAGCGGAGCCGGCTGGTGCCGGAGGTCAGACTAGATGGCCCAGGAGGCCCCTTCTGACTCGCTCTGTTTCTATGTTTCTATGTTACTTGCGAGGATCAGAGCCTGTGTGATCATGTGCTGCAGCTGAGAGCTCCAGATGGTTCTGTAAAAGACTTCTCTTCTAATCAGCTGGGCTTGGTCAGAACAATATGGGGTTTCAGGGTGAGCACACAGCCTTCCTGGTCTTGTTGTCAGCTTTGCTTTGGGCCATGGCTTCCCTTCTTTCAGTTCCTGCTTTCCCCCTTGATTTCTACCTGGCCTCGCCAAGCCGGGTACCTGCTGCTTGTTTTTGCTGTCATCCCTTTTGCCTTGCTGGTTTCTGCCCTCAGCTTGCTTCTGCTGAGCCTTGTGTGTGCCTTATACTTTACTCCTGAGTAAGTACCATTATGATTAACTACTGAATAGACACATAGTTGGTTTTGGGTGGGGTGGGGTGGGGTGGAGCAGCATTGCTTGTACTCTCCAGGTCAGGGGGCAAGTCAGAGGGAGAGGGGGGATCCCATGGGGGGGCTGAGGGAGGCAGGGAAGCCACTGACAGCCGAGGGGGCTTCTCTCTTTCTCAGAGTTGCTCTTGTCTTGTGAACGCCTGTTGGAGCCTGTCTTTGCACTGCCGCTCCCCCGCCCTCCTCAAACCCTGGCACAAATGTAGCACCCACTGGGGTAGGCACTTCAGAGGAAATGAAGTGTGTGGAAGCCATGCCAGCTGGTTTGGAGAACTTTGGGGCACGCTAGCAGAAATGCCCTGCGGAGGGCGGCCTGAGGGGAGCGTCGTGGGCCAAGTGCGTGACTCAGGCATTAGAGAGCTGGGGAACATGCCCAGTATTGGTCCCCCACCACCCAAGCTGAAAGGAAGAGTTGGAAGAGTGGAGTGTGTCGAGCTGGGGAAAGCCGAGATTAAGGGGGAACACGGAAGTGGGCCTCAAATCGCTGCAGGGCTGCGATGCAGCAGGCTGGCTCCCAGGAGCTCCCGGGCAGGACTGGAGCCAAGGGACGGGGCTGCGGAGGTGCTTTGGCAGCGCGGGTGGGTTCCCCTTCTCTGGAAATGGTTGAGCAGAGGCCGCGGAGCTGTCCCTCAGAGAGGCTGTGTCTGTATCTCACTCAGTGGGACCTCTGCAGAGCAAGGGGTGGAGTGGAGGAGCGCTAAGGTCCCCTCCAACCCGATGGAGGAGCAAGGGGGTAGAGCAGAGGGTCCGGGGGGGGGAATCAAAGCACCCCACTTACTTTGGATGAGGTCCTCGGGGTGGGGCAGCTGGATCCCGGAAGCCAGAGTCGCTGTCCCTTCCCCACCACCTCTCGAGAGACTTAATTTTGCTGGCACGTGGCCGGACTTCTGGTGTCTAGAATTTAATGGGTTAAGAACAGGGGTCCTGGATCATGTCATGCTGTTCCGGTGCGCTCACCCTGGGGCAGCTTCATTGCTGCAAGTTCTGTATTCACGCTGTTTCTCTTTTCCAACGCAGTGGAAGTGAATTTGCTCGACAAACTGGCCTCGTACAGCCAGGAGCTGGGCAATTTTTCCCTGAGCTACGATGAAGCCAACTGCAGTGTTTTGGAGGTGGGCCAGTACGCAACTCTCAGCATCCCTTCTGCCAAAGCCTTCGGGGAGAAGTGAGTGTCCCATCCGGGTTCTTCCCATCCTTATCACGGCTATTGCAGAGCAGTAGGGTTGGAGGCTAGCATTTCGAACCCCCCTTTGAGTTGTAGTTCCCACGCAGTAGCAGCGTGAGTTGCATTCGGGGTGAATTGCGTATTGTGTAGGTTCCCTCTTTCATCTCTCCAGAAACCCTCCAGTGTTTTCTGCTCTGGTCCATTTCCTCTCCCTCTCCTTCTCCCTCTTATTTTCATTTGCCTCCTGAAAAGCGTATTATGGGCTACACCGTGCTTTTTGTGTGTTAGCAATGGGCAGCCCTTCCCCTGAAAATGGCACCGCTCAGAACCAAGCTGCACCCTTGCCAACATAAGGACGCTTCCCTGCATGACGTCTGGGCTATCCGTCTTGGAACAGTGAGCTCTGTGGTGTCACAGGATAATTCTACTTTGAACACGGCCAGAGACATGAGCTCCCTCATTGACCACCTGGCCTCCAAAGAAGCACACCTCTGGCCATCCCCTTTTATTGACATGTGGGGACAATGAGGCTGGGGGATCAGGCCTGGGTCAAGTCCCCCGGGTGACTTCGTAGCAGAACAAGGGTTGCATATCCCCAGTCAAAGCCCAAAGCTCTGACTACTGCACCGAGACGTACTGGCTTGCTAATCTCCTTCTCTGCTTCCTCCTAGCTTTGCAGATGAGCTGAGCCTGCGGATGATGCTCAAGTACTCTCTGATGGAAGAGACCAGTGTGTTGACGATCGTTGGGCTTCACAGCACCATCCTCTTTCAGATCAGGATTAGTCCTCATGCTTTGGTCTTTGTTGCCGGCAGACAACACCATTATGAGTGAGCGTTGTGCCAGATTCTCTTCCTCCTCTCCCTTGATTCTTCCCTTCCTTCACAATCATCCTTTACTGAAGATAGGAAGATAAAACAGTTGTTGTGGAGCTGTGTGGGATTCTCGAGGTACACACCAACTGTGTTTGTAATGTTCATCTTGGATCAGTTGACCATGACTAGTAATGATACCTGGAGAGGTTAAGGGAAGTGAAGGCTTTCACACCTGGACAGCTGGGCATGGAGGGTCAGAAGGCCGAAGCTGGAAAGGGTGGTGGGTGCAGGGGATCTGTGGGACCTTCGCAAAGAGGGCACACCCACACTATGGTCCTAGCATCCCTTGAGGTCTTCTGCTAGGTCGGTATCTTATATGGCCCCTGTGTGAGCAGTTGAGACGGGCAGCCCTCTCTGGAGACTTTTTCCAGGACTGCCTCCATCGGAGGTGTATTGGGTGAAGACCCAGGAGAAGTCTTCCTTGGGAGCTGCTCCTGGAATCTGCAACTCCCTGCTGAGGCAAGGTAGATGGGCTCCTTCCCAGTTTTCCCTCTGCCAGCAGACTAAATGATATCAGTTCAGGGAAGAATTTGATGTGGAACCTGGCCTTCTACTAAAGGGGATCATCCTGGGTTGGATGTCCTTTCATTCCCTTACGCTGTGCTGCTGTTGTGCTTTCAAAGTAATTGTTTTTACGTTATGTTTCAGTTAGTCTTTGTTTAATTGTGGATTTTGTTGCTGCTGCTGAGCCCCACTGAGGTCAGGGAGAGGCAGTATAAATGTAGTGAATGCCTCATTTAAATGAGGGAGTAATCTAACCACGTTTGAGTAAGCCCAAGGTTGGTAAATGCTCTTGAACTCTTCCACCACGCTGGCAGCCTTGTATGGCCGAGCCCTTAAATGCACAGTTCCTGGAGGGTCAGCTCAGGTGGTGCCATGTCACTGCGTTCTCACTTGTGTTTTGTCCCCTGCGGTGCCGCAATTTTTAGGTTCCCCGTTTCCTCCCTGGCAGATGGAAAGTGGCATCGCGTTGCTCTCGGCATCTCTACGGAGAGGCTGGCACTGTTCGTGGACTGTGAGCTGGTGGAGAATGTCAACTGGTCCAGCTACTTGGGGGTGGAGATGGCCAAAGAGGGCCTCATAATTATCGGGGGTCTCGTTGACCCTTTCGAAATCCCTTTTGAGGTGAGAACCAGGAACGGGTTTCTGATTTGTACAGCTCTGAATCTCACAAGGAGAACAGTGTGCATGCAACTCACCTTGTTCAAGGATGGGCAAAGCAGAGCCCTTGGGCTACCATGCAGCTCCTGTCCCGTCCCCACCACACCCCATGTGACCCTCGCTCTTCCCCAAAATCAAATGTAAACGCAAAACAAGAACGGTATTCTGGAAATAGTATTTGCAAACTTAAGAGTGTCTACTTTAGTGCTCCATTCCTAAAATCATCAAATTTATTTTAGAATATTTATATGCCGTCCTTGCACAAAAGCCTCAGGACGGCTTACATAAATCAACCAACGTCATCAAATCAAGCTTGCAGTCAAGCAACGTCACCCTTTAACACTAACTCATGCTGTCGAGGGGCTTTGCTATTAAAATCCAGTGGCAAACTGGTGACTTTCACTTTTAAATTCTAACCCCATGGCAGCCTGCTTGGCCTGGGGCCGGAGCGGCTCTCAACCTCCCACAGTTGCCCAGTGCTGATAATTTCCACACTGCAGGAATTGGGAAGGATTCCTTTGTGTCCGTGGAGTAGAAGCATCTTATTCCTACAATCTCATCCTTTCTTGATCTGTGGTACCACAGACGCCTTATGGAGAACGTGGACTGCCTTTTTAAACCTCACGTGGCTTAAGCACATTGGCTTGCTTGTTTGCAAGTATCCTGCATTTCATCTCAGAAACTCAAGGTGGGACGGATTACACTTCCCCCTCCTCATCCTCAGCACAACCCTGCGGGGTAGCTCGGGCTGGCCGTGCCGCACGGGATCCTTGCTTTGTGCGGCTTCTACGGCTATTGAGGAGCCAAGTCACTCCAAGCGAAGGGAAGCAGGGAATGGCCTGCAGGACTCCGAACTCTCCTCCCAAAGAGATTCAGCAGGCATTGTTCCCTCTCTCCTTTTTTAATTCTGTAGTTGCTCTGGTGATTAATTTGGCTTTATCATGGTGTATTGATCTTGCTGCCACCTTTGGAGAGTTAACTGCCAAACTGTATGGATAACACCTCATCTTTGATTATTGTTGTTTCAGTCTGTATTTTATCTTTTAATTAGATGCTTTATTGTTTTATTTATATTTATTTATTTGGAGTTTTTATATGCCATCCCATCACTTAACGCCTCGGGACGGCTTACATAAATAAACATAAATAGACAACATAGTGCCCAATGCAAATACAAAAGATATAAATTACACAGATTGAAAACCCCGATTCATTCTGGCTGGAAATTAAAACCTATAGATAATATTAATTGTTGTTAAAATATTGTTTTAGCCCTTGTAAGCTGCCCAGAGAGCCCTTTTGGCTACGGGTGCGGCATATAAAAGCAGTAATGATTTCCGGCCGCTTCCTTTCCAGGGTTCGTTGCAGCAGCTGAGCTTGTGCATGGGAGATGCCCGGGCAGCGAGCGAACACTGCAGGGTCGACCGAGGTACCTGCGGTAGCTTCCAAGCCAAGGACACTCCCCACAACTGGCCCCACTCCCGGGAGAGACTTCCCCAAACGCGGACTCAGGTAGGACGTCTCGGAGGGTTGGAAAGTAAGGCCGGAGGTGGCAGGGAGAGCGGAGTGGCTGAGCCGGAGGGCGATTTATGCGTGGGGTGGGAGTTCCTGCGTGGGCACAGTCTAGGGCTGTGGAAATATGCGGTACTCCCCTCGGTGTTGATGCCTGCCTTGCAACGATGGGAGGGTGCCCCAGCTGTTTAGGGAGGAAATGAGGCACGCTGTGGGCTTGGTGCCAGTGGTGAAGGCAGCCCTGCCCGGCAGATCATGTTTCCTTCCCAGGCGGTGGGTCAAGGGAGGGACAGGAAGCACCTGCCCTCCCTCTGGTGGGCTTCGTGATGGCAGGAAGCCCATGGAACGTTCCAGGGAAGCCTTTGGAGGGGGGGCTTGCAGGCCAAGGTGGACCAAGGGCCTGGGTCAAAGCCAGAGGTAGGATGGAAGGAGAAAGCAGGAGGTATAGGGATGGGCGACCAGCCTGAGGAGTTAAGCCAGGAGCAAAGAGTAACCTCGAGGAGAGGGAGCGGATGGAAGTCTGGGCTGGAGAATGTGCAGGACCCTGGGAAAATGGATCTTTGAAGGAGCGCCTCCTTCCATACAGACATGCCCACCCCTAAGATCTGGATCAGAGGTCCTTCTTCGGGAGCCCTCGTTAAAGGAGATCCAAAGAGTGGTGACCCAGAGAAGGGCCTTCTCTGTGGTGGTGCCCCAACTTTGGAACTTGCCTCCCAGAGAGGTGTGCCGAGCGCTGATGCCTTTTTCCTCTCAGCGCCAGCCCAACCCCTTTTTATTTTCCAGTTATTTCAAGCGTTAATTCAAGTTTTTACTTTGGGTTTTATTTGCTTAGCGATGCTGTGCCTTACTTACATTTATTTCACTGTGCTGCTGCCCTGAGACATCGTGAAGGGCAGGATACAAGAACTTTAAATAAGACGTACCGTTTTTTTCGCTCTATAAGATGCGCCTGACCATAAGATGCACCTGGTTTTTAGAGGAGGAGAACAAGAAAAACAATATTCTGAATCCAATGGGCACATCATCACAGGCACATCCCCCATCACTTCCCCATGGGCTGCACATCTGACAGACTTACTGCACACACATATTCGCTCTATAAGACGCACAGACATTTCCCCTTACTTTTGAGGGGGAAAAATGTGCATCTTATAGAGCAAAAAATACGGTAAGTAAATGAATAAAAATGGCCCAGCTTAAGGAAGCCCATGTTGCCCAAGCGAGGCCTGATGGGAACAGTCCGTCCTTTTTGGGAGGGTCCAGTGGCCAGCCTGGAGGTTGGGGCCAGTCCAGGGCCAGTGGATACCCAAGTGCTTCAGCTGGACGGTGCTGAGCTGTTCGCCTTGCCCTTGTCCAAAGGACTCGTCTCTCCAGAGCCCAAATCTTTGCCTGGCTCCCAGACTAAATTCTCCATCAACCCTTCCAGTTCAAGTGAGGCTGGCGATACCAAATGTGCATTCAGTGAGTGAACTTCATCTAGAAGAGGGAATGCAATTCTCCACTCCGTGCTAGGCTAGAAGTGTCCACGTTGCTTTCTTGCTTCGCTTTCTTCTGTGACTGCAGCCCTCTTGCATCCAGGGGCAGCAGAAAGTAGTTGGGGAGGGCAAGGAAGCCAGAGCCAAGTGTCCAGTTCTTTGAACTAATATATGTAGGATAGGCTTTGTCTTTCGGACCCCATGCATGGAGGACTTCGCAGCCCGGCAGAAGGCTTCTTCCTGGAGGCTCCAGTTGTCACCTTCTAAGAAGGCAACCCCTGTTGGCAACCCCTGTTGGAATAAGCATGCAGGTCTAGATTGAACTCTTCATCCAGGCCAAATTTTATGCATCCATTGACTATATCTCTATATACTACTTCTGGCCAAAGATCGTGAAGAAATCTTATGTATGAAAGAGCAAAATGATACGGAGGGAGGCAGAAGTCAGCCAGTTCAGGCAGCAGATTGTTTGTGTTGTTGCGAATTGAGGTATCGAGGCCTCTGCAGGATGCGGATGCCAGGAAGCACTTCCTGACAGTTAGGACCCCGAGGGCGTGGAATGGGCTTCCACGGGAGGTCGTTGAGGCCCCATCGGTGTGGGTGTTCAAGGACAGGCTGGTCATGCACAGGGTGGGCATGTCGTGAGCGGAGCCGGCTGGTGCTGGGGGTCAGACTAGATGGCCCAGGAGGCCCCTTCTGACTTGCTCAGTTTCTATGTTTCTATGCGATTCTGGGAAGGTAGGAGCCAAATGGGATTCCAGCCAAGGTGAAGGAGGGGAGCTTGCTGTCTCATTGGTCCCCTGCATAGTAAGGCTGCTGGTCGGGCAGCCCTGGAGGAGAGGATGCCATTGGGAATTGGGCTGTGGCTCTCCTCCCCTGGGGTCACCTTCTTTACTGGTCTCACAGGGTTTTATGTTATATGGCTTACCTAGGAACCAACTGAAAACTCCTCCGCCGAGTTACCTGTTTTTCACGGTTGGAGGGACACGCAAAAGCTGCTCCATCTTCCTAGCCCAACTTTGGTCTCCCTTCCCTCTTTCTTGTCTGCCGCTGTCTCTCCTGCTCACGGGGGATGTGGCTGCCACCTTTAAGGGTTGCTTTATGCTGCAGTTAGAGAGAAGGTGAGCTTCACAGGCCCAGGGAGAAATGTAATGAGATGCTAGAGCTGGGGCACGTCAGTCCCTGCTTCCCCTCAAGCTGCTGATCCGAACCAGAGGTCTCCTGAGATATTTTAATGGCCCCGCCAGACTTGTAAACTAAGAGAGAGAGAGATTGTACTGCTGTTACAGGGTTATGGCCTGAGAAATAATGAGAAGCAGGTGGAGTTGCTTCCCTCCGTGGTGACCTTGGCGTGCAGTTTCCCCTGGTTTTAAACCTGCAGTGATGGGGAGGAGCTGCTCGAAGGGTTTCCTTCACAGCTGCATTATAATTTGCTACTGGCTTTTCTGGATGCCCATGATGAAGCAAGGTTGCTCCTCTTCCTCTGTCCTTTTTTCCTTACAAGACTTAGATTTGTTCAGCTTCCGAGGGCGAGTGAGCTTTGTTTCAGGGTTTTTTTAGCCCAAAATGGCCTGTTTCTCCTACCACCTTGCTCACCTGCGCAGCCCCAAAAGGGAATGTGGCTTGCCATTTGGCACAGGTGGGCAATTGGCAAGTGGACCTGATGTGGGAGAAGGATGGGTGCTGCTTGTCCAGCGCAGGGGGCCTGATTCCTGGTGAGTGTCACACAGCATATTTTAACTCTTAATTGTTTTAATTGGGTTTTATCTGAGGTTTTTACAATGCCGTGCTTTTCATTCTCTTTGTATTACCCTCTTGAGACTGTTGTGATAAGATGGGATTAAACAGCTGTTAATAAATAAATGAATAAAGTAAACCTGGGCAGATGCACTAGGCACTTGGACTCAGGGCTGCTGCGAAATGGGCCAGACTGGAGGAGCCGAGCCTGGGGAATCCAATGGGCTCCCGTCCATGTAAGGATTCCTCACTGGTCCCAGGCCTAGGCACTGATCCAAGGCTGACATCTCAGTCTGAGGAGGCTGAGCCACAGAAAGGCGGAGCTGCGTGTCATTGGCCTACTGATGGCCCTTTGCTCCAAATCCCCTTAATGACTCAAAGCAATTTAATAGAGATGCTGAGAGCCAGTGTGGTGTAGCTATTAAGAATGCAGGACTTAACACAGGGAATCCGGGTCCTTGTCCCTGCTTAGCCATGAAACTAGTTGCATGGCTTTGAACCAGTCACAGACACTCAGCCCAGCCTGCCTCACAGCTCTGTCTGGGATAAAGTTGAGAGCAGGAGGAGAATTATTTAGGCCGACTTGGGTTCCTTGAAAAGAAAAAGGCAGGGCACACATGAATGAGGTTGAGCAACACTGAGAACAAGACGGCTCTTCTGTAGAACCCCATCACTTAATTGACTAATGTTAATGAAGTGATCCTGCAGGTAGAACCAAAGCTGCTAATGCGGTGCCTCCGTTGTCCAGCAAGTGGGTCAATACCAGGGGAATAACAGAACTGATGGAGTTGGAAGCTGAGAGTGAGCAGAATTAACAAGATCACGCTCCCCCCGTCCCTTTCCCAGACACGGTCATCCAACAGGAGTCCTTGGTGGGGGATCTTTGTCAGGAGTTCTTGGTGGTGAGTCCTTTGTCAAAGCCCTTTGCAAGTCCAAGTAAACAACGTCCAGCTTATCACCCATCGCTATAGATACTGATACTTTCCAGTTCATAGCCAGACAGGACTGACTTTTGCAGAAGCCGTGCTGATTATTTTTCAGCAAGGCTTGTCCTTCAGTGCACATGCTGATTTATCTCATAATGCTTTCAAGCCATTTACCCAGAAAAGTTAGCCATGCTGTAATTTTCTGGGTCCCTTCTTAAGCATCGGAGCTACACTGGACATTCTCCAATTTGGGACAGGGAGTAATCTTGGGGACGTGTTGCTCATTTTAGTTGGAGGATCAGGAATTTCATATATGAGGTCTTCAAGAATTCTAGAGTAGATGCCTTCTGGGCCTGGCAATTTATTAATGTCTAATTTGTCCATGTGGTTGAGAAAGTCAGGCCAGGAAAGGCTTCTTGGACTTGGCAGTGTTTCTGTAAGAATAATACATGGAGTAGTTCAAATAATCTTACTAGTGTTCCTATCACTGGAGCTGGTTAAATATCTTGTATAGCAAAGGAAATATTTCTGACCAACTTCTGGTCTTCTCATGCCACGTGAATCTACTCAGGATATAAATGGCACTTTTAAAGAACTGTATTTTTAGATGCTCTTCGGAGACTTTTTTTGGACTTCGTTTCCTAGTTCCCACCCCACGATACTGTATTTGTATCGAACATCGCCATGCAGCTTTTGAGCTACGCATCCATTCTTGTTTTCTACCCTTTTTATTTTCAATGTGTGGCCTTTTAAAATTATACTGCATTTTTATTTTAGTAATGGCAGCAAGCGCTTTCCAAGTCAGAGGAGAGGATGTGGGGTTGGCTTGCAAAATAAGCATTAAGCATATTTTGGTCCCCGACTTGCTTGCCCGGTTTTCTTTCTCTGCTCTAGCCTTGTTTGGTAGGAAAAAGAGTCTTAGTTTGATCCTCACGAATCGATGGGAACTCTATTATGCCTGTCTGTCATTCTGATATTGTCAGCTTTCTTTTCTTCCATTGGGCTTTGCTGCTTGCTTGTGTTGACAGATGCTGTTGTTCAAAGTCCTCTGAAAACGTCTGTGTTTCTTCCTTGTATCTCAGGACCACGGTGGGCGATTTTTCTTGTGGCAGGGGGGTACGTATGTCCCTCCTCTCTTGGGCTGCACAGAGAGACAGCGGCAAGGTGTCTATGCGACCAGCCCCGTGTTAAGTGCAATGGAGCTTTCCTTCCCATTAGCAGTACCGAAGCAACATCGAACTGCTCGTAATGAGCCCAGTTCACACATGGGCTGTCGCTGCGCCACATCTGGGCCCAGCTGTCTATTTTGGTTTGGTGGGAACATCTGTGGGGCAAACTGATGTACATGGCATTCTGTTAAACTGCAGCTTAGCGGGTGCTCCCTTTACCATTCAGGAAAAAGAAACGGACATTACTGTGTCCCTTTCCACATGCTAAGCCCTCTCCAAATTTGGCCTGCAGCTTGCGCTGATAAGCAGCAGAGGAAAACAGTGCAGCATGTTGCCTATACTTGAGTATCTTGAGCTCTGGTGCTTTTAGTTCCTTGCTGGGGTATTCTTGGACTTCCTGGTGGTTGGGAGTTTGGGCTGTTGCGTCTGGAAGGAGCAGCTGAGAACACCTCTGCCGGGGCCGAAGGGTTCCCTTCAGAAAGATCCCGTTAATTGCATGGCTTGGTTTGGTTGCTTCCTTTATTAGCTTGGCTCAAAGAAACTGACACGCTAGTTGGACGCAGATGGGAAAGGGCGCTTGGAGAAGCACAGCAGCCCTCCCTCCTCACTGCGGCTTGGCTGTGCTCTTTGCTCCTGATGGTTTCGGAAAAGCGTGTGGGGAAGAATGAGTCACAGGCTGTTAATTATGGCACTTGCATCCGACTCGGGGATGGGACGCCGTCCTGCTCTGCCGCCGCCACCCATGACAACGTGCCCGCTGCTGGGATCGCCAAAAGGGGCCACTGGCAGTGGCCGCCATCTTTCCAGGCGGCTACCATTTTCAAGGGCATTGTGCAGGAGGCCGGGGGCTGGCACTCAGCATCCTGGGGGTCCCAATGGCGGAGCCGTTTGCTGGCCGTCTGCTAAATATTTCTATGGCAGCACATTGCTAAACTATGGAATGCATTTCTACATGATGCATAGAAACACAGAAGCAGAGCGAGTCAGGAGGGGTCTCCCGGGCCATCTAGTCTGACCCCCAGCTCCAGCCAGCTCTGCCCACCATGTGCGTGTCCGGCCTATCCTTGTCTAGCCTATCCAGTTCTGGCCATCCATTTGGAAGGCTTTGGAAGGGGATTGGACAAGTTAATGGCAAAGGTCTTGTTGGCTCTCGGAAGTATGTCCACCTGTGCAAGTTGCCGGGGAATATGGGCTATTGCACTCCTCTCCTTGGTTCCTGTGGGCAGCTGGTTTGCTGCTATGAGCAGAATGCCGGGGGAGGTGGAGTCCGGGTTTGGTCCAGCGTGGTGGTCCTCAGGTTCTTCAGATGCGCACCTCGTGCCGTGAAGAGTGATCAAAGAGGCCACCACGGCCATCTTTTTCCTGAAATGTCTTCAGACCCCACTTACACTGGCACTAGGGCAATCCTGGGAGGAACTCCACTTCCCGGGTCCCATCGTGCTCAGGACTGGTGCTGGCAGCATCTAGAGTCTGCTTCCCAGGTCTGGGCGTCATTCTGTGGGGTGCCGCACTAGATCTCCCGCTTGGGGGTGTGTTTCGCAAGGAATGGGGCTGCCATTCGTCAGGCTGCAGCTCTTCTCCCCTGGGCTGTGAAAAGTGTCTCTGACCAGGTGCAAGAATGAACCTCCCGTCTTTTGCCCAAGGACCCAAAAGTCTCTGGAAAAATGCCACAGCCTCTATTTGGGGAGGGGGATGCAGTGGCAGGACAGGAGCACTGGATTTTTCACTAAGCAAAGGAGAAGCTGTTACCTGGGGTAAGACCAGTATGTTCAGCCAAGTGCAAACTGTGTAATTGCACCACTGCTAATGTTTCCAGTGCCCAGGCCTGCTCTGGTCGCCTTTCTCACCTTTGGGGAGCAGAGGCCCCTCGTTCTTCTCTCTGGCAGCTTTTCAGTATGGAACCTTCTGGAAAACCATTCAGCCTCCGAGCTTCCCTTGCGGCTATTTCTATGCCTTTGGGTGTTGCCCTGGCAGAAGGTCCTGCACTTGTGGCTCAGCAGAGAAAGCTGCTCTCTAATTACCTCACAGGGAGCTCTTGGGAGAGAGAACAAAATTCCTCCTCAGGAAGGAAAGCAGTTGGCTTGTGCCGGCTTGAGAGGTTTGGTGAGAGAACAGAGCACCCTTTGAGGTAGGCTTCTGGTGCAGAGTGACATAGAAACAGGGTGAGTCAGATGGGGTCTTCCAGGCCATCTAGTCTGACCCCCAGCCCCAGCTGGCTCCGCTCATGACATGCCCACCATGCGCATGTCTAGCCCATCCTTGAACACCTGCACCGACGGGGCCTCAACCACCTCCTGAGGAAGCCCATTCCACACCCTCGGGGTCCTAACCATCAGGAAGTGCTTCCTGGCATCTAAATTGAACCTGGGTTCCCTGAGCTTTGCTCCGTTGGAGCGCGTCCTGCCTTCCTCTGCAGGGGAGAACAGGTCTCTACCCACCTCTGTGTGACATCCCCTCACATCCCTGTATGTCGCCAACAGATCCCCTCTGAGTCTCCTCTCCTCCAGGCTGAAGAGACCCAGTTCCCTCAGTCTCGCCTCATACGGCTTCCCCTGCAAACCGGCCACCATCCTAGTGGCCCTTTGCTGGACTGATTCCAGCCTGACTATATCCCTCTTGTAATGAGGAGCCCAGAACTGAACACAAGGCTCCAGCTGCAGGTGCACCAGAGACGTACAGAGTGGCAGCAATACCATTCTCGATCTAGAAGCCACACTTCCAGCTATGCAACCAAGGGCTACGCAACCAACCCTCTTGACCACCGCATCACACTGCTGGCTCATGTTTGGCCTGCAGTCAACCAGCATCCCAAGGTCCCTTTCACAAGTGCTGTGCTCTCTCTCCCCCCCCCCTCCCCTGCTCTTTACTTCTAGTAGTACTACTAAGGGCTGGTACTATAATGTACGGAGAAATGCCACAAAGAGCTTGTGTTTGCTCGAGGAGCGAAATCCTGTAAGCCCCCTCCAAGAGGTATTCAGACCGTGGGTTCCCTGGGTCCTGGTTGTAACAGGATACAGCTGGGACCCAGTGCAGTCTTCATGGGGGGTGCTTGCTTTTCTGAACACTTTGAGCCCACCCCACATTACCTGCAAGGCATGCTTGTTCTTACACCAGGGACTGACTCACACACAGGAGTAAATGTTAGGATGCGGCCCTCCTGGAGCTCTTGGCAGGGGCGGGTGACCATTGCCCAGATCAGGAATGGGGGAGCCCGTTGTCAAGCTGGCCATTGCAATCTGCGACTGCCTGTTTCAGCATCCGGAAAGCCCCGTGGAGCTGAAAATGGCTCTGCACCTTGGCAGGGAGAGGGGAAAGCGGAGGGCAGCTGCCCCGAGTGGTGACGGGGCATTCTGGGGGCAGCTGGTGGAGGCCAGGCATCTTCTGTGAGCCAGTGACTGGCTGGGCCTTGTTGCCCCTGGTGGGACCAGTGCAGGTGTGGCTGTCACAGCAGCCTTCCATGGATGAAACAAACCAAGGACAGTCCATGGGAGTCTTGTGGGTTGAGGGACGAAATACCCCACCTGGTGGCTGGGTGACACAGCCGAGTGTTGACTGTCGGCTTTGCTTGGTTGTTGCGATGGGTGAACCTGGTCGAAGAACAGAGGCGCTTCATGGAGACAACTGGTCCTCATTCCGACATAGGGAGACATTGTCTCACACGACCTGTTTCAACTAGGCTTTTCCGTCCAGTGTCTGAACTAGGGCCGTCCTAGACGTGTTGACCACTTGATATTTCTGAAAGGGAGTCATTGCTCTCATGGTTGTGGGTAGAAAGAAAGGGAGGCAAGCCTGTGGTGGGTGGCCCCTTGCAACTGAGACCAGGACTGGTCAGTGCAGGCTGAGAGCTTCTCCCTCCTTTGTTGCCCCATCATCCAGCAGAATGGCTCCTTGTTCCATTGGGCGATGAGTGGCATTATTCAGTTAAAATGAAATATCCCAGCCCGCCCGCACATCCTGCCTTCTGGAACCTCCTTGTAGAGTCCCAAAATTGCCAGGAAGTATGTACGGAGCCAGGAGGTTCTGGTGCCAGTGAACTGGAGGGGAGTCTCTGGCCGGTTTCCCTTGGAATGCCACTCCAATCGGCAGCTGTGGGATCTTGGGATCTGGGCCATGTTTGTGGTTTCTTTCTCCTCCTGATGGGATGACAGGGACTCTTGAAGAGGACCGTCTTGGCAGTGGCCAAATGGGCAGCACCACTGGCCGCCTGCAAACCTTGACCGTGAATGCCCAGCCGGAGCCTGGGTGGTGCCCAGAACACTTTGCCCTTGCTCGGAGCAGGATGGAGAGCATCTGTTTGGGCTTACTCTTGCTGGGTTTGTGGGCTGTCAGACCAGCTACCGCCATTCTCAAGGTAGGGTGAGCTTCCTCTTAGCACCTCCCTGCACTCTGTTCTGTTCTTCTTCCTTATTAAGGGATGTCCTTCCAGATGTTCTTGGGCTTGGTTCCCATCAGCTCTTTCATCCAAGTCTCAATCACTGTAATCGGCACAGCGAGGGCTGGTGGAAGTCACAGCGCAGCGACATCTGGAAGGCCGCCCGATGCCTCCAAACTGGAGCTGACACAACTCAACAGGGTAGGCTTGCGATTATGACAAACAAGAGCCGCTAAGTCAGTCTTTCTGAGCCTTTCTCAGACCTCCTTGTGTAACATTTGTTGGTGTTCCTGAGAGATGAGCAGTCCGTAGTAAGTCTGAACCCTCCGAACTGGAATCGCTTAAGTTAGCTTCAGCAAAGTGAATCCCAAAAGCTTCATCACCGCTTCTGGTTGGTAGGGATAGATTTCTGGAGGATGGAGATGGATGAGATCCAAATCCCAGTAGCAACGAAAAGCTTGCAGACTGAGCCTGGGTTTGCTTCCTCAGAAGTTAAGCCTGCCTGTTTTTACTCCAGCTGAGCTGCCCCAGCAGGGTGCGTGTCTTACTGTACAGAGCAAATGCTGTCAGAAAAGGTCCTCTTTGAAGGTGTCGTGTACTTGGCCAGTCTAAGTCCTGTGTAAAGACAGCAAATTTAAGAGGGGCAGGAACTTTGGGCACTTTGGCACCTGGATAGTAGATTGTGCGGGGCGCTGGCTACCTGGTCGCCACCTCACCCACTCTGGGGGTGAGAAGCACAGTATTTCTATTTAAACTGTAGCAGCTCTCCTTAAATGTGTGTTTCTACCTATACATCACCACATCCGAGCCCTCGTTGATCCTCCTCTTAAATTATGCCCCTTCTTTCCCTGTGTGAGACGTGAGTGCCACTCTGAATTGTGTGGGTTTTCCACCCTTGTCTACAGTCCTGCGGAGGTGCAGCGAACGGAGTGGCTCCCAGTGGCGATTTGGTATAGCCACCTCCTGCTGCACCTGGAGAATTCAGGCCAAGCAGCGGCAGCCTCCTCAGCTCGCTGGACAGCACCCGGTCGCCCATTCTTCACCACGGCCGATGGGGCGACAGGTCTCCCCTCCTCCTGAGAATACCCTGTCCTGGAATGGAGAGATGGTGGGCAACGAGGCTGGTTTATGCTTCTGAGTGGCCCTTGAGAACGTATCTGCTAGCTGGGAGTGCTAGCCCTGTGGCATCCATTAACAGCGGGGGAGGACGTTATTAATGATCTTCGCTCAGAGTCTTTCGCATTGTGCTTGGGCTGTTGACTGGGCTGGACTGCTGGAGGGAGGCCAGAGGCTCATCAGGCCTGCCAATATGCTAGGGCAGTTTGTCCCACAATGAGTCAGTCAAACTGGAGAAGCTTGGTCCCAGTCAGGAGGTCAAGCAAGGCTTCCCAGGCCACCTACTTCTGGTGGAAGTGGCGGTACGTCGTCTGGCCACCTGCAGCGGAAGCCCGGCAGCACAATGAAGGGCAGGGCACGTGTGGGGCTGATCTTGCAGTTGCGTTGGTGCTGCCCTCCTGACCCCACCAGAATCCCCTCTTTGAGAGCCCTGTGCATGTGTGAGAGACGGACTTGTGATGCTTGGTTCACAGGTCTTCGGGATATACCCCATTCTTCCTCTCAGGGCTCGCATCAGAGCTCAGCATCACTAGGCAGCTGCCCAGGTCCATGTCTGATATGGCTTCTGGAAGAACATCTCAAGCTGCTTTTCAGCTGAGTTTACCAGTCCTGTTTCCTCTGGTGTGTTCTGAGTTAAACCTGTGCAGGATTGCACTGTAGTGGGAGGTTTGAGGCATTGAACCTGGATCTTTCCACATGCAAACATGTACTCTACTCCTGAGTTGCTTCCTTCACACACCAAAAACGTTAAGATTGTAATTCTCATGTTTCTGATAAGATCACAGGAAACAGCCTTACAATGAGCAAGTCATCCTTGCCTGTTGGCAGAGCTTTCTCTGCCTGACATGGAGATGCTGGGAACCGAAATTACAGGGTCCGTTCATTCATTCATCTATTTTTTTTTCTGCTGCATGTAAAGCAAGTCCTCAAGTGAAGCAAAATGCATTTTTGCTTTTCTAGTGCAGACGTGTATGTATCACGGCTATTCAGTTTCTTCTTCCTTCCTTTTCTAGGGCTCCGGGTCCTCTGTTTCAGACATGGTTTTGAAGTCTCCCATGGAGTGGGAGAGGGCTCCGGAGAACCTCAGCATTCTCTCCGGCAGAAGTCACCCCATTTCAAATGTGGCCTTTAAAAATCCAAACAAGGAAGATGAAGAAGAGGAGGCCGTCTTCACACGCAAGGGGGGAAACCTCAAACTCTCAAATTCCACTTACAATAAAATGCCCAGATTTGGAAGTATTCAATCAGAGAGGAGAGAGAACCCTGATTATTCCTTTTCCTTGGTCAACCGCTGGCACTCCATGGAGTTCAAAGAGAGACCTGGGGCTGCGAACAAAATTATCCATTCAAGAACTTCTCCCAGAGTAAGCCAACTGGGTGACACCAAAGCAGACATCTCGAGTCTCTTGGACAAGAACTTCATGAAGAACAAACTCAAAGGTGATGTTGGGTCTTGGAGACAGCTTCATGATCCCATCGCAGCCCTTGGCGGCCCTTCTGCCTTCTTCAAAATACCTCTGGAAGGGCCTGAATTGACAGAGGACGTACCCAGAATTTCGCTCCCCAAATCCCACGCCAAGACTGCAGCCTCTGCCATCAGAGGGCTTGTAGGGAATCAGTCTGCAACATCAGCGGGACGCATGAGTGCCATGGGGCCAGCACAGAGAGTTCTCAAGGCTTCCTCGGTGAGGCCTGATGGAGACGGCCCCAGACCAAGGACTGGGATCTTCATGCAAAACTATGGACCAGCCAGCCACCTGCAGCTGGGGGATGTGCAAAAGACCCGTTTCAGACGAGGACCCCACGGACCACCTGGGCTGCCAGGTGTGCCTGTAAGTAGAAATTCCCTGACGGCAGACTTGAGCAGTGGAGGGACTTTTTCATGCATTTATTTATTTATTTATTTATTTATTACTTATTAGATAAATTTCTATGCTGCCCCTTGCCAACTAGCCTCGGGGCGGCTTACAACAAATATAATATGAAACAAAAACATAAACCAAATATACAAACAACTGACACTAAACCATCTAAAATTATACAATCTAAAATTGGCCCATCTCAGAGTCCCAAATTAAAACTATAAAAAAGCCTATAAATAGTTAAAATTTACAATTTAATTTAATTTACAATTAGACTGATAAACTAATAAATTAACAATTAAAATATTTCTTAAATAAAAAGGTCTTCACCTGGCGCCGAAAAGCAAATAATGACGGCGCCAGGCGAGCCTCTCTGGGGCGCACATTCTATAAGCGGGGTGCCACTTTCTTATGATGATAAGAAAGCTCGTGGTTTTTCCTCCTAAGTGGGACTAAGCTGAGCTGTGGAACCAGAATGCAGTGCCAAGAAAGCTCTGCCTTAATTGATAACACAAAAAGGCTACCTCTGAATATGTACAGAATGTTGATTATTCTGGATCCATTGTCTTCACCATTCTGCTGGTCACCAGAATTACATTTCTAGTCAGTAGTGGCAGCTGTATTGGTGTTCCCCCACTGGACACATTTCTTCTTCTTTTGTTTTGCTAACATCCAGTCTAGTTTAGTCTCATGGAGCAATAGCTTCCAATCCAAACAACACTGCTTAGTATCATAACAAGCTTAATCTCTGTAATTCTGACACCAGCTTTGTAAGGCAGGCCAGTAGCAGTACCCTTAACATAAACGTGGTGGATGGAGGCAGAGGGGGACTGGCTGCATTCACACCAAACAACGCACCAAAATTCTGGAGCATCCCAGCCATCAACCCCAGCCCACGTGGTCAGTGGTCAAGCATGCTGGGGGTTGTCATCCGAGACTCTGGGAGGTCCTTTGGTTCGGAAAGGCCGGCCTGCCTGAACTGTCTGTCCTCGGACTGGGCTGTGTACGGTTTGCTTTGATCTGAGGTGTTCTGGTGGACTTGGGTGGGGCTGGTATCTGATGCTCAAATCATGAGCTGGGGGAGTGTGAGCAATGACCAGTGGGGAAAGGGATGGAATTGTCCCCCCGAGGAATCCTGCGCAGAAGCCTGACTTGCCTGCTGCAGAAGGGCAGAGGAGAACTTGCTGACCTAAGGGTGTGTTTCTGACATGGTTGAGCATCTTTGGTAGATGCCCATCATGGGTGGCGAACCCATGGCAAAAGGGGATAGGGGCCCCCAGAGTGCCCTGACAGAGAAAGCAAATCTCTTACAGACTCCCAGGCTCATAAAGGACCCGGGAGGTCATCTAGTCCAGCCCTAACTGCAATCATCGTTATTCATTTTTATTTCACGGCACAGCTGAAGCTCTCTGGACGGTTGACAGTTACAGCACTGTCATGGGTAGATGCCCATCTGGCCTCCAGAATGGAAAGACCGTTTTCCCAAGAGTCTCTGCCCCAAAATCTGCTTGCCAGCAAATTCCATGCTTTGCTTCTTCAGCAAAGGAAAATGGCCCCATAATTTTCTCCCCCAGCATGGCAGCTCTTTAGATATTTGACCACTGCTCTCAGGTCTCCTCTTAATCTCCTTTCTCCAGGCTAAATATATGCCACTCTTTCAACAGTCCCTCACAGTATTCGATTTCCAGACCTCCTGCTCATCTCTGCACACATTCCTTGCATGCCGTGGGCTGTCTTAAAATGTGATGATCGGAGTGGATTTTTAAAAAGCGAGTGCGGAGGGGAATCTTTGATCCAATGGCATTTGCTGCCACACGATGGCAGTCGACCAGGATCCCTGGATCGGATAGCCTTATAAGAGGATTAGACAAACTCATGGTGGGGAATGCAAACTGACTCCCTCCAGCAAGCAAAGAGTTGGGGAGAAGGAGCAGCTGAAAACAGAGAGCCTTTAAAAACCGGTGTCTGGCGCTGCCTCGTTGCTTCTGCCTGCGACTTCTTAGTGACTTCTCAGGTTATGTGACTGAACGGTGGCAGCAAAAACAGCTTCATGGCGTCCAAGTGAGACCAGGAAGGAGGGCTGGGTGGCATTGCTCTCTTCTTTCTCGACAGTTGATGAAATGGCCGCCTTGGGTCAATGTTTTGGTGTATGCCTGGCTCTGACTCTTGGTTTTGCCCCTTGTCTCCAACCTCCTCCCGGCCCATTCTTGGTTCCCAACCCACCTCTTGGCATCTGCTTATAGCTGAGCTCAGGCCCAGTCAAAATAGAAGGACCTCTGATGCAGCGTCACTCGGACCGTTCATGCGCAGGACACGGAATAATCAGTTCAAGTTGCGATGACTCAGATTTGGGCTAAACATCAGGAAAAGCTTCCTCGCTGTCAGAGCAATGCAGCAGTGGAACCAGCTGCCTGGAGAGGTGTGGTGGTGGTGGGGGGGGGGGCCTCTCCCACACTGGAGACATTCAAGGCGAAACTGGGCAGCCCTCTGAGTGGGGTGGTGTGACGTGGTGTCCTGCAACAGCAGAGGGGTGGACCCGATGGCCTCCACGGCCCCTTCCAACTCGACTCTTCCCTGATTGTATCTGAATGGATCTCTCCTGGTGTGCCCATAGTTAAGAGTTCTGGAATTGATTAGAGGTGACGGACAAGTCAGAATAGATGCTCAGTTCCTCCTCCTCAGATGAGGAGTCCTGTCAGGGTAAATGATGCTTGTGTTCTGCTTTCCAGGGCTGCCCAGGGAGACGGGGACCAATCGGTCCGAAAGGAGACAAGGTAAGCCAACTGCAGAACTCTTGCAAACAGGCACATGTTACCAAAAAATGGTTCAGAATGAGTCCCGTTTACTGCCATTCCCAGAAAATCATGTTGTCTCCACTTCAGTAGAATATGGGTTCCCCATGTCAGAGACAGAATTGTGGGAGAAGCAGAATTCGTTTTGCAGCCAGTTCTGTCCATCAGACTGACTGAGCATCCTTCCATCCTGTACAGAATATGATGGGCAAAATGTATATTTGCGGCTGAAGCTGGCTCCATTTAATAAGTTGCACATGCTGCCATTTAATATGCTAAAGCCTGGGTCCATTTAAAATGAAACCATTTTATTTTCCCATTAATTTAATGTATACCTGGTTTTAGTGTGGTTTTTATAATATTGAACTATTGGACGCACTGCTCCATTTTATCTGTTGCTGTGTTGTCACCACCCCAAGACGCCAGTAGATGGACAGTCTATAAAAGCTTTAAATAAATTAATCCATTTGATACGTTTTTCATCATGTGAAAAAGGAGTCTAGCAGTTGCTGTCCTCATCCTTACCCATAATGCCCCTGGATCCCATCCCGGGCTTATATTGCATGCGGGTCCTTCTGGAGAAAGTGCAAATAGCAAGCGCCGTCTTTATCTCAGCAGTCCTGGGTTGTGGACAAATCCCATGGCTGGAATGGCGCCATTTTCAGTGCCGTTTGTCACCTGTCCCATCTGCCCTCTGGGAAGCCTCCCCAACAGGGCTCAGCCAGCAGGTATCTTTTCCCAAAGTCTTCCTCTGCGGTCCTGCATGGAACAGACCTGGGATTGTGTTCAGTTTTGGGCCCCTCATTACAGGAAGGATATAGCCAGGTTGGAGTCAGTGCAGCGTAGGGTCACAAGGTTGGTGGCTGACTTGCAGGGGGCGTGTATGAGGCGAGACTGAGGGAACTGGGTCTCTTCAGCCTGGAGAAGAGGAGACTCAGAGGGGATCTGTTGGCGACATGCAGGTATGTGAGGGGATGTCACACAGAGGTGGGTAGAGACCTGTTCTCCCCTGCAGAGGAAGGCAGGACGCGCTCCAACAGAGCCAAGCTCAGGGAGCCAAGGTTCAGTTTGGATGCCAGGAAGCACTTCCTGACAGTTGGGACCCCTAACTAGGGTGTGGAATGGGCTTCCACGGGAGGTCGTTGAGGCCCCATCGGTGAGGGTGTTCAAAGACAGGCTGGACATGCACATGGTGGATGGGTCCACCATGGTCCCTGCATGGTGGGCATGGTCTGGATCCTGCATGGTGGGCATGTCGTGAGCAGAGCCGGCTGGTGCCAGAGGTCAGACTAGATGACTCAGGAGGCCTCTTCTGACTCGCTCTGTGTCTATACTTCTATGTTTAAATGGAAACCTGAGCTCAGGTGCCTTGGTTCTGGAGCTGATAGGCTGAGATGAGCCCCCTGCGCCATCTGCCCATCAAAATCCCCTACATGTGAATATCTTTTTTCTTCTTCTTAGGGCGATCCTGGTCCAATTGGACGAACAGGCACTACAGGCAACCCCGGACAACCTGGAGTTCCCGGCGTTCCGGCCCTGGTTCTCTGGAGGAACTCCGAGGAGGACTGGCTGATATTTACAGTAAGTGCTTTTTAATTATTCAGTACAGCAAAATGTTTATATTCCAGCCATCCCTCAAGGTGGTTTACAGTCTCAGATTAAAACAAAATGCAGTTGAAAAGCCACAGGTAGAAACCAAACCTGGAGATTAACCTGCCAGCAGGTGGGGCAACGTTAAGAGTCCTCGCTGTAGATCCCTTTGGGAGCCTCTAGAATGTGCAAGAGTGAATTCTTGGCACCCAAAGCTTCAGGGTTTGTTTTCCAGTCTCAAAGCCCAAAGGAGAAAGCTGATCTTACAGCCTGGTGAAACAACGAACACAAAAGAGCATTTCATGTCATTCTTTTCAGAGTACCTGAGCATCATCGTGTAGTTTTTTAAATGTATACCCTACTTATGAAACCCTGAGCTCCAACAAGATTGGCCAGTGCCAGTTTTAATTGCACATCGTTCCATAGAAAGTCTCAGCTAATGCCGATGAGAGTTGGCTTCCCCGTGTAGATATCATGAGAACATCTTCACTCCCAACCACATATTTACATTTTTACAAGCAAATTCAATGGAAAGGGGTTTATTTAACATCATGTTAAAGAAGGCAACATTTTTCTGGATTGCATTTTAAGATGAACTCTTCCCAAGCCCCTCAGACCAGATTCCCTCTGGGATTTTGCAGGTTTCTGATCAAAAATGTGATAAGAGAGGGAAAGTTTACTTGAAAAGCTCATCTGACAGAGAGATGGAGAACATGTGGCTGTGCACACTGCTCCAATAATCTTTCAGCATTGGCTTTGCTACCTGGGGCTGATGGGAGTTGTTGTAGACCTCCAGTTGTGCCTGCATTGCACGTTCCAACTGCTGTTTGATGGTGTTATGAGAACATGTGCCCATTAGGGAAAAATGCATTTTAAAAGAGGGCTGTTCTTCATACAGTCTTTAAAAGCAAATCATTCGTGGAACAACACAGAATCAGGATGTTTCCTCCTCACTCAAAGGGGTCCTGAAGTCGCTTACCATCAGTAAAACAAGGCAGTCCTGTTTCCAGGCTTATAATCAAAAAGGGCACAGCACACAAGGAGAAAAGGATGGTGAGGGTAGAGGAAAAAGTACTCAGCTGTCCTGTAGCAAGGCTGATAAAATGGATTGTTGCAATAGTTGCTGCTGTGGGTAGACAACAGAGGCCTGCTTCCCCTTTTATTGTCCCAGCAGAATGGGCGCATGTGGTCCACCCTCCTGTATATCACAGAAACATAGAAACCGAGCGAGTCAGAAGGGGTCTCCTGGGCCATCTAGTCTGACCCCCAGCTCCACTCATGACATGCCTACCATGTGCATGTCCAGCCTATCCTTAAACATTTATTTCCTCGCTCTTTTTTAAGCTCAGCCTGCATGAAAATGATATAAAAATTTCCTTTTCTGCAGCTGCTCCCCATATCTGGAATGCTCTCCCCAAGGAGATTCGCCTGGCACCTTCCTTTCTTTTTGGTGCCTGGCAAAGACCTTCCTTTTTAAAAAATATTTTAATAACTAATGGCCCTAGAGCTTTGCTTTGTATTACTGTATTTTGATGTTTTTAATATGTTATGGTTTTTATTATGTTTCATTATGTGTTTATCTTGCATTATGAGCTGCCCAGAGGTGCTGTGGCACAACTGGGGGGCATCCAAATGTTTTAAATCATAAATCTGTAGTGAAGAGACACACACATATATACAATAACACACACGCACCTTCCTGATCAGAGGCAGGAGGTCCTGCAAAACGCATGCTGTCTGCTGTTCGTTTTCCTTCATTTGTGTCTTCACAATTGGTGCCAGGTGCTGCTTTGACGTGAAACAAGGCAAGATATATTGGAGCCTTTAATGCCTGAAGGCTTTTAAGAGCCGGGGTGTGTTCCCTTGCAGGTGCAACCATTCCAAATTCAGGGTCTCTGCCCTGCAGCCACAGCCAGGTTGGGGAGAACTGTGGCCAGGGTGGGAGTCCGAGTGGATGCCGGCGTCCTTGGGGTCCTTTGACCAGGGCTGCGGGTTGAAGGAAAAAGAGGCAAGTCCTCTTGGAGGGACCACCTTGGAAAGAGCTGCCTGAAGGGACCCCGGGAGAGTGCGACCCGTTTGTGGCAAGGATGTGCAGACATGTTGAATTGTGCTCTCTCCATTTCTCTCTCTTCTCCCCAACCTGAAGTTGCTTTGCAAAACTTTTTAAACGATCGACACTAAACTGCATGCATATTTTGGGTTGCCCTTTCTCTTAATGACAGCACATTTCTACACATTGTGCTTTAGGGGGAACGTTTTTGCTATCACTGTCTCTGAATGTGTGTGCAACTGGTGCACTGTTTTGCACGTCGGTACGTGCATTTTTCTCTCATATGCCTGTTCCTTGATCAGAGACGTGCACGGGAAATTCTGGGAAAGCGCCACTTCCCAGAGGTGGGTCTCTACCCTTGGAGGTGGGCAGAGACCTGTTCTCCCCTACAGTGGAGGGCAGGAGGTGTTCAAATGGAGCCAAGCTCAGGGAGCCAAGGTTCAATTTTGGTGCCAGGAAGTACTTCCTGATGGTTAGGACCCTGAGGGTGTGGAATGGGCTTCCACGGGAGGTGGTTGAGGCCCCATCGGTGCGGGTGTTCGAGGACAGGCTGGACATGCACATGGTGGGCATGTCGTGAGCGGAGCCGGCTGGAGCCAGGGGTCAGACTAGATGGCCCCAGAGGCCCCTTCTGACTTGCTCTGCTTCTTTGTTTCCAGAGGGTGACTGCAGGCTGGTCTGCAGGTTGTTTGTGAAGCGTGACTTCGGAAGCTTTGTTTTAAAATATGAATCATTTCCCCCTCCCACCTCTCATCTGTTAGCAATCTATTGCACTCTTCCTTGAACTGACCACAAACAGCTCACATGAACACACACACACACAGGGAAGAGGAGAGGGAGTGTGTGTGTGTGTGTGTGTGTGTGTGTGTATCTCATAGCCCCAGTCCATCTTCCTTTCCCCACAACTTCATGTGAGCATTCTTCAAACATTACTTGGGAGATCTGCTGAGAGATCTCGTGCAGCATGGCATTTGGCCCACAGATACTTCTCCGGGTGGCCCAAGGAATGATCTTTATCCTAAAGCACTCTCTGTGCGCACAGGACCTTGCAAAACCATGCTCGGCAAGCCTCTGCCCCTAGGAAATTACAATCTGAAAGCCCAGAGCCGAGAGAGCAACACAGAAAGTGGAAGTGTGGCTGGGCAAGGCTTGTTTCAGCTCTTTGCGCTTGGACGTGGCCAGGCAGGGAGGCCAGGAGGGAAATCCGTTGGCTTCTCTGGGGGATCCCCTTTGGAGAATGAGGTACCTCGCCAGGTGCTTGGCTAGAGATGAGAGGAGATCCCAACTCCAGCGCCTGAGCTTCGCCTTTGATATTTTCCGGTTTGCTCCGCATGACTTTTCCACGTGTGACCCGCCCCAGAAATGCAGCTGAGCCTTCCACAGAGCAGACGCCACTCCTGGGCCCCTCAGACCTTCAGCTTGGTTTCCACATTCTGGTGACTTAACCGCAGCGCTGGATGAAGCTCCTTTTCACGTGTGACGTGAAAAAGGGATTTTCTGTATTTATTTCATTCCGTTTCTATGCTGCCCCATAACCCGAAGGTTCTCTGGGCAGCTTACAAATGCCGTAGACATTCATTAGTTTTTTTATATTAGTTTCTAAGAATCTTTGCCCGGTGCTGCATGGTTCTGCCAAAATGGAAGCATCCAAGAGCTAGTTTTTCATCCAAGTGATCATGGATGTTTAGGGACTTGTTAACCAGTTCGCAAGAGAACCTCCAGGTTCAGGGGCAGTCTACCACAGAACACCAACGGATGAGGAGCAAACACCGTAGCATACTAGTGCTTTCTGCTTGTGAGCATTCTCGTCTGGATGCTCCACAGTCTGGCCTGTGTGGAAAGAGGATGTTACACAAAACGCTCCCATGAGTGCTGGTTCCAGCGTTTGCTTCAAACTTGAAAGCACTTCTCTGGCCCCAAAACTCAAGCGGCTGAGCTGCAATCGCAAGCACATACCTAGTCATGAGGCCTGCCTTGCCACCTGCTGGGACTTTTCCTCCCTGCAGCGTAAAGAAAGCTAACCTAACTCTGTGCAGAACATTTTGTGTTATGCCCCATCCAGTCATCCCCAACGTAAGGTGACTCTTTGAATAAATGCCCTGAAATATTCCTCTAAACTCAGAGCGGTGGCTTCCTTGGTGGAGTCCATCCATCTCCTCTTTGGTCTTCCTTTTCTTCCTCTGCCTTCGACCCTGCCTAGTGTTGTTGGCTTTCCTGGTGCGCCTTGACTTCTCACAATATGCCTGAAGCCCAACAGCTTCAGTTTTGCCGTTTTTCCTTGGCTTTTTTGCCATTTTTTGCACAGGGAAAACTCTGGCTAGAATTGCTCCAGGCCGCGCTTGTTTTTCTCTCCGTCCAAGCCGTGACAAAGTTCTCTCCTAGTGACAGCACAAATGCGGTCATGGAACTCCTGTGTCCGGACAGTAGCAGAAACCGCTTTTAAAAATGAGATCTAAAAACGCCGGGCGTTCCTAAAATAACTCGTGTACCCCTGAAATTTATTAGGCGTTTGCCAGACCAGCCATGTAAAATGTAAAATGTTTGCCAGACCAGCCTCGCTTTCACAGCCTGAGAATTAAGCTGCCACAGGAGGGGAGGCCATGAAACACAATCCCAGAGCATCCAGTGGATGGAAATCTCCCTCCATCCCATCCTCCTGTCCCTTCCCCTCCTACAGCTTTAGAAGAAAACTCCTTCCTGCAAACTTTTATTTCGGAGTTTGGCGATTTAACTGGCTGGGGACCCTCAGCCCTTCCTAACAGATTGTCCTGGCATTTTTTTTTTTTCCATTTCTGCTCACATTAATCAAATTGGGATAAACTTTAAAGGAGCCAGGAGGCCTGCTGCTGCTTTGTCCTGTGTTACATTTGCCCATCTGTCATCTGTCTGAGAGCAGCTTTGCTTTTTTCATTAGAAATATTTCCATATGTTGAAAGATCTTTGGGCTTTTTCCTAGAAGAGATTTCTTAGCTCAGGTTCTCTCTCTCTCCCTCTCCCTACCATATTAGAAGCCTTCTATTATCACATCTCGGACTCTGGAAGATACATAAATAGCAGGCATTGTTGGTCATTTCTCTAGGAAGAAGCAAATAGGGACCGCAACAAGATGTTGTAGCACAGAGTGCTTTTCTTCAAGGTCCCAGCAACTCCATTCTATTCCCCCATCACTCCCCGCCTGATTTTAAACCTCCCCGATCAGTTGGCAAACCTGAGGATGCTCACACCCAAATGGGTGCTTTGGGGAGCCTCTCACCCCAAGAACTTTTGCAAGCCTTGTCATTTCTATGCTCACAAGCTGAAATGACATGACACACAAAGGCAAGTGGGGAGCGGAGCAGGAAGGAAGGATTTTCAAGGCCAGGTGAGCGATGCTGTTTGAACACACTCCGGGCTAGAAGGTTGTTTCCATGTGGGCCCCTCGCTGAACGAAGCTTCCATTCCTCGGGCCAAGGGTGGGAGCAGATCTGTCTGCAGCCACAGAGCAATTGCTGCTTGGCGCTGAGGACCCTTTGGGCCAGCAAGGAGCTTGCGGGCTCCCTGCAGCTGCCCCTTCCCGGCTGATGCATCGATGGACCAGTTTCATCCCTCTCGGGTTGATGCCATTCCTGGGAAGCAGCAGGGGAAGCCTCGTAGAGACCCAGGTCCTTTGGCTGGGGGCAGGAACCGCAGCTCATCAACTCCATACCCAATGACCACACAACGTTCAACTGGACCCGAGTGATCCTTCTGCCAGGGCAGGGGAAGCAAGCTCACCAAAATGGCTCCTTCGCTGGACAAGGAAGGAATTTAGGTCATCTAGCAGGCCTGCCCTCTCTTTAGGAAGAGACCTGGACTTTGGTATTCTCTCTGCTTCAGATTCCAAGCTCAGCTTGTTCTACTGGTTTCCAACGAGGTCGTCTTTGTAGGGCTATCCTTCCCAGCCCCTGGCAGAATGACGCAGCTGCTTCAAGCAGCAAAGACTTGAATCCATTCAGCGAAGCAGCTCTGTGCCTGCTAATCCAGTTTCCTGCCCTCAGCTACAGGGAGAAACGTTGTCCCATCACCAGTCTGAAGTAAGATTCTAGTCCAGTATGAGTCTCAGTTATGTCCTTAACCTCAGCCAGAAGAACATGTTGGGCCTACCCCTTGTCTCTTTGGAAAGCAGTGTTAGTTATAGATTGACAACCTCGTCCTCTCTCTCCTTTTTTTTAGCAATCTTCATTCTATCAGGTCCTTCGTGCAGGCTGGCCGGTAAGTAACAACGTCCTCTGAATTAGGCAATTGTCACAAAGACCACATGACTGATAAATTGTTCCAATTGTCCCAGATAAATTCCAGATAAATTTCCACCACACCCTCGACCTCATTCGTTGTCCTGCTTTTCTGGGGAGCTGTATTCCTGAGGGAAGGGGGCAGGGACTACAGAACCCAGCATTCCTGGATAGTGAATTTTTGTAATATTGTAATATTGATGGAAAACTAAGTCAGGAATTCTAAAAAAAATCTGGATGTTTGGGACAAGGATCAAGAGCTTTAGTTCTGAATCCCCATAAAGCTTGTTTGGTCATTTTATGCTAGTCTTGTCTCATTCATGAGGTTATAGTGAAGATAACATGGGTTTCTGAATGAAAGACTCCCTCTGAGTTGAAGAATTCGGGGGAAGCGGAGCCAAGAGCCAAAGGATCTGGCAAAAATGCAAGCCGCAATCAACAGGTTGTTTATTTTCTTTGAAGACCATAATTGTTGCCACAGTCTTTCACATGCAACGCTGACAACTTTCTACCCCTCTTCCACGGTTTGCGGCCCCATTCAAAGGCCACAAAAGTGGAGGGGGTAGCATTTTGAGGCAAATTTCAATTTCATGCGCCATGGCATGTTCCGAGGGGGCTCTTCTGAGCATTTTAAAGATGACAGCTGCCATCCCCCGAAGCGGAAAGCACCAGCTGCTTGGAATGGAGCTTGTTCCCCAATAAGTGAAAAAGGGGAAGCCCCTTCTCATCCCGTTTTTCCCATGCATTTCCACCCTAAACACCGGAGGAGAAAGAAGGGAATTGTTTGCAGATATTCTACTGATCTGCCTCAACAAAGAGTTCTGTTGACTATCCAGCCGAAGTTGGAGCTTTCTGGCAGGCTGAGCAGCGGACTGACCTTTGGGGATCCCCTAAAGGTTCTGTGATATGGGCGTTAGAGCTGTCGTTGGCTTTAGTCCCCGTTCCTGACATGGGGGCACCCAGAATCAGGGTCCAACCCACCCTTAGGGCAATCGGAACAATCTGGGTTCTAAGCAAGCAAGTTTCTTCCTGGGTATTCCGTGCAATCCTTGCTCATATTATAGGATCGTCACAGCATGTCAGTTGCCTATAATGGGCAGTAAGAGAATGAAGGCAGGAATAAGTGTATATTGGCAATACAAATACAAAGAGAGTCCAGCCAGGGAAGACTAGGGACTCCTTATCCATTGCAGATTTTATTTTCGGCTTTGTCGGAGCTATCCATGGAATTAAGGCTGGTGCTCTTGCTGGGGGGAGAGTTCAGAACCATGGATAGCTCCCTAGGCACAAATAGGAGCTGCAAGGGTTCCATGGCACAGGAGACCCCAGTGGGTTGATTCACACATGCTGATGAATGCTTGTGTTGCTTTTTATTCCTTCCGCAAAATGCAGAGTCGGCCAGGACCTCCAGGGCCAGCAGGTCCTCCGGGAAAACCAGGATTGCCTGTAAGTTTTTAAAAAAATCAGATAAAAGTTGGAATTACGAACCTGAAAGGGTGTGTAAGATTTAGCTTTGGCCTGGAGGAATGTTGTCCATTGGGTCACGATGGGTTGGATGCAACTAGCTTAGCATAGCAAAGACACAGAATTGGGGGGTTGCAGGAATCTGTCGCTCAGAAATCATTGTTCTGCCCAACTCCCCACTCAAGTCTGGCCTCTGAAATTTCTCCAGGCCTTGTTCTCACAGCTTTAAACCCATTTAATGATTTTTAGGACTGCCAACTGCCAAAAATGAAGCCAGATTCCACATCTCCTTACCTGTAGCCCACCTTTCTTCCAGGATGGAACTTGGGTTTTTATTTATTTATTTTTATTAACATATTTGTATGCTGCCCCCTTGCAAACAAGCCTCGGGGCGGTTAACAACATAACAAAACAATCTAAAAACAATGCACAATATTAAAACTGGCCCATCTCAAGGTCAAAATTTAAAAACATATGAATATAATAATAAATACCAAATTAATAATTTAGCAATTAAAATATTTCTTCAATAAAAAGGTCTTCGCCTGGCGCCGAAAAGCAAATCATGGGCCCCAAGGATTTTTCTGTGCTTTCCAGCTCACCTCCTCCATGTTTTGCTGCCTTGCAAAGCCGCAGGCAGAAAATGCCACTTCTGCTTGCCCATGGCTGCATTTGCAAAAGCTTTCCCCTGTGCTGGGCGTCAAGCATTCAGCCACAACAGACTTTCTGCATCTTCTAGAACAAAGTGCCAAGATTATGAAAAGGGGAATCTTTCTGTTTCTGACCAAGTAGCAACAGACATGGTGATCCAAGGCTACAAATATTTAGGGCATCTTGGAAGGGCCCACCCCACGTTCAATGGAGGTTTTCAAGTGGTTTTTGCATATTACTTGAATTAATTGGGTGCCCCAATTATGGAATGCGCTCCCCAGAGAGGTCCGCCTGGTCCTGTCGTTATTTCTTTTTCGGCGCCAGGCGAAGACCTTTTTATTTAAATCGTATTTTAATTGTTAATCTGTTTATTTATTTTATAGGGTTTTGCCGAGATGCACCAGGGAGGGTGGAAAGGTTTTAAATGAATTTGTATACTTTTATTGCTGTGAGCCGCCCCGAGGCTTTGTTGCGATGGGGCAGCATAGAAATGTTTTAATAAATAAATAAAATAAATAAATATTACTCTAAAGAAGGCCAGGAACTCTGGTCGCCTCTTCAGTGCTGGAATGGGGCCCTGGATTTCTGGGGGTGCCAAGAGTGGGAAAGCTAAGCTTGCATGATGGTTCTTGGGTTGAACTTGTATCTACAGGGCCCTCCCGGATATTCAGGGGAACCAGGAGAAAAAGGATGGAAGGGGTACCAGGTAAGAACACACTGCACCCCATCTCCACATGTGGCACAGTAGGAAAGAGTCGAAGTTGTAAGCCAGGAAACTCTGAGTCCAAATCTTGCCTCTACCTTGAACCAACTCGGTCGGCCTCCCTTGATCTGGAAGCTTCCAGGTAGTTTTGACTTCCACTCCTACCAGTCCTGAGCACCTGAAGGACCCACCGAGCCCTCTAATCTAGAGCATCATGCGTCTCATCTGCCAATATTCTTTAACTAAGATGCTGCCTCCTTTTCCAGGGTGAACCTGGGCCTGCAGGCCTTCCAGGACGTGCCGGGTTTCCTGCTTCAGATGGACTTCCAGGTATTGATCAACGGCCTGGACCGCCTGGCATACAAGGCGAACAGGTAGGAATCTGGCTTTTAGACAGTCGTGTTGCCTTTCTAGATGTCAGACCTCACTCATTAAAAATGTCACCAATTATTTTCACGCTGTGTGATTATGGCAAAGAGTGTAGCAAAGGGTGGAGAGACGGACAAATGGATCCTGGAGGTGACATCCAATTGTCGTGATAAAAGCCATTGATGGTCACCTCCTACATGGATTTATCCAGTTCCCTTTAAAGCTTCATTAAATTGAAAGGCCAGACTCTCCTGTCCCTGCTCTGTTTCAGAAGAGTTTATATAATGGCCAGCAAAAAGTGGATCGGGAAGCACAGCTATTGGTCATGGATTCAGAATGTCTTTGACACGTTTTTCCCTGCCTAGAACTTTGCAGTGACTTTTCAACCGTAATTGGGAGCTAAATTTAGCCACGACTTGTTCTCCTTTTGTTCGCACTTCCTTCTTTCCATTTCAGCTTGATTTTCTCCCCATGGGGGAAAAAGATCAGCACAGGGAAGTGCTGACAAATAGTCAGAAACTAGCCAAAATTGTTGTCCAAAATGGTGGGCCTGTTCACAAAGCAATTTTGCTCACCAACTAGCACTCCAGTTTCACCCTGTGGTAAATCAGTAGTAAATGTAGTTGCACTCTTTGAAGGGACATCAGTCATCCAGAGACTGGAGGAAAAGGTTGCAAGGATGTTGGTGCCTCCTTTAATGTCCTGATTTATGAGGGCTAATTCTTATCAATGCTTCCAGGGACTGACCTTGGGTCACCTCTTGAGGTCTGATTGATGTATTTGGGCATTTCCCCTCTTCTTTCTACAGGGCCCACAAGGGTTCAAGGGAGATCAGGGAATTGCTGGCGAAAGAGGAGATCCGGTGAGTCGGGGCCATAGGCCGGGGAGGGGAACTTATTGTCTCCCGTTCTTGTTCTGCGATACTTTCCGATTTCTTGGCACACCATCTTTGCTTCAAGTCTGTCTTAGTTTCTTTTCAGAATTTCTGGCTCTGTGTGTGTGTGTGTCTGTGTGTGTGTGTGTGTGGGCGCCCATATGTGAATGTCATCCTTGCCCAGGGCCTACTGGCTGGGTCATTTGCCATAGCTGAAGCTATGTTTTTATTACAAGCCCAAATCCTTGCCTGTCAACCCTTCAGTGTCTGGGTTGAGTTTGCAAGCTGTACATGCGGCTTTCAGTGGAGGTTGGTGGATTAGTGATTTAGAAACATAGAAACAGAGCCAGTCAGAAGGGGTCTCCCGAGCCATCTAGTCTGACCCCCGGCTCCAGCCGGCTCCGCTCATGACATGCCCACCATGTGCATGTCCAGCCTGTCTTTGAACACCCTCACCGATGGGGCCTCAACGACCTCCTGTGGAAGCCCATTCCACACCCTAGTTAGGGGTCCCAACTGTCAGGAAGTGCTTCCTGGCATCCAAACTGAACCTGGGTTCCCTGAGCTTTGCTCCATTGGAGCGCGTCCTGCCTTCCTCTGCAGGGGAGAACAGGCCTCTCCCCATCTCCATGTGACACCCCCTCACATACCTGTATGTCGCCAACATATCCCCTCTGAGTCTCCTCTTCTCCAGGCTGAAGAGACCCAGTTCCCTCAGTCTCGCCTCATACCCCATCCCCTGCAAACCAGCCACCATCCTTGTGGCCCTACGCTGCACTGACTCCAACCTGGCTATGTCCTTTCTGTAATGAGGGGCCCAAAACTGAGCACAAGACTCCAGTTGCAGGCACACCAGAGTCGTACAGAGTGGTTGCAATCCCTCTCTCGATCTAGAAGCCACACTTCTGGCTATGATTTGTGTGCTCCTGGCACACTTCTGATTTATATTTGGGAATCCCGGACCCCTTCATCCTTACACTTTGATATGGTGCAGCCCCGTCTGTTCCTTCCCTCCACTGGGAATCTACCGCTGCATTTCTGTTGCATGCGTAGATCAGGACGGAAAGCTGGTTGATATTCACAGGAACCAGCTATGATGTGAAAAGTTACGAAGGGCTAATAATGATTTTGCATGCCTTGATTCAGCTCTCAGCTCAAAGGGAGACGGCGGCCAAGAAATTAGAAGAAGGCTGAGACTCGGGAGGGTGGCAGTGAGGGAACTAGAGAAACCATCAAGTGTAAGGATGTTTCACTGGAGAGCAAGGCCAGGACAATTCACTCAGCTGTATTCCTGGTCACTAAGTGTGGATCTGAAAACTGGGCAAGTTTAAAAAAAAACCTTTCACATAAATTTCCTCTGTTGTTCTTCATTTAGGGCTTTCTGGGAGATCCTGGTGCTCCGGGGGAAAAGGGGGAAAAAGGAGCCAAGGTGAGTATGGAGGACTATTTCCTGGGAATGATGTTGTTCTTGTTGGCTCTTGTGGGCTGTCCCTGGGTGGCTAGCTTTCCCGAGATGATATGCAGAGATGAAAACACTATAAGAACATTTAAAACGAGCAACCCATTGAAAACCAGTTCAGTTCAAAAGAGTGGCTTGAAATTAAATCAGCAGCAAATGTGAGCACAGTCTGGCCTGACAGCAAATTCATAGAAGGTTCAGGAGACTCAGGTGACCCATCCTCAAACCATTTAGCTCTTTGAAGGTTAATGCCGGCGCTGTAAGAAGGTTGTCTGCATTCAGGTGCCTCCGTTTTCTGTCATTCCTCAGGGGGTCAAAGGAGAACGTGGACCTTCTGGACCTGCTGGGGTCCCGGTAAGCCATTTAGCAATCTCGCTTTTGCCACCTAAGGCATCCACTCATCCATCAAAGGGGGCAAATTCTTAAGCCCCTGTCAGTGGGAGTACGTTGAAATGCAATGCATGCTGTCCGGTGCATTTCTTGCCCTTTGCATCGCTTGCCTTGCCGTGTCCCATCTCAACTTTTCATCGCCATCTTTATGGATAGGCAGACGTGCTTGACTACAAACACCATCATGCCTGACCATTGGAATTGCTGGCAGAGGTGTCTGAGAGTGGTAGTCAAAAATGCCCAGACACCAGGAGACCCACTCTGACCCCAGGGGATCTAAATTTTGTAAATAGATGTCCGTTGAAATAAAGCTTTCTTAAAACCAGGAGAAGAAAGGGCTTGACTTCCAAACACTTATTCCAAACTTATTCCAAACACTTGTTTGGAATAAGTTAGGAACTGGGAAGCAGGATTCCATATGGAAGAACAATTGGGGCCATGGGGGAACCAGGAGTCAGGGCCAGTAGGGAGGCGTGTAAGAGCTTGGGAAGAGCTTCGACATTGTACCAAGATGAAATTTCTCTTATACTCCTTTCTGCCCACTAGAGGCCAATGGGCCGACCTTGGCAGAGGCCAACTGGATGGGCCTTCTCTAAGAAGCGGCAGTGCAGTTTTTGGCATCTCCTGTACAAGCTTGTGCCTAAGTCAGGGTGGGCAAGCTGTGGTCTGAGGACCCCGTGGAGCACCCAGCTTAATTTCAAGAGCTGCCAAAGTGATTATCTTCGGTGAGAGTGCTCCGTCCCTTCCCCAGCGGCCCACTGAGTAGGAGTAATGGGGGCGACACAGAAGGAAAAGGGAACCCTGTTCAGTCTTCACTCAAGTGCCACCCAACCTTCAGCTCAGCCCTCCACCACGCTTGGATTGCCTTCAGCCCGTGTAGCAGTCAACAGAAAAGGTCCCTTCTCCTCAGCCTCAGGCGACCCAGTGGGGCTCTCTTGGGCCGCCTCCTCTCATCCTAGGCACCTCTGGTCAAAGCAGAGAAGGGGACCCTCCCCATAGATTCGCCTAGTTTGGAGAGCTACATTTTCTGAGAGCTACATCTGCCCCCAGTCGTGCATTTACCACCTCCTTAAACATCGTGTTTGGGCCAGTGCTCAGCCAGCTCGCCTGAATATTTTGTGCCAGTTAGATTATTCTACTGCTAGATTATTTTCTTCCCTTAATTGCCTGCTTTGAATTATGGAACATGATTTGATTGGCAGAGTGCAGCACTGAATAAACAAGCACATTTTTGTCGTTGCTGTTACCCTCGCCATCTCCTAAAATGAGCATGACAGTGTTGCCTTATGACTTGAAATCTCTTACACATAACCACTTGTGTTTTATAGGGCATGATGGGCATCAAAGGCCTTTCCGGCTTCCAGGGCCCCCCTGGGCCAATGGTGAGTGGTCTCCATTTGTTTCCGGCATTCCTCTGCTCCAAGGATGTTTTCACAGCTTCTATTAATTCCAGGCCAACTTGGTGTCGGTCCCAGTTATTGTCAATCATCCGATTGCTGCACCGGCCTTACTGTGAGCCGCACGTCACTGACATGAGCACAGCTAGTTAATTGTGTGCTGTTATTCATTGTCCCAATCAAGCCTGGAGCTTCCAGAGCATCTACATTCTTAGCTATCTTTAAAGAATTCTAAGCCAGATTTCTGCTAAGACAGTTGATGAGACTGGAGCTGTATTGCTTGTGTGGCAGAAAGAAATGGAAATTCTATACCAGCCAAAAGCTGCTTTCTACAGACTAGATAAAGTCCGACTGATCAGGCAGGTGTGGTCACCCTCACTTTGCATAATGTGGCTCCTTTTCCTGGAGAAAGCATAAGCACAATCCTGCCGCATGAGACCAAGGCTCCCTTTTCTCCGTCCTCCTCCTCCTCCTGAGATAGCCAGCTAGAGACATTGAGGAAGTCCACAAATTCTGATGTTCTGCTGCATGCAAGATGCAGGCATCTTGCCCTGTCTATGGCCATGTCCCACCACTTAACTCCTAGGCGTTGTTCTTCCTGCAGTGTCGGACCAAAAAGATACATGTTCAAAGTGGTTTATGAAACTAATGAGTCGTTTAATGACTTGATCGTGTTTCAGGGAGAAGCCGGCTCTGCAGGCTGTTCTGGACCTCTTGGATCTATGGTAATAATTTCGCTGTCGTTCAAGTCAGGGCTTAAATCCCGTCTGTGCTCAACCTACCACCATGATTACCAGGAACCTATGAACTTTTGAGGCTCAGACATGCGGCAAAACATGCTGTGTGGTCATTTTGCGAACCAAGATGGCAGCTGGCCATTGAATGGTGGGATTGTTGTGTCATGGGGGCATCATAAGAGCCATCTTAATCCTATTTCCAGACTCTGGGAATATCCAGAGCAGAGGTTGAAATGCTGCTTAAATAATCGCTTACTCTCCCCAGTGACCACTGGAATTGTAATTTTGTGAGTGGGAAGTCAAGAGTTTTCATCAGTTCCCAGGATTCTTTAGGGGACACCATGACAGTTTTAACCCAATGATGAATGAGTAGAAGATGGTCCTTTAGGACACTTCTTGGCCATTTATGTAGGCAAGGCAGCTGTTACTCGTTTATTAAGGGATGCACGAACGGTTCCAATGCACCCAACTCATTTTTTGTATGGGCAACTCCAGTTCAGAAGATGCAGAGTTGTGTTGCAGCAAATATCCTCTCTCGTGTGTGTGTGTGTGTGTGTGTGTGTGTGGGGATGGGTTAGTCTCTCGGTCCCATTTCTCATTTTCCCAGTCTTAACATCGATATATACTTGCATGTTGAGAATTCGTTTCCAAAGGTGTGCAAATAAATACACTTTTCATGTCTTTCTCCAGTTACATTAATTTTTGCCTGCAATTTTTGCAAATTTTTGCATGAAAATTTTTGCAATTTTTTTTGCAAATTTTTGCATGAATTTTCCTTATATTCATTTTAGCGTTATTTTGACCGTTACGTGCATTTTTGTGTGCAATTTTCTCAATATGTATATTACGCATTTTTCTCCATTGGAAAATTCTGTTGGAAAATTCAGAAAAGTATAACTTTTGAAGGATGATGGCTAAGTTTTAGCTCAGTGACTGGTTTGGAAGTGCAAACTCAGAATGGCTCCCCTAAAATAGTATCCTAACCAACCTCTCCTCCTTCCCTTGCATGCATGTCTGTTGCTAACGATATCTGTGTCCGCAGGGACAGCCGGGACAGCCGGGCTTAGTTGGACTGCAAGGAGTCAATGGCTCTCAGGTGAGGTGTCTCAGGGCCCTGAAGAAGCTGGGGGTATGGAAACATGGGCATCCCCTTTCCAAGGCATTTCTCCAGACTTTGGGGTTTGTTTTGAAATTCCTCAGATCATCATTCCATGTTTTATTTTTGGCAAATCTTTGGTGGACATCCAAGGATATGGCACACTAACACACAAGAATCTCGATTCTGCGTTGGGAATCTCTTTCAAGTGACTGGAAGGTATTTTGGCTCCCTTCCGGAAAATTCCCTTCCGGAAAACATTTTTTGGCTGAGCGGAAATGTCGCAATTTGCTTCCAATTGCACTTCTGTCCAAATTCTGGTTGGCGATGCTACAGGGTGTTCAGTGGCAACATTCATGCTTGTAAGTGTACTCCAAGACAATTGTATGTAACCACTACACCACACTGGAGAGGCAGTGTGGTGTAGTGGTTAAGGGCATGGGACTGGGACTCAGATGGCCTGAGTTCTAGTCCCCGCTCAGCCATGGAGCCAACTGAGTGACTTTGGGCCAGTCCCAGACTCTCAGCCCAGCCTACCTCACAGGGTTGTTGTTGTGGGGATAAGATGGGGGAGGAGAATGATGTAAGCTGCCTCGAGCCCTTTGTAGGACAAAGGCAGGATATAAATCCAAAAATAAATATAAATAAATAAATAAATGTATTTAAGATATACTCTCTTGAAGCCTTGTCATAAAGCCCTCAAATATTAGTAGCTTTCTCTTTCAACAGCCATCCTAGATGGACAGAACAAAATCGCAAACAGTTTACTCAGAAGTAACTCTCAACTTATGCACTGGGGCTATATCCGTACACACACATGCACATGTGTCTGTGTGCATAGAGAGCAAAATACATGCACACAAACACATTGGTATAGACAAACACAGCATGGGAGACCATGTAAAAGTATAAACTGGAAGGAAGACCGTTAAAGGTGCAGCGACAAACATTTCCCAGTGCCCCGCTTTTAAAGGAACTTTTGACTTTTCCAAAGCCATCTTTTAGCATTTTAAAAAGCCATTTTAAAAGCTGCTTTTTAAAAAGGTTCTCCTTGTCTTAAGATCCGAGGACAGGAAAGCATCCTTTGTGATAACCACTCACTTGAGAGCGATAAGTCTTTTGGCACAAGGACTGGCACCTGACTTCCCTTGTTCCTTATCCTTCCCTTCCCTCTAATATAAGTGAACAGACACAGAGATGTAAAAATTAGCATCTGAGACATGTTGTTCTTGTTGTCTTAAGGGAGAAATGGGACCCTCAGGTTTGCCCGGACCTCCCGGCGCTCAGGTACGCACTTTCCTTTCCTTCTGTTTCTGTCGCTGGAGCTGTCACCTCAACAGGGCAGGTTGATACATCTCGAGTTGCCTGAGGCAGAAAACCCCTCGGGTGCCTTGTCTTCTGATGATAAGCACTTCTACCTAAATCGCTGATCCTTTGCTGCCTGGCAAAGCTGCTTCCAAACTCTGCTTCCAACATCCTCAACCTGCCACCTGAGTCTCCTGTTTGTCCAACCGTATCCCCCCTAGAACCTTCAGTACTCAGGTCTTAGCATGGAACACCTTATTGGCAAAGGATGTTTCTATTTCTCTTTCTCTCCCTTTCCCCTTTTCTTTTTCCTTTCCCTCAGGGGATGCACTTTGATGTAAATGCAGGGCTGGGAACATGGGCCGTGCCCACAGACTCACTCCTTCATAGATCAAAGCTCCCATGACCCCTTCCACTCCAAAGTGGAAAATGAGGTCAGCTCCAGGGTTAAAGGGGCTCTGTCCAGTGGCAGAAGCCCTCTTGCATTGATAGCCATACATAGCTCTGAGTTCCCATTTTAAGATTTCTCATCATGGCCACCCAGTGCCCCAGGGCTTTCTGGGAAACTCAAGTGTTGGCTCACCAACCCTGCAACCTAGTCCGGAGAACCAGGTTGATGGGTCCTGGACATCTGCCCCCTGTTGTGATTCCAGTCCTGGAGGGAGAGCGGCTGGTGGGGATGCACTGATGGCCCACTCCAGTTCCTGTACCAAAACTAGTGGGGGGGGGGGTCTGTTGCTACTCATGCAGGCAAGGTAGAAGTTGGACCCCCTTGTCTGTAGCACGACCTGGTTAAAGAAACCGAAGCTGCTGAGGTGCAGAAGGGTTGTAAGGTGCCCAGAGAGCCTATGGTTAGAGGGGCAACATATAATTTAAAATAAATAGGGGAACGTGGTTCCATTGGGTCTGCAGGGGTGTTGCAGGAGGCAGAGCGTCTGGTCTCATTTGCCACAAATGCGCAATCCAACCTAGTCTCTTGGGTGTGCATTTCTCTTTCTTTCTTTCTTTCTTTCTTTCTTTCTTTCTTTCTTTCTTTCTTTCTTTCTTTCTTTCTTTCAAAAGAAGCAAAAAAAGAGAGGGAGGGAGCGGGCGAGAGAGAGAGAGAGAGAGAGAGAGAAACAAATCAGCTCCTTTAATTTCATTTGTTTTACTTTATAAACATGTAAGGGAATTTAGATGGAAGAAAAAAGCATTCTTTTCTCATTTAGTTCTTTTGGGAAGTAATTGAAAAGGCCTGGCAGAATCTGTTCGGGTCAGGGAAAGGTTTCCAGGAAGGAAAACTCTCCAGCAAACTCCTTTTAAAATTGCCTCTAGAATATGGGGGCATTTCGTCATATCTACCTGAAATGGGTAGCTCTGGCCATTTGGAGGGGTGAGGGAAGGATCAAAGAGTTCTGACAGTGGCATTACAACACAGCAGGGAAGGGCTGTGGACAGTCCCACTGAAAGCCATGGGGATATTTTAAAAGGTGTGCAGAGTTTTAACATTGCCTAAAACTGGGGCCCTCTTTCCAGGGTGTCTAAAATAGTTTGTATGAACCCCTGATGAAGCGGCAAAATGCCTGAAAATAGTTGTGACTTTTGCATGGAAAACACCAACGTTTCAGGCAGAAGATTGGCTAGTTTCCTAGCCAAAACAGTGGGGAAGTAGAAACAAATGGGGAAAATGAAAATGGATTGCTTCTACATCCGTTTTCAGAATGGAAAAGAAGAATATACACTAAACTTAAAATTATTGTCCATTACATTCTATACCACCCATAGCCAAAGCTCCCTGGGCAGTTCACAACACTTAAGTCTCCCATCCAGATTTCAGCCAGGCCTGATGTTGCTTAAGCTTCCAAGATTAGGCAGGATCGGGCACTTATGGATGCTAAATAAGAAAGCGATGTATCACAGATCCCCTACCCTGCTCTCATCCAGAATTTGGCTTTGTTCTCTATCTCTTTAGGGTCCACAAGGCTTGGAAGGGAGTCGTGGATTCACAGGTCTCAGAGGATTACAGGTGAGTAGCTTATACCTTTGGGGGAATGCAATTTACTGAATGTACGAATGGGGGAATGCAATTTACTTCCACGGGAGGTCGTTGAGGCCCCATCGGTGAGGGTGTTCAAAGATAGGCTGGACATGCACATGGTGGGCATGTCATGAGCGGAGCCGGCTGGTGCCGGAGGTCAGACTAGATGGCCCAGAAGGCCCCTTCTGACTCGCTCTGTTTCTATGTTTCTATGTTACTGATGTATCACTTCCCTTTGAAGCAAACGAAACAAACTTCTTTTCTTTCTAGGGACCCCTTGGGAGGCAAGGATTCCCAGGAACCAAAGGAAACCTGGTAAGACCAATATCGTTTTTCCCTTTGCCTTTTAAATACATTCTTCAGTTACCTGGACCTTTTTCATCCTAACAAAAATGGTCAGAGATCGGGGCAGAAGAGAAAAGCAACAGATCCACCACCCTGAGGCCAGAGATGTACCAATTGTATTACATCCATTTTGTCTGCATTCCATGGGTTGTCCTGCATCTTTTGTTCCATCATCCACTCATGGATGGATTGGGATTTTCTGTCCCCTTTGGAAAAGGATGCAAAAAGTCTGACAATTTACATTGTAAACTTGGATTGTGGAACTTCATTGACATATAACATTCTGCATATTTTTCTCAGTTTAGTCTACAATCCATGGGTAGAATACACATGCAAAAGTGACTGAAGAGAGATCAAAGACAGGTCTATATAATTATATAATATATAATTATAATAGCATTTTTCCAGCGATGTGTGAATTTGCATCTAGGTGGGTTTTCCTTTGGTTCTTCCCTATTCCAGGCCGGGCCCCAGTTTGGTGTCCTGCTTGTGTCATGAATAGACATGATTGCGGAATCAGAGCAGAAATGGATGTTCACACAGGCTGCTTGGGTGTCTCCCATCTCGGCACTTTGGCTTGGTTCCTTGATCCAACAGGGGGGCTTGGACTCACATCACCATCTCTGCCCTTTCCTTGTCCAAATATTAAATTCCTCTGTCCCTGACATGAACTTTGTCTTCCTACAGGGGGAGCACGGTCTTCCTGGCCTCAGAGGAACACAGGGGCAAGAAGGCCTAATGGTTTGTCTTTTAAACTTTGTTTCCATCCCTCTTTTAACTAGATTTAGCCAGTTTTCGCCTTCTGGACCAAACATGCTCTCAGGGACAACCAGTGGTCAAAGACTTCATCTCTGGGCTTGTGAGGTTATTTATGCACCCCCTGAAAAAAATGTGCAGGTGCAGCAGGTGCAAATGTGAAAACTGTCCAAGGAAGACACATAGTAGTGAAACCCACGGAGCTGTAGGAAGCACACGGGCTCAGTGCTTCCCATGTACCTTCTGCTTTAGCACACAACTCAAAGTCAGCTCCTTCATAGGTTGCGCATTGTGCACATGCAATTGTTGTGGAGCTTTTCCATTCCAGGTTGTTCCCCCACTCCTCTCTTGGGTCTGTGGGTCTCCTAGCTGTGGTCAAACTCTTGGAGAACGTTCAGGGAGGTCTCCTTTTCCCCAGCATTTCTGCCTGTGGTTCTGCTTCTTCTCTAGCTTCTTGGTGGATCGAAGCTCCGGCAGGTCAGGTGCTTGACACTGAGAAATGAGGCCATGGGCACAAATGACAAGTCGCACCTGCAAACTATTTTCTCAGCCTCTTCGACACTCCACCACTAGCTCCTCCCTGCCACATTTCACCACCAAGGTGGGCATGGCATTGACTAGCCCATCTGTCTTCTTTCCTGCTGAACTCAAGTGCTTGGTCAAGATTTTGCTGTCCCGGGAGCAAAGTTGTAGCAAGTTATTTAAGCTGACAACAATGGGTGGCAAAGCAGATCTTCTGGTGGCTGATACCCTTCTGGAACCCAGGATTCCACCCCACAAACACACAATCGCCAGATAACCCTTGGGAATTATGGAGCACCTTCATCCTGTAGCATCATTCGCTTTCCTCTGGAAATGGGGGACACCAGCCATGGAGCAGAGCATCTCCTTTGGAAAATAGGCAGCTGTGAAAAAGGTGGACAAGCCAGTCCTCTTCCTCCAGCCAAATTCTCCGAGGACTTGCAATGTCTCCTTCATGAGGCCCCCTAAGAAAGGTTAGGCCTCTAGAGGAGTTGGGTAATCAGGAATAAGAATTGGTGTTTTGGGGGATCTCATAATAATAATAATAATACTAATAATAATACTAATAATAATAATATACTCTTTTCAGCAGCAGGTCAAAACCGTTTTATTTAACCTTTGTTGTTGTTTTTTTAATAGTATCTTAATGCAACAGTCATGCTTTATATATGTCATTCACTGTTTAGATTGTTTTAATGTATTTGATTTTACTGATTGTGAGTCATCCCAAGATGCCATGCATAGGGGACGGCATATAAAAGTTTTAAATAGATAAATAAATAAAATTAATGTCTTTTGTTTCTTTCCAAGGGGCTGCCAGGGGTACCGGGCCCTCAAGGCCTTCCTGGGGAACAAGTAAGTGAAGCAACACAACGCTGGAAGATCTCAGTGGGAAGGGGTAACTTTTGGGCTAGAGAGGCCATTCTATCTCTGTAGAATCCGCAGCACTTCTGCAACTCTGCATTTATCAGTGCAGACACTGTTCCGTCTGTGAGAGAAGCATCTTTTTGTAACTGCTGGGCTGCATAGGCTTCCCATTCGGTGTGTTCGTAAGTTTATTGTTGTGGATGCGCCCCCACCACTTGGCTTTATGTGTGTGTGCTTGGCTTGATGCATCTTAGAAGGAAAAGCCCTGCTACAGACAGTTTGAAAGGAAAGGTTTGGTTTTAAAAGGAGTGGAATTCAGATGGTGATGACTGATGGCACCTAAAGGGAGTCTGGAGAATCCCACCTTCTCAAGCTCTGCCTTTTCTCTTTTCAATCTCTGCTGCTTTGAAGGGGAGAAGAGGCCCAGAGGGAGCAAAAGGAGATGCCGGAACCAAAGGCAACCAGGTACATGGACATGCGGTGGCGATGGCTGGCTGGCTGGCTGGCTGGATGGATGGATGGATAGATGGATGGATGGATGGATGGATGGATGGTGGCTAGCCCTGCTCAGCGATCCCTAACCCAGGTGGCACCCGTTCAGAGCTCTTAGGTTCCATCCTTCTCTGGTTCTCACTAAATGGCCTCCCACTGGTTTCAGGGTGTCTTGCTGTAAGCATGACTAGGACTGGATCTCTCCTGATGTATGATCTTTGGCGGTGCTGAGCAGGGGGTCATATTTTAGCTGCTCTAAACTGCCCTTTTTGGGGGGTCATTAATTTATTTATGCTGTAAGCCATTCAGAGACATAAGTAATTGGATGGCATACCCATTTTATAAATAAATGGTTCCCTAGCTGTGTGACACGGATGCACTCTCCTTCTGCTGAGCAGGACCTTGGACTGCTGCCCCAGTGTCTTGACTTAGGGGCACCACTGCTGCAGCCCTGCCATAGATTATTCCTTTCTCCCCTTAGGGCTGCGGCTGAGCCCTGTAACAGGCTTTTAAAAAGGCTCCCGTGTGCCAATCCAAAGTCCTTACAGCTCCACACTAAGCAAACCCAGGTCACATGTTCCCTTCCAGGGTCACGACTGAGCTCTCTAGCTGAGATGGTATGGCTTCCACTGGGATCCCATGCAGTTATATTTTCCAAAAAATAAAAAGGGCCATATTTAATTACCCTCTTCTGTGCTGCTCCATCTTTTCCAGGGCACTCCTGGCCTTCAAGGGACCAGAGGACTGCCAGGGATTCGGGGTGCTCCAGGTTTTCAAGGGTTTCCTGGGCCCAAAGGACTTGCTGGTCTTCCGGGATCTGAAGTAAGGATGCTTTTTCCTTTTATTGCCAGAGCTATTCCAGAAATTCTGGAAGGTGATGCTGTTGTGTGTTTGCAGCAAGCTATGGCGGCATTTGGAAGGTTAAGGGAGGTATTGTGGCAAGAAATTGTACATACTGGAGTCCTTTGTATTGGAGTAGCTGGAACATTGTTTGGGAATGTTGACTTAGTCCATTTGCTTGTTTGTTTTGAAGTCTTATGTGCTAGTTCTTGGAATTTTGTCTTCCACCTTCTGTGCTACCCGCAAGTTTTTCACATTGAGTAAGGGTGGCATAAGAGGTCCCCCTACTGGAGACATCCTGAGATCTTGTGAAATGAAGGACTCATCTAGCTTGAATCCTCAGAAAAAGGCATTGGGCAACTGCTCCGTCTTTTTCCTTTTAACAAGGAAAAAAAGACAGAAGCCGTGGTGAGAAAATGAAGGAGAGCTACCAAGTCAGGGTCATTCTGGACCCCTGCAAAATTCTGTGAATGAGATCATGCATTTCCACAATGCAAAGCATCCCCTGGAAGTTCTTTGAGATACACACATAAGCTTGTTGCTTCCATACCTTGGAGCCAAGCTTTGGGTCTTAGCCAAAATATGTGTTTGCATATTCATCATCAGGGCAACCAGATGGAGTCTGCATGAAGATGTGCTAAACGACTCTGGTGCGCCCGCAACTGGAGTCTTGTGCTCAGTTTTGGGCCCCTCGTTACAGGAAGGATATAGCCAGGTTGGAGTCAGTGCAGCGTAGGGCCACAAGGTTGGTGGCCTGTTTGCAGGGGAAGCCGTATGAGGCGAGACTGAGGGAACTGGGTCTCTTCAGCCTGGAGAAGAGGAGACTCAGAGGGGATATGTTGGCAACATACAGGTATGTGAGGGGGTGTCACACGGAGGTGGGTAGGGACCTGTTCTCCCCTGCAGAGGAAGGCAGGATGCGCTCCAACTGAGCAAAGCTCAGGGAACCAAGGTTCAGTTTGGATGCCAGGAAGCACTTCCTGACAGTTAGGATTCCCAGGGTATGGAATGGGCTTCCATGGGAGGTGGTTGAGGCCCCATCGGGGAGGGTGTTCAAGGATGGGCTAGACATGTGCATGGTGGGCATGTCGTGAGCGGAGCCGGCTGGAGCCGGGGGTCAGACTAAATGCCCTTCAGACTCCCTCTGTTTCTAAACCTCACAGTGCTCGGTGGCCAGTTTTGCCCCCACTTCAGTGACCTCATTTTCCACCTTTCCTGCCCCGCATTCCAGAGTACTTCCAGCCAGTGCAGGTAAAGTTGTGCAGAAATCGGTGATGGTAAAAGCACTGACTGAATCTTTTTGTCGTTCCAGGGAGAGGCTGGGCAACTAGGTCCCCCTGGTCAAAATGGAACCGAAGGACTGAAGGTTAGTCTGAGTCTTTTTGTCTTCTATTCTGCAGGACAGTGAAAACAGATCCTTATTTCCTGTCCTTCTGGGAGCATATGTTAGATACACACCTATATATAATAATATTTACTGATGAACACATGCTTTTAAAGTATCAACTTTAAATTAAAATAATTTATTTATTATAGTCATAGGCCAGCATGAACCAATGTGGGCCAACATAATGAATTAAACAATGCTTTTCCATTACCCCAACTAAAATAGTTTAAACTAAAAAAAAGATAAGTAATAGACACTAAAAAAATTAAGATAGCCTCAGCCACATAACTAAAACACATAATGCCACAAACATATACATAATGGTAGTACTGACAGAACCTTTGTTAAAACCCACTGCAGTTCAGTTGTAGGAAATATAGAAATTTATAACTAAATAGCATAAGAGTTTTTACCCTAAGTATTGCCCTGTAGAAACTGGCTACATGATATGTGATCTTAGCATCTTTATCTGATAGAAGAAGTTCAAGTTTGGCTTTTTCAGAAAGAATCAGATTATCCCGAAAGAGCTCATTCCATGCCTGTTTGTAATAAGGACACGAAAAAAAAATGTGTTCCAATCTCTCACCTCTCAAATATTTTTGAGAAAAAATGCCTTTTCTAATAACTATAATAAGAAATGGTCAAAATGCCATTCAGCTGGTGCTAGTATTTTAATTTCTGTAGTTTACAAAGTTTTCCTGTTACATAGGAAAACAGAGCCAAGAGAAAAAGAATTAAGCACTTTTTCTCTGGTGCTCAAAAGGGGAACTGCCCACATCTCACAGAATCATAGAATAATATAGTTGGAAGGGGCCTGAAGGCTAATGCAGGACTCCCAGTTAAACCATCCCTCTCAGATGGCTGTCCAGATGCATCTTGAATGCCTCTAGTGTGAGAGAGCCCACAGCCTCCCAGGACAATTAGTTCCCTTGTCACGTTGCTCTACCAGGAAATTTTTCCCGAAATGTAGAACTTGGCTTCCTGTAACTCTGAGCCTGTTCTGTCATGTCTTGCACTCTGGTTCTTTTTCCTCGGTGCATGACTTGGCCTTTGTCCCAACTGAATTTCATTCTGTGGTTTTCAGCCTAGCACTCCAACCTACGAAGATCACCTTGAATCTTCCTGTCTTCTAGGGTGCTGGCCATTCCACCCAGTTTCATAGAATCATAGAAGAGAAGAGTTGGAAGGGGCCATAAAGGCCATCGAGTCCAACCCCCTGCTCTTGCAGGACGCCAGTTTGCACCATCCCACTCAGATGGCATGTTATTTGCAAATCCGACAAGCATTCTTTGCACCTCTTAGTTGAAATAATTAATAAAAATATTGAAGAGGACTGGGCCCAGGACTGAGCCCCACTTGCTACTCTCCCCAGTTTGAGTGGGTGCTGTTGATGAGCACTCCCTGAGTCTGATTCTGAAGATAACTATGGATCCCCCCAATCATTGTTCCATCTAGCCCAATTTGAGCTGGGTTGCTCATCGGGATATCATGGGGCACCTTGTCAAACGCTTTGCTGAAGTCAAGATGGATTTTGTCCACAGCATTCCCACAGTCCTTCAGGGATGTTATCCAATCAAAAAAATGACTTACTTTCTTTCTTTCTTTCTGTCTGTCTGTCTGTCTGTCTGTCTGTCTTTCTAAGACGATTTGAGACCATCCTTTACCGAAGTCTTAGGATGGTTTAACAGTAAGACAAAAATTAAAACACAGCTTCCTAATCAATTTCTGTCAATAAAACCCAGATTAAAATAACAGTCAAACCTTAAAATATTGGGAAAATAAAAAGGGTTTTAACGTGGTGTTGAAAAGAATACAGTGATGGCACCAGGAGAAGCTCTCTGGGGAATCGGATTAGTCTGGCAGGATTCATTCTTGAGAAATCCATGTTGGCTTCTAGTAGTCACTGCATTGTCTTCAAGGTGCCTGCAGACCGACTGTTTTAGAACCCTGCTCCAGAATTTTCCCAGGGATTGATGTCAGGCGAACTGGTCTGTGGTCCCGGGTTCTTGTTCTTTTCTTGAAGTTAAGGACAACATTAGCTCTTCTCCAGTAATCTGGTACCTCTCCTGTCTTCCATCTGCCATGAACATGAAGCAAGAGAAGTCTGAAGCCCACAGATCTTTGATATCTTCCATAATTTGGCCCTGACTCACGGAAAGGGCAAGTAGCTGCAACAGTTTTCCCAAACTAGGGGCCCTCCAGAGGTGTTCAGCCACAACTTCCAGCACCCGCTGTCACACTAGAGGGCACAGGAAGGTTGTAAGGCATTGAGCCTTCCATGAGATGACTGGATTTTTCTCTCTGCACTCCAGGGCAACCGGGGCTTGGATGGTGCCAAAGGAAGGCCAGGGCCACGCGGAAGCAGGGTAAATAATCACACCTCCGATGTCTTGCCTGACGCCTATTATTCTCCCCTCAATTGTTCCTCCTTCAAGCAGCATGGATGCAAAAGATGGCAGGCTTGCATATTCCAGTCGCTGAGGAGCTGGGACAGGAGCAGGTCTTGTGCCCTCCTGCTTCAGGACTCCTGTGGGTGGCTGGTTTGCCACACTGTACTGGCCTAGATGGACCATTGGCCTGATCCAGCAGGATGCATGTTCTTATTCTCTTAGCTCAAGAGCACGGGGGTTTTCTGCACATGTCTGTTGAGTAAGGAGGCTTTGAGTAATGGTTGGTTTCTCTCCAGGGCAAGATGGGCCAGCGTGGGCTCGTTGGAATGCCAGGAACCCCAGTAAGTAATAGTCTTCCCATGTGACCAGCCACAATGAAGCCAGTATTGCAGGGGAGGAGGTATCATGAACTTGATGCAGGTTCCATGATCCCCGACCATTGGCCATGTTGACCGAGGCTTACGGGCATCCTAGCTGGAAGCATCGGGAGGCCTCCATGTTGCTCTCTCCTGCTTTCAAGAATTGAGGTTCTCCTGGAAAAGGCTTGGATTGTGCTGTCACGCTGCCTCCGTCACAAAACATCTTGCGTTGGAGCCCTCTTGGTGTCTCCTCTCCACCACCTCTTCCATCTCTTTGCTTGTCAGAAAAAAAGGATCCATTATGGAAGAAAAGCCAGGACGGCCACACGGTGCATCCTCGGGCTGGCCATACCAGAGGCGCTTCCGCTGGAGGCAGCCTCTTACCTTACACTCATCATGCGATCTGGGATGCGGGGTGGTCACCTGCAGAGGCCAGGATCTGGCCATTGAAAGGGTAAAAAGAAGGGCCCCGGGGTCGAACCGGAGAAGACGCCATGCCTGGCCCTCAGGAAGTTCTGCAGACCAAACCCGGATGTGTGTGGGCTGGCGCTGCAGTGAAGGACGCGGCTTGGCCTGCGTCCCGCGATATTGGTTGCTTTTAATTTGCGCGTTCCAGACATCAGCACTGGCATTCAAAACAGCTTGGCAGTTCGGACAGGTCAGCGCTGGAATTACGGAAGAAGAATGTGTGTGGAGGGGGAGGACTTAATGAAATCCTTAAGCCTCCCTTCCTGGCACATCCCGCTTCCAGCCAAGCTGTGTTTCCCATTTCCTTCCAAAAACAGTAGTTAAGAAGCCCCTCGCAAGAGATAAAGGAGGCGTCCGCCCAGGAATTGGGGCATGAGTCAACTCTGCACTTTGGAACGTGTTGCAACAATTTGCCAGGTGCTGCAGTAACACACCTTGGACTGTCCTGCTTCTTGAGAATTAAACTGAGAGAAAGTGTGTGCATTGCGGGATCCTTGGAGAATTGCTGTGCATTGGCCCCCCCAGGAGGGCATTCTGAAGTCGGGACCCCAAAAGGTCCGCTTTGCTGCATGTGCACGCATACACTGCGTGCATCAGGTGGTGCAGGAGAAGCTGCATCTTCTAATCCGTGGGGTCCCATTCAGAGCAGGGCTCAGGAATGCTGGCATTGGACTACAAGTCCCATCCACAACGGGCAGCAGAAGCGATAGCAAGAATGGTCAGCATCGGGGTGGTGGTCACACATTGCATGTAACTGGTTTAACGAGAATAATAATGCGTTGTCCTTGTTGTGAGGCAGTGCTTCTCTCCCTCCCACCCACCCGGTCCCTCTAATCTCCTTGCAGGGCCTTCGAGGTGCTCCGGGACTCAAGGGCCCAGAAGGAAAGTCTGGTACACAGGTTCCCATTCTATGCTACCTATTTTGCCCTCCCGGCTTGAGCTGCCCCTCCCCGGCAGGGCAGGTTTCTTCCGATTGGTGGTCCTGAGCTGCCCCATGTACCAACATTGGCCCGTAGGACCCGGCTTCCAAGCCACTGAAACAGAAACAGAGCAAGTCAGAAGGGGCCTCCCGGGCCATCTAGTCTGACCCCCAGCTCCAGCCAGCTTCACTCACAACATGCCCACTATGTGCATGTCTAGCCTATCCTTGAACACCCTCACCAGTGGGGCCTCCACCACCTCCCGTGGAAGCCCATTCCAGACCCTCGGGGTCCTAACCATCAGGAAGTGCTTCCTGGCAGCCAAATTGAACCTTGGCTCCCTGAGCTTGGCTCTGTTGGAGCGCGTCCTGCCTTCCTCTGCAGGGGAGAACAGGCCTCTCCCCATCTCCATGTGACACCCCCTCACATACCTGTATGTCGCCAACAGATCCCCTCTGAGTCTCCTCTTCTCCAGGCTGAAGAGACCCAGTTCCCTCAGTCTCGCCTCATACGGCTTCCCCTGCAAACCGGCCACCAACCAACTGAGGTTGTGGCAAAAAAACCCAGCGCTCAAGGCGGAACAGATGGCCTTTTTAATTCTTTTGATTCAGGGTGGCATGTCCAATAAGCATCAGGGTGGATCACTTGACCTGCTGTGGCCAATAGGGTAAAGAGACTTGCTTGACTGGTTCTCTGGATCCTCACTACCATTTTAATTTTTTTCTGTAGGGTGTTCCTGGAGCTGTGGGGAGCCCTGGCCTGAATGGTCTACCGGTGAGTTGGATCGCTTGCTTGTCTGTCAACGTGTGTGTGGCCAAATATTACAATGTGACGTTCTTCAACATGACAGTAGCAGAAGTGCAGTGGAGGAGCAGGGGAAGGGGATAGAATCATAAAACTGGGTGGCTTTGGGCCAGTCACAGACTCTCAGCCCAACCTACCTCACAGGGCTGTTCTTGTGGGGATAAGATGGAGGAGGAGAATGATGTAAGCTGCCTTGAGCCCTTTGTAGGAAAAAGGCAGGATAGAAATCCAAAAATAAATAAATTAAATAAATAAAAAACAGTAGGGCTGGAAGGGGCAGAGGAGGCCACTGAGTCCAGCCCTCTGCTGGTACAAGGTGCCAGTCCCACCATCCCACTCAGGTAACTGTCCATTGTCTCCCTGAATGCCTCTAGTGTGGAAGAGCCCACGACCTCTCTTGGCTGCTGCTTCCACTCTTGCACGGCTCTTCCAGTGAGGGAATCCTTCCTTGTCTCTGGCCTGGCGTACTGTAGTTTAAGTTCGCTGTCCCCCGTCCCACACACGGGGCTGAGTGAGAAAGGGTCTTTCTTGTGACAGCCTTTGAGGGGCCTGTAGAGCGCTCTCATGATACCTCGTAGCCCTCTTTGCCCAAGGCTGAACTTTGATCGCTTCTCCTTATCCATCGTAGAACTAGTTTGGCGTAAAGAAAGGGTGCTTTCCAGAAAAGGGGGTAGCTATTTCTGCAGGACAGGACTTCTCCAGGAAATGGTGAGTGCCAATCTCTGGAGTCAGCAATGTGGCATGATATCACAAGACTACACAGAAAAATCAATAATAATAATAATAGTAAACCAAATCTTCTAAATCAAAAGTGAGAAAGGGAATATTTTTTCTTCTGTTCATTTTTCTTATATCATGCATGTCCAAGCTAGTGCAAATCTACACGAATTTTATTCTTGTTTATAAAGTTGCAGGAACTGCAGCAGATGAAAATTACAACTGTTTGTCCGGTCAATTTTGCCCATTGTTATTTGGTACTAAAGATTCAGTTCTTTAACTTATTTACCAAAAAAAAAAAAAGTTTTAAGTTGTATTAATTCCTGGTCTAGACAAATATTACGTTCGGATTAGTTGTTGTTGTTGTTGTAGCAGCTTCTGCTCCATACCAATTCCTTCCTGTAGCAAAGCTGCACACGATGCATCTGCATCCAGCTGTTACGCTTTGGGCCAGGCCATCGCCTTAAACAGCACATTCTTTCCTCTGGGAACTGACTGTAGCACGATCTCCTTGTCCGTAGGGTTTCATGGGCTTCCAAGGTGAGCGAGGACATGATGGACATCCTGGATCAACAGTAAGTGGCTCCAGGGTTGTGAAGAGCAGGATGGAAGCCAGTTCTCTTGTGTTTACCAGACCTCTCTCCCACATCTGGTCCTGTCCAGGATGTGAGCCAAGCTGACATCAGGCCTGCAGATACTCAGGAATGCCAGTGACTTCTTTGCACAAAATATGCAATTCTGTGTACGAAATATGCAGAGCCTGCAAATCAAATGCAGAGAAGCAGAACTCTACTTAAACCTGCTCCCTGCTGGATGCCCAAGCAAGCATTCTGAGTGAGAAGGAAGGAAGCTACTGGACCGGAGTCTGGGGAGCCGATCTGATGGAGTTCCCCCTGCAAACCAGATCCCTCATGCATCCCTAAGCGGCTCGGGACTATCCCCTCACCCACAGCTTCCCTGATTCCAGGCAACCTTTAATTCTCCACTGCCTTTTTGGAGGCCCCTGTTTTGATGACCTCTCTTTCCAAATAGGGCCCTCCAGGAAAAAACGGAGTCCAAGGAGAACCAGGTTCTCCAGGGCTGAGGGTAAGTACTAATCCAAATGCTCCAAATTGAAATGAAGCAAACGATTCTGTGCGGGGCAATTAGAGCATCTTTGTTGATCTTTCTGGCAGGGTCTTCCTGGCAAGCCTGGCTGGGAGGGGCTACAAGGACTTGTCGGCATCAATGTAAGTGAAGGACTGTCCACAGAGAGGAGCTTGCTCACAGGAAACTGGACTTCGGAAATCCTTGGCGATTTCCTAGGTTCCTCTGCCCCTCAGTTCTCACCAGTGACATTGGTGGCGATATGTGAATAGCCCAGTGCAGAGATGGATGATTTGGAAGGCTTCTTAATTATGATGCTGATAGATTCCTCTGTTCCAGGGTTATCCAGGGCAGGTTGGAAGCAGAGGAGAGCCAGGGCTCATGGGCAAAAAGGTGCGTGTTGTCCTTTGTTGACTTGGGAGAAGCACTTTCTAAAACCTGACTCTGTTAAACCTGCTGTCATATTTTGGACGCATCATGAGAAAGCAATTGTGCTAGGAAAAGTTAAGGCAGAAGAAAGGCAGACCAAACCCAAGATGGAGGGACTCCATCAGGAGCTCCACAGCCTTGAGGTGACCAGAGCCACGCAGAGCTGTCCAGGGCAGTGCATTTTGATGGCCACTCATTGATAGCGTCACCAGAAGGTGGAGATGAGCCGAGAACGTGTCACAACATCAAGTATTCTCTAGAAGGTCAGCTGTAACCCATCCCTTCGCTTAAGAATAGCTCTTTCTTGCAGGATTTCCCTACAGAGTTCCTCCTCTCACCCATTTGCTCCCAAAAGTTCTATTGGCATCCAGTGATGGCTTTAGGGAGGAATTATGGGGAAAGAGGGGATGATGTAGAGAGAATGAATAAATGCCTCATCCCTACAGTTAGGGATATGTCATGAATACGTCGAATTCATTTTCTTCTGGCAGAAGCAATAAAGAAGCATTCGCCAAGTACCTAAACGGCAGTGGACTATGTAGGATCAGGGGCACGTGGTGTTGGACAGACGCTCCGGCCAATGCTGTAAGATGCATTAATGAGGTATCCCTAGAGAAAGTGGCGCCCCACTTCCTGTACAGACAGGAAGTTTCCCAAAGGCTCTGAGGAGAAGGACTCCAGCGCCATTCCTTCCAGCAAAAGAGCATGAAATAACTTTGAGGAAGGAAAAGGAGTCTCTCCTTATGACTGAGGCCAACCTGGAAACCCAGACCTGACTCCTTTGTTAGGGTCCCAGATTTTGCCCTTGGGAGTAAGCTTCTTCAGTCTCACACACAAGGGCTTGGACAATATTTATTATTTATTTATTTATAACATTTTTATGCTGCCCCATCGCAACAAAGCCTCGGGGCGGCTTACAACAAAACAAAATACACAAATAAATAACAATATAACAGTAAAAATTTACTTAAACCCCCCCCCCCGTGCATTTTGGCTAAAAAATTTAAAATCCAATAAATACAAATAATTTGACAATTAAAATAAGTTTTAAATAAAAAGGTCTTGGCCTGGTGCCGAAAACAAATAACGACGGCGCCAATAGGGCTGGGCCTGATCCGCCTTACACATCTTTTTAAAGAAGTGCAGCATTGATGCTAGTCCTAAACCAGCCCCAATATTTTCCGTCCAGTTCCCCGTTCTGCCTACTCAGGGGTGGCCATGTATCGAAGGAGGACCTCCACAGCCCAGTCAGCTTCCTTCCCCATCTCTTTCTCTGCAGGGAGAGCCTGGAATGCGAGGACCCCCGGGGTTTCCGGGAAAGCTTGGCTCCAAAGTGAGTGCCCTTTTCCTCAAGGCACTGGAGGGGTGGCTGGGGCAGAAGCGAAGCGAAGTGAAGGGGATCCTTCCTATTTCTGGTCCATTCCAGTTGGCATACGATCTCATTCTTCAGCCCATTCTATATCTTACTTGGCATTAACCACATGAAATGGGTCTGGGGAAAAATGCATCATGGTATGGATTTTACCCTATGATTTTTTGGAAGGATTTTATCCTTAAAGAGTGCATTTCTGTATAGGCATCGGCCTAAAATAGGCATTTGATCTGCACTTCAGTACATTTGTGAGCCAGAAATCATAGGGCAAAACATGAAGAGCTGCACAAATGGAAGGATGGCTGCAGAAAACCATTGTCTGAGATCCTTTTCGGTTTGATTTCTTGGACTGGCTGCAGGAGAGGATCAGTCTTGGTCACTCTCACATAGGTGTGACGGGATGATGGAACTCCGTTCCTCTGTAGACGCTCCTGCTTTCGCAGGCATTAGGCTGCAGCTGAACGAAAGGTGCTTCAACTCAACTGGAAGCTGCAGTTTGGCCATCTGCAGTGGGGGTGCCAACATGCAGCCAGAGCAGGGCAGCAAGTCCCCTTCGGGAGCTGGGATGTGAAAAATGAACGACCGGGAGGCTATGCTGCAGAGAAATGATCTTTGTATTCCTCCCAACCTTTCTCTCTGCGTAGGGTCCACCTGGGCCACCTGGCGTGAAAGGCCTCCCTGGCCCCCAGGTATGTCTTTCTCCTAAAATTGTTCAGTAATGTCTCATGATTGTGGTCCCCATCAAACTTCCCCTCTGCGTTTTCACTCTTCCTGATCCACTAAGGAGTATCTGGCTTGGGCTCCTTCACTTGCTCTTCCGGTTCTTCTCTGAGCTCCCTCTGATCTTCGGATTTAAAATGTTCCCTAGTGACACACGCAAGGAAGGAAAATGTACAGTGGGGGCACCTAAGTATTGATCCGCTCATCAGTGCTAGGCACGGGGGAAGATAGTGGGGGGAACAGGCCAGAGGCGTGCGTCCTCCCACAAGGTAGCCCAGCTCGTCCAGCGGGGTCATCTGGTTAGCCCTCCATGACCCCACCACAATTAGAGGAGATTCGTCTTTTGGTGACTTGATGGAGAAGCCCGCCAGTTGCGAGGGGTCTTCCCTTCGAACTCCATTGGACAACTCTGGTGCGGTCGTTCCACCAACTAGCTGGACAAATTATCCAGGCGGGCATGCCCACAGTCGGTTGGGCATGGGATCCTGGGTATTGGTTGTGTGTTTTCTTTCCTTTCCTCGCATCAGTTCTATTTTGTAAATGACCTTGGTTCCTTTGATGATAAAAGATGGTTGATATATCATTTTCATGAATAATAATAATAAACCTATTGTTTATAGATAGATTTTTATCTATACCACTTTATTCACAAGATGAGATACCGTGTGGTGTCGTGGTTGAGAGCGTGGGACTGGGACTCAGGCGATCTGGGTTCAAGTCCCCGCCCAGCCATGGAGCCCACTGGGTGACTTTGGGCCAGTCACAGACTCTCAGCCCTGCCTTCCTCACAGGGTGGTTGTTGCAGGGATAAGATTGAAAGCAGCAGAAGGAGAATAATGCAAGCTGCTTTGAGTTCATCATAAAATAAAAGCAGGATCTAAATCTAATAATTTTGATGGCTATATCACATGAGGAAATTGTATCATTTGCCTGCAGAAATAATGCTGTCTTTCAGGGTAGAATGGGTAACTTGGGTCCTAGAGGATTCCCCGGACTCCCGGTAAGCATGAAGTTATCCGAGTATGGCACGGATGTGGTGGGAGTTCTGTCTGGCCCTGATCCTGTCCTGGTGGTTCTTCCCGCTCCATACAGCCTCATCCCCTCCTCCTCCTCCTCCATTCTGGCTTCTCCTGCTACTCAGTCTTCAAGCCTCAGGAGGGTCATCTTTGACTTGGCTTGTCTGTGGCTTCGCAAAGCATCCCATTTGGGCTGCAGATGCGTTTCAGATCTCTGCACTTTCAAAGGAGTGCTCTGGAAGGGCGAGTCAGCTATTCCCTTACACTTTAGCCCTACTAGAACCTACCTCCTGTCTTTCCTTCATTCGGCAAGGACCTCTGTAAATGCTGGGGCCTCAAACTTGCGCATGCCAAAGGGTGTTTCTATTGCTTTATGACCAGGGTGGGGAATTTTGCCAATTTAGGTGGGGGGCTGGAACCAAAGGTAGGTGTAGCCTTCTTTTCCCTCCTCCTGTTTCTGCCCCCTTTCTCTCCCCATCCTTGCCCATGAAGGCGCAGACAGATCATGCCACTAGTCCAGACTGATCATCTGCAGAAGGCTTTTGAAATTAGCTTGAGTTGTTGAATGTGGTCCCCAGGCCACAGCCTGCCCACCCCTGCTTTATGATGCTTCTTTCCATGCATGGGGGCATTTCTTGACATCTTTTTGGTACCCTTCCCAGGGGCTTCCTGGCATACAAGGACAAAGTGGGATTCCAGGGAAAGCGGGACCAGTGGGAGAGGTTGGCTCTCTTGGCCCCTTGGGAGTTCCTGGCCCACCTGGATACCCAGTAAGTACCTGCCCATATTTCTTCTTCTTCTGCATTGCTCTGTTTGGAGTTCGGTTTGTTGGGGGGAGGGGGTGGCACTGGGAAGAAGAGCTCCTTTCAATCGGCGGGGCTGCAGGATGCTCCCAGATCATCTTGCAAGCAAAGCCAAGCTTTCACACATCTGCACCCATTCCGGCCATGTGGAAATGGGAGCATGGCATGCACTGAACCCACGGACTGCCTGGGTGCCAAACTCCTGAGTTAAACGGGAAAGCAGGTGGCATCAGGGGTCAGAGCCAATGCGGGAAATAGCACCTCTCAGATATGTGCTCCTCCGTCATCTGTCTCGCTCTTGCATTTTTATAGGGAAGACAAGGGTTGTCTGGGCCCGAGGGGCCATTTGGGGAGAAAGGAGAAAAGGTAAGGATGGCAAGTCGGGGGTCCAAGGTGCCCCACACAATCGGGGGTGTTATAGGACAAAGGGCTAAATCATTTGCCTGGAATGCCTTTTTGGACATGTTCGAAATTTTCCCCTTTTTACAACAACCATTCATTCTTTGTGGAGTGGGATAATAAATTTTGGAAAGCGATATCGAAGCCTGCTCATGGGAGATAAAAGCTTAACAGCCCGTCTGGTGGAGAGCCATGTGGTGTAGTGGTTAGAGTGTTAGTGGATTGGGGAGATGGGAGATCCGCGTGCTAGACCCCACTGGGCCATGAAGCTCCCTGCATGACTTTGGGACAGTCAGTCATTCCCACCTACCTCACAGGGTTGTTGTGAGGGTAAAATAGAGCAAAGGAAGACTATGCATGCCATCCTGGGAAAAAGGGGGAACGCTAGTGTGTTGCAGTGTCTTTCCCCTGCAATTTCCCCCCTGCTCCATGATGTTTGGTCCTGAATGTGTGTGCACAGGATTTCAGTCTAAGGGTAGAATTCTATATACCCTGACCTGCGATTAAATCCCATTGTACCCATGACTTGAAATCACAGTGAGGGCTGAAGATGTGTTTCCTCCTTCAAACATCCAGATCTTACCAGTTTTACAGAAATCGCCTCCTTTTAAATGAAAGCTCATCAAACTCATTAAGAAACGTAAATGGAGTCCTTCTATCATGCATGGTTTGGCTGTGTCAGAGGGCTTTAGGCTTGGAAGAAATGTCTACTCAAATTCTCACTGAGAGGCCTGGGCAGAGAAGAAAGCACGGTTTTGGGGGACCCTCTGTCCCAGCCCATCCTTGGCCTCCCAGGTTTTTGCTACATGGTTGAATGCCTTTGTCTCTATAGGGTGAAGCTGGACACCCCGGAGGAGCTGGCATCCATGGACTAGATGGAGAGCAGGTACAGAAGATGCTCAGACGGCCTCCTCTCCATCTTTACCCTCTTTGTCTTCCCCTACCTCCTCTCTATTTTACATCCCTGGGAACACAAAAAGACCCACAATGCATTCAAAGACAGACGTTGCTCTCTGCCCCCTTCTTCCAAAGCACACCAGATTGCTTTGGGAAGGAGCTGACTTTTGGGGAGATGTCTTGACTCATTTCTGAGCTGTGCTGAACTGAATACTTCACCACCACTCAGTGTTGGAAGGTCCGGAATTCCTCTTCCAAGAAGATGGCAGTGTTTAGTCTGAGATGAAGGAGAAAAGTGTGGGGAGGGGGCTTGCCTTTCCATGAATGAGCATGGTGTGCTCTAGAAGTTCACATTGATACTCTTCTGGACCATATTATTCTTCTGAGCAAGGTCTGAGGGCTACTCAATGTCTGGACAGGAGAGTGCCCGAGAACCCGCATGCACGCTATCCCGACTTCCATGCTGGAGGAAATCCATGCAGCCAATAAATTTCCAACCCTAAACCTGATGAGGTTCGCTGCCCGCCCTATCTGGTGCTCCACCTTTTGTGCTCAAGAGGCGCGTGTGTGACAGTGCCAAATGAGTCCTGCTTCTCTCTTGCAGGGGGCCCCAGGTCTACCTGGTGGGAAAGGTCCACCTGGAGCCAAAGGAGAACAGGTCAGTATGTCAAAGGAGTTTTGAAAACCCAGGTCAGATTCATCGTTTTGGGGGAAGAAGCAATTAACCTGCTGTTGCACCTTTCCAGGGTGCTACAGGACTCCCCGGACCTCCGGGGGTCGAGGGAGCCCTTGGGGAGACTGGAGAGACGGGCCCAGAAGGGCAGCCTGGGAGAGACGGAGCACTGGGAACAGAGGTGAATTTGCAGCATTGCCGTGGAACAGCTTTCTCAGCCCAACTTAGCAGTGGAGGATGGAGAGGGCGATGCAAACTCCCTGTCTAAGAATGCGTTTCTCCTCCTCAGGGTGACGATGGAGACCCCGGGGATGCTGGCGAGCCGGGCCCAAAGGGAGACAAGGTGGCGAAGAGCAAGTCTGACTTGCCTTTCCCAATCTATTGGGTGTTCGGTTGTAGCAGCAGGGGCACGACGTTACTTGGGAATGAGGACCAGCTCATCTAAGCTGAGGTTGCTTAGATTTCCACTCCTTCAATCATTCAGCCTTTGGGAATAATCTTTCTCTTTCTTTCCCTGCAACAGGGAGATGTTGGCACAAGGGGGTCTGTGGGACTGCCCGGACCAGCTGGACCTATGGGCAAAGCTGGAAAAACGGGTCCCAAAGGTGAAAAGGGGCAGGAAGGCTTCTTGGTGAGTGTAGCGCTCAAATATAGGGGTCCTCTAGTGAGCCAAGGTAGCGTCATGGCTGGACTGAGGGACCCAGGTTCTCCTCATGGCAGCCACGAAGTCCTCTGAACCTTTGGTCTGTGGGTCGTTCTCAGCCCAACCCACCGCACAGGGCTGCTGCGGATACCTGGGAGGGCTAAGTAACTTCCCTTCTCTTCCGTTTTTTTCCACGAAGGGCCAATCAGGCGTGGTTGGAATGGCAGGGCCTGAAGGAGGAAAAGGTTCTCAGGTATGCCGTGCATCATGGTTGTGCGATTGTAAAGGTGTGACTCGCATGAGATCTGTAGGCGCTGGCAAGATTGGGCAGTTGCCAGAGTCCTTGGCTCATTAAAGGGGCCACTCAGTTGAGCCCCTGGATGAGAGTGATTCTCGAAGCATCTTTCCTGATGAGGAAGGGCTCACAGCTCCGGAGGAAGCCACATGCTTTGCATGGATGAATTCTGGATTCTGCCTCTGATATCGCCAGTTAAAATATTTGGAATAGACAATGGAGAAGACCCGCACCTGGGTCCTGGAATGTCTCACCTAACCTGGTTTTGGAAAAGACCACCAGAATGATCAAGGGGGGTTGGGGAGAAGAGGAAGGGCTGGCACATGATTCCAGACAGAGGATCCAAAAGGACACTCTCTCTACACGTGCGCACACACGAAGACACATACATATATGCCAGCTCTGAGGTACAGCGGGAGATTGCAGTGGTAAATGAAGGGAGGGCGGTGGGATTCTAGGCTTGTTTGATCCAGCACGATTTTTTCTTTGGCTTGTTTTGTTTCACATTCTGTCTCCTTCCATAACCTGCCTAAGGTGCCCCACTGTGTCCCACCCTTTGCTCCTTGCTTTGGCATTCCAGCCCACTCATGTCCCTTCTGTGATGAATTCTGCGCTTGTCACTCTTGGGGGCCTCCCAGGAAGCAGCAGGAAGCCAAAGAAATGGGTGTTGCTGGAAATGCAGAAAGATACAGGAAAATGAGAAAGGGTCCAGAGGAGGGCAACAAGAATGATCCAGGGTGTGGAAACTCTGCCCTTTGAGGAGAGGCTGATTGAACTGGGCATGCTCAGCCTTGAGAAGAGGAGACTGAGGAAGGACATGGTATCTCCATAAGTACCTCAAAGGTCAAGATCTCTTCTCGCTGATCCCAGAGTGTAGGACATGGAGTAATCAAGTCAAGTTGGGCAACCCAGGTTCAGACTAGGTCTCAGAAAAACTTTCCTCACTGTCCGAGCAATATGACAGTGGGAGCAGCTTCCTAGGGAGGTGGTGGGTGCTCCCACACTGGAGACATTCAAGAAGAAACTGGACAGCCACCTGAGTGGGATGGTGCAAACTGGTGTCCTGCAACAGCAGAGGGCTGGGCCTGATGGCCTCCATGGCCCCTTCCAACTCTGCTGTTCTATGAAATGTCTCTTGTTTTGGTGTTGCAGGGTGAAATGGGTCTCCAGGGGCTTCCTGGTGGAGATGGTCCTGAAGGTCTGAAGGTACAAAGACCAATTCCGAAGCCATGGCAGAGCTATCAGGGCAGGAGAAGCGGGGTTTGGGGGCATTTATGGCTTTGGGGAAAGGGAATATTGGGAGATGCATGCCCTGCATGTTTGGAATTCATGGGGAGTTGAGTCACCTGATTTCCAGGTAGCAACAGACTCTCTTCATTTTTAGGTAGCCCATTAGACCAGGATGCAGACCACATAGCTCTCCAGTTGCTTTTGTATTACAACTCCCATCATCTCTTGCTATTGGCCACCCTGGCCAAGGCTGAAGTTGCAGGCCACCAACATCTGGCAGGCCACTAATGCCAAACTATGCTTTAAACCAAGTCTCACAAAAGGTGGCTTATATCAAGCATAAAGTACAGTCTCCTAAAGCAAGTTTGTACAAAGAGAGTATAACACAGTAACAAAGGCCTAGAATACCAAAAGCCTTTTAAACCCATGGCAGATTAGCAGAACCCAATGCCTTTCAGGCTCGGCTGAACTTCAGTAAATCTTTTGAGCCCATCTCAAGATCACCACTGATGGGCTTATGCCCTGCAGGGCTGGGAGGGTGTGCCACAGATCTGGGACCGCTACCATGAACGTGGGTCTTCCCATATCATTGGAACCATATCATGAGTCTCTTTGCTTCCTCCTAGGGGAATCCAGGTCCTCGTGGTGTGACCGGGCCAGGTGGTGCAACAGGGATGATGGTAACTTGGCTTCCGAATCTTACTCCTTGCTCTGATTCACTTCCTGCTTTAATGTTTGCTTCCCCTTGATTCTCGAACAGAAGACTCATTCTGTTAATTAAAAGGAATCATCCTGCCGAAGCCATCCTTTTTGCAGGCGTTCTCCATGTGCGTGATGTTAATCCAGTGACAAATCATGCAAAGCATCTTGTGGAGGTGGAGCTGGGCACTGGACAAGAAGAATGAAGAGGAAGAGGCATTAACCCCTTGCCTTCCAAGCTCCTTTCCCTCTAAAATTGGCCTCCACTCTCACATTTTTATCTCCACCAGCAATGAGAGAGAGAGAGTGTGTGTGTGTAAAGAGTATGGAAGAGGATATTTCACAGAAAAAGCAGCTGCTGAAGAAAGGTTATCCCTCCTCCTCTCAGTGTTTATGCTGTTCTTTGACAATATTAAATAATATTATTTATTATTCATATTATTTTATATTATATTTAAAAATATATATTCTTTTTCCAATGCTTTTTGCACCCGTAGAGCAAAAGAACCCTCTCCAAGTGCCTTAGAACATCCATAAAACAGCTAAAATCCAACTAACACTTTAACCAGTAATAAATAGCAAATGCTTGGACCAAAACTGAACATACACATTGAAACTGATCCTCGGCGAAACCTGTTCCACCAGCAGCCTCACAAAGCTCTTTAGGAGAAGTGCTAAGGGAAGAGATGCCTCCTTAGGGCCCCTTTGCACAGCTGGTCTTGCCTTAGGATATGATGGAAGAAGATGGGGCATTGGAGGACCTGTGCTGCAGATGGGACCAGGCCATGGCATCGCATCGCTCCTGGGTCATCTCTGGAAGGGTGGTCCTGCGGTGGGCGCCGGGCACAATTCAAATTAATTTTCCTGGTTTCCTGGGTGTTCCTTCTGTCATTGCCGCTGTAGCTGCCTGCTAACATGGCTTCCAGCCCACATCTGCATCTGTGGTGCGGTGAGAACAGTGCAGGAATGTCATACCTGCAAAACAGGAATAAGAATCCTGAGCTCCAACAGGCTACTTGCAAAGTTAGTTTTCGTTGGGATCACGTGACGAAAGAGCAGGCCTGGATCCAGCCTTAGCCATGCTCAGATTGACGTTAATCATCATTACCTGGTACAACTGATTTGAGTGGATCTGCTCTAAGCATGACTGGATCTAACACCCTGTATTTGAGGTTTTTTAAAGACTCAGGTTACCTCACTGGAAGAAGAATGTGTGTTATATTTTTAGTGTTTGATTTTATGGTACTTTACTTTTTAGGGCTTCCAAGGAGGAGAAGGAGGGAAGGGAGACCAGGGCGAGCAAGGTCCAAATGTAAGTGATGCTCTTCGGGCGAAATGTTTCATCCTTAATGTCTCCTTGTCCTGGTCAATGTATTCATATAGTACATTTTTCACCATATGCTGCACTCAACGCAGTTCGCAACATCAGCGATTGTAATCACCATCGTTACCATGCATTGCAATGTAGCATTAACTCAGTTCCAGTCCGTTGAAATAGCAATGATTTAGCTAAGCGCAAGGCATACCAGCCTTCTGTTCGAAGTGACATCTAGCACAAGGGTAGCATATACTTGCACTAAACAATTTCCTGGATGGTTCATGCTCAGAGGACTTGCGTGAAAGAAAGAAAAGAGCACAAGACACTTCCAGCAGCTGAAAGAGACCTGCTTTTCTGCTGCGTAACATCTCCTGAGAGAGGAAGATCTTGCTCATACTCAGTGTAGCTTCTCTCCTGGTGGTCTCGTGTTCCCTGACGAAGGGTAAATGGACAGATGCTTTGATAAGGCTGTGGAAACGGGAAATCCAGCCAAGCCCGAAAGAAGAAGCATGGTCGTGTGCACCCGTTGCTGAGGAGCTTGGGTAGATGGCTATCCTGCTTGAGGGATCCTATGCGTAACTGGTTTGCCACCACGTGGGCAGATTGCTGGACTGGCTGGACCATTGGTCTGATCCAGTTGGGTGGGTCTTATGTTTAACCGGAGTCTGAGTTCAGACAACATAACAAGCCATGGTGCATTTTTACCACTGTTGCGCTGTCAGCCTTGGAAGGAGGAGACTCAGAGGGGACCTGCAGAGGTGGGTCATGAGCTTTTTTCCCTGCAGTGGAGGGCAGGATGCGTTCCAATGGAGCAAAGCTCAGGGAACCAAGATTTAGAGTGGATGCCAGGAAGTGCTTCCTGATGGTTAGGACCCCGAGGGTCTGGAATGGACTTCCACGGGAGGTCATTGAGACCCCATCGGTGAGGGTGTTCAAGGACAGGCTGTATGTGCACATGGTGGGCATGTTGTGAGCGGAGCCAGCTGGAGCCGGGGGTCAGACTAGATGGCTCGGGAGGCCCCTTCTGACTCACTCTATGTTTCTTTGTCTGAATCCAATCATGGTATTTTGCCATGGTATGCTTGGTCTTTAGAAACCACGCTGAGAAAAACCTTCTATTGTTTCTCTTTTCATGTTCAGCACAGCCCCACTAAATCAGAACAACCGTTTTGCAAGGAATGTCAGAGATATTTCTGATCTGTTTCCTAGGGGGCAGTAGGCCCAGAAGGTGCCAAAGGGGTTCGAGGGCTCCAGGGTATCCATGGCCTGGAAGGACCCAAAGGAGATGCAGGCGAGAAAGGAAAGAACGGCCAACAGGTAACTTCCAGCTCTTGGACGATAATGCTGTTGTCTTGCCATCACCACGATGGTGTTTGGGCTCTTTGCTGCGAAGGGATGACTGATGAATGGTTAGAAATGCTTTGTTAAAAAGGAACACAAGAAATAGAATGACAGCAGAGAAGCTCTCCACAGCTTTGGGAGGCAACACCCTCCAAGTGGGTGAGGACTGAGGGGGGAAAAAAGCTGGTTGTCAGGTCCTGATTTTGGACTCTGAAAGAAACAGGTGAAAAATAGACTGGACGTTTTGGACAGAGTCAACTGAAAGATAAATTTAGCAGTGGTGCTACATGCAGGCATGTATTTGCTTTCCTTATATTTTCCTTGTGCTTCTGTAGACAAAAGCAACGTTACCAGACCTATCTTAATCTTCCAATCCTTTCTCATTCCCAAATCCTGAACACTTCCGCAGTGTTGCTGATTCCCTCCTGCTCAGAGAATTAGGACACCTGTAGCACTCAGTTCAGCTCCAAAACCTTGTGAGGAGATCCAAAATAATTTTCCATGTAGCCGTGGCTCATGCCTGCTGAAGGAAGCACTGAGATCGTGGCTGACTTGGGGGTCAGAAGCCCATGTGCCATTGCTCACAGGGTGGGAGGTGGGGAGAAAGATGTAGCAATGAGAGAAATCCTAAGGGAAGGAAAACCAGATCTGCTTTGTTATATCAGCATGTGTTTGCACAGTGTGATATTCAAATGCAGTGAAACGAGGAGGAAGCTTCGTGGAGAAGTAGGCTAGACCATGCCTCCTTTGACTGCAAGCCCAGGGTGGGATCTTCGGTCACAGTTGTTCTCATCTTTATGACATCAGGTTCACAATGTGTGTTTTTTTCTCACTCCTGTTGATTTCAGGGTGAGCGTGGCTCGGCTGGCCAAACTGGAGTGCCTGGACGAGCTGGCTTGGATGTGAGTGGGTTTTAATTGCTGCGGTTAACTCTGAAAAGAGGGAAGGAGGACAAAGATAGAAGAGCCCTTCTACCCAGGTTCTGGAGTGCTTTTTGTTCCATGCTGCTTCCTGCACTGGACTTTGTCCTTTCTTCTGGAGTTCTGCCTTCCTCATACATATGTGGAAGGTGGACCCCTGCTCCATTCTTCCCTATCCTATGATGGTTATGTTGCAACAGGGTGTCTCCCCCTCCACTAGTTAACAATCTCTTCCAGGTTGTACAAGTTTTGTGGGGCTGGCAGTGTCACTTAATCTTTTCCCGTCCAGTTTGAACAGAACGGGTGATACCTGCCCGTGGAGGAGATCAAAACTTTTATGCGCTGCTCAGGTGGCATGGAAATGAAATGCAGAGAGAAGAAATGGGATGGAAATAGTCAGACCCTACCATGCAGAAGGGCTTAACCCAAAGGTCTGGAATGCCCCCCTAGAACAACAGGATATCGTGGGAAGGCACCTCCTTGAATGCAGCATGAAAGAGACTCATCTTTTTCTCTCCTTTTAGGGTCCCCCAGGCAAGAAAGGTGATCCAGGACCAGCTGGGCTACCAGGGCAAAAGGTGATGTACAAGTTTTGGAATCTAGAGTACTAAGCATCGTCTTCTTAATGTTTAACTCTTGTTCTCCACACTCTCAAGGGGTTTTTTTCCACAGCCTAAAAAGACCCAGCGATGAACGTGGCCTTAGGACTGTGCAAGATGAGTTTCCGTATCTTTTTACACGTTTCAGGGCTTGCAAGGGCTGCCAGGTCTGGATGGGCAGAAAGGCTGCAAAGGAGAAAAGGTATTTGTCTGCAGACTTTGCTAAGTGTTTTGGAACTCCTCCAGGCCTGCAGGGCCAGCTCCCGTGTTTGCAAGATTCTTGCAAATGCCTCCTTATAAAACAATTTTTCTATTGTTTTCTTAATCTTGGAAATGCATCTTCATGAGGCCCCCTTCCTTAGTGGGTTGACGTCCTCGCCATCACTATTGTCACACGGCGGTTCTGCATGGTTGCAAGCCATTTTGTCCACCCCTGACATGCACCAACCTTTTTTGCACAACTGTTTAAAGGCAGTTCACACCTGCCACCTGGAGCACCTGCCAGAGGGCCAAGAGAACAGCCAACCCTCCGTGGCTCATTGCCAGGATGTGTTGGCAGGATGCACTGGTGTCCTTTGTCTGTCTTCTCCCTTCGTCTTTCTTTTCCCTTAGGGGCAGCGGGGGCGTGACGGGAAGCCTGGGTTCTCTGGCAGTCCTGGCAGAAGGGTAAGCAGGGCTGCTGTTGAAATCCATCCCCGTGGCTGAGCCGCTTCCGACTGAAAGTGGGCATGTTTAGCTGACCATCCGCGATGCTTTCGTGTTGGCAAATCCTAGTAAGGGCATACCTTCGCCAGTGCTGTTGCTGCGTTATGATCTCAGTTAAAAGAATAGGGAAAGAGAGAAAATACTGAAGATAGAGGGACTGAAAAGTCTGTTCTTGTTTCCTTGGATCTCCAGGCTTTTGGGTGGCAGGAGCGTGGAATGCATGGAAGCGTTTTCAGCCAAGCAGAAAATTAAAAGTTCTCCTGGGAGAAATGTGGTGCTATTTAAAAAAAAGGGGCGGGGGGTGTCGGGAGAATATCCCGCAGTTCACTTTTTTCCTCCCAAACCAGGCTTTTGTAATGTTGATCCTTTAGATAGATGGATGGTGACTGCCACCTCATCTTAAAAGTCCCCCCAGGACAATGCTATGCAACGGACTGGCACCATACCCAGTCGATGTCTTTCCTGTACTTCCCTTTCTGTGGAAAAGGATTTTGTATTGCACAGGCATTAATGACTATACAAATTGCAGAAGTTAAATTCAATCGGGCTGGTAACCTTTATTCGTGTGTTGACAGTTTTCAGAACAGTTGTGTGTGTTTCTGTTTGCTTGTGGCTACATGCAAACTCCATGCTATTATCGCCGTTTCTTTATTTACATTATCCCCGTGCAATCTCTACATAAAGGTATTTAAATCTCTGTTAAGTGCACTTAGCTTTACAGAACAGTAAAACAGATTGTTCTTTTAGCTTTTCTGTTTGCTAAATGTAAAATTAGCATGCAATATTAGTTCAATTTCTTTGGACATCAGGAAATGGTGACATACAGGTATGTGAGGGGGTGTCACGCACAGGTGGGTAGAGACCTGTTCTCCCCTGCAGAGGAAGGCAGGACGTGCTCCAACTAAGCAAAGCTCAGGGAACCAAGGTTCAGTTTGGATGCCAGGAAGCACTTTCTGACAGTCAGGACCCCGAGGGTGTGGAACGGGCTTCCACAGGAGGCAGTTGAGGTCCCATCGGTGAGGGTGTTCAAGGACAGGCTAGGCATGCACATGGTAGGCATGTTGTGGGCTGAGCCAGCTGGAGCCGGGGGTCAGACTAGATGGCCTGAGAGGTCCCCTCTGACTCGCTCTGTTTCTATGTTTGTATGAAATTTTCTAATGCAAATTAATGTGTGTGCAACCTGGCAAAGATTAGCCCAACTCAAAAGCTTCCAGACAACCCACATCACCCCACTTTTCTGTTGTCGTTCCCTAAATGTTCCGATGTTCAGGCAAAGTCTCCATAATTCTGGCCCAGATCTGAATCCTGGCAAGCCAACTTCTTTCCGGTTTGTCTGTTTCCTCCCAGGGAAAACGTGGCAAAGCTGGATCCAGGTCTCCCAGGGGTTTCAAAGGCCCCAAGGTAGGCAAAGGTCTTTCTGGTTGTGTTCAGCAGCTCCCCAGTACACACATGCACCAACTTTTCAGGTGATGTGTAGAAGTCTCCTGTGGCTTTCCTCTCTCCCAAACATGGACTTCCCACCTCTGCTTCCCAAACTCTGCACCAGAGGGCAGACATGCAGGAACATGGGTAATGGAACGCCGTTGCCACAGAGTAATGCAACCATTTCTATTTACCCAGGGCCAAGCCGGAAATGTTTCTCACTTGCGCTATCTGGCCAGATCGCTTTGCTGAACAAGCATCTCAGCCTGGCAGGGTCTAAGTTGCTCTGCCTTTAGGCTGTTAAACAAAACAAAAGCAAACAAAAGAAAGGGAAATGACAAGAAACAAGAAGAAATGAAGACAACACGAAAATAAAAAGAAATTAAAAGGACCGAAACGAAAATAAACTTTCTCTTTTTGGAAAATTATGCATTTAGAAGTAGTCAACGGAGACAGCAGAAATGGTGATTTGATTTCTATACTGCCCAGTAGCCAAGACTCTCCGGGTGGTTAACAAAAGTTAAAATTAAATGCTAAAAAGGCCCACCCGTTAATTTAAAATGATTAAAACCGAAATAAAAACTATAATAGCAATTTCAATGGCTGTGATTCAGCACGGAAGCCGGGGACTGCTGTAGAATAAAATGCAGTATATGAAAACAAAGTTAAAAGGTTAAACTGTTCAGATGCAGGGAGAAGAAAAAGGTCTTTATTTACCCGGCACTGAAAAGAATACAAAGTAGGCACCGGGCGTAGCTCTTGCTATGCGATTGCAAGATTTAGGGTTGGCCTACAAATGAATGCCGTCCAGAATGCTTTGGACCGAGATGCCGCAACTTGCAGATCGGTGCAGCATTAATGCTGGAGCATCCAGACTTTCCCCTCTACCCTTTGAAGATCCTTCAAATAAAACTCACAGTTCCCCTTTGCCACCCCGAATCCTCGGAAGCTTCTTCCTTCCTGCTCCAAATCCTGTCTCCAAAGCCACGCCGGTCATGAGGACTTTGACATAACACCAGTGCAAGGTTCAGAAACAACGTCTTTTTGTGTTCCCGAACAGCATTCGGGATTGCTTTGGAATAAGGTGCTACTGTTGCGGAAACTTGTGCTTTTGAAGAGGTGGTACACATCCCACTTCTGCCTTCTGTTCAGTCTTTTGAGAAGGCTGCTTATCTTGCAGCATGGCTCCTGCAGCGGCCATTTTGTGCTGGTGCTTAAGACACTTTGTCAGCTTTCTGAAAGTGCCTGGGCCCGAAAAGGTCACCTCACCTGGGGGAGGGGAGGGCAGGATGCACTCCAGCAGAGCCAAGCTCAGGGAGCCAAGGTTCAGTCTGGATGCCAGGAAGCACTTCCTGACAGTCAGGACCCCGAGGGTGGGAAGGGGCTTCCATGGGAGGTGGTTAAGGCCCCATTGGTGCGAGTGTTCAAAGACAGGCTGGGCATGCACATGGTGGGCATGTCGTGAGCGGAGCCGGCTGGAGCCAGGGTCAGACTAGAGGGCTCAGGAGACCCCTTCTGACTCTCTCTGTTTCTTTGTTTCTACGATTCTTTTTACCCAGAATGTGTTGGGCAGTTGTGCCACTGGAGTAACCAGCTACACCTGGGTCAGGGTGCAGCCATGGTGGGCCTTGATGTGACAGCAGTCGAGCTGGTCCCTTAGTGCAACAGGAGGGCATCTCTAAAGGAGACGTAGGTTTCCCCTCATCTCTTGGTTCTCCTTTCCAGGGCGCTCGAGGCGAAAAAGGCTTGGACGGCCCCCCAGGACCTCAAGGCCCCCATGTGAGTAAGGGTCCCAGGAGGGCTTTCTCGACTTTGCCTGTTGTGGCTGCCACCTAATTGTTAAACAAAGTACTTTTAATTTTAATTATTTTTAATTTGTAGACTGCTCTGTTTTCTAGGCATGTTCCTGATTTTATTTTATATGTTGTATGCTGTGCATCTTTTATGAACTTTTAAGCGGTGTTCCCAGCTGCTACACCTAACCTTCTTGCACTATTGTTGTTTTTTATGGAATCTTTTATTTTGCTGTTGATTTTAACAGCATGCACTACCTGGAGAGCCCTAAATAGGGCGATAGACTTGCAGTCTGTAAATTTAAAACATAAAATAATAAACAGACAGGCTATGGAACGTGCTCCCCAGAGAGCTCTGCCTGGCGCCATCCCTCTATTCCTTACAGTGCCCGGTAAAGACCTTTCTATTTAATCTCCATTTTAACAATTACTATTATTTTATGAATATTGTTATTTTATATACATTTGCATTTCATTGTATTACTTTTATTAATTAAGGGAGGATATATTGGAATGTTCTATGCGATTGATATATTGTTATTTATTGTGAAATTTTATTCGTGTAAGCCGTCCTGAGGCTTTTGCAAAGGACGGCGTACGGATGTCTTAAATAGACAGACAGACAGACCTTCTTCTGCCCACAGGGGATTCCTGGACTCCGAGGGGTGAAGGGTGTCAAGGGACCCAAAGGAGAAAAGGTGGGTGCTCTCTGCCATCCGGCAGGGTCCCCCAAAGTAGCAGATAAGTTTCACCCTGCATCTGGCCACGTTCTAAATTAATTTCGACCATGGGATCTATTCGTCAGTTGTCATGTCTTGCTCCCTCTTCTAGGGAGACAGAGGCAGCATGGGGGACCTCGGTCCACAAGGAGATGCTGGTTTTAAGGTGCGTATGAGAATCTGTCGCCACATTGACGGAATCTGCAAACGCTTTCTGAGGATGCGTTGCTGAGAAGTAGCACATATACGGGTAAAGGACCTAGTCCTCAGTGATTGCCTTATGCCTCTTTCAGGGCAAGCCTGGTCCTGGGGGTGCACCTGGAAGGCCAGGACCAAAGGGCGAAAAGGTACGCGGCTGCTGTGCTTTCTTTTCCTGTCCCTGAAACGCAGCTTGGGTTGCTTGTGGCATTTGGTGGCTGAGCGATACCGGCTTCGGCATGGGCGGTGTCACTGGGCAGGTGCAGAGTTTGGCATTCAGAACCTTAAGTGCATAAGGGATAAGACAGGGTACAATGTTTCAACTAATTAAAGATTCCAGGGAAAATAAAAATCCTTATGGGATGCACAGTGTTTCCTATTGGGTAGAGACCTGTTCTCCCCTGTAGAGGAAGGCATGACGCACTGCAGCGGAGCCAAGCTCAGGGAGCCAAGGTTCAGTTTGGGTGCCAGGAAGCACTTCCTGACGGTTGGGACCCCGAGGGCGTGGAATGGGCTTCCACGGGAGGTGGTGGAGGCCCCATCGGTGAGGGTGTTCAAAGATAGGCTGGAGGTGCACCTGGTGGGCATGTCGTGAGCGGAGCTGGCTGGAGCCGGGGTCAGACTAGATGGCCCAGGAGGCCCCTTCTAACTCGCTCAGTTTCTCTGCGCTGAAGCAAGCTGGTCCTACACTTTTGCTCCCCCTGCCAAAAAAACCCTTTATTGAGGATGCAAGATAAGGTGCTTCCCGTCTTGGTACCCCACATGAATTATGGGCTTGCCTGTTATAGAGTCCCATCCCTCTTCCATTTTCAGGGTGCTGCTGGTCCTGCTGGTGCGCAGGGATATCCCGGATTCCCAGGTGTTCCCGTAAGTGTTTCCTTTTTGCCCAGGGATTTCCAGGATGCCAATCCCATTATTTTAATGTCTGGTTGTGTTTTATACTGCATTCTGTGCTATTTGTAATTTCTATCTTACTTGCTGTTTGTTGTAAACCATCCCAAGACACTAGTATAGGGGCAGTTTATAAAAGCTTTCAGCAAACAAACAAACAAATGCATAGCATAAATTTGATGTGGCTTGCTTTTCATTTGCGGTGCCTTTGTTGTTGTTAGTTGCGAAGTCGTGTCCGACCCATCGCGACCCCATGGACAACATTCCTCCAGGCCCTCCTGTCCTCCACCATCTCCCGGAGTCCACTCAAGCCCACACCCACCGCCCCAGTGACCCCATCCAGCCACCTCATCCTCTGCTGTCCCCTTCTCCTTTGGCCCTCAATCATTTCCAGCATCAGGGTCTTCTCCAGGGAGCCCTTCCTTCTCATTAGGTGGCCAAAGTATTTGAGTTTCATCTTCAGGATCTGGCCTTCTAAAGAGCAGTCAGGGTTGATCTCCTCTAGGACTGACCGGTTTGATCGCCTTGCGGTCCAAGGGACTCGCAGGAGTCTCCTCCAGCACCACAACTCAAAGGCCTCAATCCTTTTGCGCTCGACCTTCCTTCTGGTCCAGCTTTCACAGCCATACATTGCAACTGGGAGAACCATAGCCTTGACTATACGCACTTTTGTTGGCAGGGTGATGTCTCTGCTTTTTTGTATGCTGTCTAGATTTGCCATAGCTCTCCTCCCCAGGAGCAAGCGTCTTTTAATTTCTTGGCTGCAGTCCCCGTCTGCGACGATCTTGGAGCCCAGGAAAATAAAACCTGTCCCTACCTCCATTTCTTCCCCATCTATTTGCCAGGAAGGGAGAGGACCTGATGCCATGATCTTAGTTTTCTTAATTTCTGGTGCCTTACCAGCAAGTAACCCACCCCTGTGCTTTTCCACTAGCAGGCCAAGGCTGTGCCTGCAACCCCAGCAAATTCACAATCACCAATCAGTCACTTTAATAAGGATTTTTTAGCTGGTGGCTGCAAATATTCCCATCCTTCATTTTAACTGATGCGATCTTACCATGGTTGTATTTGATGAATGCCACGTTTTATCCATCTTTCATTACTACTAGCCGCCCTGGGCACTCCTTATAGCGGGGAGTGGGATTAAAATAAAGTAAATTAATAAGGGCCAAAATCAAAATACTGCACCCTGTGAATCCACATATTCCACTGAGAAGGCCAACTATGCAGATCTGCCTGATGCGTCTTACATTTGCATCTTTTTGCCGCTGTGCAAAAATACTTTTCCTTTGCTTTTGCTGTTGGCTGCGATGCAAAGTGACTGATGGCTTCTCTACACCAAAGCGGTTCTTGGGTCCTTCTCAGGATCAGCTCATCCTCCAGGGCTTGTCCTGTGCTTTCCAGCCATTTTCGTGGCTTTTCTAGAACGAGGAAAGTCGCTGATTCAGTTTCTGACACCGACCGAACCAGAATTGCCCCTTGCTGCAATTCTGCCGCTATAAACTGCAGCCCCACTCTGTGGTTGGATACTAGGGCATTTTGAAAGGCAATAAAAGAAAAATCAAGGGCAGATAAGGATGTAGTCTTCCGCCAATAAGAACAATGGAAGAAGTCTGAGTAGTTAAGCACCTCATGTAGAGAATTTAAATATAAATATTTAAATAAATAAATAAATTTATGTATTTATGTATTTAAAGCTTTTCTACCCTGTCCTATTTACAGAAAGACTCAGGATGGTTGTACAATAAAAAAAAATAAAAGGGCAACTTCACATCCTCTATAAAACTCCAATTATAAAATAGTAATTCAACCTTAAAATATGGGGAAAATAAAGTTTTGGCCTGGCACTGAGAAGAATCAAGTGTTGGTGCCAGGCGAACCTCTCTGGGGAGCGCATTCCATAACCGGGGTGCCACCACGGAGAAGGCCGTCCTCTGGGTAGCCACTCCCCTGATCTCCTTCACGGAGGGCTCCTGGAGAAGGGCCTCTGGCCCAGCTCTGAAAGGGTGGGCAGAGAAGCCCCCCGAGCACCTGCGAGAACACCTGCTTTGCATGGAAATGGCGCAAGCTGGACTATGCAGCCCGACAGTCTGATCTGATCTGTGTGCTTCCCACATTCCAAAAGATGAAGAAATGGAAGGAGGGCGAAAACTTTATGTACCATCTTGAGGACTTGCTGTGTTCAATGCCTGATCTGTGTGTATCTCCCCTCATTTCTTCCCCAGGGGTCCTACGGACAAAAAGTAAGTATTTCTGCTCTCCACTGCTGGACTTGTACTGTGCGTGGTTCCGGAGGGAGGAACAGACTTCTATAGCTGTGTCTTCCTTTTCTCTTTACTGGATTTTCTGCCATAAGGCGGGGGAGATGGAAGTGGAGTGGAGAACGAGCTGAGGGTACCAAGAACAAGATGGTGTAAAGTGAAGCAGTGGCATAATAAGGACCATACCTGGAAGCACCTGGAGTGCTTTTTTCTCCTCCTCTACCCAGCTAGAGTCCTGTGAATCGGACATTTTCATAGTGGGAAGGTTCTTTCTGGTTGCACCAAACACCCCCGAAGGTCCTCCTTGATCCCAGGGATGGTTCCCAGGTAGGAGGGAGCTGGAAAAACCACTGGGGCCACTCTTGCATCCATGTATCTTCTCCACCATTTCCAACTTCCCTTGGGACGGTAGCCCCCGCTCCATCGAATGCTCCAGGGGGTTCTGGGAACTTTGAAATGGGAAGAGGCTCTTTGACCAAGCTGCCAACTACACGGAGGAAGGGAAGGTGTTAGGAGTGAGTGCTTTCCAGAATGTTCTGCCCTGGACAGCCCTGCTCAGCATTCATCAGGGCGAGTCTGTGGCTTCCTTAATGGAGTTGATCCATCCCCTTACTGGCTCTTCCCTTTCGTCTTCCGCCTTCAGCTCTCCCCAACATGCCTGCTTTTTCCAGGGAGTCTTGTGAAGTACGGCAGCCTCCGTTTCCTAATTTTTTCGCCCAGGGAAAGCTCTGGCTGGCTTTGATCTGGGACCCCCTTGTTTGTCCATCCAGGGTATTTGCAAAGCTCTCCGTGTTTCGAACACATGCACTTTCTGAACTGCCCAGTTTTCATGTGTAATGATAATGCAATAGCATGGCTGCTCTTGCCCTCAGTATCCCATGAAACACCCTTGTAGTTGGCGATCGTTCCCGAACCTTATTATCTGAGAATATCATTTCGCTTTTCATCCAGTTGAATTAAGGGGAGTGGGAAAGAACCAGAAACTCCCCTCTTCCCAGTTTTAGCTAATTCTCCACCACCACCATCCTAACATCAGTAGCTAAGGATGCATTTCAGAAGGTCAGGAATCTGGATTCTCTCTTTTGCCCCCTCCCTGACATAGCATCCCTGAAGTGTTCAAAACTTCATGCTTCTTCAACCCACTTTTCTCTCGTTTCTCTAGGGCCTCAAAGGCTTGCAAGGCAATCCAGGACCCAAAGGCAAACCAGGGCTTCCTGTAAGTCATGCTCTCTTTCATTTTAACCCTACGCTTCTAGCTTTGCTTCATGAGGACTAGAAGCAGCTTGCCTCCTTTAACACACACCCACATGCATAACTTAGGACTAATTATGCTTTCCCAGTAATCTTCATAGGGAAGGGGTGGGGGCATGAAGGTGCACAGAAGATAAACACCAGGCTTGGGACTGAGGTAGCCCAGGCTGAACTGACTGGCATTCAGCTAGGCAGAAAAGTGTTACAACAGGAGGAGAAATTGGAACATTCTGTGATTAAAGAGTTAGCTAGGGGAGGTTTGTCCAAAATCCATTCTGGTCTTTAAATCTAAACCTTCACTATCAGAGAAGCCTTGAGGACTAGAAACTTGGTTTGTTTCATTCCACTTTTGAAATCATGAAAGTAGGTATTTCTCAGGGTGGTACGTTTTGGAACCTATGTGGTAAACCCATAGGCATGAGCATTATGTGTCATTCTGGATCGTCCATTTCCCAAATTTCAGGAAGACCAAAGTAACTGATCCCCAGTTTCTACAGTAAAGATTGTTAATTCTGCTTGTTGTTTCTAGGGCATGCCTGGTGTTCCTGGACTCCGTGGACCTTCACTGAATATCTCCAAAGAAGACCTGAAGGTGAGTAGCTTGGAGTTTTTCTGCATGTGGTACCTTAATTCTACCCTGAAAGAAACCTGGACATGTTAGTAGCATATGGACTATTTGACTAGTCCGACTTCTGAGATATACCCGAATTAACAGAAGTGGAAAACACACAGCACTTTATTTACGAGTGTCCTAAACACTGCTCACATCAGTAAGTGTTCACAAAACATTAAAAACATGAAAAGGATAAACCAGGATACTTTATCTACATTTCTACACCCTTGAAATTTGTCCATGTCTATCAAGTCTGTGCGGGACCATAATATTTGAATATCTGGGCATTTCCTTGAAATTTGCAGCCTTGAAATCTGCATATATTGGTTTGGTCTCTGTACCACCTTGAAATGCAGATACGAGGTCTCAGTCCATGCAGGGCCATGAAATTTCCCTGTCTATTCAGTCCAGCCACTTCCCTGAAATCTGTTCAAGTTATTCAGCCTGTGCAGAGTTTTGAAATTCGCGTATTGAAGTTGGTTGCCGTAAAATACGTGCATGGTTGCTCAGTTTGTGCATTACCCTGAAACTGAGTCTGTTCTCAGCCTTGACATTTCCAAATGTTTACTCAGCCAGTGGACCACCTTGAAGTGTGCATATCTACACATTGTGTGCGCCACCATACAATTAGTGCACCTTTGCTCAGCCAACACATTTCCTTGGTATTGGCAAGTTTGCTCACACTTGGCCGTGTCATAAAATTTGTGTGCATTTCCTCCGTCTGTGCACTGCCTTGCAAATTGTACATGTTTACTCACTCAATGCACCGCCCTGAAATTTGTGCGTGTCCGTGGTGACACCGCAGCCCGTATTTCTGAATATCTTCCCCAGTGTTTTCATGCTGATGTTCCACTGGAATGTGTTTAAACTCACGGCATCATGTTCCGTTTTATCACGTATACAGTTCTCCAGGGATGAATACGATTTCAGAATGCTAAAGATATTTGAATGCTTCCTAACTTCCCCACAATACACCATTAATTTTCCTGCATAAAATTAGCGTGGCATTGTAAAAGATTGTGGATTGCGCTCCCCATTCGCCTGGGGATTGTGGAATGCGCTCCCCAGAGAGGTTCGCCTGGTGCCGACTTTATACTCATTTCGGCACTCGGTGAAAACCTTATTTAGCCATCATTTTAAGAACTAAGGATTTTAGATGCTTTTAATGTTACAGTCGTGTTTTCTTTTTCTTTTGCTTTGCTGAATTGTGAATGTTATTTATTTATTGCTTTGATTATTGTGAGTATTACTGCTGATTGTGATTTTAGTATTATCACTGTTTTAATTATTGTAAGCCATCCTGAGATGTTTTATTGGGAAGGACGAGGTAAAAAAATTTTTAACTGAATAATAAAAACCAGGTCATACTACCCTGGCCTTACCATTCTAGCTTTCTGCACGGCTGGAATTTTTCACACAGAAGTTGTCCTTGGAAGGGTATGCCAGGCTTTTTAAGATGTCCTGTAACTTTTTTTATAAGTTATCCTTTGGAACATGCCAGATCTGATCTCTGCCTTGATGTCCAAACACTGTTTTGCTACAGTGTTTGTCCCTCAAGGCCGAGATCGCATTAGCCGCTTCTTTGAGTTTCCGTGAAAAGCAACTTACAGGGGATTTTTCCCCCCAATTGCCTTCCCCTTTTCCTTTGCTAGCACTTGATTTACTCGGCCAGAAAGCTGAACCACAGCGTGGTGCGGACCCTCCTGAGTGCCCTGGACAGGGAACTGAAGCGTTTAGTGGAGTCCCCAAACGGCACGAAGGAGCACCCAGCGGCTTCCTGCAAAGAGCTCTTCTTGGCTTACCCGCACCTGCCAGACGGTAAGCGGGATCGAGTCCCCACCTTGCATGGGCCTTCCTGGTCGTCCAGCTGTCGTGACCCCGGAGGTGCCAGTTCCACGGATGGATGCCCTGCCCCAGGGAGTCTCCCGCGCTGGACAGAGCCCCCTCAACCCCCTTTTGCTCCTAGCCTCTCTGAGCGTCCGTCCGCCCCCCCCCCCCTTTTGCCGGGGAAGACTCCCCTTCGCATGGAGGCAGCAGTGAGAGCTAGGCTGGACCTACCAGATGGCAAGGCTTTGGCTCCAGATGCCCCTGGTGAAGATGCTCCCAACCGGGGTACTAGCATAATCATAAAATGGGGTACGGTGAGATGAGAGGTCCTTTTGGGGACTAGCAACACGGGGTGGGATTTCCGGGCAGCTCCAAAGGAGGGGAAGGATTCTTGCAACCTCTTTCGCAGTGGCAGCCCTGGCGGCACAGTTCCAACACTGGCAGTTGCTTTCCTTCAACCCAAGCATGTCCCCCAAGTCCATCTAAGGCCTCGGGGTGGAGGGTGGTGGTCAGCAGACATTGAAAAGACCGCAAGATGTGCAACGCTTCTCCAAAACGTTCCTTCTCCCCACAGGCAACTCACCCCGCCTCTTGCTGCAGCTGGGAAGCTGGGCTATGCAAGTTCTCTTTGCATGATGCCCACTGTGCCTAAGGAAGAGGTTGAATTTTCCCCTTTCATTTTAGGGAATTACTACATAGACCCCAACCAAGGCAGCCCCCAAGACTCTTTGGTGGTCTTCTGCAACTTCACGGCAGGGGGAGAAAGCTGCATCTCCCCGATGCAAAATCAGGTGAGCGATGTGGAACAGAGTTTGCTCGTGCGTCTGTGTCTCTGTGGTTTGCCTCTGGTGAGCGGCCACCCACATGGGTTTATTTTGGGCACCGGGAGGTCCTGTCCCATCGCAGAGTCCACTGCTCCTCCCGGACAAAGTTTCAAATGGGAGGCACTGGAAGTAGGCACCAGAGCAGGGCACCTTCGCGCAAATGCAGGCGCTTGCTTAGGGCCTGTGGCCTCATGTTCAGAAACACAGGTAGCCACTGCGGTGTAGCGGGGAGAGGGTTGCCCTGGAGATGTGTGTCGTGGGGTCGTAATTCACGTCTCCAATTAACTCTCACAGCAGCCGGCCATAAAACTAAAGTCTTTGATTGCTCCTTTCTACAAGATTTACGATATAACAGATAAGCTCTAATGGGAAGCTCCTAGCAGTGCAGCTGCCCCCTCTTTGTGAAGTCTCTGGGGAGCCCACGTGGGCTTAGCTTCTCCTGTCACATCTTTCCGCTCATGGGCGGGACAAACCTCTGTCCTGTCTTCTCATTTGTTCCAATCGTCTTAAACTTCTTCTAAGATTGGCGTCGGCTAAAGATGTTACGTCGTCTGTATCTCTGGGACTCTGTCCAGCAGTTTCAGAGGCAGGGGGCAGGGGGAGCTTGCTCACGTACCTCAGGATGAGGAGAAGCCTCATGGAGCCTCATGATCAGGCCGTGACGAGGCCATTTGTCCAGGAGGCAAAGAGTCAGGGTGTATAGGGGGGTATTTGCTCATCAGTCCCAGAGTCGGGCTGCGGAGGGGCCGCTTGGCTACTGGGCCCCAAGTATAAGTCCCCTTGTTCTAATGTCTGATTCTCATTTTGAACGTTCGACTCTTTCTCGCGAGTTGGCGTCTCTGTCGGGCCGTCGGGCACGACGATGTTGGAGCTCCGGGTTCCAGTCCCCACCTGGCCACGAAGCTCCATGGGGGACTTTCGCCACAAGCTAGTTCGCAAGGATATTGCTAAGACAAGGAGCTGCACGAGTCGCCTCGGGGTCCCCCCCCACCGCAAGAGAGGAACAAGTGGGACATAAATGCAAGTTAGGTAGAAGTTACTCCAGCACAGACTCAAAGCATCTGGCAGAGCTTCTGGGTCCATTCCCCAAGGGGTGCGCTTTCCTTTGAAAGAGCTGGTGCCTTCTTTGGGGTACGGCAGGATTGAGGGGTGAGGAGGGACCTGTCGGCAGTGCTCGCTGCCCTCCTCATTCACAGGAAAAACATGAGGTCTATTCCTAGTCGGAAAGGCCACAGCCTGTGCAGGGGCCAGTGATCCATGATAGAAAAAAGGCCCCTGCCTATTAAGGTCCAGACGTGGGTTCCAACTCCTGCCCAGAGTTGTTGCCACCCGCAGTCTCAGCCGAGGGTTTGTGGTTCTGGCTCGCGGTAGCCGTGAAGGCAGTCCTCCGCCTGGTCTTTTGACGAACAGTTGGGGCTCAGGATCAGAGCCGCTGAGCTGAAGGCTGACGTGTGCAGAATCTGACGTTGTGAATTGCGTAGTGATGATGGTGTGCCGCAGACCGACCACTCTGGGATTGCTGTACGAGGATGGGCAGGGTGTTATTTTCAATGTGCTTTTCCCCTCAGGTCCCCATCAAGGCTTGGCTGAAAGCTTATGCTTCAGAAAACACCTTCCAATGGCTCAGTTCCCTGCCTGGGGGCTTTACAGTAAGTTTTGCTATAGTACACTGGCTTTTCCAGCACCAAAACTCCGCAGGTTTGGCACTGGGGTTCAGGACAGGGCTGGTGAGGAGAGAATCAAGGGGCTAGCAGACTGAAGCAGGAACTGTGCGGCAGCAAGGGCTTCTGAGGACACCAAGAGTGTCATGTGAGCGCTTCTCGCCAGCTGAGGAGCGCCACCTAACTTAGCAGTGTGCCTTGGCCCGACCTCCTCCTCTAAAACCGAGAGCAAAGATAGGAAAAACCAGTCCTTGGCTGGAGCTGAAACCCCTGACTATCTTGCCCTGGAAGCCTGGACGGGGATGGGTCCTCAGAAGCGGAAAGCAAGAGTCAGAACCAAGGGGCCAGCCAGGATCCATGGGGCAAACCAGCTGGAGGAGAAGCTGGGAATCGGGGCCAAAGCATGAGAGCAGAACCACGGCACGTGTGAGTTGAGGAAGTCTTGGCCGCTCAAGCAAGGTACCGCCCAGATGTCTTTCATGGGCCATGCTCCCCCAGAAGAGCCAGCGGCCAGCTTGGGCAGAGACCTTCCAGAAGGCTGTGTGGTGGGAAGCTGCAGCGATGCCGCTCATCCCATGGGACATCGGTCGGATGCTCTGGAGAAGGTGCCAGGGTGGAGACCCACAGGCGTGCGGCCGGTTCTGTGGGCAGGTTAGACTGCAGTTGCTGCTCACAGCCAGAGCTGCATGCGGGTGCACTTGACATCCCTGCTTGACATCCGAAGGTTTATGTCTGGATATGCCGGCATTTCGCTCACCTCTCCCTGCTAGGTCCTTCCAGACCACTTGCCCAAGGATGCCCAGGCAGGGGGCTGCAGCGGGAGGGATCCTCCGCCTTCTGGTGTGGCGCACAGACATCCCCTCTCCTCCTCCCAGCCCCCTCCTCCTACCACATCCCAGCACTTAATAGTCTGCTCAGATGAGCTCCAGCTGTGGCTGATGCAGTTCCACGTTCCCCCAGCAGGGCTGGCCGAACCTCATTGACTGGACGTCCTCTCAAGCGGCCTTCCCCTTCCCCTTCCCCTTCCCCTTCCCCTTTCCCCTTTCCCCCATGCCTAGTTGCATGGGAATCTACAGCCAGAGCATGAGGATGACTCGGCCCGCTGAGTCCTGGGGGTCTCTCACACCTGTCCAAAGCACTCTTGTTGACGTCCGACCTGTCCAGGTGTTCCAATATTGTCGCCTATTGATTCCGGCAAGCTCCGCCAGCCCTTAGGAATCCTTGACCAGTCTCCATGCTCTCATTGCCACTGCAGCTGGACTACCAGGGTCTGAGCACAGTCCAGCTTCGCTTCTTGAAGCTCCACAGCACCCTGGCCAGGCAGAAGGTGTCCTATTCCTGCAGGCCCCATCCGGAGGGGCGCAAACTGCAGCTGGAGAAGGAGATCAAGTTCCTTGCTGACACCCGGGACCAGAGCTACGTAGCTGCCCTTCCGGGATGCATGGTAAGAGATGCTGAGCTCCTCCTTGGCCATGCAGTGGTGGTGCAGGTTGGGGAAGGGGAAGAAAGAGACATGCTAGTTCACCACCTACTTTAGTAGTAAAGGGGAAGGGGTGAGATGAGCAACCTGGCATTGGGGGGACATCTTAAACTCCCCCCACATTCCCAACACTCCAATGCAAAATCATACACACCCCGTACAGATGTTTTAAGCTTAACTCTTCAGCATCTGGAGGTGGGGGGCATGAATTCTCCACGTCTATATTTTTGTCCACACCTAGTCATGAGAAGGGCCAATGAGTTGGGCTACCATCACCCTTGCATTCCCAAAGCTCCGGAAATCTTACTCGGCCATGGCTGCCCTTTGAGCTTTCGGCAGTCCTTGCTCGCTTGTCTCCAAATCATGCCACCCATCCATCTGCGGCCTGCAGAAAATGAAAGCACGACTCGTAAAGAGGTGGAATTTCTTGCCAATAATGCTCATTCCTGCAGAAATCAGCGGCCCGCCTGGCCCTGGACTTGACCTCTTTCTGTGTGTTTCAGCTGGACAACGAATCTTCTATCGTTGACACCATTTTTCATTTCTCCACGGAGGACTTGTCCCTTTTGCCTCTGCGCGACCTGGCTGTGTTCCACAACGGCGATGCCTCCCATCAGTTTGGCTTCACAGTTGGACCTGCCTGCTTTAGCTAAGCATGGAGAGCAGCCAAGGGACCTCTGGCACATCTTTGGTGTTCCCGCCATCTAATCTTTTCCAACTTATGACAACCCTAGGAATGAAGCCCTCGAAAGTGTCCCACCCACGAGAGCTCCTTCAGCCCTTCCAATTTCAAGGCTGAGACTGCCTTTATGAATGGACCCCTCTCTTAGTTGGTCGTCTTCCCCTTCTTCTGCCTTCGACCGTCTGTCGCAGGACTGTCTTCTCCAGGGACTCTTGCTTCCTCAAGCATATCTAGTTGGCTTTTCTTTAAAGTCACATTTCTTTATGAATATATGTGTGTGCGTGCGTATAAAAGATGTTAATTTAATTAACAATGAAGATGTTGCTTTGGTGAGAGTCGTATCATCGTTTTACGCTCTGCGTGGGATCTCTGTATTTCCGTGAAACGCCCTGCATTCTATCTTCCCACTACGTTTCATTCAGCCATTCCCTATCTGATTTTTCTTACCCTACACAATAACATATATTTTGTGCCTGCTTTCCCAAGTATATATATTTTTATATGCATTTTTCACACGTACACATTTTTGTGTGCTTTTTAACTGTACACACTGGCGGTGGGGATTTCCCCATTAAATAAAGTATTTTCCCAACCTATACATTCTTGTGCATTCTGTTCAACACATATGCATTTTCAGTATAAATTCCTCCTCTCCCCTCCTTGGACTAACTGCATCTCAGACTTCAGAAATGTACGGAGTTCAACATCTAACTACATTCTGGGTTCATGTTTTGATTCCAGAAGTTTGAATTATTATTGCTTTCCACCGTATTTTAAAACAGCACCTTCGGATCCATTTGTTATTGATGTTGCTAGTCGCAAAGTTGCGTCCGGCCCATCACAACCCCACGGATAACATTCCTCCAGGCCTTCCTGAACCATACCGGCCTACTAACTCTTCAGATGTTCAAAATACCCAATTAATCCATAGTATCTGACAGGTATTTTGTGCTAAGTTTGTAACCCAGCTGTTATTCCAGATAGCAGATATAAATAATGCAATCAAAAGATTTCAGTCCCTAGAATAACTCTTAGGCTTCTTTGCTGTGTGCTTAGAAACACCATGCTTAAACTCCACAAATGTGCATCTTGGGTGTCTATTCTTTCTTGATGGATCCCGTTTCTTTTGAACAGCTATTCTTCGGTGATCTGGCAAGATTAAGCTGAGCATTAAGCCAAGCTGTACACACCAAAATAATGGAAACAAGTATTGCTCCATTAAAACATTGTTCTTTGGGCAAAGAACAGACCAAATGAGTTATTTTCTGAAGACTATTTGATACTCAACAGCATAAAGAGCTCTCTCTCAATTCTGCCCCACTTGTTTCTGACGTTCAGTTTCTCACCGGAAGCAAACCGACTATCTAAACCCTCTGAGTGCTTTTAAGCGTCTGCACTGGCATTTATGAATGCTCTACCAACCACCGTGCTAGAAAGGAGAGTCAAGAAGGGTTTCTTCACGGCCACTATCGGGAAATTCAGAGGCTGTGATTCATGTTTTATTAAACTGCGATTTCCATCAGGACAAAACATATTGTGCCTTTATTTTCCAGCGAGGCAATCTTTGGTATCACGTACAATTTAACTGTTAATGCAAAAGTTGCTTTAAAAATGTCTTTGTAGTTTCTTCTTCCTTTAAAAGGGTTTGGAAATTTATTTTGTATACCTTGTTTTTCCAAACTGGTCACGGATTGCAATACACAGAGTCGCATTTGGTGACTTCAGAAAACGGGTGAACCTGTCGTGTTGAAGTATGCTCTGGTTTTCCTCCTCCTACTACTAGGTTAGTTCTGCCCCATTTCCACATCTGATCACACTTTTTTAGCCCATACAAAAATATGTAAGTCTTTGTGTTTTTCTGCACTTTTTCGAATGTGTGCCTTTCTTTGTTTGCAAATTTCCCACTGAATCAAGTGGTTTTGCTTTGTTTCAAGGACAGTGTGACGGAAGCATGTTTTCCTCTCCCACAAACAGTACTGGGGCGCTTCCAGAGGTGGAATTCCAACAGTGCCGTCCGTCAGGAGACACAGTGCCGTAATCCCATGTTTTTCTCCTCAGTGGATTCTCTGCGATGAGAGAAAGCGAGAGAGAAAACAGAAGCAGCAGTTGGGAAATTATGGATGGAGAAAAGCTGAACCCTCTGCAAAATGCTGTGAACGTTGCTTAACAAAGACGCACTCAAAACCCTTTTGGAAGCAACAGGTTTTATCAGCTATTGAATTCACAGCCACTAGAGAGCACCAAAGAGTCAGCCGGGGTTTTTTTTTTTTTTGCAAGTAGACATGATATTTAGAGAGAAGGAAAGATTTAGGGAAGGATGGATGTGGTTTGATTGAGAATTTGTGCTACTCAGAGGTGATACGTGGTACCAGAAAGGTCTGGGACCGAGGCCCAAAACACCACATTTGCATAAGCTGTTTTATGTGTGCTGCTGTGTGTGTGTCAGTCAGTGCCAGAGAGAGAGAGAGAGAGAGAGAGAGAGAGAGAGAGAGAGAGAGAGCATGGACCTGTTCCTAAAGCACCATCCCTAAAGGGACAGCTTGTTGGGCGAGATGAAGGAAGCTGGGATCCAACAAACATGCAGCTTTCGTTCAGCAAATATCTGTCCAGAGGGCCTTGCAGAGAATTGGGGCTCTGGATGAAAAGATTATTTGTTTGTTTGTTTCTTTATTTATTTAAAACATTTCTATGCCGCCCCCATCGCAACAAAGGCTCGGGGCGGCTCACAACATAATTAAAACATATAAATAACAGTTAGTACAATTAATTAAAAAGCTTGGTAACATCTCGGCATAAAATTTTAAAATCCTAAAACTACATAATAAATTAACAATTAAAATAAGTAACAATTAAAATAAGATTAGGGATCTTCTCTAGTAGGCAGCTTTCTAACACTGCCTCTGGTTCTACCTGCCGCAACGTTCTTCTTTTGAGAAGTTTTCTTGCTACAAGGCAATTCAATGAAAGTGCAAAACTATATATTCTCCTTCCCCCATTAATGATATTTCCAACAGGAAAGATTTCTGAAGGTTGACTTGTTCTGTAGTGGAGACAGTTGCTGTTTGTTTGCTTGATTCATAAAGAAGCTTAGCAGGAAAAAAAGACTGAAAAACATTTTTTAAAACCCAGGCAAATGGTTCATGTTATTTTCATTAACTTCCACATTTTTCATTAGCAGTTTCAAGTCAAGGGGAGTGAAGATAGAGCAGTTGGTGAATAAAATTCGCTTTGATGCTGGCAAAGGTGTGAATTGGATGATTCTGTGCCACCCGTCAGTGTCAGGGCACATCCTATCCTGATATAAAGGCTTCTGATCACCTAGAAGATTGCTGCTAACCCTTCCCATCCTCGAGCCTGGGATATCTTTCAAGGTGCAAGATCACAGAGGGATGGAGCAAGACACACAATGTGAGTACCTTATGCAAAAAGAAAGCAAATTTGAAAGCGCATTTTGAGATTCTGTGTCTCCTGTAATAGTGTTTGAACAGCTGCCGTGCGCTGAGCTCTTTGTGTTCCTCTGTGATGACTGGGCTGGGAAGTTCTTGGGTTTTCCGTGGCCTATCCCAGGATGATGTCTTTGATCAGCTGCAGCGATCCCGGGTCTTCAGCTGAGCTCTTCCCCATCTCCTACTAGCCAGGCGTTTTAACTGTAAAACACAGGACTTGAACCCGAGGCCTTCTTTGCACTTGGCAGTGCTCCCTCTGGAGAAAATGGGGTGCCCACTCTGGTTGCAATCCATATTGAAGCAACTCCATCATCTAGTGTTCCATCAATAAGGAGAGGCAGTGTGGTGTTGTGGTTAAGAGCAAGGGATTGGGACCCAGACGATCTGGGTTCTAGTCCCCGCTCAGCATGGAGCCAACTGGGTGACTTTGGGCCAGTCACAGACTCTCTGCCCAACCTACCTCACAGGGTTGTTGTTGTGGGGATAAGATGGAGGAGGAGATGTAAGCTGCCTTGAGCCCATTGTAGGAAAGAGGCAGGATATAAATCGAAAAAAATAAACAAATAAGTTGCCTTCTAGACCAAGGCCAAGATAATGGTTTGGCTGGAAGGCAGCGGCTCGCAGAAGGCCAACAGGTGAGTTTCATGGCTGAAAATTGGATTGGAACCCAGATCTCCCGGGGCCTAATCCTGCACTCCATCCATCTCACCATACTATCTCTGGCTCGTCATGCTTCAGGACAGGGACTGGGGTTCAGGGAAGGCACCTTGTCCTGGGCTGTCTGTCCATGCCCACTCAACTGCTGAAGCAAAGAAGGCAAACAGTTCCTTTTTGTTTTTGAAGGTGCTGGTTTTGCGGTCACGTTTTAATGGGATGGATAATCAATGACACCAGCAGTACCTGCTCAAGAAACGTATGTGCACAGTGTCACTGGTACAGAGAACATAACCCCGTATCGTCAGACTTCATGTCTTTACACATTCATCTTTTGGTGTTTGTGTTGCTCGCCACAACAGGTGAAATAGGACACTTGAGGTCCATTGCTTCAGGTGTGCCATTTGTGGGGTTCTTTTCTGCTCTTCACACGGGGTTGGGAACCTTCAGCCCCTGGGGTGAAGGTGGACATCCAGTTCTTTCAGTCTCCAGAACCTGGCCAGGCTTTCTCGTTACTTGTTTCCCCTCATGGCCCCCTCTCTGGGTTATTGATGAGGGTCTCTTCATCCTGCAATGTTTCCCAGTGACAAAGCTGGAAGAGGCCACGAAGAAAGAGCTCTAGATCCTAAAAATGCTAGACAGGGTGACATCTGCAGCTAGGACAACTTTTGGTCTTGATCTTGCCAATGTTCTCCCATGTCATGCTGGTTGCTCAATCTTCATTCTGCGAGTATTTGCAGACTTGGTCTCAGCTGGGCTGAGTAAGAGAAGAGGTTCCTGATTCCATTGCGTTTCGTTCCAGCCCTAATTTGGGACACAATGAAGGAGGGTGGCCATATGTGTCTCACAACTATGTGATGTTCTCACATCTTAGCAATCATACCTGGAAGGGTTGTGAGCAGTTTTACAAGCCCCTCATCTTGCACCATGTTATAGCTTGATCCGCAGATATTAGCCAGCTGCAAAACGTCTTTCCACACGATTCAACGGACAACTCATGGAAGTCAACTAGTCAAGCTAACTGAACAGGCCAGTCACATGGTTCCCGATCAGTTGGCAGCCAGCAATTTGTGGGAGAAATAGGACCAGGGATATCAGAGTTAGAATCTTTTTGCAGTTCTGGCACCGGTGCAACAATATTAAGTCTCAGTTCGATCCAAATGGATTGTGTGTTTTGGGAGGAACCAGCGAGTGGCTGAAGGCAACACTCAGCATTTCTGGAATGGGGAGAAATGAACCATGGCCTGAGAGCTCTTGTTTAAATAAAACTTAAAACTCTGTTTACACAACAGAGTATCTGCTTCTATAAAATGCAATCCATGGACTCTGAAACAGGGTGGAAATGGTGGAATCCTATACAGAAGAACCACCAACTGTGAGTTAGTCAAAAGGAGAAGAGGAAGATGACGACAAGGAGAGAATGAAAGAACCTAAAGCAACTGAGTGCATTAAAAATAGAAGCTCAGAACTTAGTCCAGGAAAGCCTAGAAAGAAGACTTAAACAGAGGACTTATCTGTCCTTGACATTTCGAGGACAGATAAAACAGTCTGAAAATTGAGCATTCCATATTTGACTAGAGACAGAGGGAGATATTTCAGCTGTGCAACTATTTTCCAAATGCAGTATATTTGAGCTACAATAAGTTGTTCACTTATTGTAGCTCAATAAGTGGCCACTGCAGTCCCAGAAAGAATTAAATAGAAGATGTAGAAGAAGCAGATCAAGAAGCAGAGGAAGGTGTGGAGGGATATTGTACCAGATTAAAGGTGTAATCTATTTGCAGTCCTGGATACATCAAGGACTGCTTGATAAGGGACCAGAGAGTGGGTGGAATTCAGGATACTCAAGTGCAAGATGGACCGTTTCTTGGACAAAGGCCTAGAGATTTTGAAGGAGTTCTCCAAAAGCAGGATTATAGCCCTGTGAGGACAGAGAGTGGATCTCCTCCTATCTATATACTACAGATATTCTACAGAGAAGAAAACCTAGATGAAAGAGCAATGCAAGATTTCAGGTGAGGGGCACTTTCAAGATAAAATGAGTTATGGATAGAAATGCCATGGACATGACAAATCTCACTTCTACGTTGACATCCAAGTGTCGATCAACAGAAAAAGCCCAAGCTGGTTAAGTTCTTTAAGAGGAATAAACCAACAACTTTAATGCAGCCACTGAAAGAAGAGTTGCAAAGTCTTCAGCAGCAGGGAATTATCCAGCCTGAAGGGAAAAGCTTAATGTGGATATGAAGCCCATGAAAGAATGTGCAATTATCGTTCATAAATTCTGGCATATTCCACTTGACTCAGTACCTAAGGAATGCGTCAAGAGTTTATTGATTTATTTGGAATATTTTTATCCCGTGCTACACAATCCAATTGTCCCAGGATGGCTTACAATATAAATACAATATACAATACAATATAAATAAACAAATACATAAACAATCAAAAATACAATAACAAAATGCGACTTAGAATATTAATAAAACCAGAGTAAAATTATTTAAACCTTAAAATGTTGGGTGAATAAAGAGGTTTTTACCTGGCGCCGAAGAATAGAAAGTCGGTGCCAGGCGAACCTCTCTGGGGAGCGCATTCCACAGCCGGGCGCCACCACGGAGAAGGCCCTCTTCCGGGAGTTCACTCTCCTAACCTCCTTCAAGGAGGGTTCCTGGAGCTGCAGATCTCAAGGGGCGCGAGGGCATATAGGGAAGAAGACGTCCCTTCAGGTATCCTGGTCCCAAACCGTTTGGTTGGTGGTTAGACACAACTGCCTTACTCCATGGAAACCAGGATCCAGGTTCCAACATCCACAAAGCCCAATGGTTCACATCAGTCCAATCGCTGAAAACAAATGAACTTTCCCCTTACTGATTTCTCTTTGCTGATCCATGCGCTGCCAACCTCTCGCCTGGATTACTGTGATGCGCCTTACAAAAAGGTTGCCTTTGAAAATGATCCGGACACTATAACTAATTCTGAACAAGTGTTGTTTTTCATTTTCTGTGTTTTCTATTGTATTGCTTTGTTTTATTGGTTTTATAGGGATGTGTAGGGTTTTAATTGTGTTGTTGTCGGTTTAAATTGTTTTAGATACTTTATTGCAAGCTGCCCGGAGAGTCTCTAGGCTATAGAGTGGCATATACCTAAAACCAATAAATAAATAATAATACATAAAACCTAATATTAAATAATTTTACATGTTCAGAGTACCCAAGAGCTGAAGTGCTCGGGGTGGTTCAGAGCAATTAAAACTTAGCATGCTAAAACACTGTATAAAACTTTGCACAGCTTAAAACTGCACCATAAATCCAAAGGGGGAAAAAAACAAAACCCCCACGGTAAATGATTCAAGCGCCAATGTTTGTGGCAGTGGGCCAGGGCGGCAAACAGCGCCTATGCCACCCTGAGGTCCTTGGAAGGAAGATGCAATAAAAACCCGAGAAGTAAACACACTTTGCACAGGCCTTGAGGTCTTGGCAGGAGACGTTCTGGTTTGATTATATGGCTCCCGTTCGTTCGCAAGCTCATCTGGTCCTTTTAATGAGCTGCAGAGTCACCTTCCCCGCCACACCCCCAGGGGTAGAAGGATTTCACTTTGCAACCCGTACATCCCATCCCCTCCTAGCTAACAAATCAAAATAAGAAGGGCAACCCACTGCGCCAGTGGGATAGATTCAAGCATGTTCTTTAACCTGGAAGTGCTTGGGAAGTGTTTCAACAGGCAGCGAAGGAAGGCACCTCCCAGCCAAGCTCTGGCAGTCTTTCGAGAATGTTCCTTTCCTCCGTCTGCCAAGGAAAGCAATGCCAGGCAGAATAAACAGGAGCCTTTATGTATCGGCAGTCATGCAACGGGCTGCAAAGTCTTACTCTCTTACCTAGGCAGTCGAGTCCGGAGTAAACACTGCAACTGGGTGGAAACACAGAGCCCTAAGATGCTCCCTGGAGAAAAATGAGTTTTGCTCTTTCTTTGCTCTTGGCCACAATCTTGGCCCACGTCAAGGGACATGGGAGGTGAGGGAGAAGCGCACAGTGCCTGCTTGTGTGCCCCTCCGGCTCGTGGCGGTTGTTGGGTGCGGTCTTTCCCTCTACCAAAAACAGAAAAGAACGTTTTTATATCTTACGGATTCCAGCCGTGAGTCCGCATCTGTACTGACATATCCACTCATCTGTCTGTCTCTCCTGCTTTCCTCCACTCTCTTTTTAAGGACGATGTCTTTTGCATGATACTTTTTAGCTGCGATATGCAGTTTCTGGAGGTGATCCAAGCATCGGGTTGAATTTGTCCAGCACTGGGGGCTTCCCTGCTTTTGGAGGACTTCCACATGTCCCCCTTCCCAGCCGGGAAATTGTCGGACCCTGGCAAGCCTGTGGCCAAGGGGGCTCCAGAACCCCAGTGAGGTTCACAACCAATGCCGAATCTACCTGCCGTTCTTTCCTTTTTCACCTGCAGTCGAGCCCTGTCCTTTAATTGGAGGGACTAGGGATGAATCTTGCTGCCTTTTGCACATGGGATCTGCCCTCCTCGTAGGAACGTTGAAATACCATTACAATCCACGTGTGTGTTTTATTCTGTTTCAGTGAAGCCAACACATTGAGAGCCAGTGTAGTGCTTAAGAGCACAGGACGGGGACTCCAGTGGTCTGGGGTCTAGTCCCCGCTCAGCCATGGAGCCAACTTGGGTGGCTTTGGGCCAGCCACAGAATCTCAGCCCAGCCTACCTCACAGGGTTGTTGTTGTGGGGATAAGCTGGAGAGCAGCAGGAGGAGAAGGCTGCAAGCCACTCTGAGTTCTTGAAAGGGATAAATCAAATATAAATCAAACAAACAAACATGAGGCTTAGCTGTGAATTTTTCACCCCATTTTCTCTTTGTGTTTTTTTAATTTCTATACTGCCCCACAGCCAAAGCTCCCAAAAAGCAATTTGAAAAGGCAGCCTGGGTTTTTAAGAGGCACAGAAGCAAAGGAAGGGTTTTAGCCAAGGTCACAAGTTTGTCCATGGCAGAGACGGAACTCTGAGTCCAAACTGCATGAAATGAAGCCGTGTGGGAATTGCTGCAGTCCAGAAGAGCTCGCTTTGACAACGCCAATGGTGATTTGAAAAATGACGTTTCCCAGGGCTCTGCCATGCACTGGGCACTGGGCACTGAAAGGCACGAAGGCTCGTGTGCTCCTTCTTCATGAATTGCTGCACTTGGGAAACCGGAACTGAGCAGGAAGTGAGGTGGGATGGAAAAGGAGATGGGATTATTTGAGCAGGGCTAGTGCTGGACTGCATGGGGTGAAGGCAAGAGCAGAGAATCCAAGCTGGAGCAAAATGGCAGCCTTAACACTTGTAATTTGTTATTCCAGGATTCATATTTCCAAGCCCAGCGCCGTGCGCCATGTGATGGCCACGATGGCATGCAGAAGATAAGACCTGGCTGTTTTCTGTCAACAGTAACGGTTTGCCGAAGGTGGTGTTTGCTTACATTTACTTACTGAGGTATGCAGTCCTCGGGCAGCCTCCCCTCCCCACTCCCATCATTGCTGTGGATGCTTGTAACCCACTTCCAGCTTGGAATGAGGCTGGAAAGTCTCAAACTGTGCAAACTTCAGTAGGCTTCTCCTCTACACCATCCAAATCGCAGCCGTTTCCACGGGGACACTGGCAGAAAGATCATTCTAAGGATGAGAAGGAGCGCATGTTCTGGGCCTGTGTGTCGGCATGCAGAGCAAACGCCTCTCCCGATTTTCCATGGGTGTTTGCGCTAATTTCCCACTTCCATCAGGGAAGGCTGGGACAGGCATGCAAGGAGCCGTATCTGCAGACGCAGGAAGGGGGATATTTATATACGCACGGAGAAGGAAAACAGGCCAGCCATCCCTCATCACTTCCCACCTCCAATATTCCTCCCCTAGATCTTCGCTTGGCCTCCGGTTCTCACACCTCCTCCCCGCTTCCTGTACCCTGTCCCAGCGACACTTACCTGGTGATCGGGGAAGGATGGAGCCTGTGCAACAGGTTTAGGGGAATGACGACTCCGGGAGGGATAGGTAGATTTTGCAAATGCAGCCAGGGCAGCGGCAGGGTGCCAAGAGGGAGGTGGCAGGAACGGTATCTGGCCAGACGGAGAGATGCTCCACAGGGCCCCCCCTCAGAGGTAGCCAGGCAGGGCATTGCAGATATATTCGAGAATGTACGCTGCCATTGCTGTTTTGTTAAAATATGCAATTCGTGCGTCGGGGTGGAGAGCTGGGGTTGTTTTCAAATTTCCCCAACTGCGGCCGCTGACTCACTCCAAGTGGATCACCTTTGTTTTCTGTTTTCCTGTTATTCAACAACAGGACCGGTGGCTTTGGCATGCCACCAAAACCCGTTGGCCCCATCTTGTTATTCTAGGTGCTGGCCTCTGACTGACGGGGCCGGATTAGATCATGCCACTGGGACACCACAGCTCCACCCCTGGCTTAAAAGAGGGATCAAAAAACGCTGGTGAAGAGCCAGCCAGAGTGTCTTGACCTCTAAGGGTGGCTTCAGCTTGTTATACGGAGCCGTGAGACGCTAGGCGTGCACATGGCGGGCATGTCGTGAGCGGAGCCGGCTGGAGCCGGAGGTCAGACTAGATGACCCGGGAGGCCCCTTCTGACTCGCGCTGTTTCTATGTTTCTAAGAGGCAGGAGGGTGTGAGGGAGGGGAAGGAACGCCAGAGAGAGGGAAGGAGCAGTAGTCCCGCTTCCCATTGGCTCCATAGGCAGGTCTTTCCTGGGACGGGTCCCTCGGCGAGCAAAATGTGCTGATGGACAGTGGCGCTGGGGAGGGGCGGGGTAGGACAAAGGGCCCTCCCCAGCCCCACCTGGAGAGGCTGCGGGTTGAACCTGCAATGCTCTGAGTGCAGGGCCCGTGCTCTCTCCGGCCGGCTGCATTCCAGCAGGTACTTTGCCCCCGAGGCTGCCAGCCATCAATAGCCTTTCATGCCCCCGTTTTAGAGCAGAGGGCCCCTGTGAGCAGAAGGCTGGTCATTCTCCGTGAATTGTGCAGAAAACCGTGCCAGAGCGTAATTTTTTTTTTTTAATGAAGGGGCCCATCCCTCTGGCTGCCAACACACCCCCAGGACCCTCCCTCCATCTCGTCCCTTCCAGTATCTCTTCCACCCACGTATTTATCCGTCCCATGTTTACTAGTGCAGGAGGGGGAGAGGTCGGTGGGTGTTTTGAAGGCGGCTGACCTTGTGTTTTCTCCCCTTTGGCTCAGATTTAAAACCGAAACTGGAGGAGGACATTTGGGGTCATGGCACCTGCCTAGGAATTGCAATGGGGCACCAAGATTCGTCCTTCAGAGCCAGGAAGGGCCCAGGTCGGCAGCGCCGCTTTCAGCAGCCAGTGTAGGAAGACAAGACGAGTAAGTCTCTCTCCACCTGTTGGTTTGTTATACTGTGAGTTCCTTCACTGTTCTGGGGTTACTCTGGGGAGGCAATCCACCTTGAAGAATTCAAGGATGGCAAAATTTTGGCTGTCAGAAGAATGGTGCATAGTTTGGGCTCTGGAAAGGATTCGTGGGGCTGTATTTTAGAACCCTCCCACTGGAAAAGTTTGCCATTTTACAAAATGCATTGTTTCTTTCTTTTTTTTTCATGAAAGTATAGTCCCCCCTCCCCACCCATCTCTGCTATGCTAAAAAAAATAAATAAAAGAGGAACTGTAGCAAGTGCTGACTCAGAAGTGGGATTTGATGGGTATTGTTTACTTCCATAAATAGGAAAGGGAGTTCCAGGGTTGCTGTTACTCTTACAAGGTTCCTGTAACATCTTAAACAAGCAAAGAAACAAAAAACTAAAAATGTTTTAAGCATGCAAGTTGATTGCGGGGTTCCAAGACAGGAAAACATTGCGACAAAAGTACGTGAGATAGCTAGTAGCTACCAGCCACCGATAACAATTTAAGCTTGCTCTACCAAGAGTGCCATGAAGGAAACATCCATAACATAAACAGCTGTTTATTTGTGCAAAACCACCCAGGAAGCTGTTTTGAAGGGTGCTACACACCTCTTTTAATTGATGCAATTGATGAATGCATTTTAAAATAAAGGCAAGCAATTATACAAAAGCAACCAGGCCAGCTCTTAATATTCTGCTGTTGTCACCTGATTTCTGTGACCAGCACAGTATACAAATCAAGCATATTTGCATATAAGGAATTAAATCTGTTTTTGCCAGTCCTTCCTCAAATTCCTCTTTTGCCCTGCTTGCCAACATCTCTTATCTTCTGATATGCTCCAAACCTTCCAAATAGAAAGACTTTGCAACCCAGTTAAATGCACTTCCATGCAAAACAAATCAAAATGAGCATGGGACTGGGACTCAGGAGATCTGGGTTCTAGTCCCCGCTCAGACTCTCAGCCCAGCCTACCTCACCGGGCTGTTGTTGTGGGGATAAGATGGAGGAGGAGAATGATGTAAACTGCCTTGAGCCCTTTGTCAGAAAAAGGCAGGATATAAATAAATAAGTAAAGTGAAAGCGTTTGTGTAACAGGAAAGAGTGTTAGGTTTACTAGCCTTCTATAAAGGGATGTGGATTCCTTTGTGAGCCCATAAGCTTTGCTCTGAACCTGCTGGATGCCCTCTGGGCTCCGCACTTCAGAATTCATGGGAAACAGTCGCACAAGGATGAGCCGTTGCTCAGCTGTGAAGCACAGGATGTGTATGCCAAGGGTCTCGGGTTTTCTTTGGGGTGCACTCCTAGGCAAGTTGGATGCTTCTATGTGCTGCCAATCCTAAGAATGCGTGCCTTTCAGAATGTCCCACCCCACTCAGCTGGTCTAAATTCAAGGCTGCGGCTTCCTCGGTGGAGTCCATCCATCTTTTCCTTGGTCTTCCTTTTCTTTTTCTGCCTTCAACTTTCCCTCCCGTGACGGTCTTCTCCAGGGAATCTCGCCTCGGTTTGGTCATTTCTGCTCTTGCTTGGTTTGATCTTGGACCCACGTGTCTGGTCTTCTGTCAGTCCAGGGTATTTGCAAGCTTTCCGCCAACATCTTTTGAATGCTTCCATCTTTATTCTGTTGTTGTTAATCGCAAAGTTGTGTCTGACCCATTGCAACCACATGGACAACATTCTTCCAGGCCTTCCTGTCCTCCACCATCCCCCGGAGTTCGCTTAAGCTCAGACCAACCGCCTCAGTGACTCCATCCAGCCCCCTCATCCTCTGCCGTCCCCTTCTTCTTTTGCCATCAATTGCTCCCAGCATTAGGCTCTTCTCCAGGGAGTCCTTCCTTCTCATTAGGTGGCCAAAGTATTTGAGTTTCATCTCCAATATCTGGCCTTCTAAAGAGCAGTCAGGGTTGATCTCCTCTAGGACTGACTGGTTTGATCGCCTTGCGGTCCACGGGAATCGCAGGAGTCTCCTCCAGCACCACAACTCAAAGGCCTCAATCCTTTGGCGCTCGGCCTTCCTTATGGTCCAGCTTTCACAGCCATACATTGCAACTGGGAAAACCATAGCCTTGACTATACGCACTTTTGTTGGCAGGGTGATGTCTCTGCTTTTTAGCATGCTGTCTAGATTTGCCATAGCTCTCCTCCCCAGGAGCAAGGGTCTTTTAATTTCTTGGCTGCAGTCCCCATCTGCGGTGATCTTGGAGCCCAGGAAAATAAAATCTGTTGCTACCTCCATTTCTTCCCCATCGATTTGCCAGGAAGTGAGAGGAACGGATGCCATGATCTTAGTTTTCTTAATGTCGAGTTTCAAGCCGGTGCGCTTTCTTTAAAGAAAAACCTACACTTCCCCACGGGTTCCAGCCAGCCATGAGGGCTCCTTCGTTTCTATGCTTGCACAAGATTTCTCCCTAATGCTTCAGGCTGCTCACCTTAAGAAATGTCATCTTTGCCCTGCTTTATTTTGCTTTGGCTTTTACAGGGCCGAAATGTAGCTCTTGTTAATATAGACCTTTTGCTACAAGTGCTGCCCTTTCTGAATCAGATGCGCACCCTGATCTTTGCTAACAGCAGGTTTTAAAACATGTGTTCCTTTGAAATATTTAATCCCCTTCTCTTTTCATTTCTGCAGCATCTACTCCTAAATCATCTTTTAAAAGACTGGTGTGCTATTACGGACACTAAGTGTGCAATCCTGTGCAAGTTTAGGCCAAAAGCAGGGCTGGGCTGGTTGTGCATTCTGGGTTCTGCACTCCTTGTTGCTGCCTGAACTCACATCGGCTTGCATGCTGTGTATTTTAACACCACTGTCCTCATAAAAGGTAGATGGGGCCCACCATAGGAGACACTTTGGTTTCCTCAGAATGTGTGTGTGTGTGTATACACACACATATACCATATAAACACACACACACACACACACCATATAAACACACACACACAAAACATATAAACATATATATACACACATACATACATATGCATACATATGTAGATATAAAGAATACCAGGTTTCTAGTCCCCATTGGGCCATGAAGCTTGCTGGGTGACTCAGAGCCAATCAGTCTATGCTACCTCACAGGGTGGTTGTGAGGATAAAGAGGGAAGATGGGAAGATTAAATCCAGAATCCTAAATTTCTTCCAGGAAAAATAGTGGAATGTAGATAGAATCAGCCCTTCTGGGGAAGGGATTCGACAGATGGAGGGCCCTAAAACCAACCCACAAATAGAATATGGGAATAATTATGGCATGGCAGCCAAGGAATAGGATCCTGGCTGCAAGTTTGCCTGCTTAGCATCTTGCCAACAGACACTTCCGCCCCTCGGGGGTGTGTGTGTGTGTGTGTGTGTGTGTGTGAGAGAGAGAGGTGGGGCAGGATGCGAACTGGCAACCGATTGCGTTAGCAGCACTGGCCTACTTTGCAAGACTGTTTTGCTGGCATAACCTGGGGGGCACCTTTCAAAGCCCCCGTGCCACTATCCTCATTTTCCCTCTTTGATCTCTTTTCGACCGGGGTGGGGGTTGGGGGGGGGAATTGGCCATAGGCTGAATAAAGACTGGCAGGCAGATCGCGGCATAAAGCAGCTTATTGCTGAGGTGCCAGGTAACCCTGGCCAAGCAATGCAGGTCTGAGCCGCCGCCCCCCCCCCCAATGCAGGTCTGCGCTTTTAGCCCCCAGTCAGCTGGGCGTGCGCTTTGCCCCCGAGTAGGGGAGCGAGGCGCGCAGGCGTCCTGGGCTCTTGCTCCCGAGGAGCCCCGCCGAGGGCAGGGGCCCCGCTCCCCCCCCCCTCCCCGCCGCGCCGCGCCGCGCCGCGCCCGCAGCACGTGAGAACGCGCGGGGCAGCTCGCGGGCCCGGGGCGGGGCGGGGCGGGGCGGCGGCTTGGCTCGGCGGGGCTGGGCTGGGCCGGGCTCGCTCCCCGCCCGCCGCTCTTCCTGCCTCGCTCGCCCATGGAGCGCAGCGCCCGCCGCGGCCCGTCCGCGCTCCGCCAGTAGCCGCGCCGCCCTCGCCCTCGCCCTCGCCGCCGCCGCCGCCATGGGGGACGTGGTCTCGGCGCACCTGGACGACAGCCGCCGCCAGTTCGTCGCAGGTGAGCCGCCGGGCGACCTCTTTCGGGCGGCGGGTCCCCGTGCGCGTGGGGAGCTGCGGCTGCGAAGCGCGGAAGCCCGTGCTTGGGGGTCCCCCAGGTCGCGGGTGGCTCGCCCGGTTGTGGCGGCGGCGGGGATGCCCGGCCGGCCCTTGCACGCAGCTCCGGGCGGCAGAGCGCCCCGGCGGGGGGGGGGGGCGAGCTCCGAGCAATGGGGGGGAGGCGAAGGGGCGAGCGCGTGTTGCCGCGGGGGGGGGGCGGCAGGGGGCGGCCCCGCTCGCCCAGCTCCCGGCTGGCTTTTTGGAGGTTTCGCAGTAAGGAGAGCCGACGCTGCGTCTCCTCTTCCTTTCCCTCCACGTTGCAGCTCCTTTTAAGTTTCCTGCAACCTCGCCCAGTCTTTGCTAGGGGAGGGGAGGGGAGGGGAGGGGAGGGGGGAGGCCGCCCGCTGGGGAAGCAAGTCTGTACAAAGGCAGCTTGGGTTTGCGGGGGGGGGAGCAACTCCCCCCCCCTCTCTCTCTCTCTCGCATCAACGGGTGTTTATGGACGCATGTTGGAAGGGCCGACTTCTTCCCCAGCCGGGTCACTCTGAATAGTTGTTGACCTGAGATCCCATCATTCCGGTTTAGCCTGGCTCCTGGTCAGAACTGCTGGGGATTGTAGTGTGAACGCCCGCGAGCATGCCCGGGGAAGGCGAGGCAGCTCGAGAAACCGCGGGAGGCTGAAGTAACCGAAGTTCTGCCCCGAAGAGCATGCAGTATCGAATTTGCGATGGGTGCTTTTACTCGTACGAATCAGTTAACCCAGGAGAGTAGCAGCCATTGGGGGCGCTGTGCAGGCACAGCTGTCCTCGCCTCGAGTCGTGTTTGTGATGCTGTGTCTGTATGCTGCCTTTCCCCCAAAGTGCTTATCCTCACAACAACCCTGAGAAGTAGTACAGGTTGAAAGAAATTGGTCCGGGGCCACACCAGGGTGCGGACCTGCGGATTGTGCTGGACAGGAGTGGGGCTCCCATCTGGGGAAGGAGCTGTGGGATTGTTCTGCCACGCAACTCCACGGCTGAGCATGGCTTGCCGTTACATTTTGGCTCTCAGGTATTTCTTTTTCAAAAGCTAAGCTGCTAGTCCCTTTCTTCGTTGTGATATGGGTACCTCTCATGGGCAGAGACCTGTTCTCCCCTGCAGAGGAAGACAGGACGTGCTCCGATGGAGGGAACCAAAATTTAGAGTGGGTGCCAGGGAGTGGGATTTAGAGTGGGAGTACTTCCTGATGGTTAGGACCCCGAGGGTCTGGAATGGCTTCCATGGGAGGGGGTTGAGGCCCCATTGGTGCGAGTGTTCAAGACAGGCTGGACATCCACATGGTGGGCATGTTGTGAGCGGAGCCGGCTGGAGCCGGGGGTCAGACTAGATGGCTCGGGAGGCCCCTTCTGACTCACTCTATGTTTCTTTGTCTGAATCCAATCATGGTATTTTGCCATGGTATGCTTGGTCTTTAGAAACCATGCTGAGAAAAACCTTCTATTGTTTCTCTTTTCATGTTCAGCACAGCCCCACTAAATCAGAACAACCGTTTTGCAAGGAATGTCAGAGATATTTCTGATCTGTTTCCTAGGGGGCAGTAGGCCCAGAAGGTGCCAAAGGGGTTCGAGGGCCGGAGCCGGGGGTCAGACTAGATGGCCCGGGAGGCCCCTTCTGACTCGCTCTGTTTCCGTATCTGTGGAGATGTGCAGCTAGGATTCGTGATGACTGCTCGTATCTTCAGTGTATGGGGGTCCCTGTTTTTGTTGTTCCTTCCACAAGAGCTTTTGCGTGTGTGCAGAGTGGTGTCACGCTCTTCGCAGGCTGCTTTCAGACCGAAATTGCACTGGTGTTGCTTCTGATTTATTTATCGTCCTTGCTTCTTCCCTCGCATTGGAGGGCCAGGTCGTGGCAAAAGGGTTTCCTGTTGGATTCCTGCCTGTGCCGGCAGGGCTTGGGGGGCGCTCTTCGTTTTGGTGAACAATTACGGGCAAAGTTGGCATTTCCTTCGCGTGCCAGTTCCAAACTGGCGTTGTGGGTGCTTCACTGGGGCGTGTGGGCCCAGCCTCCTGAGCGAGCGGCAATAAATTTAAGCAGGTTGCTGATAAGAGGGGCTGTGGTCAGTCCGGTGCAGCTCTTTAGCTGGAGGTGTGCCCTGTTGATTTTCCTCCACGTGGCTCGCTTTCAAGATGCCGTTGATCACGGGCTGCTGGAAGTCTCTCCCCGGCCTTCTCCGAGCCCGGCCAGAGAAGGCTTAAGTGTCTAAGGTCTCGGTCCTTGAGATCTGTTGTTTCTGGGGTTTCTTGTAGGAGAGGAGGCTGCTCGCTGTACGGGCTGGGGCAGGCAAATCATTCCCCTCCAGATGGCTTGCACTACAAGTCCCATGATCCCTGACTATGGGCCCTGCTGGCTGGGGCTGATGGAAGTTGGAGTGAAACGCCTCCGCCTCCTCCTCCTCCTGTACAGGCTTGAGTCTTGCTTATTGCATCACTCGCAGAGGTTAATTTGATCCCCGGCTGAAGTGCTCCCGGGCATGTACAGAGAGCAGGCCCTCCATTGCAAAGAAACCACAAGCAGCTTCCACACCTGCAGTTTTTAACGGCTGAGATAGGCAAGGAGTCTTGGCAAGGAGTCTGTCCCTTTCTCTGCTCAAGGGATTTAGAGGTATGTCGGGGATAGTGCACCTGCAACCCTCCAGATGGCGTCGGACTACAGCTCCCATCATCCCCAGCTTCGCTGACCCCGCTCCTGGCTACTGGAGCCTTAAAGCATCTGTCAAACTACACAAGTTTGTGTGGCATTAGTTTAGGTTGCACTTCTGTCCCGTCTTTCGTCCAAACTGCATGGTCAGAGAGCAGGTAACAATTAGAGCGTACAGATTGGGACGAAACCTCGGTTTAAAAAATTGCGTAAAAACAATTGCGTTTGACTTTTGCTTTTTATCCTAACCTTTCCTTCGACGACGGAGCGCAGCACGTAGGAGTGAGTGTTTCCCCCCCCCCCCCCGCTTGCAAGAGCTTAACTGTTCCCGGGAGCTGGGTTGGACTGGGCGGTACTGACTAGCCCGGGAGGCAGCGTGTTTGGCCGGGTCGAAGTCCAGCTCCCTGGCTACTACACCACCACTTTTGGCTGCTGCCTTTGCCTGTGCACAATTACCCCGAATCATAATATAGGCAGTGTGGCCTAGCAGTTAGCGCACTGGGCTGGGACTCGGGAGATCTGGGCTCAAGTCCCACTCAGCTGCAAAGCTCCACCTTGGGCCAGTCGCAGCCTCCCAGCCTGACCTGCCTCACAGGGTTGTTGTTATGAGGATGAAGTGGGGAAGAGGGAAGCCTCTAAGTCACCTTGGGTTCCTTGCAAAAGGAAGGAAAGCGGCGCATAAATGCGATGCAATTGTGATAGGAATATATTTCTCCGTGCACAAAGCATACATATCAATCCATGTTATATATGTCTGCAGGGTGATCGATTCACTAGCATTTCATGCATGGGCGCTAATGATTTGTTTCAGTTTTTCTTCATTTTTGGTTCTGGTTTCTTTTGCTTTTTGAAACTTGACTGTAACAACAACAAAAATAGCAATTAGAAAATAAGGCTTGGTTCTTGCCAGCGCCTGTTTACGTTCCACGTCTCCATCCCAGGCCTTGGTGGGGTGGGTGGGAGCCGCAGCCTTTGGGAGAGACCCTTCCCCACCCTTCCTCCCCCCACCCGTCTGAGCTGGGCTGGGTGGTGGGTGGGCCTCTGGGTTCCCACCAGACAATCGGCTCTTTTGCTGGAGGAAGCATCAGCCTGGGATCGGCTGGGAAGAAAGCAGTGGGAGTCACAGCATCTTCCCAGCCCTGAGTAAGTGGGGAGGGGGGAGGTCAGCTCTTAGGGGGGCTGTGTCTGGGTCTCTACCCCCCACCCCTCCACTGCCTAAGGCCCCCCTGGAAGTCATTGATTGATGAGGCTGCGGCGTGTCTCCAGGGACCCTGCAAATTCTCTGCCTTGACCTCTTGCCTTCTCCAGCTTGGCTTCTGCGTTTCCCCTCTGGCGTTACTTGTGTGTGGGGGGGGGGGGTCCATGGGACAGGGGCAGTGGTGCTCCAGTGATGGGGATGGGGACGGGAGGGTGGTCCTAGATGGGAAGCCCCAAGCCTCCCCTTTTTAGACCGCCGCTGCTTAATTAAACGGATTAATTTAAACCTAGTTTCTATTTCTGATGCAGATTGGCAGCGAGGCTGGGAGGAATCCAGATTGCTCTGTGCAAGTGCTGTTTAGCTTAGCTCCCCACCCCCCAAAAATCTCCCTCCGTGTGCACACAACCTTTGGAAAGCTCAGAGGTAGAGGGTCCCCCCCTCTCTCCAGCAGTGTTCATGTCTTGCCTGCATCTGCGCTGTGACCTCTTGCCTCTTCTGTTTCTTCCGCATGTTATTAAGGGCAAAGGGGTTGGTGCTGGCGGACCTCTTCTTGCCCGGGCCCAGCTTTCTTCCAGGGCCTTGCAAGCTTGGCGAAGTGAGCATGTAGGTGGCGGGAGGGAAGGACAGAGAAGGATCCAGCGGAGTAAGGGAGGAGACTAGATTGTCTGATTCCTGGCATAGATGCTTGGGTGTCTGTTTCCAGTGGGGTGCGTTCCTTCCACGCTCCGTCTCCGAAGGGCCGTAGGAACTGCTCTCTTGCGGACTGTCGTACCCTAGCACTGCCTGCTCTGACTGGCAGCGGCTCCTTCCCACCCGCTGCTCCCTGTTCTTTTCCATGGAGATTCCAGGGGTGGATGAGGGGCCGGCTGCAATTTCTATCCTGTAGTGCTGAGCCCTTCTGAAAGGACCCCTGTGCTCCGTCTTGTGCAGAGTTTGGACTCCATCCTTTTGAAAAGCTTCAAACGGATGAGGTGAAAAGTAATTCCACCCTTGACTCGGGATGTCTGAGCTAGACTGTAGGATCTCCGAGTTCCCTTCCAGTTCTTTGATTCCGAGAGAGATCCCTGAGCATGTTAAGAGTGTTTAGCCACCCTGCACAAAATTGCAGGCCCTCTGTCCTGGTCGGAGCCTCTCTTTGGTCACTGTTTCCTTGGTGAAGCAACCGACCAAATGCCCAAACAATCATCCAGTAATGACTGGAATGACTTCATGACCAGCTGGAACAGATGAGTCGCCCCTCTTGGTGGGAAAGGAAGGACTGGTCATTGCATAGATCTGTGACTCATCCTGAAATCGACTTCTGTGGAAGCCAAAGACCACACGGCTCTTCATGGAGCCACTGCTGCGAACTTCTTGAGAAACTGTTTTAGGAGTGAAGGGAGACAGACGTGGGGCAGGGCAGCTTCGTGGGACTCAGATGGATTGCGCTAACAGTATGGCCTGCTCACCCCTTTTGTTCATCTGCTCCTAGTCCAAACAGCCTCAATTCCCATCATAATCATTCAAAATCATTTTATTTACCCGTCATTTTCATCATTGAATTAATAATTTTAATAAGAAATCTCAATCAGTCACATCTTCTTTTTTTCTTCTTTTAATTTTGAATAATTGGTTTGATTGACTGTTTCGATGTTTATTATTGAATTTTAATTGGATTTTATATGGTTATTTATTTTGCCGTGAGCTGTCCTGAGGCTTTGCAAAGGACGGCATCGAAATGTTTTAACTAAAATAAGACAGATCACGCAGGCTCCAACTGAAGCCTTTCTCAGATGTCTCAACCTTTCTGCAGGCTGCATAAGTAAAGCCTGCAGATCAGTAGAGTTTGAGAACTTCTGGATACATGACCTGGTTGAGTCTCATTTCCCAGAGCGTGGCAAATTAGGTGTTGGATCTGGTGGTTCTGGAATTTGGGCATCACCCCAAATTGCCATTTGGAATAAGGCTTGCTTTGGAGCCGAAGCCATGAATTGAGAGGCCTGCCTCCAAAGGCAGGGCAGTATTTCCACCTGGTTGTCTCCTCCCTTTTCTTATTAGCAAAGTCCACTCCCACTGTGCTGATATAGCAACTTCCAGGAGAAAAGCGATGACTGTAATTATGGTTTATCAATTCAGTGATTATACCAAGCCAAGCTTAGCCCTTCCTGTTTCTTATGGCTCTGCTTGGAGCCATGTTTTTTTTAATTCTGGTTTGTTGGTCAATGACTGAATAAAGAATTGATTGATTATTCTGGTTAGCTGTTGAATCACGGCTTGTGGATGGGCCATCACAGCAAACCATAGGTAAGCTTTCATTCCCTGACATGGTAAGTCCACGCGTTGAGTTTGGAAAATCTTGGTGGAAATTATTTCAAAATTATTTGAAATAATTTGTGTTTCGCTTTTTTAACACCTTTCACTTATACTAACATTTCTTTCCTTTGCCACCTTATTTATTTATTTACATATTTATATGCTGCCCCCTTGCCAACAAGCCTCGTTGGCCAAGTTATAACAGTCATAAGTTCATTCTGCTCATGAGGTCTAGAAACTTAATTTCTTTTCGATCAAAAAGAACAAATGTAGAACACTTGGGTTGTCAAGATGCCAAGGAATTGCCATAGCCTTGGAGTGCTGCCTTCTCTCTCACTGTAATCTTCAAAAGAGTCAAGTTGGATTGCTGGCTAGTTTGTGAAATCGAATGCGAACTAGGGCTCTAAGGCCAGGCTGTCAGTTAAACCATGCGAAGGGCACGCCAGATGCATGCAGGAGCAGCCAGAAAGTTCCAGCACTGATCTGTCCAAAAGGAAATGAAATTGCTTTTATTTTGCTGCACTGGCTGACTTTCCACAGCCTTCCCTTTTTCTCCTATAGCAACGCCTGCGTGTCGCAGGGAATTTCTTCCTCAGTGGATCTGGGAGCCAACGGCACGTTCCAAGCATCCTCTGGAAACCCCTCACGTTCTCTCCACGTGTTTGTGGCTCAACATCTCTCCCTTCCTCATATCGTCGGGCTTGTTCTGGGCAGCAAACTCTCCCAGGCCTTCCACCCCTTGATTTATCGCCGCTGAATCGCACTAGGCATGGATAGCCAACTGCTGGGCCCAGCTCGGGAGAGGCTTCACCGGGGAAGCAAGCGCCAAATCCTGTGGGTGGTTCTTTCCTTCGGATGCCACTCCTGCCCACTTCTCCTCCTCCGTGCCCAGACAAGCCCGCATCCCGTCCCGTCTCCTCACCCGCCTCCACTCCTATCCGTAGGAGTGCACACAGGGAGGGCGAGCAGAATCAGTTCTGGTTTCTGGTGGAGCACATTCTTCCGCAGAAACATGAAGCGCTGCCCCGTTGCACATCATACCAAAGGTCATGCCTGGAAATACGATTCAGCAGGACTCCCGTATCCATGTGGGAGTCTGAAACTGCGGAGAATAGCAAATACCATATACTGTCCGTAAACATTTCCTTTGCAGAATTTCATAGAATGGAGCTGCAAGGGACTAGAGAGCCATCGAGTCCAACCCCTGTTCAGTGCGGGATGCCCAGTTCAGCCATCTCCCAGACGGCTGCCGATCTCATGGATAGGAGAGTTGTTCTGACCCTGCATCCTTACCTAGCAACTTCAGCATCTGATTTATTTTTTTTCCTTTCCCTATTAAATTGTGAGTTTTCACTTAAAGGAAGCACTGTGCGGCTTCTGCTTTGGACCCACGTCTACTGTGGTTAAGGGAAAATGTGGCAACCGAACCAGCAGGAGTGGAGGTCTTGCTGCATGCAAATATGACATGGGCGTGTGCGAATCAGTGACGGTCACGCCAGTGGCACTCCTGGGCAAATCTGTGTTGGGCTTGCACACTCTTTTGCACGGGGAACGGCCCTGGCTCAGGAATTTCCTGTGGCCACTCAAATGCTATTGAGCATCTTCGCTGGTGAGGCCCTGCCCTTGAACATAAGCCTTGGGGCTGAAACGCAGTCCAAGTGTCCAGCCAAGTGGGGGTTTCCAGATGCCTGCTAAGCAAGCCGTGGTTTAGAGGTGCTTCTCGGGCTTCATTTCCCATCCTCACCACTTTGTCAGTTCACTGCCATCTCCGTAGCAGATCCGCTGCTGGTGAAGGGGAAGAAGCGGCTACAGTTTTGGTTTGATGCTCTCTGTAGACCCTGCAGATCACAGATCCGGTTTCTGATCTGTTGGCCGACTTGAGGCCACTGTTTGTCCTTTGGTGGCCTGTTGTGTCTGGAACATCCTTCATCCTGGCCGTTCTTTGTGCCGTGGTTTATCGAAGCCTCGGTGCCTTAGGTCCGCAGGGTAAGAACTGCAGACCCAGAAGATGTGGGTTTTTGCCCCGCACTGAACTATGAAGCTCAGTGGGTGACCTTGGGCCAGTCATGGACGCTCAGCCTCACCCACCTCACAGGGTTGTTGTGAGGCTAAAATTGCACTCTGCAATCCACCTTGGTTTCTCCTAGGAAGGAGAAGCCGGATATAAATTCAATGCAATGATGTGATTGGAGATACTGGCCGAGCTAACTTTTGAGAGAGACGTCTTCATTCAGAGCAGGCGAACTCACCAAGTCTGGTAGGCCGTCTGGCTTGCCTTGCACCCATTTCCTTGGTTGTTTTGAGCAATGTCTCTCTGGTTTAACCTGAGCGTTTGTCTTCCTCAGTTTTCCATCTGCTGCCCATGTCTAAAGGCTGATTCCAGCAATGCGCCTTTTTTTTCCCCTACCCAGAGAGAAATATCCATAGAGGAATGTGATGAAATGGTTCTGCTTTTAATTTTATTAAGTTAGGACAGGATGCCAGATTGGCTTTGATTTTGTAGGAAAATAACTCTGAGGCTGGTGGGAAGAGGAAAAACCAGTTTGATTCACTGATTCCTCCCCTCTGCGCAAATTCAACGTGCAACATCCAAAGAGCTGGGTTAGGTGAGGTGCCAAGTCCTTTCCAAGCTGGTGCCTCCCCCTCCCAGTGTTTTGGATTACAACTCCCAGCATCCCCTTCCATTGGCCCCGCTGGCTGGCTGAGGAATTGAAGAATGCGAGGCTGGGGGAAGCCGGCCTTCCTCTCTCCAGAGCAGAAACGTTTCTTGCCGGCTACCTGGGTTTGAACCTGCGACCTACCGGTTTCGAACCACAGGATTTGTTGCTGGCCTCAGGTCCCTACCGTTCTTCCTGAAAACACGATTTCACTGCATTTAAATTTCCTCGCTGGAACGAACGTGTGGTGCACCCCGGCACGATTCCAGCAGCGCTTCTAAACATGGTTTGCTCTGCCGGTTGCTCAAGCCACAGTTGAACAACTCCAACATGGCTAGAACTTGTCAATGCCCAGCCTGACCAGCACGAGAGAACCATCTCTGCTGGTTTTCCCCCTCAGCTCTGGGTCAGAGAAGTGGTCCCAGCTAAGGCAGGGTTATCAGTTCAGCTATCAAGTGTCCTTTGCAAGCCTACATTGCACCATGATTTCTGATTTGGTTTGCTGTCCAGCCAGGAAATTCAGCCACCCTGAAACTGTTGTTAAGCTGCACGTAACTGTGTCCGTCTGTGCTGAGGGCTGCATGCAGCCACTATCAAAGGGCAGTCTCTTAATATTGAAAACATGTTGCTGTCTGTCCCCTCTTCCTGTTTGCATGCCCTCCGGGTCTTTGCACCATCTGCTCCCTACCCACGGCAGCCTCGCTCTTGGCACCTTCGCCACACGGCTTGCATCATTCCTTAACTTGTGGTGCCCAGAAATGGACAGCCTATTCCAGCTGTAGTTAAAACCCTTGCTAAATAGAGCAGAACGGCTTCCCCGTGTCTTTAGAAGAATCGTGGCTACTGATTTCGAACGGGTATTTCAGCCTTCCAGTCCAAAGACAGTGGAGTGAAGGTGCAAAGATGGGCAAGATTCTGAACATTAAAAAAATATATATATACGGGAGACTCTATTCTAAGGTTCCCAGGAGGCTGTCGATTTGACTAGCAAGTACTTTGGCCGTCCTCTTCTTGCAGCCCCTGGCCTGGAATCTCTCCCACCCAGCTGGATTTTCCCCCTGGGCTCACCCAAGTTGAATCCGCCGGGGTGAAGACTGTACCACTTCCCTGCTGGGAGAAAAAGCTCAGAAGTCAGGAAGCAGTCCTGCACAGAAGAAGCCCCTTTCTCAGCAAGCTGCACAGTCCTTTGGGCATGGCAGGTGGAGCAACATGGCCCATGCTCCTCTTTCCAGAAGTTTACGCTCTGGCTGCTTTGCAGAATGCTGTCTGGGCTTCAGTAATTTGCTTTGCTTTCTTTCCTTTCGATTTCCGCTGGACTTGATCTTGACTGTATTCATCTCAGCGCTGGCACTTACTCCTCTTATTAAGTTGTTGCGCAATGTTTTTAAAATGCGTTGTTTAATGTTGGAAGCTGCTCCGAGCCTCCAGTACTGAGAAAAAGTAGAATATAAGTCCATCATCATACTGAGTTCATTTCTACACCACCGTGTAACTGGAGTGCACTGGTTATGATGTGGTAAAATCGTATCTCGGGAAGAGTTTACTCCTAAAGGTTGCCTACGCATGTTTTATATGCATCCACCTGCTTTAATTTAATTGCTTTTCCCCACTTCCCCTCTGATTGCCTCCCCTTCCTCTGAATTGTAAGCTCTGTGGGGCAGGGGACAGATTTTCTTCTGCCCAATGGTAGGACTGTAACAACGGCTAGCAGGAAACGAGTTGCACTGAGCCTCTGTAGAAGCTACTGGTGATAATCCTCCCATAGTTGTCTCATTCGTTTCCATTTCTCTCTCCTGGGCAACTCAGTGTCTTTTATCTTCCCATACCATCCTGCAGGTTAGGCTGGGATTAAGTGATGGAACCAACCCTTGACGTACAGGACCAAGGCTCTCTGACTCCTGTAAGGAGGAGAGGGTTGCCTGGCGCCAAGCTTATACTCTTTTTGGCGCCAGGTTAAAACCTTTTTATTTAGTTTTTTTTTTTTTTTAAGTTATTTTAAAAATTAGTATTTTAGTGTAACGGTCGTGTTCTACTGAATTTATTTTTATTGGCGTTGTGTTATTTATTTATTTATTGTTACAGATTGTTTTAATGTATTGAATTTTAATTGATTGTAAGCCATCCTGAGATGCCATGCCTAAGGGGTGGCATATAAAAGTTTTAAATAAATAAATAAATAACTAGAGCCACGGAGGGGAGAAATGCCCATTTCTGGGGTTGCATGGTGCGTGTTTTTAATGCCTTTTAATGCACCGACCGACTCTCCTTCCTTCTCCCCTCTCTCTGCAGCCACATCCTAAACGGTCCCTCACCTTTGCCAAGGATCAATAGCTGTTTTTGTCTCTGGTGGGAGTTGCTTTGTGCTCCATTGGGCCTGGGGGGGGGTGCTTTTTGCAGCAGAAACTACAAACACTCCTCTCTGGTCCTTCGCTCTGCAGCCTGCAGGTATTTTCTGTTCTTTTGCTCCCTGCTCTGCACTCTGGGCTGAGAGAGCAGCTCTCTTCTTCTGTCCCCTTCTGTCTGCAGGAAACCCCAGGAGGTCGGCTGCCTGGCCCTTCGTTTACCTGCTGTGCCGAGATGGGCCGGGCTTTCTCGGCTGGCATCGCTCGGCACTGTTTGTGCCAGACCCTGTGCCGTGAAGTGTTGGTTGTGTGCCCAGATTCTCTGTGTGCGTCTCTCTCTCTCTCCCTCCCTCCCTCCCTCCTTCCAAGCAGACTCTTATAGGGAGGGGATGGCATAGGAGCAAGAAGTCCGTTTCTTGGCTCTCTGGCGGAGTTTGCTTTGCATCCTAGTCTTGTACTGCCTCGGTGTCGGAGTTTGCTTTGGGGAGGGCGGCACAACTGTTAGAGGCAAAGACCTTTTGGGAAGCCCAGTAGAAGTGAAGCCTAGGAAAGCAGAGAGCTGTGCATCAAAAAGCCTCGGGTTCAAATTGTGCCTGTACATAGGGAAAAGAAACCAACTGCATTGATCCAAGTGCGGGAATACAGGGCTGAACAGAACTGAAAGAGAAAGACCTCGGAGTAATTTGTGGACAACAGGCTAAATAGAAAGCAACAATGTGAAGCAGCTGCAAAAAGGGCAAGTGCTATTTTGGGATGCAGTCATAGAAACATGACTTCCAGATCACGAGGAGTAGTTGTTCACCTGTACTCTTCCTCTGGACCATATCTGGAATGCTGTGTCCAGTTCTGGGCACCAAAATTTAAGAAGATACAGAAAGGGTCCAGGGGGAGGGTATTAAAAATGATCCAGGGTTTGGAAAAACGGCCCTGTGAGGAGAGACTGAGAGAACTGGGCATGTTCAGCCTTGAGGGGAGAAGACTGAGGGGGGACATGCTATCCCTCTATAAGTACTTCAAAGGCTGTCACAAAGAGGAAGGTCCAGATCTCTTCTTGCTGATGCCAGAGTGCAGGACACAGAATAATCAGCTCAAGTTGCGACAAACCAGATTCAGGCTAGGTATTAGGAAAAGTTTCCTTTCTGTCCAAGCAGTACGGCAGTGGGACCAGCTGCCTGGAGAGGTGGTGGGCTCTCCCACACTGGAGGCATTCAAGGTGAGACTGGGCAGCCCTCTGAGTGGGATGGTATAACGTGGTGTCCTGCAACAGCAGGGGGTTGGACTGGATGGCCTTCATGGCCCCTTCCAACTCTCCTCTTCTGTGATTGTATGAACTTACTAGGGCCCGTAAGCACTCTGTTGTAGCACACACTTATGTATACTAATGGGACTTGTTGTTAGTCTTCAGGGAGGCTTGACAATGTACAGGCTGTGCAGGTAGCAGTCAGTAAGTTAGAGCCGAATGGCGAGTAGAGACGAGGGCCAGACCATCTTCTGTGATGATGACACGTAGCGTCTCTGCGAAGTTTGCCGTTTTGCACGGCCTTTGTCTGCAACAGGTGCAAGAGAGTTGCTGGGTTGGAAGAAAAAGGGAGCGCACTGGAATGGTGAGCATCTACCCTTGAGGGAACAAGAGAACATGGAACGTGCTTAGCTACATTCACAAAGTGAAGGACAGGAGCTGGAAGAGCGACAGCCATGGGGGCAGTCGAGGAGAACCCTGAGCAAGGGAGAATGAAGCCGGGAAAATGCCCTGGGAAAGGGTGATAGAAGCAGGAGAATTCGCGTGCAAGCAGTGGGACTATGGAGTCACTTCCATAGTTGAGGATGAGACTGGAGGTCAGTCTTCAGGGGAAGAACTCAATGCAATGGCAAACAAGAGACTGAAGGTCAGTCAGGTAGAGGCAATGAACCCCCCCCCCCAAGGCCTGCAACAAGCGGTGGTTGGGGAAGGATCCTGTAGCGTGGGGTGGGATGTCGTGCATGTCAGGAAGACCCATGGACTGGCCAGGGGTGGATTGGAGAAGGCATCAGGGATGTGACGGAAGGGTTCCGAGGCTCATCTAGTCCACTGGCAGCTCAGGTGGAGTTGCCTTCTTGTCGAAGTGGCCCTTCTGGCCCAGAACTGGCTACTGTAAGCGACAGTCATGAAGGGGCTCCAGCAGGATGAACCTCTCCTTTCTGGGTGTGAGACAGGAGGGAGAGCATCCTATCCAGTGGTTAATTCCTGAGGGTTCGGGACTTGTGCTGTTTGTGGAGAACGTTGCTGCGGCTTTAACCTCTGTCTTGCCTTCTTCTGGGTGCTTTGTTCCGATCATAGCTGGAGGCAGGTGGGGCCCATCTCAAGACTGACAGGGAGGTATTTCTCAGAGCAGCCACCAGGAAGCAACCTACTTGACCTCTGCAGGCTCATCGCGGGAGTGCCTGCCCGTTCAGTGTTCCTACATTCATGCATCACCGAAGCATGAATGTTTGCTTACATTGGTAGATCCTCCCTTGCTGCATCCACCAACTTCCTGGCAAGTCCAGAATGTTGGTTCCACCAAGGAGTGGTGGAGATACAAGACTTGCTTGTGTGAGTTGAGTTGGGAATGTTGGGATTTTATTTTGACCGGCGTTCAGCAGTGTTTTGCGTTTTTGTTGAGGGCATTCCCAGGAGTGAGCAATCCCACACGTGGTCGTCTTTGAAAATGTTGTGCGTGTGTGCAGTGTCCTTTCCTAAACACCATTAATTTTGGCCTTCCGGAGCTTGTGGGACTCATTCCTTTATCTGGTTTCCTTTCTTGAAAAGCTTAGACTGGTCCTGAAAGAAATTGGTTCTAGCCGCTGTTTGTCTTTGTCTCTGATGTGGGGGATTCACCAACTGGTACAGCTTTCCGTGGCTGGAATTGTATGCAATTTTAACCCTCATGAGTAAGCCCTAATGAAAACATGTACATGTTAAGAGACAGACCCTGTCCTGGAGTACAATAGTGGTATATTACTAATAGTAGTAAATAGCAGCAAATAGTAGTAAATTTACTAATAGTAAATAGTAGGGACATGGTGTCCCTCTGTAAGTACCTCAAAGGCTGTCTTTGAGGGGAAGGTCAAGATCTCTTCTTGCTGATGCCGGAGTGTAGTAGCACATGCAATAATTAATTCAAGTTGTGGCAACTCAGGTTCAGGCTGGACATCAGAAAAAGCTTCCTCATGGTCAGAGCAATAAGACAGTGGAGCCAGCTGCCCGAGAGGTGGTGGACTCTCCCACATTGGAGACATTCAAGGTGAAACTGGACAGCCATCTGAGTGGGATGGTGTGACGTGGTGTCCTGCAACAGCAGGGGGGTGGACCTGATGGCCTCCATGGCCCCTTCCAACTCTACTATGCTATGATTCTAAGTTCTCACAAAGACACACCTGTCTGAGCTTTGGCAAGGTAGCCATGCTGGTTGCCCGGCTCATGGCGATCACACGGAAGGCACTTTGGCAATGCAGGAGCCCGTCCTTGGCAGACCCTTCCCACCAGTGCGCTCTGCGTGTTGGTGTTGGAAGTATATGGGGCAGTCCATTTCCCCTGGGGCCTTGTAAACAGGGCTGGGGAAGCAGTGGCTTCCCGCGTGTTCTGGTCTCCCAAGGCCAGGGGTGGTCGTAAGTTGCTGACGCGGCGCTTGCAGCAAGTCAGTAACGGCCCCGTGGGGAAGTGGGTACCATGCACGCAACACTCTGAAGGCCAGGAGCACCTCGATGGTGGCTTTGGGGGTTCTCTGCCTCCTCTGGGTGGCAGGCTAAGAAAAAGGAGGGCGAGAGCTTGCATTCTATGCCCGGTTGTTCCACCATGGCGTTGGCATGTCCCCTGCTTGCTAGCCAGGGGGACAGTTGTGCTTTGCCCCAGGAAAGCTGCAAATAGCTGCCTTGGAGTCGGCCTGTCAGAGGCTTGGAGCGCCCACATTCCTAACCGTGCGCATAAGATCCCTCTGCCTGTTGCGGAGGGATGTATAACTTGGCGTGTTGCACTGAAGCTGTAGGATTTTTGGAGGAAATGCCGAGCATTCCACCGCCTCGGTCGCCCTGCTCTTGGCAAGGGGCTGCGGGCTTGCAGGGTCCCAGGGGTTGAGGACCACCAGCCGTGCCGAACGCCTCTGTTCCTGTCCACTCGCGGAGCCTAGCGCCACATGTCGACAGCTCCTTACGCACAGGAAGGCCTTTGCTTCCGAACAAGGAACACTCTCTTACCTGATGCTGTGCGTGCCCCTTATGCAAGAGACTTGAGATGATCCCAAACTTTCGCCTTTCTAGGGAAACCATCCCTCTGATCCTGATGCTCTTATGTGAAACTCTGAAATCGCTCCAAATGGTGCCCGCATCCCTTTTGTACTTTATAAAATAAAACAGCCGCTAGACTTCTTGGCCGTTCCTCACCCAGCAGATCCAGCAACGCAAAGTGACCCTGGATTAATAGTCTGCAGTGGCCGTTCCTCATGTAACATGCACCATTTCTGTATGCAGCGGGCAGGATTGTGCTCAAGGAGAAAGAAACATTGCAAGAAGGCCCCGGCTTCAACCCATGCCACGTCCAGCTTGAAATATCAGGTCACGGGGGGCAGAGAAGACCCTCTCTTCCTGAGGCCTTGGCCAGCCGCTGCAGGTCACAGGGGACAATAACGCCTTCTGTGCTTAAGTGCATCTTGCTGGGGTCTTCTGTGGGCAGAGAGAACATCCTTCAAGATGCACCGAGGCTGAATTTCTTCTGCCCGCCATGTTTTGAATGCGCTCTTTGTTTCGGGGCACTTTGGTAGGACAAAAATCACACTGTTTTTCCGTGACCTCGGCCTTTACAAAGGGAGTCTGGCTCCCCTGCCCAGGAGGCTGTTTGCAGCACCCCGAACCGAATGCGGGATCCCATAGGCGCCCCCACTCTCTCCCCACACGTCTGCTGCTGCCGGTGCCCGTGAAAGGATGCTGTTCAAGCGACAGGTTAGGGAACACAGGCCTGGGAAGGCACGTGGAAACATGCTCCATTCCGCACCTTACACTTCAGCTCTCTGCCATGCAGGGTTGCAAAGCAGGCACGAGCTGTCCGTCTGCGTTTCAGGGCTCAGGGTGCTGGGAGAGCCTGTTCTGTGACTGCCGCCACCTCTGCTTGGCTGTGGAGGGCGCACAGCCAGCAAGAGCCCACTCCATATTCCTCCAGTTTCTTGGGAGCGAGAGACCCGGTGCCTGGCATTGTTGGTGGCGGTTGGAGGTTTCCTGGCAAGAGGAATGCTGATCTTTCCACCCAGGCCAGACCTTGAGCGGGCTCTGGGTGGAGACTGTGGAGGGCAGGAGAAGCTGTGGGAGGCTGTTTGGGGAAACATTCTGTCTGGCTTGTCCTCCTTTCCTCTGTGTGGGTAGCCCGTGTGAGCTGCATAGCATAGCTACTTCTTCTCTGTTCAGGCAGGGGGCTGCCATGCACTCCAGAGGTATCCCCCTTCAGGACTCAACCGGCCACTGCACCCTTGGCATGATGGGCAGTGTTCTCATGAAACGCCCAACTTCATGTGCCATGTTGGATCTCTGCTAGGGATCCTTGGTTGCACAATCCATCCTGGCCCTGGAACGGGTGTTTCACTTCTTTCTTGGCCATAACAGATGTTTAAAAATAGAATTAAAACTTACAAACTGGAGCAGCAGGAAAAAGCTGCCTTGGTCAGAATTATTTAGGGTAGCAATTTATTCCATTAATACAGCACACGCTTCAAAGCATGCTGATCGAAATATTTTTTTTCGGTTAGCTTTCAAACGAATGAAAACGGTAGCGATCTGATCCATATGTATTTATTTATTCATCTGTTTTTTAAAAAACATTTGTATGCCCCCCAGTTGTGACACAGGACCTCTGGGTAACTCTCAACCCAAGATAAAAACACAAAAACATAAAAACCATACCATATTAAAAAGAACAATAAAATACAGCAAATATATATTTTCCTAGTCAAAGACTAGCTGGGGAGATGGGACATTTTAAAAATAAAGGGTTGAAGGTTCTGTTTCTCCCGGATCATGAAGAGAATCTGGAATCCTATGGAAAGGGACAACCAGGATGCTTAAAAGGCCAAAGCAATGAGGAAGGGTTGCAATGTTTGGGGCTGTTTAGCTTTTTTTTTTTTTGAGGGGGGGAGCCGCATGCGAGTGAATAACATTATACATTATGTGGAGAGGAACAACCTGTGGTCATCCCAGGAAGCTGAATGATGGGAGATTCCAGAAAGACCAAAGGGGGACTGCATGGACTCTGCTGATAAGCTACAGAATGTTCTGCAAGATGTTCAAAGCACATTAATGGCTTTGCAAGGAGATTAAGCACACTGGGGCAGGAGAAGGCTGTAAGTGGCTATTAATTATAGTGCCCATGGGCGAGCTCCAGGTCTGTAGGCGAGCCACCGGGAAGCCCAAGTGGCAAGCTGCTCTTGCAGTCATCTGACTTTTTGCATCTTGTTGCTTACTGTGCAGCCAGACCGTTGGACTGGATAGGTCTCATCCAGCATGGGGCGTCTTATATTCTTAGAGGCAAATATCCCTTCCCAAACATCTTCTTGAACCATGGGGAACCTTTCTAAAGTCAGGGGCCTTCTCAATGAAAAGTCAACTGAAGATAACCTCCTAAATCATGCTGATATTTTGACTCGGGCGAACCATCTTGGTTTGTGGGAGAAATCCAGCGTGGGGTTGTTCGATGCTGGCTGAATCATGCCATCGCTCTGATCGCCATCCAGTGATGCCGTATCCCTGAGAAGCGAAGACAGAGCTTCATGCCGCTTGGTCTTTTTGTTTTAACTACTTCTGCGAATTCACTAAAGATAGCAATACTTTCTCAGTGCGTTTTTGGAGCTCTGTGAAGTTCAGCTTGGCCATCAGTGCTGATACTTCCTTGGATGCCTGCTCAGCTGAAATGATGGACCGCGCTCAGGGGACCTTTCTGGATGGTGTCCATTGAGGATGCTCGCCAGTGGCTTTGCAAAACGAGCCTGGTGTCTCCGGGGATTGGACCTGCTTTTCGACTACAGGAGGTTGGGAGGACTGGCTGGAAATTGGCTGCTCACACTCCACCCAACTTGTGAACACAGATCAGGCCTTTAGTCTGCACTAAAGCGATCGGGAGCGATTCTCTGCCTGGGCCTGATTCCTCTGCAGCCGCCTCAGGTGGGTTTTCAGAAATGACAGGGAGGTGGGTGGACAGGACGTGGGGCAATGAGATACTCTCCGAATGATTCACGCAGGTGTGGCACCGGGGTGGAGGAGCGGATGAGCTTGCCCCGCACCTGCCAAACTGGTTTTGTTCTTGCGCTTATCTGGTTTTGAGCCTCTTCCCTCGCCCTGTGGCATTTGTCTGTGAGAATTCAGGGGGACTCCTGGCTCCGCTTCCCAACAAGCACCCCCAAATAACAGGCTCTTCGATGAGGAATTGCCAGGGTGAGGCAGCTGGCGCTGGCACCTCCATTCCTGCTCCCCCTCAGCCAGAAACTTGACACGAGCAAATGTCACCTTGATCGTAAAACTCTTATACCTGGGTCTTTATGTAGCTTTTGTTTTTGGCCCAAGTTCATTGGAAGGAGGGTGATAGACACAAAACAAGCAAGTCTAAACGTTTAATTCTAGCCTGCAGAGGTCATGGATTACAGTTCCAGCAACTGGAAAAGCTAGAAGCATTTTTGGTGCATTTTTCATGGTTCGGCCTGTCACCTTACGAGTATTTTCTTGTTAATCACCTGCTTTGTAGCCAGTTGAACAGCACATTTCACCAAGTGCTCAAGCGCTTCCTTTTTAAAAGAGTAAAGGAAATGCGATATTATAGTTTAATTTCACTTCTTGTTGCCCTCTCCTTCTAACATCTTTAATGCCCTCTTTGCCCTCTATCACAGTACCGTGAACCCAAATCAAACGTGATGTGTTCTGGCCTCAAAGCTTGTTTTTAAAATCTGCTCCAGGTAGAGTTGATTGATTCATTTTAAGTTGATCTCTCTCTCTCCCTCCCTTTTTTAAATCATCAATTTCTTCACTGTACTCCCCTCTTCCTCTACAGGGCTCTCTCTTTTTAGAAGCACTGGTATTTTCAACCAGGGAACCTGTCAGTGAAACTATGGTGGCTTTAGCACTTGGGGAAAGCGCACACCGATGGGTTGGGCTGCTGTCTGAATGGGGGTGGCGGACTTTTGAGTTGCATCTCTGTGCAAGCCAGCCCCGTGGCACCTGCCTCTCCCAGAGGCTTTCCTGGGTGGCTGCTCGTTCGAATGTGGGCTGACCACCTTCCCCAGCAGAGCATGAATTGGTTCTTGGCTCGCTCTCGGTGCAGTGTTTACGTTCGTTCGTTCGTTCGGAGGCAGCCCAGCCTCCAGAGAAGGGTGTGTATAAATGGACCCGGCAGCTTTTGTTTTGCTGGTGGCACTACAATGGAAGTGTGCTTCCGTCTATTCAGAAGGCCAGCGATGTATATAAACTTCAGGGAGATGCATCGCAGTGGCCTTTATTTAGACAAGTTGGGGGAGGGAACGAAAGGGTGGTGCCTAGTCTTGGCAGGCGCCTTACATTTTTCCTGGTTCTCTGTGTGTGTGCAGGGGGGGATGGGGGGCTGCGCTGCAAAGATTGGAGCTCAGCTAAACATTTACTAAATTATAGATTAACCAGGTCCCAAGGGGGCTATCACGGAGCATGGCGCTGCGCACCAGCCACCTGTGTGGAATGCTCTTTATTCCTTTGTTCTGCTGCAGGTTTTTGAAGGCGCAAGAGAGCAAAGGGGCCCATGCACCTTGACCCCAATTTCTTGAGAGTGTGTGTGTGTGGGGGGGGGGGAGCTCAGACTGCCAGCAAACTCCGGGCCCAGATGCGTTTGCTGATGTGCATTTCCCAGACCCGAATGCGCGCATTCGAAGAAGAAATTTTTGACCCAGTTGGGTTTGCTGGACCCACGTCCTCATCATTTGCTAAGGAGACTCAGACCCGCATCCGCGGGCTTGTCATTCGTCCACTAGTTAATCCAACACGCTGCTTTCTGTCACAGGACTAGAAGGGGAGAGGCGGGGAAGCGGCCCCCGTATGGCAGATTGTGGGCTGCTGTGCAGCAGATCAGCAAAGATTTCTGACGTGCAGCTTTAGCAGCCGCAGTGGCAAAAGAGCACCCAGACCTGCCCTGCGAAGTCTGCTGCCGAATTGAAGGAAGCTCGCTGGCAGGAGGACTGTGTCCCCCATTTAGTGCTGCTCTGAAAAGGAGATGCATTCCTGGGATTGAGACTCTTGAATTTTAAGCACGGGTCTTTTGCACCAGGCTCTGCTGATAAATCCTGGCTTTTTAGAAAAATCCACAAGCCTCGCTCTGCCTGCCCTGGTCAATTGGAAGCCGGTTTCCAGGGGTTGGGCAGGAATTTGCTCTCCCTTTCTAGAGATGCAGGCAATCCACTGAGTGGCAGCCGTTCCGCCAGCCCTTCTGCCCCAGAGGGTGACTTTCCATTTCCCGGTTGTAAATGCATGTAGGATTTCAACTTGATGAAAGGGAGCTGCTATCTAACCTCATTAATCACACGGGCTGTTGCACAGGGTCCAGAAAGTACATTCAGCACCTGAGCTGTGGACACACCTTAGAGCAGGAGCTTAGTTCCGATGCCTGGCACTTCTTGCCCTTTCCCAGAGGTATGAAAGAGAGTTTAAAAAGGGGCAGAATCGATGCAAAATAACCTGTTTGCACATACCCCGCAGTTGTATCCAGTTCACAGAATCCATCTCCTCTAGTCCAATGTTTGGATTACCTAGGAATCCTTTTTCCCCACTTCCGGGATGGCATAGAGATGACTCGGGTAGGAGTGTTCTCTCCCCCACACACCAACCCCCTTCCCACAGAAGATCTGCCTTCAAATCTTTTTGTTGTGCTCTGAACCTGCAAGCTTGAGGCCCTTTGATCTGTTCGGTTGTCTCAGGTGTGATGCAAATTCGATTTTTCCTTGATGGGAATGCATAGATGGAAACGGCCACCCCAGCTATTTCTGGTTGCTGATTATTCCTGTTTCCCTGCAGTCTGAGTTCTTGGAACGGGCGCATTCCACAGCAGCCAGGAAATACTGTAATTTCTCATGTCTGAAGCGGGTTGGAAGTCTTTGATCACTAGATTTCTTTCCCCTCCCCCCTCCCCGATGGAATCCAAAGCATATGTGTGTGCTTTTCGTTACTTCCTATTCTCTTCTCCCCTAGTATAAAAAGTGACAAAGCAGAGTTGGCAGGAGATCCTTAAAAAACAAAACCTAGAAAAATGCTCTTTGACATTCTCTCTGTATAGAATCGAAAATGGGACATGTGGCTGGCTGACATTCCCCCACGCCTGAAAAGCCTCTGGGGAATTTTCTTGGTGACAAATCCAGCATTTTTTGGGATGAGAATAAAAGGAAGGCTCTGGGTGGGTTCGAGCTGCAGGATAATGCTGGCATTTTAAAGATGCCAGAAGGTAAAAATGGCGGAGGAGCTCATGCTTGGGCTGAAGGGAGGTCTCAGTAGTGGTGCAGCATCTCCAGTGAAAGGAAATTCTTGGGAAAGATGCCCCATTGGGGTCTCCGTTGGACGACAGGTATGAATACCTGAAGATACGGAGGTCGTATTAGCATATTAGCGGAGCCGGCTGGTGCCGGAGGTCAGACTAGATGGTCCGGGAGGCCCCTTCTGACTCGCTCTGTTTCTGTGTTTCTATACATGTGGAATGATTTTCCTGAAGCAGCCAGCCAGCCAGATCCTCTAATAGGATGCCACATTCCACCCTCTCTCCTCTCGCTCCTTCCCCCATTTTTCAAATTCTCCTCCTTGCACTTGGCCCTGATTCTCGGACCACAGAGCGTGCTTAGTTCTCCCAGGACTGAATCTTGGCTGTTGTACTTTCCCTTCTGGAAATATCAGTCTGGGCTTCCCCGGGCCTGTCGGTACCTCTTCCTTGGTGTGGCTAGCACAGCCTTTGGCTGTGCCAGGCTCTGCATGCAAGCGATGCATTTGCAACTGGTATGTACAGGATCGCAGGCTAAGAGGGATGTGCCTTGAGGTGCCTTCTTGCCTTTGTAGGGATCCCATGATGGTAGCTTGGAGGCCAGTGCGGCTGTTGACTCGCGGTGGGTGGAGAGCAAGCACGAGCCGGGGACTTGCCTCTTCTTATGTACCGTATTTTTTGCTCTATAAGACTCACTTTTTCCCCCCTCAAAAGTAAGGGGAAATGTCTGTGCGTCTTATAGAGCGAATATGTGTGTGCAGTGAGTCTGTCAGATGTGCAGCCCATGGGGAAGTTTGGGGAATGTGCCTGTGATGATGTGCCCATTTGAGTCAGAATATTTTTCTTCTTGTTTTCCTCCTCTAAAAACTGGGTGCGTCTTATAGTCAGGCGCGTCTTATAGAGCGAAAAATACGGTATGTGCATTTGTGTTCCATTTCTAAATGGCCCAATTGCCCAAGCTTTCTGGGGTATTTACAATGGCTTTAAAAACATAAAAATAGATTACTGGATGTGTAAAGGATGAAACAGCAGTATAAAATAGGAATTAAATCTAGTGGGAGTACTCAGATTTAAAACACGGGGTTTTTTGGTTGGTTAGTCACAAAGTCAAGCCTGACCCATCACAACCCCATGGACAGCATTCCTCCAGGCTCTCCTGCCCTCCACCAACCCTCAAAGTCCACCCAGGCCCACACCCACCGCCCCAGTGACCCCATCCAGCCCCCTCAACCTCTGCCGCCCCCTTCTTCTTTTGCCATCTATTGTTCCCAGCATCAGGCTCTTCTCCAGGGAGTCCTTTCTTCTCATTAGGTGGCCAAAGTATTTGAGTTTCATCTTCAGTGTCTGGCCTTCCAAAGAGCAGTCAGTGGAGAATTTTAAGCAGCAGACTGGAGGACTAAAATACCTGGAAAACCAGAAGGGCTGACATGGGAGAGAGCACAACCGAGGGGCCAGGTGGGCCCCTCTGGGAAGCTCATTCTGCAGCTTGGGGGCCACGACAGAACAGGCCCCGTCCTTCGTGGCCATCTGCCTGACTTCTTTTGCCAGGGCTCCCACAAGAGGGCTGCTGGGGATGATGGTCTGGGCAGGTATGTATGGGAGGAGATGATTCTCCAGCTGACCTCGCCCAGTCTGCTGCGGGCTTCAAATGTTAATAGCAGTGCTTTGAGCCAGGCCTGGACACGGACTAGCAGCCAGTGCAGAAGATAAAGCCCTGTTCTCATATGCTCGTGTTGGCAGATCCCAGTTAGCAGTCTTGGCAGCCTGCTTTGGACCAGTGCAAGTTTCTGGGCAGGCACAGAGGCAGCTCCATTGAAGGAATCCAGCCAAGAAATTAGCTAGGCCATCTCTGTCCAGGCAGCACATCAGCCAAAACCGGCCAAAGGTGCCCCATGCCCTGGAGTCCCCCTGTGACCCCGCCAGATGCAAGAGCACCGACCTGCCTGTCTTAGCCATGCGTGGATCTCCCCACGAGCTTGGTCCCTCCTCCTGGACGCCTGGACCCAGGCCCAGATAACCTTCTGAACTGCCTCCATGGAAAATCGCCCGTAGGCAGGTGATCGCCCTTGGGCGTACTTCTCCCCACCCTTTCCAGGAAAGCGGCAGGGGAGGGACAGGGAAGCCTGCACTGCTTTGCCTGCAGGGCCTAATTGCAGTGTGGCTGATGAGCGGCACTCGATGCCCTCGGGTCGGCTGGAGATCCCAGCCGGCCTTCCGGTCCCCTGGCACCTTCCCTGCTTCTCCTCAGCCCCTGGGAAATGGCTCCGCGGTTCATCGCTTCCCGTTGGCTGGCCCCTTCTGCTTCAGCACTGCTCCCCCCGCACACCTGTATGGTGAAATGTTTATTCAGATAACCTGGTCTGAGCAGAGCTTGGAAAAATTCCAGGCTCCAGGTCGTCTCGGCTACCTGAGTGTTTTGCTGGCACCTGGAAGATTTATGGGAAAGGGAACAGAACAGAACACACGTTTGGCATGGCCCGAGGTCCCAAGTGCGATCCTAGGGCTCTTCAGTGAGAGAGAAGCCTCATGCCTTTCAGATACCTTGGACTTCAGTTCCCATCATCCCCAGCCATCCCAGCCAATGCTTGAGGAATGCTGGGAATTGTGCTCCAGAAGGTCTAGAAGGTCTTGAGGGCAACAACTCAAGTGGAGCCCCTTCAGTCACAACTAACTTGGCCCATCAACTTCAGTGGGTCAGTTCTAAGCATGACTAAGTCAGCTTAGAAAACATCTCGCGGGAGGTGGGGCGGGGGGGTTGAACCTGCAAAGAAAAAGGATTAGTAACAAATCATCCTCTTTTAATACTAGAACTTGAGTTCCTCCAGTGAAGTTGCCTGGCATCAAATTTAGGATTGATCCCAGGATTAACTTGGGGGTCTCGCCGCCACAAGCAGGGGTTCAGATGGTTCCAAGAGAGGATTCAGCGAACGTTCAGAGTGGGCTTGCTTTGTGCTAGATCAATGGGAATGCCAGGCTCAGAAGAAAGTGCCACCCCCTCCTCGCCCCCCCCCCAAATATCAAGAGCTGCGGGGAGCAAAGGCGCGTATGGGCGTCCTGGGGGCACCTAGAGTGCTGCCGCAGCGCTGGATGCATGGCCGCGGAGCCCAGTCCCGCAGCAGCACGTTCGCGGCTCGGCTCCTGTTGGCAGCCGCGTTCCTCTCCCGGTGACTCTTGGGCCAAGTGGCAACGGCCTGCCTTTTGCAAGACAGAGTCAAAGCGTGGCCTTCTCAGCCGTGGGAAGGGGTGATGCCGGCAATCGGGGCGGCTCTGGGGGGGCCGGACAGGTTCATGGCGGAGGAGGCTGCCTGGGGCTACCAGCCCGCTGGCCATGGGCGGCCTCCTTGGCCGGAGGTGGCCTGCCAGCAGACACCAGTCGCCGAGGAGCTGGGCAGGTGGAGGCCTTGCACCCGTCCTGCAGGCAGCTGGTTTGCCGCCCTGTGCATGGCGTGCTGGACTGGGTGGGCCTTGGGTCTGATCCAGCAAAGGTTTTCTTACGTTCTCAAGTTCAGTGCACCAAGTGACAGACTCCATGTGCCACGAGGACTCAGGTTACCCGCCAAGACTCAAAGAGGAAGCAGCCAAATTGTGCACGGCAGTCCCCAGTCCATCACCCCCACTAGCTCTATGCAAGGCAGGGCTGGAGGCCTCCCAGGGATTGCAAAACCCATCTGTCTGCCTTTGGAATGAACGTTCGCCACGTGGCTGTGGTTTGACCTGCCGCAGGGGTAACCCTTTGCCCATTTCATGAACGTTCTTGTCGCAGGAGCTGCAGGGGCACCTTGCCTGAATGTTTCTAGGAACCTTTTCCACTGGTGGGGCACTGTCCTTACTTGTTAATTGAATATTATGCGCATTATTCATAGGCTGTCCCACAATGCAAAGCTCTCTACGTGGGTCTGGTGATGCGTAGCACAAATCTTTTGCCAGTTGGATTTCTTGTCACTAAAATTATTGGGCTTTGCTGGATAGCAGTTGTCCGCTTTCTATGATTCAGTAGCTTCCGCCATTGGGAAGTAAAGAAATTAAATAACGAAGTCGCTTTTTTAATTAGACTGCTGGGTGGCTGATGTTGACTCATCCAATTCAGCCCTGTTTCGTAAGCAGTCTTGACTGCAGACTGCAGAAACGTGGGTGAGAAGCATGAAGTCAGTCAGTCAGTCTGACTGTCAGAAGTTAAAGGGACCAACAGCAGATGGCTTGGAACCAGCTAAGTTGCTGTTTTGAATTGGAGCAGGGAAACCTTCCTCTCATCTCCTCTTCCTCCTCCTCCTCCTCCTCCTCCTCCCACCTGGGCCCGGCTTCAGTCAGTCCCCATCCACCAGCATCCTGCCTCTTGTATCCTGCCTTCCTCCCACCACCGGGTCAGCTGACGGCATCGAGCCACTTCTGCGGCTATTTAAGGAGCATACTCATTTTCACATGATTTCTCTTTAAAGAAAGAAAAGGGGGTGGCAGCTATTTTCCCTTCCCTCTTGGCAACGGTCCCTCGCTTCCAAACCTGCTCATCTGGTTGTTGGGTTTGGCACTTAACGTGCATCCTTAAGTTTGCAGGCCCACATGTGGAAACGAGGAAAGGCGTCGTCTTCGGAGTTAGCAACCTAGCTTGTAGAAATTTGGGAGGCGGCTTTTCCTGGGGGGAGAGGAGAGAGCTGTCTGCCCTCTTGATTCTGCCCCCTCACCCCAATTGTAAAGCACTTTGTGTAGTGTGGATGGCCGTGTTTCAGAGTAAAATAAGCCAAGAGGGAAGGGGAGAACATGCAGTCTCAAAGCATGTCTGAAAAGGAAGAAGTGTGTGCAGGTTAGGGAGTTGAATGCAACTCTGCGGGCTCGGTTTCAGTTTGTACTGAGAACATGCAGCAGAAAATCAGTTTTAAGGAGCGATTCGGGGAGAAAGGGGGCACTGCTTCATATGCTCAGGAATGGATTTGGTTATGGTAAAGGTATTTCCTGACGTGTTTGTTGCGGCATCCAATTTCTAGTGATGTAATGCTGTGTGACAGACCAGCCCATCTCTTGATCTCGGGACACACTCCCAGGAGCGGAGAGGAAGGGCCAGGATGCGGTGCTGGTGTGTGAGACCATGTGGAAAAGGAGATCTCTCACTATAAGCACACACGAGCTGTGGCAACTGAAGCAGCCCCAATAGAAGCCTTGCAAGTCAGTCCACACAAGGTTCTAGTCCACAGTGTTCTTTGTTGCTGATATATACCTTGAAAGAAGAAAAATGCAAAACATTTGTATTTGCAGTCTTGGCCTCTGGCCCTTCCACAGACGTCTGTTGCGCAGACAGGTTGAGATGGCATTCCTTGGGAAGGGGGCACTGGTTTGTGCGCCCCTCCTGTTGCACAACATTACCCTGCTGCCTTGGTGTAAGCAGCACTGGAGGTGGGTCACAGCTTGCTTGTGGCCTTTCCCAATACCCTGCATGGCTTGCAGTTTTGGCTTCTGAATCACACCCTTGCTTTCTGCAGAAAATACCCTTCTGCCACTCCTGCCATAAGGTCAGGAGGATCACGGCTCTGTGACTAAGCCAGGAGGGAACTGGGATCTCCACAAAGCAGAACTCTTGGTGGCGGCGTGACTTCATGTGAGGCTTGTGCTTCCAACCCCGAGCCTCCCCTCGTGTCCACACACCCTCTTCCTGACCCTCCCGGTGCCGTGCTTACGAAGTCGGCGTGGCCTTCGCCATGCCAAAGGGCTGGGTCTCCTAATTTCGGGCATGGTCGTCAACACGGTCATAAAATAGGCCTGGGGCTCCTTGATGCTTAGAGCAGGGACGGGAGAGCTTTGGGCTTGTGGGATCTACTCACACTTTGGGAAAGTGGAACCCAGAAGCCCATCCAGTAGGGAGAATCAGTGGCACAAGAGTGGGCAGAAGGGAAGGGCTTTGAACAAGGATAGGACGGTGCCAGCAACAGCTGCTTGACTTCAAAAACTTTGGAGAGGGATACCAAAAGGGAAGTGCTAGACTGATGGAATACAGTCATTAAGGGTCTATCCATTTAGCTCAACAGAACCACCATCTTTCGAAGCGCCATCTTTTGTCCATCAAAACTGGGGACAACTGAAGGGGGGGGGTGCTCTTTTTACAGGGTCCTGTCTGTGGTGGCCCTCTAGGCTGTTCGCTGTGAGTTACATCTGGATCTTTCATGGACGTCTGTTTCTCTCGGCAGGCAAGGCTCGTTTTGAGATGCTTCCCCTCAGTGGGAATGGGACTTTGGCTCTGATCCAGGGACACGGCTCTTGCGTTCTCTTGGAGAACTAAAGCAGCCTTTGGGTGATCCCAGAAGGGGTGGGGAAAGCATCCTGTTGCAGCCCTCCTCACCTGCCGCCTTCCACTTCAATTCCCATTAGCCCCGGTCAACTGTGCCCGGGCCGTGAAGGGAGGCCAGGTTGCAGAAGGCTGCTTTAGGATCCCCCTGGCCTTGTAGCTATTGGGATTTCTCTCTTGCAGCAAGTAAAACGTTGGCTCTACCGGGTTGCCCTAGTTTCTTCCAGCCATTCGGTGTGTCTGTGTTTGTTTTTTCCCTGCATGTCACAAGCCGTCTGGAATTCTTGTCCTGCAAATAAACCACATGTTTTCCCTGAGCTTGAAATGGCTTGGAGGAAGCTTGGAGTCGGGGGCCCTGAGCTGTGTGTTACGACACAAGCTGCTAAGTTCCCTCAGCAGGGCTTCGTAGAATCTGGCTGGTTTTCCATTTGGGAACAACTGAGAAGCACCCACAATGGCCAGTGGTGGGGAATGAGGTGGCGCTATTCTTTCCGGACTGCAGTTTGCATTTGCAAGCACGGCACAGGGACTTGCCTGGCCTTCCTCAAACTAGTGGCGTACTTCCCATCCTTCCAAGAGAGCGACCGTGTTGGCTGGGAATATTGGCATCTGCGCTGTGACGTATAGCCTTACGTGCCTGATCCTGCCTGGTCTTGGAAGCTAAGCAGGGTCAGGCCTGGTTAGCACTGGGATGGGAGACCGGTGTCCTGCATTGAGCAGAGCCTTAGATCTAAGGGCTTTTGAGGCCCCTTCCAAATGTGTGATTGTATGGTGTCTCCAGAGCTCCAGGTTTGTTGTGTGTGCGCCTCCAACATCAGAAGTGCTCGTGGGAGGCTTCCCCTGCTGGCGCTACTGATGATTCTGATTCCAGTTTCAAGGACGAGACTGTCTGGAACAGCTCAGACTCTATCTGTGGGTCAAGGCCCTGAAATTCAGCAGGAGGTCGCAGTGGAGGGGAAGGCCATGTGCGGAGAGCAGTGCAGCCGTCCTTGGGAACATGGAGGAATCAACGCTGGAAGGAGGAGACACCAAAATGGGAAGTCCTTCCGGTGGGGAGCCAGCCGCCAGCCCTCGAAGGAGGCAGCCCCGGTTGCTTTCGCCCTGCCTAGGGGCACAGCAGGAGCAGTGGACACCTGCCTGTGCCCACTGCAGGCCGCCTCCGGGGTTGAGTCACGGAAGGGCTCTAAGGAAAGTTTCCGGAAATGAACAGAAGGAAGGCTTCAAGATTTCACTCTGTGCATGCTCAAATAGGCATGTAAAGAGCATTAAGCAAAGAAACACAGATGAGGCCGATATGGCTTGGAGGAGCAGCTCGGATCGTGGCAAGGTTGGGGAAGCTGGGGTCTAGCACTGGGGTGACTCAAGTTCACGAGATCTGTATTTGACAGTGAAGTCAGTGGGTGAGAAGGACAGGAGAGGGCGATCTCCTTCATGCTGGCTCAGGAGCTCCCTAGACGCATCTAGCTGCCCTCCGTTGTGGGGACAGCGTGCCAGTAGCTTGCGTGAGGACTATCGGGGCCATGCGCCCGTGTGCACAGACCCAAAGGCGCAGTATTGGCCACTGCTGGCCAGTGGCATCCACACTCAGGCCCGGCCTAAATAAGAGAAGACCAACCCTTGCCTTGGTCGGCTAGCAAACGGAGCGCTTTTTCTCCTGCGTGGGCTTTATCTATGCTCTTACACATTGTGTAACACTTCAAAGGAGGTTGCTTTGCAGTTTTTGTTTGAATGTAGCACTGCCTTCCTGCCCAAAGGGTGCTAACAAGGTGCTAACAATAATGCAACAAATGTAACAGGAAAAACTTTCCCTCTTCTCCAAAGAGAACAGAAACAGCAAGGCAGATGAAACAGCGAGGGAAGCAGTGTTAAAAGCGATGACAGCCGTGCCGTACGGCAGCGGAAGCGGTTGCTTGGAGAGACTGTGGGCTCCCCACACTGGAGACATTCAGGAAGAACCTGGGCAGTCCTCTGAGTGGGGTGGTGTAAATTTGGGGCCTTTAACAGCAGGAGGTTGGACCTGATGACCTTCTTGGTCCCTTTCAACCCCGCTATCCTATGATTCTGAGATGACGAGTGTGTGGCATAGATGCGGATTTTGCAAACGGAGGTGGGGGAAGGAGCTAAGGTTGGGAGAAAGTGTGGCTCTAGTACCGCCCGAGAGTGCTGCAGCTGTGCGAATGGGGGCGATGGGAATTGTAGTCCGTTGCGTTTGGGTGGCGCCATGTTGGGGAAGCTGAAGCTCTTCCGAGCCGAGAGGGAGCACCCACAGAGGCGAACTCCTCGCCTGTGTGCCAGTGACCTGTTGCATCTGAGCATTCCTTGGGAACGGCTTGTCCCACCTTCATGGGGTGTGAGGGCTCTTGGTTGGTGCTCACTGTTAACTTCTGTGCCAGAATCGGTGCACGGGACTGGTCCTGTTTTGATGTAAAGGTGGGCCTTAGCCAACAGCTTCTGCAGAAATTCCAGGGGGTGAGCTTCTCCAGGGTAGGGTAGTTAGGCTGGGTACCTGCTGAAGACTCACTACAGTGTCTGGTCCAGTCCTACCTTGGCATCTCCTTCAAGGAGTTAGCAGTTTTTACATCCCTGGGAGAGGGAAGGGACATGGTGCTGGAAGGTTAGGGACAGCTGATTTCTGATTCTGGCACTTGAAACTTCCAGTAATGTAACTTCCTGCCTTCATCATGGCGTGTTTTGAGTCCAAAAATGCTAAATAAGGCGATTTGCCCAGCGTTAATGATCCCTCTGTGTTTTTGCTTTCTTTTTCAAACTGTTGATTTCTAGGGAACGTACCCAAAGTCACAAGGAAAACTGATTCGTTGACCTAGTTGTCTAAGATCCAAGTGCAAAGCAAGAGATCTTCCCAACTTGGCACCCTCCAGTTGTGTGGGGCTGCAGTTCCCATCATCCTCAGCCTCTAGGGCTGCATGCATTCAGCTTTCTAAGGTGCAGGATGGTTTCCTTCCAAAACAAACCTTATTTTCTCTCCCTCCCTTCATTATATATCACAGTTGTGGTCTGTCTTTCCCCCAAGCTGCTGAGGTTGGGCTGAGGGAACAATGAAAGGGCTCAGGACACGGGTAAACTTGCGGGCAACAAGATCATGTCCCTGTCATTTATTCATTTACTGTTCATAACGGCCTAGGGCAATGACAGGACAGGCCTACCCTTACCCTGACTGCTGCACGATGACAATTATAGGGATTTACAGACATCTTTAATCCCACCTGTCCATCCTTTGCAGAGTTCCCCGCACATTTTGTTCTGCTGTCTACTCGTTGGTAGAATCAGGTTTTGCACGCTTGTGGTCATACTTATTTGCACACCACGGCTCTTGCGCAATTGTGCACTTCCAACAATGCGTGTCCCCCCAATTTGTCAGTTTGCATGCTTTAGAGTATGTATACTTTTTCACTTTTATTTCTGCTGTGTGTGTTTTTGCAACTACATTGGCATGCAGTGATTAGAAGTTAACACATGCTCCGTGGAGTCTGCATGACTTGGGAAAAACTGATTGGCTGCAGTACCTTTGGGTCAAATTCAGAGAAATTGGAACTCTTTCGAACATGTTATGGGTTTCCCAGACTTCGCTTGAGCATTAAGCAAGTTGTGGCGGGGAAAAAAATCACACAAAGCAACTATGGGTTTGAAGTGGCATGCATGAAACTTGGTGCTCTTACTAAGAGGAACACTTCAAAGAGGAATTATTTGGCCATTGATCGCAATGCGTCTTTTTCATGTGGCGTCAGTGCTGACACGGAGCTCTCGCTTTCATGCTCCCCGCCTGCCTTGAAGAGATGGCCTGCCTTTATGCACCTATATATATTTCCTTGTGTTGCAGAGAAGACTGGAAAGGTCCTCACGGAGTTCTGCCAGTTCTACGAACAGCAGTACGGGGTCGCTCTCTTCAACAGCGTCCGGTATGAGATAGAAGGGGGCGGGGGGCCCCAGCCTCAGCTGCTGCATCGCAAGGTAAGTGGTGTTGGCTCTTGGCAAGGGGGTGCCTCTGGATGGCGGGTGGTGGCCACGGGCTGGGCTGGTGGTCCCAGGCTTCCAATGTTCCAACTCTGCCTTGTGGAGACTCTCCATGTGCGCGTCTCAGGCAGTGTGTCAGGGCGGGAGGAGGGTTGGGACGGCATGCCCCCTGGATCTTTATGGCGTGGTGAGCCCTTTCCAAAAAGAACATTTTGGGAAATGTGTCCTGTTTGTGTTGCTGGAGGAGGAGGAGAGCTGAGGGCTAGGAAGTCTGGGGTTCAGATCTTTCTGCTGCCCTGGAATAGCTGGGAAGCTTGAGGCAAACTGATGGGTCTTAGCATCTGCCTCGCGTCTGCAAGAGGAGGGGATACACATGCTGGCCGACGGTTGCAAGGTTTGCTGAGATGTCATCACAGAGGGTCTTTCAGTGCTAATGCAATGGTGGAGACGATGTTACAAGATGAGTGTGCTCATGTGTGGAATTATCGATTAATAATATTCCCGTTATGGAAACGGGGTCTAATCTGTTGCTAATTTGAGCCTTTGGTTGGGCAGTGCTCTCCAACCGTGTGCCCTCGAAGTGTGCCAGCCTCCGTCTCCCGTCATCCCCATCATCTCCCACTGTCCCATGGAACCTTTTTCCCAGCACCTAGCTGGGAAAGCCTGGGCTAGACAAGCCCCCTTGGCCACGATGCTGGGAATGATGGGAGCTGAAGTCATGCACCTTGGCGCAATCATCATCTTCCTCCGCCTGCTCTGCCTACCAGCCGATTGTGTAAGGATAAAACTTCACACCGGTCAAGGAGGAATGATCCCTAGGTATGCTGCTCTGAATTTCTCCAAGGAAAGGGAGTGTAACGTAATCGAGAAACATGCTTGAATTCAGGAGCTCGACTTGCATGTTTACACATTGGCCTTCGGACCTCTGAGCGCTGAGCTGCCTTGCTTTTGAAGAACTAGGTACGAGACGGTGTGAAAATACATTGATCCAGGATGGCTAATGGCTCCATAGAAGCCGTTCGCAAGGTGGACCACAGATTTCCACCCTCCAGAAAGACCTACCCTGATGGCTTCCGGGTGCCCCATGATCAGTCCTGGCTTGGCATGGAGCTGGTCCGGGATCCTTACTGCAGCCCCTGGACCGCCAGAGGGGACCATCCTGCCCCCCAGCACAGCTCTCCTCCTGACGGCCTGCTTCCGAGGTCGCTTCCTCTCTTTCCCCTGTTCTTCTGCCGCAGCCTGGCAAGCAGCCTCGGTGCTTAATGAGGCATTATATGCAGCGAGTGTCCTTGCGTTTAATTTTACACGCAGGCCTCTCCAAATAGCACTCAGGGAGGAAGAGAGCTGGAAAAACTGAACCAACCTGGACTCTGTTTTGGCACGCTTTGTGAAAGTGGAGGTGAAGCACAGACACGCCGTGGTGGGGGAGACGGTGTTCCCTGATGTGACTTCAGCCTGTGCCTGGGAAATGTGTCTCCGTGCGTTTGGGGTGGTGAAAAGGAACTCATTTGTCCACCGTCCCCAAGTGCTCCAGGCACGATTTGAGGGGAGTGTTTGGAACGGGTTCCAGTTTGCGTTTCTTTTGCAAGAAGGAAGAGATTCTGTGCCTCAGATAAGCGCTGGAGGTGTTGTCTTATCCCTGGGTGGAGAAGGCTCTTCCCTGGAGGTACAGGGAAAGCCTGCAGGAGCTCTGAGGGGGAAGAACTCTTTAGATTTAGGGCCAAAAAAGGAGGGAATTCAGTAGGAGGAAGGGAAGGGGACTGACTCTCTCTCTGTCTCTGTCTCTGTCTCTGTCTCTCTCTCTCTCTCTCTCTCTCTCTCTCTCTCTCTCTCTCTCTCTCTCTCTCTCTCTCTCTCTCTCTCTCTCTCTCTCTCTCTCTCTCTCGCCTAGTTCACTTGCCAGTCAGTGGCCCCTCAGCCCTGAAATAATTGCCCTCAGGGGACTGCCAGACTTCCATCACTGCTGGGGTTAGAGAAGGCCCTTGTCGCTTCCCTCCCTGATCTCCCTCAATTAAATTTTTATCAGGCAGGGTTACGGCTGCAACTGTGTCACAGGTTCTTGTTTTATGCTGATGCTTGTTGCTCTGTGGCTCTTTTGCTCCTTTCGGATCAGTATATTGTTCCTTTGCATGGCGTGATAGGCATTTCAATGTTGTGTGCTGTCCTGGGAGGCATCCCGCCCTGAAAGGCAGCCTGAAAAATTTTTGAATCACTGAGATAGAAACATGGAAATAGAGTCAGAAGGGGCCTCCCGGGCCATCTAGTCTGACCCACGGCGCTAGCTGGCTCCGCTCACGACACGCCCACCATGCGCATGTCCTTGAACACTGAGCCTCTTCCTAGCGCTGTCTGATCCTGCCACATGCTATATACTTAGCTTTATTTATTTATTTATTTATTTTTGGATTTATATCCTGCCTTTTTCCTACAAAGGGCTCAAGGCAGCTTACATCATTCTCCTCCTCCATCTTATCCCCACAACAACAGCCCTGTGAGGTAGGCTGGGCTGAGAGTCTGTGACTGGCCCAAAGCCACCCAGTTGGCTCCATGGCCGAGCGGGGACTCGAACCCAGGTCGTCTGAGTCCCAGCTCTTAAGGTTGGGGCTTGGCTCACTGGGGCTTACGAAGCAGAGCCCAAGGTGCTGATTCAGGGGTGCGTTTGGGGGTGACGCCAAGGACCGCGTGCGTGGTGCCTGCTGGGGTGCGGAGCTGCCTGCCAGGAAAAGCTAGATTTGCTCCCTCTCGGTTGTCCTCCTGCCAGCAGGCGGAGATGCCTTCAAAATGAGGTACTGCAATACAACAACAAGCGAGGCGTTCTTAGGAGTGTGCGACGGTGTTTGTACATGCGGTGTTTTTCTCCCGCTCCGCGTGTGTCTGTCTGTCACGTCAACTCATTCTGAAGTGGGAGTTTCTGCCTCTTGGGAAGCTTGGCTAGAACAGTTTTCTGTGTCCCTGCTGTCAGCTTCCCAGGATTTTCTGCTACTCCGGGTAGGCTTCCAAATGCCATGGAATGCGACACTAAGCCACCAAGTCTGCGTTCACCCATTGCCGAGTTGCTGGGCAGGCGGAGGTCTTGCACCCATCCTGCTGGAGGGATCCTGTGGGAAGCTGGTTTGCCACCGGGTGTATGGAGCCCTGAACCAGCTCAACCCCCGGGCTGATCCTGCAGGGCTTTTCCTGTGTCTTGAAGTGCCCAGCGCAAGGAGGATGCCCAGGGGTCTCATAGCAGGCCGCCCTGGGTGTGCAAGCCACAGTAGCTCCCCCCAACCTGTGGAATAGTTTCTGTGGGCAGCTGTGGCCGAGGAGGCCCAGCTCTGCCTTAGTGAGTGTCCCGCAAGATAGACTCTAGAAACCTTCTGTTTGGTAGCACATGGTCACCCGTGTCTTGTGTCCTTGACGCCATTGAGGACAGCGGGAGGTGGAACCAGAGAGAACATTAAGTGTAAAGTCAGGCACGTTTAGAAAGGGGGGAAAGCTTTTAATTAAAAAGTAATAAATATTGGCTTCCTGCTGGTGACTTCTGTCTTTTTCAAATGCTCTGCATGTGAGCGTCAGAAAGGTAAGATACTTTTTCTCCAGATGGCTGGGTGTAACAGATCTCTGGAATGAGTCTGTTCAGCCAAGCAAGCTACCTAAATTTAATTGTGGACTAGTAACTTATGAGACTGTCCTAAGGTACTTTAGATTTACCTGTGGGAATTAGTAGCTCATTCATATGCGATGGGCCTAAAGGGAACCTGGATGCTGCCAGACAAGCCCTTATGCCATCATTGGCCAAATATCAAATTCTCCAATATCAGATTACCAAATTATCACTGGCCGAATATGTCTGTCTGTCTGTCTGTCTGTCTGTCTGTCTGTCTGTCTCTCTCTCTCTCTCTCTCCCCCCCCCTCCAAAATAGGACTGAGGTTGTCTCTTTGCATCTGGTTCTCCATCCTTTGCACAGTGTAAACAGGCTAAAAGCTTAATTGCGAGTGTCTGTCCTGTGTCTTTTGATCTGGAAGGATCTCCAAGAGTACACAGTCTGCTGGCACTCCTTACCAGCTGGTTCCCAGGAACTGGTAGCAGACAGGCCTACTGGCTATAGCTGGTACACTGTAACCACGTGGTGACAAACTTTGCCCTGGAGCAGCCAGTGGGTGGAAGGAGATCTTGCAAGACCAGGTGGAGTCTCTGGAACTTCTCTCAGTTTTTCTTCCTCTGGTCCTTTTTCCCTATCAGCGTGATAGGTGCGGAGACAAAAACACACCAAATGCAGAGGAAGGCAACAGCTCTGCACTAAACCGCCTTTGTGGAGCTTCATGTCTTCTGTATATAGAAAGCTTTGGAGCTGCTATATGTGGAATCGTAGCAGAGTAGAGTCGGAAGGGGCCATGAAGGCCATTGGGTCCAACCCCCTGCTGTGGGAGGAACATGTTGCCTCTCCAAATCCATTTATAGGCAGTCAGGAGAAATGGAGAACTATAGTTGCTCCAGGTTTGACAACTGGATGGGGCATCGGACTTCAGCGAAAGGATGGTCGGATGGTTTGAGGGCTATCCACTGTATTGTCCATTGTTCACCGTTGTGCTTATTTGCTGCTCTTGGAAGAAAGTCGGTTGCATCAGCATGCCAGGTCTTTCCAATTGTATGCTTCTTTGAATGCGTGCAGATTACAAACAGAGGGATTAAACAAAAGGCAAGCTGAGAACTAGAAAGGAGCAGGTGGGGGAGAGATTGTGCCTTTGCGGCCTGCAGTTCGAGCGGCCGGTGGGACCACAAAAAGAAAGCAGAGGGAAGTGCTGGAAGCGATTTAAATTTCCTCTAGAGTAAACAGTGGCAAGCGCAGCATTGCTGCCTTCTGCGCCTCGGTGCAGCTGGGCCAGAGGCACAAACGTGCCAACAAGCAAGTCTGGCTGGGACCTTCCGAGGATTAAAGTAACAAGTCGAAAGCAGGGCTGGAATTGGGGGTAAGCAGCCCAGCACCTTTCACACGCTTCTAGATTTCCGTAGTATAGGAGCATGAGCCACAGTGGCTGTGGATGATGGGAACTGCAACCCAGGCCCTCTGGAGCACACCATTTCATTGCTTGGCTCGCCCCTCCTAGTTCTGGCAGCTGGCTCCCCCAGCCCCACTCCCCCGGCAGATTGTCTGATCCTGACCTGCACATGGGAGTTGCTTTGTTCGCCATCCATTTCAAGAAACAGGGCAGATCCTGTTTCATCCTGAGGGGTGGATCTCAGCTCCTCTCTCTCTGCTGTGCCCTGTGTGGCCGTCCTGTTTATGGCCGGGGCCCCCACGGCAAACACACGTCTGCGCTTTAATGAGCACCTTTGGGGTGCTCCACCCTTGTGGGGAAGGCTGACCTCGGCAAGGGAGGGTGCTGGCCGTACCGGGCTTGTTCCCAGAGAGTCCTCTTTCCCTCCGCCCGAGTGTGTGCACACGCGTGGGCTATTCACACAAGCACAACCTGGCTTAGCTTTCATATTTGCTTATGTGTACGCTGCGTCTCCGGGCCGGAGAGAGAGATGCCGTTCCTAAGAAAGCTGCCCTTCACTGGCTGCAGCAGAGAGAGTCTTTTCGAGGCCTTCTTCAAGCACTGCAGAGATTCAGGGTGCACACTTTGTCCCAAAACTGTCGGGACCACCCCAGGAAAGCTTTGTCCGTTGGGCTCACCGCCCCCCCCTCAACTATTTTTCCTGCCTTACACACAATCAGAGTCTCTGCAGTAGATCTAGCGTGCCTGGATCACACCACAGCGATGAAGGCGGTCTTTAAGCATGATGGGATAGGCGTGCCAACCTGATGGGATGCCTTCTCCCTGCCTGTGGAAAGCTCCTGCACTAGGGGAAAGGGTCTCCCTTGACACACTCGCTTTCTGTGTGCAGGGAGTCCCCTTTATCTGCCCATCCTCTCACTTCAGCCTCGACCTGCAGTTTTGACGTGATGGGGAGCTGATTCCCCAAACCTCCTAACGGGAAAAGGTTTCTACACCTCCAATCTGTGGCAGCTGGGATATGGGACAACCTCTGCCATAGAAGAAACTTTGGGGTTCCAACATGGCACCCTCCAGAATTTTTAGCCTTACCTCCCAGCATTCCTTGACCATTGGCCATGTTGGCTGGCAGAACTGGAGTAAGAACCAGGACAGTAGTTTGGAGAAGGTGTATGGGAAGGCTAATCGCCCCTTCCCTGTTTTTTTGGTCTGTTACCCTTCTCCCTTTCTGTTGTAAACATCTTTCTCTTTTTTGGCCATGCTTCAGCATTTGTGGCCGTGCTTCAGCAATGTATGGCTGTGAAAGCTGGACCATAAGGAAGGCTGAGCGCCAAAGGATTGAGGCCTTTGAGTTGTGGTGCTGGAGAAGACTCCTGCGAGTCCCTTGGACCGCAAGGCGATCAAACTGGTCAGTCCTAGAGGAGATCAACTCTGACTGCTCTTTAGAAGGCCAGATAGTGGAGATGAAACTCAAATACTTTGGCCACCTAATGAGAAGGAAGGACTCCCTGGAGAAGAGCCCAATGCTGGGAACAATAGATGGCAAAAGAAGAAGGGGACGGCAGAGGATGAGGTGGCTGGATGGGGTCACTGAAGCAGTCGGCGTGAGCTTAGATGGACTCCGGGGGATGGTGGAGGACAGGAAGGCCTGCAGGAGTGTTGTCCATCGGGTCGCGATGAGTCGGACACGACTTTGCGACTAACAACAACAACACCCTTCTCCCTTTCTGTTGTAAACATCTTTCTCTTTTTTGGCCGTGCTTCAGCATTTGTGCGCCGAGTTTCTACAAGAAGCGTTTGTGTATGCTTCTGTGCCTGGCTTGTGTGGGTTTGCTCACCCAGACTTACTAAGGAAGTGACTCATGAGGAGAACTTGGCCGTGGGACTCCCAGAATTGCTTAAAGCCTGCCTTAGCAACAGGAACAACATGCAAAACAAAACTCCCTTCACCGAATGTGTATACTTCTCCACGTCTGAACAGAATCTCGGGTGGCGAACAGTAACCAAAAGAGCGGAACCGAGAATTAAGACAGGACCAGTCAAACCAGCAAACAGAAAAGCCTTCGTGGAATCAAGATGCATTCAGGATGTGTTGGAGGCAACACCCTGGTGGTGCTCCCTGGTCTCCAGAGGCAGGGAGTTCCACAGAAAGGGGGTCGCCACACCAAAGCCTGGGCAGTTCTCCACATGGACTTCAGTCGGACTTAGAACCACATGGAACCACCCAGGAGCTTGACACCCAACAGGCTCCCTGACCAAGGAGAATCATAGAAGAGTAGAGTTGGAAGGGGCCATGAAGGCTATCTAGTCCACCCCCTGCTGTTGCAGGACAACAAGTCACACCATCCCACTCAGGTCGCTGCCCAGTTCCTTCTTGAATGGCTCCAGTGTGGGAGAGCCCCCCACCTCTCCGGGCAGCTGGTCCCACTGCTGTATTGCTCTGACAGCGAGGACATTTTTCCTGATATCCAGTCCAAACCTGGGTTGCCACAACTTGACTTGATTGTTCTGTGTCCTGCATTCTGGCACCAGCAAGAAGAGATCTTGACCTTCCCCTTTGTGACTGCCTTTGAGGTACTTCTAGAGGGATCTCATGTCCCCCCTCAGTCTTCTCTTCTCAAGGCTGAACATGCCCAGTTCTCTCAGTCTCTCCTCACAGGGCAGTGTATCCAATCCGTGGATCAGATGTGCTCTCTTGGTTATCCTAGCTCCAGGCAGTTTAGGGCTCTATATTCCACCACTCCGCATAGGAGCCAGTGGAACTCCTTGCCTCTGGATTTATGGATGCTTCCTGCCATGAGAATTACGTGGTGTAGCAAGCCAGGGCAGTGCAGTGATTAAGCTGGGCTGGGATTCAGATGATCCGGGTTCGAGTTCCCACTTGGCCATGGAGCCAGCAGGGTGGCTTTGGGCCAGTCTCTGACTCTCAGCCCAGCCTACCTCACAGGGTTGTTGTGAGGGTCAGATGGAGAGGAGGAGAATTATTACGCCTCCTTGAGTTCCTTGAAAGGGCAAAAAGGATGATGGTGGTGGTGGTGACATTTATATGCTGTCCTTTGCCACAGCCTCAGGACGGCTTACAAAAATATCAATATAAATAACAATAAGGTAATACAAATCTCAATAAAACCAATCAATAAGCAATACATAATGCAATAAATAATCAATAAAAATAAATCAAAAGTGACTGTTAAAAAACCATTAAAATACTAGTTTTTAAAATACTATTTAAATAAAAAGGTTATATAAACACTCAGCATTCTTTAGCTGTTCCTTGCACGTCATATGCATCCTCACAACAGCCCTGCGAGGCAAACTGCTGCTTTTCCCTGACTGAAGGTTAGGCTTAGGCTTGTGGCTTCCGTATCAAGTGATTATGTCACAGAAGAAACATTTGAGCTGCTCTTGAAACTAGATTTGAGTGCTCTTGAAACTCTCTGGAGTAAAACTCCTGGGGACAGGTGGGCTTGAGGCCAACCCTAATGGCACCACCTCCATTTACAAAGACCATTTCTGCTCCTTGAGGGTGGGAGCGCTACAACTCTGTACATGATCAGAGGCTTTTCCTGCCAACTTTGGTAGCAGGCTTGTTTCGAGCTCTGAACGCTCTGTGCTCTCAACAAAACCCCCTCAATTTCTATGGGTTGCCTTGCGCTTTGGAACCAAGAGGAAGGGACTTACCCACAACACTGAGCTCTCCTTATGTCAAAGTTGAAGAATACATTTCTTTTCCTGGGATCCTGTCCTGCAAATGGGACCTTGAGAACACATGACGGCCCAGACTGGGATCCTATCCCTTAATTTATGCTGACTTCCTAGTGGCCGGGAGCAGGTGGGAACATCTGTAAACTGGATGGGAATCGCGTGTTCCTTTCCCAAGCTGTTCAAAGAGTGACTTAATGAGACATAAATCCACTGGGCCCAACAGAATGACTCACAATGAACCTAATCCTAGGGGTGTTTGGGTGTGTGTTTGCTTGGGTGTGTGTAGACCAGCCCACTTCATCGTTCCCATCTCTGGGTCCCCATATTTCATCTTTGACTCATGTTCGGCTAACCTAAAACAACATAAATATTCAGAATGTCAGATTTTGTGAGTGCTTTCCTCCCAGTGAGTAAACATATTTAGCCTGAAGACAAGTCAGGAGAAAGTACTCCTTTTACAAACTTTTCTCCTTGTGTACTTTTATGATGTGTCTCTCTACAGATCCGTTGGTGCATATTTCTTGTGGCAGGTTGCACTAGCTCGGATTAGGCTAACTGGATGGCAGGGCTCCAGTCACTGGGGTGGAGGGAGCTTCGTGGGTTAAGGTTCCACCCCTGATGGAAATCAGGGTGTTCCTAAAATGTGGGTGAGCGACCGATGGCCTTCATTTCGGAAATTCTCTGCGAGGGATCACTCTGAACTCCTGGCAGAAATGATCTGTTTCTCTTATTGCTACCCGCTGGGCAGAGGGAGTGATAACGGGAGGCAGAAAGGGGGTGTTGGGGGAAAGAAAGGGAGGGAAAGAGAAGGGGATTCACCCAATTTTGGCTTCAAGTTCACCTGCTACTTTCCCACAATAGAACAGGTGTGCGTGCCCACTGCTGTCTTTGTTTGGGGACAACAGGATGGCGCTCGATCAGGATCAGTGCGAGGCCTCGCACTTGGGGCACAGGAATGGGTGTCATACGTACAGGTTAGGGGCCAAGTGGCTGGAGAGCAGCACTTGTGAAAGGGACCTCGGGGTGCTGGTTGACTGCAGGCTGAACATGAGCCAGCAGTGTGATGCGGTGGTCAAGAGGGCAAACGCCACCCTTGGTTGCATAGCCAGAAGCGTGGCTTCTAGATCGAGAGAGGTATTCCTGCCACTCCACACGACTCTGGTGCGCCCACAGCTGGAGCCTTGTGTTCAGTTCTGGGCCCCTCATAACAAGAGGGATATAGCAAGGTTGGAATCGGTGCAGTGCAGGGCCACTAGGGTGGTGGCTGGTTTGCAAGGAAAGTCACATGAGGAGAGACTGAGGGAGCTGGGTCTTTTCAGCCTGGATAGGAGTTGACTCAGAGGGGACCTGTTGGTGACATACAGGTATGTGAGGGGGTGGCTCATGACCTTTCCCCCGCTGCAGTGAAGGGCAGGACGTGTTCCAGTGAGCAAAGCTCAGGGAGCCAAGATTTCAGGAGGATGCCAGGAAGCACTTCCTGACAGTCAGGACCCCGAGGGTGTGGAATGGGCCTCCACGGGAGGTGGTGGAGGCCCCATCAGTGAGGATGTTCAAGGATAGGCTGGACAGGCACATGGTAGGCATGTCATGAGCAGAGCCGGCTGGAGCCAGGGGTCAGACTAGATGGCCCAGGAGACCCCTCTGTTTCTGTGTATGCTGTTGCCTCAATGGAGCCATCTTGGAAATGGCGCATGTGTGGAGAAAGTGAAGGGAGATAGATTGTGTCTTCTCAGACAATACTTGTCCCCAAAGCCCGTCAGGGCTGCACCGTCTTTCCCAGCATTCCCCTCTGCGGTCTTGGAGGGGAAGTACTGTAAGACGCCAGGGGTAGAGAGGGGCCCTTATGGTGCCAGAAAGGTTGAAACAATTGAATGTGTTATTTTTTTACTGTCGGTTTGATCAAGAAGTATGGGCCAAGTTTATTTCTCATCTGTTTAGAAGGTGGCTGAGTTTGCCGGGAAACTCCTTATAGGCAGCAATGCCCAGCTCACAGTTCCTTGTGCTCGTTTTTTTGCCATTGCCTGCAAGATCCACGAAGATATTGTATGCAATGTTTTAAAATTTCAGTGAGAAATTGTAACTTGTAATTTTAAATAATTGCATGTTGATTGTCATGGTATAGTTGTTGATTGTTATTTTGTCTTTTAATAGCTGGAATATGTTGAGCTATGGTGTTATTTGCAGATGGTTTATTAAGGACAAGCTGGTCACTGACCGTCATAAATAGGTGTTGCTCACTGTGCCTTTTTCTTTTCTTCTCTTCTCCAGGTGCCACTGGAGGACCGAACCATCTTCTCTGGGAACCTCTTCCAGTACTTGGAAGAAAACAAGAAGTGGAGGAACCGCTTCAGCATCGTCCCCCATAATTATGGGTTGGTGCTGTACGAGAATAAGCTGGTGAGGGCCGGTCTTTCGCCCTACACAGGAGCAGCACTGTGTGTAGATGTGTAGGCCTGCCCTGTGGGATATCTCAGAGTAGGCGCTCAAGCACCCTCTGAGATCTCTTGAGTTGTTCAGAGCAGCTTGAGAGAGACTTACTCTTCACCAGCGCTCGCACTCGGCTCTGCAGAGCAAACTTCTGGACAGGGTACTTGGCACTCGTCCATCATACATCTTGTATTCTCTAATGTTTGTATTCTCCAATGCATCACCTGGTCTAATGCAGCCTGGCAGATGTACAGGCATGTGGGAAGGAGCAGACCAGCTGGAACGTCTGACTCTTGAGTTTCTTCTCATTTCTCAGAAAAGTCCACAGCTCACTCACGTGGGACACACCAGGTTTAGTGGCCTGGCTGCAGTAGGGGCTCGGCCTGCGATACTGTAAAGTTCTTGCCAATCAAAATATATCGCAATTCATGCTGGAACGGCCCTCCCTAACTTGGTGGCTTCCAGATCCTTTGGAGCAGCTCCCATCAACCTCCGCCAACATGGCCTGTGGTCAGGAATATTGTCCAAAACTTCTGGAGAACATCAGGGTTGGGAATGTCTGTTGTAGGTGAATGTGAAGATTAAAACAAGACCGTTCCTGGTTTTGCAGACAAAAGTGCTCTTCCAGTAAGGTTGGTGTCATCGCCTAAAAAGAGGAAAAACTGTGACATTCAATTCTTTGAATGTTTTAGATGTGAACTGAATTATTATTTTGCATTATATATGCAAATATTCAGCACTGGACACGTGGTTACTCTTTTTCTTCAAGTTGGGAAGGGGCTCCTACCGGAGGGAAGCTGGCTTGAAAACTCCTCTGTGGGCCATTCTTGGCTTAACATTGCTCAGACTGCAGTCTTCCGGACACGGAAAGCAGCAACCAAAAAGCAGAAAGCCTTGCTCAGTGGGCTTGCTAACCCTTGCTAACTCCAGTCAATCCCCTGGCAGCCCAGAAAATCCCAGGTTTGATCCTGGGCATTTCCAATTAAAAAAAGGAGCAGGGAGCGGGTAGTGAGAGTCTTGCTTTGCTTGAGAGCTGCTCAGTGGTCTTGATCCAAGGCCATGTTGTGAGGGAGAACAGATGGATGGGACACCACCAGTGGACTCCCGAGAAGCCGCCTACGGTTCCTTGGAGGAAAAGCAGGCACATAGGTATGGTGGTAGGGGGAGCTTGTGAGAAGGATGGAAGGGGCTGACAAGTGATTGTGAGAAGGGCTCCCAAGTGACTCTTCCCGTCCCTCTCCCACAGGCCTTCGAGAGGGGGCTGCAACCCCGAATCCTCGTCAACAGCGCCGGCTACAAGGTGCTCACCTCTCTGGAAGAGTATCTGGAACTGGTCAACAGCAGCTTACCAGGTGTGCTCAACCTGCAGTCCTGGACTCCTCCAGCTCTTCTCTGGGGTCTAAGGGGCATGGCAAGGATGGGGAACATGTAGTTCTCACCCGTGGTGAAGGTTGTTGGGAATGGCCGCGCAAGAAGATCTGAAGAGCCTCAAGTCCCCCAGCCCTGGCCTGGGAGAGAGGATCCTTGGTGCTTCTTTCCAGAGAGTTGGCCACCTGCGTTTGAACCACCCACCCTCTGAGGGTTCTTCCTTCTCCCCTGACCTTCACGCTGGGTTTGTTCAGTGCCGGGACATGTGGGCATTTGGGGCGGCCAGAAATGTGCCATAACATGGCTTCCTCTTCCTCTTGCAAGCAGAAGTTGAAGGACCAGGGGCTAGGACGGTGGGGGGAACCACGCTTCATGCTGGTCCTTTCCTTTGTGCTGAGACGTGCCTTTAAGGATGGCTTGGAGACGGAGACCTCGGTGGCAAGGGGCCATCTCTGCGCATTCCTTCCAGCGTTTCTGTCACGGCGAAACTTTAACCCAGCTACCAGGCAGAGGTGAAGCATGGAAGCCCATGTACCTCTGAGCACAAAAGCAGAGCTGCAGCCCTTCAGCGTTTCGATAGCTTCCTAAATATTTTTCCCCACCTTGGTGTGTCTGCAGCCAAGGCAAACCGTTAGAAACAATGCCCCATGTTTCGGGGAGGTAGTTTTGGGACTGGGAAGGGCGAGTGTGTGTGCCGGGGTGGAGACAGAGTAGATATAGCTACATTTACTCTCTTCTGTGGCACGGGGGTAGAGGGATGGACCGGTGCTCTCTTGGGCTCACAAGGAGAAACAAAGCTCGAGTCTCCGAGTTTTGAGACAAACCGTTGCGTTGCTGACTCGTAAAACACTGTCGTAGAGGAATGCGGTTGGTGGGTGGAGAAGGAGGGTGTCCTTTTCCAGCGAACTGAAAAGACGTTTGTTCCGAGAGAAACCGGCCAAGTACAACGGGTTCCCACTTGAGGTAACGAGATCACCTCTCCAGGCAGTGGCCAAGACTGCTTAATTGGGCCAAGAGGCAAGGAGCGGAGTGTGTAGGGAGAGAAGGCGAGCAGGTTGGGTCATTGCAATATTGGCGGAGTTCCTATTCGATTTTTAGAAATCGGAGTTCTCTGTTGAAAAAGCCCACCTTGATTGGGGATTGATTGAAAGCTTTTATAAACCATCCCTCTACTAGCGTCTCAGGTCGGTTTACGACAAACAACAAAAATAGAAATTAAAATAGCACAGCATGCAGTGTAAAACGCATTAAAACCAGTTAAACATTAAAATAACGGGAGAATAAAAAGGTTTTCTCCTGGCGCCGAAAAGAAAGAAGCATCCACGCCAGGTGAACCTCTCTGGGGAGCGTATTCCACAATCGGGGGGCCACCCCCGAGCCACATGCGAATCTCTCCCAAGGAGGACTCCCACAGAAGGACCTCCAGACCTCTAGGGGCGGAGGGCGTTAAACCAGTTGTTAAATGATGGCCTGGTGCTGAGCCACCGTGGCTGAAGCGAGCCGATTTTGAGCTCGAGGGCTTCCACTCCATCCATCCCAGGTTCGCCTCAATGCTCAAACCTGGTGGGGTTTTGGTTTGCGCTCAGGCCGGATTGGGAAAGGGGCAGCTGCAAAACGGAGTTTCCGGCTATCCCAGTTTGCAAGGCATAGCAAAAGCGATCGCTTCCCGGAGGGGAGGGCTGGGGGGGGGTGTCTGAGTGCATGAGGGAAGGGGGGGCACCAAGCCCATAGCTTGCTCCACAGACCCATCTGCAGGTCTCCGCACGCAGGGAGCATCCACTGCCCCATGGGTGACCGTCTTTCACGCGTGTCCCTGCGCGGGGCTGGCTTTTTTTTAAAACGCTAAATGCTTGGATTCGAGGAGATGCAGTGCATCATGATGGCATCTGGAATTCTTTTAAACCACCTTCCGATATCCCTTTCTCTCTCATTTTTTTCAGGCCCCGCTCCCAAATCGGGCAACACCCCCATCATGAAATGCCCGACCCAGTTCCCCCTCATCCTCTGGCACCCCTACGCCCGGCACTACTACTTCTGCGTGATGACGGGGAAGGAGCAGGAGAAGTGGCTGGCCATCTTCCAGGACTGTGCACGCCATTGCAACAACGGTAGGTCTGGCCTGGCCTGGCCTGGGGAGGGGGGTCTCTCCCCCCCCCGCATAGCTCACCAGCTTTCCTCTGATTCAGGGCAGTTGCAGGTATGTAGTTGCGATTAACCTCCTCCAGTGTCACACTGCTATTTCTGGGGCTTACAGTTCTGTTCTCCTAGGGACTAGTCTCTTGCTTCCTATTTTAAATTGCAAGGAAGCCTGGGATATTCATCACTTGGTCCCAGGCCTGATTCTTCTGTGGTGTAGTAGCCCACCGCTCTGTTATGTCCAGAGAGAGAGTTGAGGGGAGAGAGCGGGAGGAGGGAGAAAGAGGACCTCTGCTCTAATCCAGCTGGAATCACGTGTGCTGGAGTCTGAGGGGGGAGGCGACAGGTGTCATGGATGGTGCATTAGACTTGACCCCTGGAGACCCGAGTTCAAGTCTCCCCCAGCTGCCAGGCTCCTGAGCTTAGCCGGGGCACATGCCTCTTGGTTCTGTCTGACCTTCACCCGCTGGCCGGCTGCAAAGCAAACCTCGTGAGGCCGCCCCTCGAGCCCCTTGGAGAAGCCGTGAGAAACAGGCGACGGAGCCGTGCGCAGCACCGTGCGTCTGCACGGAAGCACATGCCGACGTGCCGGAGTCCCGGCAAGCCACCGGAGCTGTGGGCCGCCACTTCCCTCGGGAAAGGGCGATGCTCCCCCTGGCGCCTCCTTCCGGAAGGCTGCTCCACGCCAACGGCTCTCCTAGCAACGTCCGTCTCCCCTTTCTCCGCTTCCCAGTTGGAAATGGCGACCTGCCCAAGCACCTCGCCGCCTCCGCTCCCTCGGCGGGCTCCGGCAGGCTCCGGCAGGGCCCAAACACGCCCCTCGCTGCAGGCTGGGAAGTCTGCCTGGCCCAAGGTGAGGCCGCCTTGGCAGAGCGTGTGTGCCGGTTCGTGCGTGGCGGTCCGCACCCCCCCCCCCCGCTTGTTCCTGGGCCCTGAGGAATGCTCGGCGGCCGCGGCGGGGGGGCCTTAACACGGCCCGTGAGCGAAGGTCCACCCGGCAGTCCCTCCCTTGGGGAGAAACCCCCTCGGACGTTCCCACACGCAAAATCCACCCCGTTCTCCCCTCGCTCGCTCGGCTGCTGCCTTGGGGTATGAGCCCTCTGCGATGGTGCGTGCGTGCGTGCGTGGCTGCCCTCGTCTTGGTCAAGGTTAATTCGTTTGCTACTCCGCACGGAGGGCTCTGCCGCCCCCCTGGGCTGGCCGCTTCATCCCCGACTGGACGAGGCAGGTGGAAAAGGCCCGTCCCAGGCCCCCTCGGTGTCCTGATCAGATGAGACCCCCGCCGTTCAGAAGAGTCTCTTCTCCCCCTTCCCCCAGAAGTTCCCTGAGACCAGTCTTAAATGTGGTCCATTTGGACCCCGTTTGGTGGAGTTTGGTGCGGCGAAAAGAGCCTTTCACTGGATCTCACTCTCCTTCTTGCTCAGCCTTAAAGCTCATGGCGTGCGTTTGGGCCAGGTATCAACCTCCGGCCTGACCTGCTTTGCAGGATTGTTGTGAAGCTAAAATGGAAAGGATTCTGTCAGATGCCTTGGGTATTTATTTAATCAACAGACAAACATGTACAGCGGCATCCTTAAATGAGTTTGAAGCCCATTTCAGGAGTATTTGTTTGTTGAGGGTGGTCAGACTGGAGTCACTCTGTTTCACCGTTTCTGTGCTTGTTTGGTTCGTATGCTTCCATGTTAGCCATCAGGCTCTCTGGACAGCTAAGAACATCTTCAGTCGATTAGACAATATAAGAAAATCCACAGTTTTCTTAGTAATGGGATGAATAAGGGCTACTCATTGCCTTCTGTGAATCACTGCGGAATGACCCCAAGGAAAAGTGTCTGGATGACTTTGCTGGTCAGCTGAAAAAGGAGAACGTCGGTATACACAATCCCCAAGCGGAAGGCAAAGATTTGGCTCGGCACAAATTTATTTCGACCGGTTTTATTTAACTCTGATGCTCATCATCAGCCTTCCCTCAGCCTGGCATCCTCCAGGTATGTTGGACTACCTCCAGTCAATCCCAGCCAATGCACTGGGATAATGGGAGTTGTAGTCCAAAGCTTCACAAGGTCCCGAGGTTAGAGTTTGCCTTTTCTCCATGGAGTTGTGTGTGTGTTGGCTTTCCCGGCAGTCTTGCAGACCGAGATAAGCGAAGAAATGGTGCATTTTTAAATTCTACTTTACTGGTCCTTTCCTAATGGACTTTGCAGCAGGCAGAGATTTGAATCCATTTTTCCTGGTCAAACACTAATGGACACACAAGGAGGCGCATGGCTCATTTTGGGGTTCTAACCACAGGTCAGCATCTTCACTGAGGCCTGTGAAGTCAGCTGTGTGATTGCAAAAGCTTTCAAGTATCTTGTGGTCACAGGTGGCTGAGGGTGGACTGAGGAGGAGGAGGAGGAGGAGGATAAAGATGAGTGAAGTCAAAGGCGTTGTAGCTGGACTGCAGGAGTGCCCACATTTTCCCGCCTTTCCCTTTGTGGCCATAAGGACTAGAATCTTAACGTAGCTTCTTTTCTTCCTCTCTTCCTTGTTTTGCATGGAAGTTGGCAAATACCGTGCTTGGATGTGGTTCATTTGTGAGATGGGAGCAACGTTTTCTTCAAGGTTAGAACCAGTGGGTGAAGTTGTGGGGAAGTAGATTTTGGCCACGGAGTTGGAAGTGTGGCCTAATGGTAAGAGCTGCTCAACCGTGGAAGGTGCTGCGTTCTACTTTGTTGGATGCACTCGAGCAAAAGCTGGATAACCGCTTATCGGAGATGCCGTAGCTGTGTCCAGCGCCCCAGCAGTGCGTGCGCACGTGCAGACTAGATGACCTCACGGGTCCCTTCCAACTCCATGGTTGTATGCTTCTGCACAGGGCTGGCTTCCTTTTCCCTTTCAGCTCTGCTCCCTGCAGGGATGATTGAAACATTAGGTGAAGTGTGGTAGGTTTCCTTTTCAGGATGCTTGGAGGAAGACACTGGCTGTCCATCCAGGAGCTTTTCCACACAAGCGGCGTGTGTTCTGTCACTGGCTCGGGGCTGGGAAAGGTCCGGGCCACTTTTGGAGCTGCTGCAGGGTCAGCCGTCTGCACCTTCTTCGCCAAATCGTAGTGGGAGCGCCCCGAGTTCTTCCGCCCCTCCGCCTCACCTCCTCTCACGTCCACGCAGCATCGCTGCCCTAAGACCTGCGCACAGGTGGGGCCGCCTTGCGGGCAACGGAGACGGCGCCTTTGGCTTCCCGGCGCGCATGGAGTTTGGATGCCACGTGCAGCATCCCGCAATCCGCCTGGCAGACCATCCTCGGAGCCCTGGGCGCATCGTCCCGTCCCGCTTACCTCCTTGGCTCTCCCCCAGGATGAGAAAAGCCCGCTTTCTGAATCCAGCGCCCCCCTTTGGTTCCGCGGGGGGAGCACCCCGCCGCTTCTGTTCGGAACGCTTTCCAGTGGTGACTTTAGCAGGACGACGGCCATTTGCCGTGGAGGTGCCACCTTGCTTGCTGCTGCGACCTTGCCTCCCCCTGCTGGGAATGGCCACCCCTGGGCTTCCCTCCCCATCCTAAAAGCTTCCCAAAAGGGGCTGGGGAGAATGCCCCCCCCCCCATTCCCCAGGCTTCAGTTTTTTCCTAATGGATCACCCAGAAGAACTCTGAGTCGGCCAAAGTGCATAAGGGACCCCCGTCCTTCTGTCGCGGGGGGAGCTCTCTTGTTAGGGTTTTGGGACCCGTGTGCTGCCTGTGATTCATCCGCCCGTCAGATTCTTTTTCATCACTTTCTCTCTGCCCGGCCCTCCTCCCAGCGCTGTGAAAATGTGGCAGTTTCCTTTCGGAGACTTCCCTTCCTCCCCGCTTGTGCCTCCAGACATCAATCTCCCGTTGTGGATTTAGCCGTGGTTTCCTGAGCTCCTTGCATTTTTTCCTCTCCCTGCTCCGCACCGCCCTCGGAGGCCGGGCTGGATCCAAATTGGTGGTGATCTTCGAACGCCTGCAAGCCAATGCAGGGGCTGGAAGCATAAATTCTCTTGCAGTAGGAGAGGGCACCCTCGGCACTGCCTCTCCGCAAGCGGACTCGCCAGGACGCTAGTCCACATCCTTGGCATAGTGTGCCAAGGAGACGTGCAGTGGAATCCAAGTGGCTTGGCGCAAGCGAGCCAAGCTGCACACCTGGCCGAAAGGAAAGCCTTCCCCTCTCACCTGGGAAAAAAAAAACCCAAATAGCCCTGTAGCTGAAACCAGACTCCTCTGAACTTACCCCAAATCCTCCTTGGGGTAACTTTTTGTATCAGTGCAAAACTCACCATTGTCAGCTGTTCAGAGCATCACTTCAAAGGTGTTCCCCCAGATGTTTTGGGCTCCAACTCCTGTAAGTCCCAGCAAGGATAGTCCGGGGTCAGGGATTCTTGGAATTATGGCCCCCAACATCTGGGAAGGACTACATTGCCTGGTACATAGACTTGGCCTGGGGAGCTTGGGCTCAAATCTCTACTAGGCTCCAGAGCTCTCGCTGCTCTCTCTCAGTCTAACCCTACCTTGCAGGGTTGTTGTGAGGATAAAACTGGAGGGAACAGATTCTAAGATGTCAGCCTGTGCTCTTTGGAGGAAAGGCAGGATAAAAACTTAGGCTCGCTTCCCCCTCTCTTTGTAAACGTCTTTTTAAATGGTGATTCGAGCTACCTTAGATCTGTCTCTATCGTGCTTCTGGCTTTGATGGGAAGGGGAGCCAAGTCCGCGCTTGGCAAGGAAGCTTTGGGGGCTGCTCTGCTCTCCCCTCCCAGATACTCTTCCCCCCCCCCCCCATCCTTGCTGTGGTGCCAGGCAGAGAAATATATGCAGGGAGCCCCACCCAGCCTGGAAAACCGTGGGGCTTCTTTGGTGAAATGCCTAGTTGCATCCACCTTCCAGGGATGTGGCTCCAATACAGGGGCCGGGCAGAGCTTCCCCACTCTTCGGTTTTGTCCCGGAGCTCCCATCAGCCCCAGCCAGCATGGTCAGCGCTGAGAAATTACCCCAAACCATACAAATGGCAAGCGATCCCAGGACTTGGGGGGTGGGGTGGGGGGAGCCTGTTCACCCACAGCACAATTTGGCAAGCAGCTCAGTATGTTTTCCAACCTGCCGCCTCTGTCCCCCCTTCCAGGACTCTCTGAGGATTCCAGGGTGGAGGTGCCCGCCTTCACGGACGCCGTCCGCATGTACCGCCAGTCGAAGGAGCAGTACGGCACGTGGGACATGCTTTGTGGCAACGAATCCCAGGTGAGGCTTGGAACGGGTGCCGCCTCGGCGCTGCAGAGCCAGAGAGAATCTTTCGAGTCGTTTATGCAAAGCTTTTCCAGCCCATCCCATTCCCGAAAGTCTCAGGACGGCCCCACAGTAAAAAGCACAGCATCTCGTCCTCTATAAAAGCCAATTAAGATAGTAATTAAACTTTAAAGTGTTGGGGAAATATGAAGGGTTTGGCTTGGCGCTGGAAAGAGTGAAGTGTTGGCGCCAGGCACATCTCTTGAGAATGGGGTCCACAGCCGGGGTGCCACTGCACAGATCCCACAGAGGGATCCCAGGAGAGCAAATCTGGCAAGTCAGCAAGAACTTGGCCAGTCCCTGACTGGAAGGAACACTATATCTGGACGTGCACGTGGTGGGCATGTCATGAGAGGAGCCGGCTGGAGCCGGGGGTCAGACTAGATGGCCCAGGAGGCCCCTTCTGACTTGCTCTATGGTTCTATCTGTTAAATTGTGCAAGCTGCTGGAGCTAACAAGTCTGGCCATGAACCTGGGGTGGGGAAGCAGGAACTGACTTCTTTGGAGCCACAGCTTGGCTAGTCTCTTGGGACTTGTGGAACCTTCGGGGTGCTTTGGACCACGGCTTCCCTCCACAGTTTGACCAAAGGGCAGGGGTCCTCTGACTGGGATGGTGTGACCTGGTGTCCTGCAACAGCCGGGGGTGGACCTGATGGCCTTCTTGGGCCCTTCCAGCTCTGCTGTTGCATGATTCTGTGATGTGCCAGGTGGTGGAAGGGGTGCAGCAGAATTGGCTCCTCTTGGACGCATCTTCGCATGCCTAGACTAAATGGACCGTTTTGTTGCTTTCTCCCACTTTGGACGGGACTGAGGGACCGAAGAGGAGATGCAATTTCAGGGGTGTATTACAGGAAGGATATAGCCAGGTTGGAGTCAGTGCAGCGTAGGGCCACAAGGATGGTGGCCGGTTTGCAGGGGAAGCCGTGTGAGGCAAGACTGAGGGAACTGGGTCTCTGCAGCCTGGAGAAGAGGAGACTCAGAGGGGATCTGTTGGCGACATACAAGTATGTGAGGGGGCGTCACACAGAGGTGGGCAGAGGCTTGTTCTCCCCTGCAGAGGAAGGCAGGAAGTGCTCCAACAGAGCCAAGCTCAGGAAGCCAAGGTTCAGTTTGGATGCCAGGAAGCACTTCCTGACAGTCAGGACCCCAAGGCTGGGAAGGGGCTTCCATGGGAGGTGGTGGAGGCCCCATCGGTGAGGGTGTTCAAGGATAGGCTGGACATGCACATGGTGGAGGGTCAGACTAGATGGCCCGGGAGACCCCTTCCGACTCGCTCTGTTCCTATGTTTCTATGTATCCCTTGCTTAGGGTCTTCTTTCTCTTATCCAGATCTTGAGCAACTTGGTGATGGAGGAACTCCTCCCGGAGCTGAAGAACATGATTGGGCCCCGACTGAAGGGCAAAGCCCAGGAGAGGCACCGGGTCTGGATCCAGGTGCGTGGACCACTTTGCTGCCTTCTCTGTTCCCCATCCTCCATTTCCTGCCCCCTCCCCAAACATTGGACTGGCTGTGAACAAGCTTGGGGATCCCTGGGGCTCTTTGCCCCCCCTTTGGGTTGATTTCCCCCCCTTTTGGTACTTCTGCAAGGCGTGGGGTACTGCAGGCATGTGGGTTTGCGGGAAAGGAGCAGTGCCTGATACTCAGAAATGGGGGGATTATGGCCTTGGGGAACCTGGGGGCTTCTATGCGCCACCTGCCATGTCACTATGCTATTTTCCCCTACCCCATGACCGAATCAGAGACCTGTTTGTGTTTCGGTGCAGGGCTTATTCCCAAGCCACACTGAATTCCCGACTCTGCATACCCCATCCGTCAAATGCTGATCTGGGAATGCATTTGAGTCTCAATCTTCCCCCAATGCCCTGAGAGTCATTTTGTATTTAAGTGGCTAGTCCTTTTGGCTTGCCAACCCAGTAGGAATGGGTGGGAGACATCGCAGGAGGGCCCGGAGACCCCAGAGTTCCTGTAGGAAGAGCATTCAGCCAGAGTAAGTCCATATGGGTGTAATTCCCTGAACTAGCGTATCCCACTCGAATATTCCTGTGTTGGCTTTAGCGTCTTCTCCTTCCACACAAATGTGCACAGCGCCTTCTTTCTGTCCGTCTCTCTCACTGCCTGGTTCTGCTGTGAGTCGCACCCAGCCAAATCCTGTTTTTCCTTGAAGGCCTGATAGAACAAGCCTTCCTGTTTCTCTGTTTTGTTTTTTAAATCCGCCGTCGTTCCTCTTTCTTCTCTCTGCCGTTCTCACCGCCAGTGCAAAGTGTGAAGCGTTTTTAAAAATAGCTGTGCAGGAACGGGCTTTTAAAACAACTGTTCGGGCCTTAGCATCTACCTGTCAGCCATCATTGCTTTGGAGTTGGAGGGGGCACCTACTGTTGCCCCCACAAATTTCCTGTTACTTTCAGTTACTCCTCCGAATTTCTAGTTACTGTAGGGCATTGGATGTTCAGGAAAGCTCAGAAATTGATGTTGGGCTCAGAACCGATCATCTGGGAATGTCAGCTTCAAACAGCCAAATCAAGATGCTAGTCCTCTGTATGTTTGTGTAGACGTTCTTGCAGTGTAGGGCAAGAGGAGCTAAAAAGGCAACGGGGCAGCTCATTGAGGCTTGTAAATGGTCTCTTGTCCCTTTTCCCTTGACGTGGTCCACACTGGGTGTTTGAGGCTGCTGGGAGCTGTAGTCTGGAACATCTGAAGGGAGCAAGGGCCCCTACCCCTGCTCTGGTAGCAGCAGCATGAATGGTGCAGAACTGAGCCTGGTACACATACATTTCCCTCGTCCCCGGACACCCAGATGCGGAGTCTGTCCTCAGCTGCGAAGTACATCTTCCTGTTCCTCTTTGCAAAAACTTCCACTGGCAAACTTTTAAATGCAGTCCTGATGTTTCCAACTGCGCCTCCCATCATCCCCAGCCAGCAGGACCAAGAGGCAGGGCAAGCCGTAGTCCAAAGTGTCCGGAAGGCACCCGGTCGCCCTCCCCTACTTTCAGCTTTGACATTCCTGCCGGGACGGACGAACCCTGGTGTTTCCAGCTGCGCCTCCCATCATCCCCAGCCAGCAGGACCAAGAGGCAGGGCAAGCCGTAGTCCAAAGTGTCCGGAAGGCGCCCGGTCACCCTCCCCTACTTTCAGCTTTGACATTCCTGCCAGGACGGATGAGCCCTGGTGTTTCCAACTGCGCCTCCCATCATCCCCAGCCAGCAGGACCAAGAGGCAGGGCAAGCCGTAGTCCAAAGTGTCCGGAAGGCACCCGGTCACCCTCCCCTACTTTCAGCTTTGACATTCCTGCCAGGACGGACGAACCCTGGTGTTTCCAACTGCGCCTCCCATCATCCCCAGCCAGCAGGACCAAGAGGCAGGGCAAGCCGTAGTCCAAAGTGTCCGGAAGGCGCCCGGTCGCCCTCCCCTACTTTCAACTTTGACATTCCTGCCGGGACGGATGAGCCCTGGTGTTTCCAGCTGCGCCTCCCATCATCCCCAGCCAGCAGGACCAAGAGGCAGGGCAAGCCGTAGTTCGCCCGGTCGCCCTCCCCTACTTTCAGCTTTGACATTCCTGCCGGGACGGACGAACCCTGGTGTTTCCAGCTGCGCCTCCCATCATCCCCAGCCAGCAGGACCAAGAGGCAGGGCAAGCCGTAGTCCGATGTGTCCGGAAGGCACCCGGTTGCCGAGCCCTGCGGCCGGCTGCTCACGAGGCGAAGCTGCGCCCTCTCCAGCCGGCTTGCGCCCCCACAGCGTCCCCTCCTCCTCCTCCTCCTCCTCCAGGTCTCGGACGCCGTGTACCGGATGGTCTACGACCAGACGAAAGCCCACTATGACGCGGCGCTGGCGAAGTGCGAGCTGCAGAGCCCGGCCATGCGCAGCACCATCCGCACGGACATGGACCAGGTCATCCAGTCCAAGGAGCACCTGGCGAGCAAAATCCGAGGTGAGGCCGCTGGGCGGCGCTGGAGGGGCTCCCGCCTCCCCTCTCCATCTTTGCCTGGGGCCGTGGAAAGAGCCCAGAGGGCGGGTGGGACCGAAGGCTCCGGGATCACCAGGGATATTTAGCCATCGAGGCACCACGTCCCCGTTCGAAGCCGTTCCAAGTTGGTAGCCGGCACTTGTTTGGGCACCATGCTTAGGGACGTGCGAGAAAACCGTCTGGGGGTGGGAATCCATCGCATTTCTTGGCCTGGGCCCCCTGGACTTTGGCCCTCTTAGCAGCAACCCTGAATCCGATTTCCAGGCATTTGTAGGGTGTCTGTCCGGTAACACCTCTTTCCCCCTTCCCCAGAGAGGTTCGCCGGGCGCCGTCACTTTATTCTTTTCGGTGCCAGGCTAAAACCTCCTTATTTTCCCAATATTTTAAGGTTTGACTGTTATTTTAATACGGGTTTTATTGTCAGAAATTGATGAGGATGTCCCGCAACTCCCGGGGGTTGGACTTGATGGCCTTCATGGCCCCTTGCAACTCTACTATTCTATGAATCTATGAGGATGCTGTGTTTTATTTTATTTTATTTTATTGTCTCTCTGTTAAACCATCCCGAGACTTCGGTAAGGGACGGTCTAAAAAAGTTCTAAATAAATAAATAAAAATGAGTTGCTGCCACACCTGCCCACATCAGCAGCAAGTGGAGAAGCAGGGTGGACCGCCAGGAGTGGTCTGGCACACCTACTCCTCTCTCTCACATCCTGTAGGTGCTTCTGGTGGGGAATGTCCCTGATTGCACAACCAGGTGGTGCGAGTGTTTGCAAACTAACTCTTGGCTTGGCTTGCTTTGGAGCCGAGGTCCATGGGCGCTAGAGGGATGGATTCCAACGATTTCATCCCAGCCCCAAACACACTGCATGGAGAAGGTTTTCCCGTCCAGCTTCCTTATTTTGAACCCAGGGTCGAGCGTGATGGAAGCTTGCCCCCATCCACTTTCACCACATCATCTATGATTCCCTATCCCATGATTCTAGGTATTACCTGGTGGAGGCCCAACCATCTGGAGGACAGGTCCCATGCTCCTGCGCCTCTTTGATCACTGCCCAGAGTTGGTGGGGGTTTCACACGGAGGACAGCAGGCTGCCTACTTCGGTTGGATCATCTGCCCATAATTACTCACCTGTTTGGTCACTTAATGTGTGAACATTCAGCTTGCCCCAAAAGGAAGGGGAGCTGAGCAAAGCGCTAACTGAACTTCTCTCGTGTGCTGGTCTACCCGCATTTGGGGTGTGCTCATACTGGGGGGACGCAAGATGGCGGCTGTGGTACCAACCTCCCTTGCGCTTCTTTGTCCAGCCTCCGTCTTCTCCAAAGCTGAGGTCTGCGTCCGGAACCACGTCCAGCCATACATCACATCCATCCTGGAGGCGCTGATGATCCCCACCAGCCAGGGCTTTGCTGAGGTGCGGGAGGTCTTCTTCAAAGAGGTCACCGACTTGAATATGAATATTGTCAACGAGGGAGGAATGGACAAGCTGGGGGAGGTAAGTCCCGCGTCGACAGTCTCTGTACCAGGTGGAGATGGAAGAACCGCCACTTCCAAAGGAGGGTCTTGGAAGATCACTCCAAGGCTGTTGAGATGAAATAACAACAGTGCTTTTTTTGTAAGAAAAATGGTGCCGGAACTCATGAAATTATTTACCTTTCGCACGTAGCCAGTCACCTTACACACACCCACACGCGTCAGTTGTGTAACGAAACATAATGGTCACCGCCTGCAGGAAGCACTCAGTGCGCGACCGCACAACCAATCACAAGCCGAGCAGCGCCATCACAACCGGCGAACCAGTGCGGACGAAGTACACATGCATCGGATTCGACACACAAGCAGCCCGCATGCACCGTTTTAATGATTTTGCCGCCGACCTGCTACGCTTGACAGGGCAATTCAAATCCACGTGGCCCAAACATCAAATTTTCAAAAGTTACTTTTAAAACTTGAAAAATCTGTCAAAAAAGGGTGCCGGAACTCTGTTCCGGTGCGTTGTATGACAAAAAAAGCCCTGAATAATGAACGGCCTTTTTGAAGTGCGAGGGCCCCCTGAGCTGGAAGTTGTAATCCATGTTGTATTTTGGATTGCACCTTCCAGCAGTCCACCCCCTACACCCCGTGGTCTGGGAACCCGTGTGGGGTGCTGGTTAGAGGGAGGGGCCGGGACCCAGAAATGTGGGTGTTGGTCCCCACTCAACCATGAAGCTCACTGGGAGACGATGGGCCAGCCGTAGGCGCCTAAATTCTTCTCACTGGGAGTGCCAAGATTGAACCTGGAACTTCCCACGTGCAAAGCAAGAGTTCTCTGTTGCCATAAAAGAGAGTGTGTGGTGTTGGGGGGGGGGGGGTCGTGTCCAGTAACTCCACCATTGTGGCTTATTTCGAGATGTTTAATATGCCAGCAAAATGGCGGCACCACCACCGAAGGGAGGTATGGGCAGGCTTAGAGAAGCCTCAGAATCTGCAGAAGTAAGAGGGGGGAAGGTCAAGAAGAGGGTGAGCATGCGCAGGCTCAGGGTGCCGAAAGGAGAAGGCACGGAATGGAGTATTCTGGAAGAGGGCAAGCGTTCCTGGAATGCTCCGGAAGAGCATTTTGTGCTGGACAACTCATGGCAGACGCTGTTGTCTTCTGAAGTGCTGGGCAGGCCGGTGGGTGAGGAAGAAGGTTGGATAGGCTGGTTGCTCTGGCTGCCTGGTGGGCTTCTACATCCTGGGTTTCCTTCTCTCTCTTCCATGCCTGCACCCTCAGTACATGGAGAAGCTTTCCCAGCTGGCTTTCCACCCGGTCAAGATGCAGTCCTGCTACGAGAAGATGGAACTGCTGAAGCTGGAAGGGCTGCAGCAGAGGTTTGACGTGTCCAGCGCATCGGCGTTCAAGCAGCGGGCGCAGATCCTGATGAGGCAGGTAGGGAGCACCATGAGAAGGGCCTTCCTTGGCCCGCGGCTCGGAACGCCTCTGTGTCGCAGCTCCTTCGGGCCTGAAGGGGCTCGTCTCCAGGGACTGGTCCAGTCACCCTTTGAATGTCCTCCGATGTCATTTTAATGTCATGCACATCACGGTCACATCAGATGACAGCCAAGTTCTGCACTGGGACCAAATTCAGCCACTCCTTGGCGCTTCCCTTGGGTGCTCGCTCACTTCTGATCTTAGTGGTAGCTGAAGGGGGAGTGCTGGAGCAGAACCCCAGGGGAGAACAAAGTCCTCTCTGTTCCACATCAGGCTGTTGAGGAGTCCATTCGCAAGGTCGGGGGGAAGCAGATGGAGTGGAGGACACCCTGGCAAGGTTGACTTGGTGCGGACGGGGGTCAGTCCATTCCCACATCCACTTCTACTCTCGGTCGATGGAAGAGCGGCTAGCTAGCAGTGTAGCTACTGTGCCAACCAGACTGGTGGGAGTGGCGGTCATAGCCAGGTGGCTTCTCTTGAAGCACATACCTTCCTTAACATGAGGCCGCCGTACAGAAAATTAGGACATCAGCCCCCATCAGCCCCAACATCATGGCCCAGTCATCAAGAGTGGTGGCGCATCGAACGAGAAGCATCTGGATCCCACGCAGCTTGTGCAGAATCAACCTACTTGCACAAAGGGCGCTAGAGTCACCTGCTTTCGGCATGCCACTTGTCTAAAGTGTGCACAATGCAGATTCCGTGGAGTTACACAAACCGCCGTTTGTGCCAGTTTCTTCAGGCTCTTGTTTTGTCCAGTCCACAGCTGGAAAATCCACAAGGCGGCTCAGCTCAGCTCAGCTCCCAGCAGCTGAACCAGAATTGGGAGTGGGGATGACGCAATTTCTTGGGGATTTTCACCCCCCTGTCAGAATTCCTGCGCATCCCTAGCCATAGCACATTGCTAGCCTTCGCAGACCGAACCCAAATGGAGAAGACCTCTCCCAGCCGGCAGGCCGGGCAGTGAGCGCGCCAACGGCTCCCCCTAACGGCCGAGAGACTGTATCACTGCTCTCCGGAGCGCATTCTTCTTAGCCCTGTGATGTGTAGAGTGTTCTGCCTCTTTCCTCTGTGCGCTTTTGTTTAAACCCACAAAAGCTCGAGCCCCCATGTCAGAGTGAAAGGATGAGGTGGCTTCACACTGCCACTCTGGCTGAATCCCTTCTCAGAGTTTCCCTTCCCTTCCCTTCCCGTGCTGCTTTCTCAGCTACCTGGGAAAAGGGGTAGAGAGATCCAGTTCCCCATATCTCAGTTTCCCCCCGGCCTGCTGGGCTAGTAACTTGCATGATTGAAAGCAATGCTGAGGGTAGTCCAAACCATCTGGAGGAGGAGACACCAGGCTGGAGACGGCTGGCATAAGACGAGGGTCACCAGGTGAATGAGTGCTTTGGAAGGCGTCCTCGGAGAGTGCCTCTTGAGTTTGGCCTTCTGCTGTTGGCTCATCTCCAGCGCTCATCCACTGCAGCCTGCGCAGTCAGTGACTGGGGATGATGGGGAGTGTAGCCCAACATCTGGAGGAGCAAGGGTTCCCCACCATTTGTGTAAAACACATTTTGAAGCAGGAGCCGTATTCTCTCCTTCTTAGATGAGACATTTGTTTCAGCACTTCTGCCGAGGCCAAGAAATCAGGGTATTTGTTTTAGTCCGTCAAGAAGAGCGGTTTTCTTGGTTGACCCAGCAGGATGACTTCATCTAAGCGATCAGCTAAAGCTGCAGCCCTGCTCGGGGCAGCTGTGTGTCCGGTGGCCTCCTCTTCCCAGCACGGACAGCTTGCCCACTTATGGGCTCCAGAGGGTGTGACCTCCAACTCCCTTGCTTCCCTCCTCATTGGCTTTGCAGGCTAAGACTGAAGGGAACCCAACTTTGAAACATTTGGAAGGGCCACAGCTCGCCCACAACTCATCTAGATCAAAGGCGTCTTGAACATCCTTTGGCTTGGGAAACAGGCTGTTCTCCTGTGAACCTTCACTGACTCTCTTGCGCTTGTGTCTTGTCGTTCTTTTCACATTTCAATGCTGTAGCAAATGGATGACACAGTCTACACTTTCGAGACTCTCCTCCATCAGGAGCTCGGGAAGTCGCTAAGTAAAGACGAGCTGTGCAAGACAATCCAACGCATCTTGGAGCGGGTGCTCAAGGTGAGGGCTGCTTACTGAGCACGGGGTGTGGTTAAGCACCCGAAGGAACCAAACCTTCAGCAGAAGACTTGCTCCTAGGTAGAAGCAGCTGAGGTCAACCTCCTTAGCCCCCTTTTTCCTTTCCTGCCCTTCTTTGTCTCTCTCTCTCTTCTCCACACTCCCCAAGAAGGTTGTAGGGCTGAGAGTGTGATGAATCTTAGTGAAGACTGTGAGACCAGGTGAAACCAGGAGATTCTAGGTCTGCCTCCACCCAATTCCCAGGGTGCAAAGGTGGGGAAGCCAGGATGAAGGGTGCCGAATGCCTGCCAGTACTTCTGGGTGTCTTTATTTCTACTCCTTACACTCCCTGCCCTGCCATTTTCCTTTTCTGGAACTCAAGGCAGCTTATATCTCCTCCTCCATCTTATCCCCACAACAACAACAACCCTGTGAGGTAGGTGGGGTGGAGAGTCTGGGACTGGCCCAGAGTCACCCAGTTGGCTCCATGGCCGAGCGGGGACCAGAACCCAGATCGCCTAAGTCGCAGTCCCATGCTCTTCACCGCACACCGCTATGTAGTGAGATCAAAAGCAATTCTGATGTCAGCAAACCGAGAAGACCCCAAAATATTGTCCTCTCTAGTCTTCTGGAACTGGTGGTAGCTGAAAAGGGTGAGTCTGGAGGGCCATTACTGGTCAGCTCTGTGTTACCTTCCCTAGTTTCACACCAAAAATTCTTTTGAAATAATTTTAGCTTGCCTTAGTTTAGTCCTTCCCCACCAAAAAGCAAGAGCATCGGCCTGTACCTCTTTGACTATCCTGCATGACCCGTTAAGAGTTTTGGGGTGCAGAAGAAAGAGCATTGAGTCCAGAGTGCATCGTTAAAGATCATAAGAGTCAAAAGGAACCTCAGAGGTCATTTAGTCCAACCTTTTCCAATGCAGGAGACCTTTAGAGATTTAGCACCTCCTGTTTCCAGGGTGGATCCCTCCAAAATGTGGAATCCATATTTGAAGAGTTCCTTCCTCCCTCTTCAGCTCTGAATACTGTCTTAACTCTTCCAGATCTGATCTTACGGAGGGACAGGGAGTTATGGAAAGTTGTAGATTCTCTAGACGGCTGACATCCTTGTACTTCCATGCTTGTTTGCTTCCTTGCAAGATTTGCTTTCAGTGCTTAATGGACCCTGTGACTCTGCTCTCTTTCCTTGTGTGTCTCACCTTGCTATAAGCCAATATTACCATCCTCAGTATTCAAGCACTTCATATTCTGAAAGCTGTATTTTCTGCTTCATTTCAAAAACCGCAGGTTGCTGAAGCTCCAAGATACAGGGACAGAGGCATCCAACACAACTGGGCAGCCAGTTATGTTTTATTTAAAAAAAAAACACTTAAAATAATAAATAACCTTTAAAAATAAAATTTGGGAGCGGCAGGTTGCTTCGAGGGTAGCCCATCCAGTGCAGACCTGATGTTTAGCCTAGGTGCTAAATATCCTTCTGCTTTTGTGATCTTTGTGAAGAATCCTAGCTCCATGCCAGCAAACCCATTTTGCATGCGGGAGGTCTCCGACTGGTCCCCCGGCATCTCTGCAAAAAAAAAAAAAAAAAAAGTTGATTAACAGGTGACCCAGGAGCCTCTGCTTGTAACAGCAGTTTGCCTGCTGTGTTGCAAATTAATTCTCTGCATTTCATCCCTGGGCCCCTCAGGTTCTGATGTGACTCCATGTCCTTTATTTCTCCTCTTCCACCAGAAATACGACTATGACAGCAGCACAGTGAGAAAGAAGTTCTTCCGGGAGGCGCTTCTGCAGATCACGGTTCCCTTCCTGCTGAAGAAGCTGGCACCCACCTGCAAGGGGGTAAGACATCTTTGAGGGGGGCGTGGGGGTGGGGAAGGGCCCCCATCCCGCTGCTTCCTGCACACTTGTCTTCCTGGTGTTCTCTTGGACCCCTGGCTCTGTGGGGTTCTCCAAAGAACTGGTGGTGGGTAGGTTGCTCTGGGACTTGGAGGATGCCCTGCTGGATCAGACCCAAGGTCTAACTAGCCCACTGCTCCATCGACACGATGAAAAAACCAGCCACCCGCAGGATCCCTCCAGCAGGATGGGTGCAAGACCTCTGCCTGCCCAGCTCCTCAGCCACTGGTACATGCAAACAAGCCACCTCTGGTGAAGGAGGGAGCACATGGCCAGCCAGGCCAGTAAGCTCCCCGCATGACTCTGGGCCAGTCGCAGACTCTCAGTCTTACCTACCTTGCAGGGTTGTTGTGAAGGGCAACAACTCCTGCTCTTCAGAGTTGCTGCAGGATTATGTGAGCAGTTTTGGCTTCTCTGCAGGGATCAAGGCAGCCGATCATTGCAAAACTGTGAATTAAGAAGTGTTCAGCTGCCTCTGACCCAGCTCTGCCCACGCCCTGCCTGTCTTCAGCAGCAACCAGCCAGAGATACCCCCAGAGGCCATGATTACACGGCCAAAGTGGGGGAAATCCAGTGGACTTGCACAGTTCTGAGCTAGGGCGATTAGCCTCGCAGTAATCTGTTCGAGGCGGCTGCTTTAAGCACAGCTGCCTGCTCCACTTTAAGTTCAAGGATGCGGAGGAAGAAACGAGGCCACCTGGATCAAAGATGATACACAGTTTATTGAACAGAATGATGATACAGGGATGCAGAATATAAGCAAGGAAAGAACGCTTACGCTTCCCTTATCTGGGCCATATTGGTTCCTTAAATGGGGCGAGGGATGCCACCAGCGTGGCTTACTGAACAATGCGTCTGCTCCCCAAGCTGGGAATGAAAGTCAGCACCTCTTGCCATGGAATTCATAACGTTCCTCTCGTCCATTTATTCAGAAGCTTCCAGCTCACATACAGGCCTTAATCCACCACCTTTTCCAGGGACAGGGTGAGGATGAAGCTCCGCCCACAAGGCAAACAGTTTCTTTCCCCCAGCAAAAGCAGCTCTTCTCTACCGCACGGCTGGGGAAAGCGGTTTCTAAATAGCTCCATCGCCTCCTGCTGGATTCTTGGCGCTGTTATCCGGGGATCGAGCACCTGTCTTTTCTCCCCCTGCAGCTCTCAGTGGTGGGCTTTCTTCTTGCAGGACCTAGCCAGATTCCAGGAGCTGATTTTTGAGGATTTTGCCAGCTTCATCCTGGTGGAGAACACGTACGAAGAGGTAGTCCTGCAGTCGGTCATGAAAGACATCATGATGGGTAAGAGGAGAACTCTTTTCCTCCTTAAAAGACGGTGAGATGGCAGTTCTCCTGAGTAAGAGTCCTTCTGGCCCCTCTTTGTCCCTGAGAACCCAGCTTTTTATTTATTTTATTTATTTTATTAACAGATTTATAGGCCGCCCCTTGCCACAAGCCTCGGGGCGGCTTTAGCGCTTTGCGGAGAGCATGACATGAGCATGGGCCCAGTTCTAGGTGCCACATTTTTAAGGGGTTGCTGAGGAATCGAAACATGTCCAGAGGAGGGCAGCTGGAATGTTGAGGGGTCCGGAAGCCAAGTCCTTTGATGGCTGAAAGAAATAGAAGTAGAGCTAGTTTAAGGGAAGGCAGGGCAGGATCTCGGTCTTCAAATATTGGAAAGCCCGCAAGCGAGTAGTATTCCTCCTTTTCTCTGTAGTGACTGGGAAGCTGTGGGAGTTTCCATCTGGTAGCAGCATCTCGGGAACCCTTTGAAAGGGATGCAGCTCTTGCACCCAGGGGGTTGGGCTAGGTGCCCTCTGAGGTCCCTTCTGGGCCTGTGATCCTGCGGTGCTTTAAAACCACTCTCAGCACTTTTGCGGGATGCGACAGGGCAGTCCTGGTGGCACGTCCTTCCTGGGACAGACCGCTCTGCTTAGTATAATATAAATATAATATCAGGCTGTGATATCTGGTTTTCCAGCTGTTGGCCAATCGGAGGAATCTGCTGTGATGAACTCACGAAAGCTGGTGGCTTCCATAAACATGCATTTGCATGTGTGGAAAAACACATTTCTGAAGAAATATGTTTCTCGGCTCTTCTCTGGGTTCCTCAGTTTGGTTTTGGCTCTGGAGAGCCCAGAAATCCTGGCCCAGCCCATCTGGTGTGCTAGCCAGGAAGCGGAGGGCTATCCTTCTGTCTTGCTCATGCTCAGATGGGATTCCCCGGCGGCACGAGAGGTCGCGGGCTCTGGTGGGAATGGCGGCTCAGGCTCAGAGGAGGGGGAGCTGACGGTGGTCCCAGCTGTGGCTCAGAGGTCTCACTCTGGTATGGGAGTTGTTGGGACTAGTGAGACCCCAGGTGCTCCACTTCTCCCGGTGAGCCGGCTTGAGCCGGCTCTGGATCAAAGCACTTCAGGGACAGCCACTGAGCCCCCTCCCACTCCTGATGGTGGGAAAGAAGCCGGCGGAGAACAGGCTGGGGAGGGGTTCTCGGGAGACTTGAATGCTCGGCTGGGCCAATTGGAAACTCAGTGGGAGGGGTGGCAGTGTGCCCATGTCCATAGCACCCCCGAGATCGGCCCCCAAGGGTCCATCAGCAAGTTTGGGGTGAGCAGGGTCCGAGCGAGAGGTCAGCTTCCTACCTTGGGTGTGTGTTCCGGGGCTTAGCTGTATGGAAGTAAGGCTCTTTCAGCAACGATGGAGGGGCTTGCCTGCGTGGGGAGGGGCCGCCTGGCTCACGACACTCGTGCTGACCGTCCCCGACTCCTTTTGCAACCCCCTCCAGCCGTGAAAGAGGCCGCGGTGCAGCGGAAGCACAACCTCTACCGGGACAGCATTGCGATACACAACAGTGACCCCGACCTGCACCTGCTGGCCGAGGGGGCGCCCATCGACTGGGGGGAGGAGTTCGGCAGCGGCCAGCCGGACCAGGACCCGTCCGACGAGAAGCAGCGCCGGGCCAAGCAGGTGGTGTCCGTGATCCACGTGGACGAGGGGGCCCTGCCGTACGACGCCGCTTCCCTGGAGGGGTCCCAGGAGGCTCCGGAGCAGCAGGGCCAGGTCCACAGCCCTTCCCCCCCCAGCCCGGGCTCCCCCGGCGGCGTGAAGGAGCTCCGAACCCTGCTGGTGAAGGAGCTGCCCGTGGAGGCCCCGGCTGGCGTCGTGGCGAAGGCGGAGGAGCAGCTGAGCAACGGGGCCGTGATGCAGGAGAGCCCAGCGACCACGGCGCCCCTGGAGAGGGAGGAGGAGGAGGAGGCGGCTAGCTCTGGGGGGGCGGACACCGGCATCCCGGAGGACTCCGCGGAGGGCCAGGCGGAGGAATGGGGGGCCGCGCAGGCCACGCCGGCTTCTCCCCGCGAAGGGAAGGCCCAGCCTGAGCGCCTCGAGCCCAGCGATAAAGAGACGGGAGAGGAGGCACCGGCAGCGGCGGTGGTGGCCCCGCTCTGCAAGCTGCCCGCTGAGCCGCCCCAGGAGGACAGCCACGGGGCCGCGGCCGACTGTGACGGGGTGCAGACCCAGTTCTAGGCCAGGCCGCTCTCGGGGAGGCTTCCCCGGGCCACGTAGACACCGAGGGCGGGCGGGGGGCGGGGGGAGGGCTCCGCAGCACCGTGCCCTGCTCTAGCATGGGATTCCTCTGGAAGGGGGCTGCCTTTGGGACATGGGGGAAGGGCTGGGGGACCCCGGAAAGGCTGCCAGGGACCCCGTCGGCCCTCTCGCAGGGCGACCCTGCCCGGCCTCCGTCGCCCGAAGCCTGGCTGCTTCCCTGCTCAGCCCTTAAGCTTCCCTCTCCACCTCCTTGGGTTTTGGTAGTGTTTGTTCCTCTCCGCACCCCACCTAAAGAGAGACTTTTTCTTGGAAGCAAGAAACGCCTGGAGGGGCAGACCGGAATGAGCCAGCAGCCCCCCCCCCCCCGTTTCTCCACCCCGCGCTTTTCCGCCTTTCCACCGTCCAGCTCCGGGCCCCGTGGCGGCCATGCACTCAATGTCCCTTTCTGCCTTCGCCTCTTTGCTTTGCTCCGCTAGCGACAGACACCAGTGTCTTCCCAGTCGGGGCTTCTCCTCTTTTCCTTCCCAGTGTTAACAGTCGCGGGCAAAGAGGACCCCCCTCTTAAATCCCAGCTCTGTCTGAAGGAGGAGAGCCTTGGAGCGACCAGGGAGAGCGCTGGCTGCAGTGCCTAGTGGGCAGAGCTAGCCGAGCTAGCCACGTCCCAGGAATAGACCAAAGCAGCCAGATGGGGGTATTTGGAGGACTAGCGTCATCTCCCAGGAGCAGAGGGGGTGAACGTCTGTGGCTCTGAGCCGGGCTACCAAAGGTCTTTTCTGTTTTGAGCAGGAGGGGACTTCCGCGTTGCGTGTTTCCTCGAAACCAAGCAGCCAGATCTGCGCCTCTCTGACATGCCTTTTCAGGCCCCTGCAAAGGTTCCCGGGGTTGCGCATGTGCGTGTCTCGTTCTCTTCCCCGTGGACGGAGTCCCGTGGCAGCGGGTGCTTGAAGCTGGTCACAGGTGTTGTGGGAAATGGTCAAGATGTAAGTTCAGCAGGGCAGGGTGAGCTGGTCTGCTTTTATGTTCACGTGCTAAGTGGTGGTAGGTGATGGTTGTGTGTGAGGGGAAAAGGAAGGAGGTGTTTTCCAAGGCTTGGTAGGGAGCTGACAGCTTTAAACTTTGGTACTTGCTGGTACCTACTGCTAGGATCTCATTTCCCTTGTAATTTTAGGCGTCCTTTACCAGCAAAGTGTGTTTAGAGGAAGTGGAGTAGAGACCCAAAGAACAGGAGGGGACATTTCTGTGTCCTTTCCACCTCACTGCAATGTGTCGGTAAAGGAAGCCAACCCCTTCCTTTGGAAACAGTGAAATGCCCCTCAGTGCTGGCTGGGTGCAGGCTACAGACCTCAGTCTTTCTTCCTTGTTCTGTGAAATGGGTTGTTTGGCATCTGGAAGAGAAGTTTCAGGTTGAGACGTAGTAGCACTGGATTTACAAAGCTCCATTTTAATCCCCCTTTAACCCTGAAGAATACAGAGAGTACATTTGCCTTTTCCTCTTTGACGTCTCGAACTTCCAAGGCGTTTCCCTAAGTCTTTGATAGCTTTCCTTCAAGTTTTGGAAAGGTTTCACTTGACAGGAAGGCAAAGCAGGTCCAACTTTTTGGCCGCTGAAGCTCACCTCGGGGCTGCTTCCGTCCCTGTCCAGGGGGCCAGACCTGTCCGGTTGGATCACCCCCTGCCGCTTGATCTCACAGGTGCCAGGTGGGCAACTTTGCACAGGTTGGAAAGCCACCATGTGAGCTCTGTGTGGGGGAGCAGAGACTCCAGGGGAAGTAGCAGCAAAAACCAAATCTTTGCACACTCCTCCTCGGAGCTGTCAGGCTGGGCCTAGCTGCAGCTGTCGTGCAGGACATGGGCCCTTTTTGTACAGGAAAAGCAAAGGGACGTGCGTGTTCCCCTGAACCGATTTGGGTTTGGAGGCGATAAATGCAGAGGATGATGGGAGTCCCCCCTCTAGTCACATCATGGGAGGGAGACGAGTGGGGGGCACGCCCTGGAAAAGTTACCAACAGGGGCATCCTAATGCCCGAGCGGACCCACCTTTGAAATGGACGTAGGAAACCTTGGGTGGGGAAGCAGCCCCTGATCCACGTGCCCCGATCCATGCATATCCCGTTGCTGTGATAACATTCCAATGCCCATGTGCCTGATCCGCGCGCTTGGTAATTCCTCTTGAAAACGGTTGTGGGGAGAATTGCTTCGCCATAGGCTTGTTTTGAAAGTGCCTGGAGTCCAAAGTGCCTTGGGGATCCAAAACCTCTCTTCTCCCCACCCCTTCTTCCAAGATAGTTTATCGCAAATCTTATACCAAATGTTTAAGAGAATGTGCTTATATATTAATAATAAAATCTTGCTTTATTTAATGTCAGCATAGTCTGTCTCCTCCTTTGCAGGATTTGTGCTCTGAGAAGACAAACCGGTTTAAAAGGTGTCCTTCAGTGGAGCCACCAGTGCATTAGCCTCTTGCCAAGTGCAATTTTGTTGTGTCTCCCGGAAGTCAGGGGGCCGTCTCCGAAACGGGCAGTCAGGATTCACCTTCCCCTGCTCCAGCCTCGTTCTGCAGGCCAGACACACCTTTGCTCCTGGTCTGCTATTTACGAATTGGCCATCCTGGAAAAGGGACAGGTGAATCGGAACCTGAAAAGCGTCATTTTGTTCTGACTGTGCTTACCAAATCTTCACGGTGCGATCCTGATCAAGCCGAGACAGGGAAGGGATGAGCACACGGGGGTGTTTGCAAATAGAACAAAATTAAGCAGAGCTACCAAAGTTTTGAAAAGCACAAACATTGATCTGGTAAGTACAGGAATAACAAATGATTCATAAAATGTTTTAAAAGGCACTGAGTTTGAAACACCTTGTATAGCAGACGGATTTGATGTGGCATTTTAAATTTAGCAGATGCCCCCTCATTAAAGCAACCTCACCGCTCACAGAGCCCTGATTTGACGTTTTGAGCGTGTAATTGACAGCCGGGGTTTGTTTTGTAGAAATCCCATTTGTTGCAGGTGAGGCCGATCAGGTGGCTTGCCGTAAACGGAGTCTGGAACAGCTGAGGAGCTGTGTGTCTTTCAGCGTTGGCCGTCTCCAGATCCCATCAGCCCCAGCCAATGTGGCTAGTGGTCAAGAATGCTTGGTGTGGCCATTCCGAAGACCTGGAGGGCACTAGATTGGGACAGGCTGGAAGGGGAGTTCCCACAAGCCGAGTGGGGTTGTTTATACTAATTAGGATCTGGAGAAGCCAAACCCCCCCAAAACGGATGGATTGAGGTCCCGAGCTGCTTGCGCACAGACACAATTTTACACGAATTAAACATTCTTCCCAGCTGCCTTCATCCAACCCGGTTTGGACAGCTTGCGCCTCATTCCCAGTGTAACTTTGCTAACATCCAGTTTGCATCGCAGGGGTCGATATCCCACGGTGGAGTGTGCAGCAAAGGACACGGGGGTCCCCTTCCAAGCAGCTGCTCGGCAGGGGGCGCTCTCAGCCGGGAAGCGCCAGGAGCAGATCCCAAGCCTGGATCCCACACCCTTTAGAATCGACAGGGAGGTGGGGTAGGGGCAGGGAAGGCGGCACAAGAGAAAGCACAGTGGATAAGAGACTAGTCCTTTCTGTTCACACAGCGGCAAACCAGCTGTGTTCCCTCAGGCAGGGGCGAGGACAGCCCTGCCCTCTTGCCCAAGTTCCCCAGCGTACTGCCTCCAAGATGGGAAGTGCCACGAAGCCGTAAGGACTAGTGGCCCTCGCTGGCCGCCTCCTCCGAGAACTGGCCCTATCCCCTTTGAAGGCTTCCCCATAGTAGCAGTCAGGTTCATAGTTTATCGATGCTCTGCGGGAAAGAGTCCGCTCTTTGCTCTGCCTGAATCTCCCGCTTTTCCGCATTACGGAGCCGGAGGTCTTTGGCTTAGGTTTGACCTGCATCCATTGAGTCTGAGTCTGTATAAAGCCATCCTTGTTTGTGGGCGAGCATTTGGCCAAAGCAGTGCGCAGCCTTTGGCTTTTGGCCACAGGGACTTGTCACACAATGGACTCTATGCAGGGATAGGGGAACCACAAGGGAATCTTGTGTATGCTCCGCTCGGTGCCATGCTGCACAACTGTAGCAGGGTGGAATATGTGAAGCACGGGGTCAGGGAGAGCACGTTTCACCCTACAACAGCTTTTCTCAACTTGGTGCTCTCCAGCTGCTCTTGGACTTCAGCTCCCAGCAGCCCTAGCCACAGTGGTCGTGAAAGCTGGGAGTTGGAGTCCGAAATACCAAGTTGGAGAAAACGGGCCTGCCGTGTTAGCCATGACTGACTGGACTACTGTATTTACTGATGCCTACACCTTCTGCCTGTGAGGACAGGAAGGGGGGCAAGATCATTCCCGGAAGGACTCTAGTCAGCTCGAGTAAGTGAGCCCAGCTGCATATGGCTCAGCCAAAGTAGCCATTTGCCAGGTTGTGTGAATGACTCGAAGGAGCAGATGCAGGGTATTTATACACATGTCCTGTCATGTTGTTCAATCAGGCCTTCCTGAGACGTCCAGTTCCTGGAGGGTTCATCGCTGAGCCCAAATGAGCAACCTGCGGCTTGCAATGCCCATCAGCCCCGGCTAGCACAGCCAGTGCTGCGGGGAAAGCTAGGCCAAGACTTTTGGAGGGCTGCAGGCTCTGCTGAAGAAGGGGGAAGCCTTGAAACTGGGAAAGGTAACTAGCTGGTTGCTTTGACACACTCAGTGCATGTCGTGGGCCTGGACTGCCATCTTTGTCCCACACGGAGCGCGATGGAACACTCACTTTTTCTACGGGGCACAATTTTCCGAGCACAATCTGTCACTTTGCGTTTCTGCACTGGCTTCCCACGCGCGTGTTTTCACCAATTCCCTGGGCACATTTTGGTTCTGTTAAGGGAGACATTTTCATAAAGGGCCACACTGCAAAAGGGATCAGAGCGCAAAACCCCAGGGGATCTTTGACGTCTGCTGCAGGCACGAGTCGGAGAATTACCGATGATTTCAGTGCATCACTGAGCACAAACCAGATGAATTTCACCCCATCCCTGAAGGGTCCCCCACCTCCTCCCTCGTGTTCCTGAAGTCCTCTAGTCCTGAATCTGCTGTATGGTTAATTGACAAATGCCCACGGAAAAAAGTAACGTTCTGCATTGGAAGACGTTCTGGTACAAGACGATGGGAACGGTGGCTTTGTCACACTCACGACGACTCTTCCCTGTCCCACCAGCACCAGGTAAACTACAAACTGGGATCTAGGAAGCTTGTTAATTAGCCCAAACCTCCACCTTGTCCATGATCCAGTTGTCCTCTTGATCTCTCCAGGAGGCCCAGCACCTGGGCACGAAAGGCAGTCACAGCAAGGGTGTCGTGCAATATTCACGGTCACCCTTATGCGAAGTGGCCCCTGATGCAACAATGTGGGCTCAGTCCTCCATCACCAGCCACCCTGATTTTAAGCCATTGCTCCCCAAAGTTGAGTGAGGCTTTCTGAGCCTCGGGGCTGTCCTTGCACTGGGCGGAAAGCTTTGGGAGAACGCTGCAGAGTGACCACACACACACACACGTGGCAAGTGGCCAACCATTGAGAATAGCCAACTTGAAGTGCTTCAGAAGTGTGGGACTACATCTCCCATCATCCTTGTGGGCTAGGAATGAGGGGGTTGTAGGCCTGGAGGGAACATCTCCCTTGCTCACTTGCTCCAGTCCTGAATCTACCTTTGCTGTATTGAGTGCCGACATTCACCTGGGAAAAAGTGGTTTTGGAAGACCTGGGGCTCAGGTATGGAAAGGCTGGGGTAGACGAGACGTCTCCGTGAGCCTGTGGTTTTAGTGCAGGCAAGACCCCCTTCCTAGCCCCACAACTCTCGCCCCGTGGGGAGGCCTACTGGAGTTTATTCAAAGGCACCCGGAGAACCGCTTTTGCAAGAAAGGTGGGAGCAAAACGGCTCGTTCGGCAAGATCTGAAGTTGGAAATACCCTGAATGTGGAAGCTGGAGAGAGGACCCAGCTGGGAGAACATCGTGGCACCACGGCTGGCGCGACCTCCATTCCCCGGCAAGATCTGAGCCTGAGGAGCAGTTCCAAACGTAGGGTCCGGTTCAAGCTGCACCGATGACGCGTCCTCTGGAGCCGGGCCTGCTATCGCTGGCTCAGCAGGGGGTAGGCCAAGTAGTAACCGATGGTGGAGCCCACAATGACTCCCAGGAAGATCCACGTGTTGTAAGACATCACGGCCAGCATGACCAGGTAACCGAGGACCACCTGGACGATGTGGAGCAGGGACTGAGCCACGTGCCACGGGAACCAGCTTTTCCAAAAGAACAAACAAGCGAACGTCAGCCCGAGCCACAAGTAGGGTGTATGACATAGAAACAGCGCAAGTCAGAAGGGGCCTCCCGGGCCATCTAGTCTGACCCCGGCTCCAGCCGGCTCCACTCATGACATGCCCACCATGTGCATGACGTCCAGTGTAAAACTGGGAGAACTTGTAGGCTTAGCAACTCCATGCAGCAGACCCACAACTCAATGCTACAGCATGGAGTGCTTTGGTTTCGTTTGCCAGTGGTGCTCTCCTTAATATTCCATCCTGTTCTCTCTCACTCGTTTTCACTTGTGCATTTCTTAGCTGCGGTTCAAGGTCACGGTTTCCCCAAACCCTAGGAAAAAGCCACCACGTTGCCCCCCAGATGGTCCAGACAATAAGTCCCATTATCTGTGACCATTGGTTGTGCTGGCTGAGGTTTATTGGACTTGTAATCCAAAACACCTGGACAGAAGGCACCAAGTGCCCTACTCCAGCGTGCACCGTGAAAACTTTTACTGACATCAATATAACCACCTCATAAGCAATTTAAACAATAAAATCATTGCAGGAACAGTTTTAAACAAAGCCAGGTTCCATAAAATTCCATTTCAAACTATCCATCATCTGTGACCACTAAAAACACATTTAATTAAAAGCCAGACAGAACAGCTGAGATTCTAAAACTCCTAAAGGCAGCTATGGAAGGAGAGAATGTGTAGTTCATGGGGAGGGAATTCCATGCAGGAATTCTGTTCAAAAATTCTGTTAAAAAGAATCAGAGCAGCTTTCCCCAATCTGGAGCCCCCTGACATGGTCATTTAGAATGATTATTCTATGTTGGCTGTGGAGGATGGGAGTTGCACTCCCATACATCTGGAGCACACTGGGGTGAGAAGACTATTTGATAGAGCAAACGTGTTACAAACAATGCGCCATTGCAAAACCACACCCACACCACACACCCACCCAGCCCATGCCTGCCTGGCACCTGCCCAAGGAGCAGGAGGAGCAGAGCCCTAGGAGTGAGGGGCTGATAGGACTCTGATTCAGACCAGGAGAGACGTGTCCATCAAACCCAGCCTTGGGCAGAGAAGGGTCTTTCCCAGTCACCGTGACTGGAGATGCTGGAGGCCTTGCGCATGCAGAGCATCCTGGGGGCCTCCCCCCAAGGAGCATGCAGTCCAAGATCAGTGCAGCACCTTCCCCCGTCCATGCGCAGAGTCAGACCAGGCTAGCTAGCAGCGGAATCTTTCTCCAACACGGAGCAATATCCTCCACAGCACCAATGGGCACCTGAGTCGCTCGGGGCACAAAGCAGGCAAGGGGGCGAGACCCAGTGGGGAGGGGAAGCTGCCGCCCTGGCATCGACTGCCCGAGGCAGCTGCCTCGCTCGGCTCCACGGGAGGGAGGGCCGGCCGGCCCTGTGCAAAGTGCAAGAGGCCCCTTTCTCCAGAGGAAGAGCAGCCCGCCCCTCGCCGTCGCCCTTACCTCCTCAGAGGGAGCGTGAGCTGCTGTCCCGTGGCCGTGCTCACTGACGCCCTCTCCGGCTCTCTCAGGGTCTCCTGGCTGATGCTGGGGGCGATGGCTGGCGCTGCACACTGGAGGAGCTTCACCTTGACGACCTTGACGGCCTCGTACAGCACGGCCATCACCAGGACCACCACCACCGAGAGCACCATCCCTGTCGGAACAAGAGTGGCGATGTGAGCAAGGGCACGACACCCCCCCCCCACACACACACACACTTCTAGGACTGCCCTGCGCAAGCACGAGAAGAGCAGCCCTCTGTGGGCACCGACTGCCCAGAAATGTTTGCTTTGGCACTTGAGGGTTCTGGTGAAATCGGAGACATCTCCCCTGCCCGTGAGGCTGGCTGAGTTCTGCAGTGGGGCGAAGTAGGACAGGAAGGAAGGCAATTCCGCACCCCTTTGTACTCTTCGTCCTGCTTGCGATAATCATGTGGAACAAGAGTGCAAATGTGCATGTGCCAACTGGTGCACGGTGGAATTCCAACCACAGAATCGAGCTTTTCTGGGTGCAGAATTTCAGATGACCCAAGAGTCTTGGGCTGACTCCACAGGAAGTTCCTCACAATCTAGCGTGAGGAAGGAGTGTCTGTAGACCTTTGTAAAGAGTCTTTGTTTTGTCTTAGGCCCGTGTAGCAGACCCCCAGAAATGATTGATTGATTGATTGATTGATTTCATTGACTCTGCTCTAGTGTGACTAAGGCTCGATCCAGTCTTGGAGCGACCACAGTGAAGTCGCACAGAGTATCCTTGGAAGCCAAAGGTGCCAGGTTCCACCTCGGCCTTCTCCGATCAAAAACGTGGCGCCGTGGGCCCCCCTTCTGGCCAAGGACTTGAGTGGATCCAACCAGTGTCCACCCAAGTGCTTCCAGGTTCAACTGCTTCCCATTGCTAGAAAGCCCAGAAAAGAGGCCTTCTTCAGAGCTTGGCCAGCTTGGGGCAGATGCCACCTGGCAGCTCGGGGGGGAAGCATTCCCTCCTTTGCCAAAGGTTGTGGGTTTGAATCCAGGCATCTCTGGATTGGGGACAGAGGATGGAGGGCTGCTGCCCCGCCAGAGCGGCAGTTCGGCAGGCAAAGAGGGGAGGCACTAGGATTTGCAGTGCTTGTTTTGCTGGACGAGAGCTTGCCGAATGTGAGGTTGGGGACTGGTCGTGCTTTGCAGCCACTGCAAATCGTTCCTGTAGCGGACACACCGCTTGGCAAACAGCGGCTCCAAAGTCTTTTGTTTGTTTTGGGGCAAAGTGTGCCGCCGGAGAAGGGAAGCGGGTGGCTTCGTGGGCCCAGCTTCTTTTCCAGTCTGCCCTCCAGCTTGAGAAAGGGAAGGGCCATCTCTGCTGGATCTGGCATGGCCCTGGTGCCTACTTGCCCAGCGGGATCGGCAGACACAGAAGATTTCCGGGGCAGAGTTTATTTATGTATGTATTTAAAATATTTATACCCTGCCCTATACACAAAAGCGTCTCAAGGCGGCTTACAAAAAACCAAAGCAAACATTCTGACAGGTTATCAGTGATTAGATAAATAAATATGCACATAAAACCAATAACATTTCACAAATGAAGGAAATTCAAAACAAAATCAAAATCGAGAATATTTATTTATTTTATTTAAATATTTGTATGCCGCCCTTGCAGCAGCCTCGGGGCGGCTCACAACAACTAAAAAAAATAGGAGCAAAACCAAAAGCCACTGTGCAGTTAAAACCTGATTAAAATTTCTAACATTTGAACATGATGGGCAAATGAGTCGCCCACTGCTTCTGATCGCAACTTCCTGAGAGTGAGCCCTCACTGGGATCTGGCCAGCTTTCCTCATCCTAAAGGCATGTGGACAAAGTTGTATGGTGTGCTGAGCACCTTCCCTTCTGTGAATGTACCCATAGTCAAACATACGGGTTGCAGATCCTTCCTCATGCCCCACCACTAAAAGGGGCTCGGTTGGCTGGAGCACAGCTTCTCTGCAGTGCCACCCCAACTGCAGAACTCCCAAAGGGTGCCAAACTGGCCCCTTCATCACTTAGTTTTTGGAAAACTTAAAATGTTTCTATTTCGCCAGGCTCTCAAGTCATTTCCCATCTGTCTGTTCCACTTCCTGTTTTTAGAGCTGTGTTTCCCACTTGCTCTTAACTGTACCCCATGTGAAGTTTTAAAGGGTTAAATTTTAAACTGTGAAACTGAAAGTTACCTTGAGGGTCCATCTGGGCTCAGAAATATTTTCTTCATCATCACCATCATCAAAAAATTCATTTTGTTTCGGTAGTCTAAGGCAGGAGCTAAACCACTGGAGTTTGTGCAACCTGCAGACCTGATGAGCAACTTCCCACCCACCTCTGTTTTCCTGCCTCCTCTCATTCAGATCATAGAAACATAGAAACAGAGCAAGTCAGAAGGGGCCTCCCGGGCCATCTAGTCTGACCTCTGGCACTAGCCGCTCCGCTCACGACATGCCCACCATGGATAGATCATGGTCTTGGATAGATCCATTCTATCTTGGATAGATCATGATCATAGGTCCTGGATAGATCAATCTCTACCCAAGACTTCCCCACTTCCTACTTCCCACCCGCATTAATCTTTCTGGGTATCGTTGGGAATGGCAGGAATCCCCTCAGTGCCCAACGCTCCAATTCCACTTAAGCATGTCAGCAGGAGAATTGCCAAATGCCACAGCCCATGTTGAACCCGCCGGAGTAACACATCCCCTGGAAAGGAAGTGAGGTGTCTTGGCAATCCTTAAGAGCAGAACCAAACTGCCCTTCCCCAACCTGGGGCTCTCCGGATGGGGCACACCAAACTCCCATCATGCCAACCAGACCGTAACGAGGGTTGCAGTCCAACGCATCTGGAGGGCACTGGGTTTGGAGAAGCTGGTCTGACCGCGTCTACTGGCCTCAAACTCCCATGCCACTACTGTTTTACGGGAGCCGGGCCACCTGCATGGGCCACCACACACCGGGTTGTGCATCATGGGTTTCTGACCCAGCCTGGGTGCTTCAGCTTGCTTGGCTTGGCCCTGCACAACACCACGAGGCCAAGCATGTTAAGGAGGCAATGCCTGGAAAGATCTTAGGTACTGCATGAAACAAAGCAACCTTTCATAATCTTCCTTCACCTTTTTGAAGCAAAGGTTTAATACGATCTTCTCTGCCCCAAAGAATCAGAGGTTTATATTTGCTTAGAGATAATTTTGTTTTTCTTCCTACCTCCTGGGCTGTGAACATTCCAGAAGTCAAACAGAAGGACCACTTTGTCAGAGAAGAAGAAATGCATCTATCGAAGACGGGCAGGGGGAAGTGGGAGGACAAGAAAGAACAACGTGAGAGTTGGTTATTGGCACGACGTCGGAGACGAACAATGCGCTCATTTTCTTCACCCTCTTGTACAATCTATGCCATCGCTGCCAACCACGCAGCTGACCACACTTGAACGGTTTGGCTGCCGTGTGCCAAAACGGGCCAGAGGCCTGGCGCATCATTGGAAGAGTGAGGCACCTGTGCAGGTGCGCTGAAACACACGGTTTCAAGATCAGCCTCAGCAAGGCGATTCACAGCTGGCTGACCTGCAACCCACCTGCCATGGCATCGCCTTGGCCGCCAGCAAATCCCAAATGCTTTCCTCCCACCTGCAAAGATCCGTAGATCAACAGGAGACATCCTGGGGACCACAATCCCTTGCTGGCTTGTGCTGATAGGAACTGTAGTCTCTGGAGATCACTCTTTTGTCAATCCGGATCTAGCTCAGAATACAGAGCGATGGAGAGAAGGGGGTGTCTTTCCACGAGGGAAGCGGTGTGCCTTCCATGCAGAGCATCAGTTGGGTCGCGTGACCAGGAAAACCATCTCTGCCCAAAATGTTGGCAATCCTCAGCCAATCAGACAGCTGCACCGGGTAATGGGCTTCCACGGGAGGTCGTTGAGGCCCCATCGGTGAGGGTGTTCAAAGACAGGCTGACATGCACATGGCGGGCATGTCGTGAGCGGAGCCGGCTGGAGCCGGGGGTCAGACTAGATGGCCCGGGAGGCCCCTTCTGACTCGCTGTTTCTATGCACCGGGTAAGGCTCACCAATCGACTGTGTCCAAGTCTACACAGGGAACTCTTTGATTGCGTGCTACTCTTTTCCATCGTACCCTGTGATTATCTGGCATCTTATTCCACCTCACTGCTAAACTCCAAAGCGAGACTGTAAACAGGTGTCTTTTTACAACGAATGGATCTCTAGAGTCAAGGTTCCTGCAGTTTCTTTGTGCTCAGTGCCACATTTGTGTTTCATGTCCAAGCGGAAATGCTGCGCCTTGGGTGGAATTGCTAAAAGCAGCAGCAGCCGCACAAAAAACTCTCTAAAATATCAAACGCTGTGTGTGAAATGAGGCACTTCACTTATGCAGCAGCCAGCTTCTCAGATTTGAAATGCCCCCTGCCTCTGTCCAAGGGAAAATGCCTGGGGGCCACGAGACACACTTGTACTTCCAGGCGTACATTCCCAGCAAAGTGTGAAAGGTGCGTTATACATGTGACATGCACCACAGTTGGTTAACACCCCCGTTCGGTGTGCAAGTTTCAAGGCAAACCCAGGAAAATGTGAACTACAGAGGGCGCCAACCGCACTGCCGGGATCGGGGCCTGAGTGACCCTGCAAGGGCCTGGAGAACCAGGACCGGCTCTGGAACTCCTGAGGAGCAATTAGGCGGTGCAGCTGGAGACCCTGAAGACCCCCAGAAGAGGCTTCCCTGCCGCAGCAGCGCGGGTGTCTTGGGGACTCCTTGTTCTCTGGCCCTGCTCTCCACGCCCTGTGCCAGCAAAAGCCTGCCCCAGTTTCGCGCTAGCTCCACTCCGGCTCGTTCCTGCCTCCCTCCAGCCTGCGCCCTTTCTGCTCTTCCCGTCTTCCCTCGAAGTAGACCGTGCCTTGCTCCAGCCTGCTACTGCCCTCGCAGCAACATCTCTCCGGTAAACCGACCTTGGAACTGTGCTCTGACTCTCTCTCCCACCCTCTGTGCTTGCAACATCGGACTGCTCGCTTCCATGCCTTTGACCTGGACCTGCCGGCTTGCCCCTAATCTCTGGCCCATCATAAGCCCCGGACTCCGCTTGAGCTCACGCCCTGCACCCGGCATTTGGCTCCTCCCTGCTGCCCCCCCCGGCCCAGCCCTCACGCTCCGCTTGGCGAAGATGCTCTGGGGGTCTTCTAGTGTTCAAGCACTGCGGAGGCCCCCAAGTGATGGCCAATTTCAGCATTCCATGCCCGAGCTGTGCCGCAGAGCGCATCCAAAGCCACCTTGTTGTGACCCAGGAGCTGTGATGCGGGACGGGCAGGCACTTTTACACAAGACTGGGCTTGCCGGGGTGTGGTACATTTCTGGGTTGCCAGGAATGGGAAAACAACAGCATGGAGGCCTCCTATTTGCCGAGCTTCCTGAGCGGATATTGTCAGTACAGATCAGCTGGAGAATTGTGCAAACATTCCAAGCAAGCTGCATGAAGTCATTTCGTACCAAGGTGTAAGAGATAACCAGGTTTTCTTGCAGTCTTGCATGGCACGCATAAGCAACCCAGTGCTAGCCAGATGTTTTGGACTACCTGTCCCCTAATCCCTGACCACTGGGGCTGATGCCTCCCAAAAGGACTGAGCAGGTTTGGAAGCAATCCTATATATACTGAGCAATCTTAGATATAATTCTAAGCTGACATGCACTGTAATGCAGGGTTAAAGGTAAAGGTAAAGGTTTCCCCTTGACGTTACGTCCAGTCATGCCTGACTCTAGGGGGCAGTGCTCATCTCCGTTTCCTAGCCGAGGGATCCAGCGCTTGTCCACAGACCGTCTCCGTGGTCGTGTGGCCGGCATGACTAAACACCAAAGTGCACGGAACGCTGCTACCTGCCCACCGAAGTGGTACCTTTTCATCTACTTGCATTTGTATGCTTTTGAACTGCAAGGTTGGCAGGAGCTGGGATGGAGCACGGGAGCTCACCCTGTATGCAGATTTGAACCGGTGACCTTTCAATCCACCAGCCCAGCAGCACAGCGGTTTCAACCACTGCGCCACCTGCAGTCCCTAATGCAGGGTTAGGTTAGACTAAACACCACCAGCTTCAGCCTGGAGTCTTGCAAAAATCCAAATGGCTCTTCCTTCTCCAGAAAGAGGCATCAGATCAAGAAGAAAATGAAGGACAGTCACACCCTGCCTTTCTCAAAATCTGTTCCAAGCTTCCAGTGTCTCTGACCATGGACAGGAGCCTGCAGGAGTGGCAGCCCGGAACATCAGGGGACTTTCTGCTGGGGAGCACTGAGGAGATCTGCTGGCCAGAAGGCAAAATAGCATCAGATGTTTAGGAAGTCCTGTCCTATGTGACAGATGTTGCACAAAGGCAGTCACAAGGCAAGCATGTGTCATAGCTAGGAATTTAAAAAGGCCCTTAAGTCGCCCCAGCTGCATCCCATTTGTGTCTCCTGTCCTAATTAGCATGTGATCATTTAGAAGGAAGAGCCGTCCTCATTTATTCCTATTACAATATCTTACTGCTCTAATGATATCCTACCCAGGAAGGCAGCATACTTGGATCAGGACCCACCTTGTGCTAAATCTGGACAAATCAACGACGCAAGTGAAGGTCAACTTGTCCCATGGATTCAACTTCAGGACAGTCGCTTTGGAATGCGGTCCTAGATCCGGTGTGTCTACTCATGTCTATGTCCCACTGAATTCAAAGAGGTTGACTTTCAGGTCAGTGGGTGCCAAAGCACAGCATGATTCAAGATGGAACCCATCTGGGTTGTATTACAAGGCAGACGACCTGTTCGTAACCCTTCGGTGCACAGCACAAAGGTAGGAACAACCACATTCACAAGAAACAAACCAGGCCAACGATCTTCATTAGTTCGACTTGACCTGCAGAACCACCCACTGGAACGGCACCCCAACTCATCTGGTACCCCAGTTCCACCCATGGTCAACAACACACCAAACGTTAGTGCGGTGGAAGCAGTGGAGAGTGCTGGACTGGGACCCAGGAGCTCCATTCTGCCATGAAGCCCGCTTTGGCCCTCAGCGTAACGTACTTTGCAAGGCCAGAACGGAGAGGGCAACCTTGGGTTCCTCATGATGAGAGGGACCCAACGAACATATGCCAAAAGAATGAAGGAGAGGAAAGGGAAGCAAGGACAGAATAACGGGAAGCATTGACAGAACGCACACGTCGGAATGCCAACAGCTGGGGGATGGAGTGGAAGGTGGAGTTCAGTCTATTGGTAGATTTCTGGAGGGTTCCAGCAGATTAGCAAGGGTTCCCAGCTCCCAGTTCTTTAGTGACAGAAGCAATACCATGGCTCCCACCTTGACTTAATTACGGATTAAGGACGTGGGGTAACTAGGAGTGTGTTTGGGTTAGGAAAGACTCCAGGCCGGGTTCAGTGCCCGTCTTCAGCCTGACACTTTGAAAACTCTTTGATTTTAGTTATTTATTTAGTTATTTATTTAAAACATTTCTATGCCGCCCCCAGCGCAACAAAGCCTCGGGGCGGCTCACAACATAATTAAAACAAATAACAATTAAACAAATAATTAAATTATTTAAATTATTCAAGAGGGTATCCTTCGCAGCTTAAGACCTTTTTCGGTGGGCCTCTAGATTCTAACAAGAAAAATAGGAGAACCCTCAGACTTCGCTTCTCCACCTTTAATCTAGAGAACTTGCAAAAGGTGTGGAAATGGATCCCCACTTTGGCTGTTGTCCTAATTCCATTCAGGTCCATCCCCCCCCCAACCCCCGTCCCCCCACTCCGTTCCAGGATCTAAGGTGCAACCCCACGGCAGGCAGAAAAGGACTACAAGTCCAGATTGGGATCCTTGAACTACTTCCTCAGCCTTATGGGGCTTACTTCTGAGTAGACCTGCCTAGGATTGTGCGCCGAGCCCTTCACAGCTGGTCACTTCACACATTTCCTAAGCGTCCATTTTCTGTAGTTCTTAATGCATCTTTTCGTGTAAGTTTGAAGGCAATGTTGCTCATTGCTCGGCTATCGGAGAGGACAGTCAAATATTTTCATTTTCGGTTTCAGAGAGCAGTGGAGGGCTGAGAACCTCGCCGCCTGCGTGTGGACACCAACGTAGAGTGGGGGGAAAGGCCAGTCCAGGCAACTTCTTCCAAATTTGGGCAGGACAGGGGCATCCATTGCCTGAGCTGGGATCCAGAAATTAATGCCTGCTGACTCCGGTAAGCAGCCATGGGTGGAGGTACTTAGTCTGTGTTTCTAGCAAGATAATAGCTCTGTTTGCGTGTGGATTGACAGGACGTTAAGATGCAGTCGAAACCAGAATGCGCTCTCTGGACAGGCTCCCTTACGGTGGGAGACTCGACCAGCCTGGACTGGTTCGTGCAGCTTGGCAAGACTTGGGCTGGGCAATATTTCAGATGCCTTCGCATGAATTTGCAAGATGTAGAACCGAGAGAGTCCCCCATTCCACCACCCTTCCTCCGCCTACCGCACAGCGCAAAAAGTAGACAAAATACATTTACCGGCATCATCTTGATAACTTCCTGAAGTTCTGCTTGTGCTGTGTCGGCGAGGCTGCAACGAAGGCGGCTGGCAAGATCCACAAACTCGTTCCGATTTCGGGTTCTTCCTCTGACTAAACCGCAGCGCCTCCCCGAAAGATACGGTATCTTGCTGCCAGGATCACATGGGCGAGGGCGTGCGCGCGGCATCCTGGGGCTTGTAGTCTTTGCCCGTGACCTCCTGGGAGGGCTTGACCCACCCCTCCCCGTCCGTCTTTATCAGGGGATTTCGGCAAAAGCCTGTACGTGCCCCTTCCCCCGCCTGCCAAGGGCCGTGCGAATGCGCGTCTCGTTGCTGTGGGGAGGTTCTGCATTGCGCGTGCGACACTCCGTGCAGCTGCCTGTGCAAGTCAGCAAAACAGCAGCGGGCAACTGGGAAACGGGCTGCCAACGCTCCTCGCTTGGACGTTTCCGAAGGGAGCGCTGGAAAGGGGCCCTTTGGAACCGCATTTTCCAGAGTGCGTCTCTCGGGAAATCCAGATGCAACATCTGGAGAAGGCGGTGGGAGTGCGTGCCGCGGTATGTGGGATTCTGCGGTGCTGCCCTCCTCTGCTGGATGGCCAGAGAGAGACATAGAAACAGAGCGAGTCAGAAGGGGCCTCCGGGGCCATCTAGTCTGACCCCCGGCTCCGCTCACGACATACCCACCATGGGACATACCCATGTCCAGCCTATCTTTGGACACCCGAAGAGAAGGAACCTCGCAAGGGTTAAAGGTGTAAAAGACCCTTTCCCTCTCTGGAATCGCCCCATCGCAGGTTTCTCCCATAAATCACTCTTATTTCCTCAGGCTTATTTAGGACAATGCGCGGATTCTAACCACTAGAAGGTGGTACTTACATTAGACTGAATAATACCGAGTTTTGACACATACCCTTTCCACAATAGACATATATTGCATGTTCAAGTGTTTTGGGTGGTGAGGATGGGTGTGTGTTGGGGGCACTGGATGCCCCTGACTAGGGTATACACAAATGTACAACTACATCCACGCACTTAGTACATATAGCAGGCACACACAGAGAATTTCAGGAAGTGAAGCTTTTATATTGCAATTCCCCATAAGGGCTGATGCAGCAGGAAATCGTGGCTAGAATATAACAAACCAGCTGAATTGGCAACAAAATGTTGCAGCGTGGAGTCCTTCTGTTCAGATTCCCAGCCTGACTGTCCTGTCAGGACCCCGAGGGTGTGGAATGGGCTTCCACGGGAGGTGGTTGAGGCCCCACTGGTGTGGGTGTTCAAGGACAGGCTGGACATGCACATGGTGGGCATGTCGTGAGCGGAGCCGGCTGGAGCCGGGGGTCAGACTAGATGGCCCGGGAGGCCCCGTCTGACTCGCTCTGTTTCTCTGTTTCTATTTGCTGCCTGTACAGGTTTTTGGTTCCTACCTGAAACATTCCATCAACACCCTGTGACTAGCTATCAAAAGGGCACAGAAAATCCATTTATCTTGCATGAATTCCAAGACAAACATGTCTATCACTGAATATACATAACTTTCCATCACAAGATTTACTTCAAATATTATCTCCTCCCCAAAGGTTGCTTCCACTGGGCATTGCTGAAACGTATGAAGATAAGAAGCATTAGCAGCCTTGTGCCTCTGACCGGGGGCTGATTTCATTGAGACCTTATCAAAGAGATGTTGTGGTGTCCAGCCTACTCAGAAATTAATAAGGTGAGTCATCAAATATATTTTGTACTTCTGCAAAACACAGTGTTCCAAACACCTACTTATGCCTCCCTTTTGTGAGCTGTTGGTGCTCTTTTGGCCAGAATAACCGTAACTCTCATGGCCTGATCAATGGAATTAAGGGAGCTAATTAACATGGAGCAGGGAGAAAAATGCAGAAAGCTTCGATCCACGCTTTGCACACCATGGTGCATGTATGGGCCATTTGCTCTTGGGATGTGCTACAAAGTCATCTCTGACTCGATGAACGAGAGCTTTCCACAATGTCCTGTCCTTCCCACTCAGCTTTGATAAGCTCTTCCATTATGAAATTGATCCACCTCCAAGCTGATCTTCCTCCTCTTTGACATTTGACTTTCCCTAGCGAGATTGTCTTCTTCAGTGAGCCTTGTCTTCTCTTGATGTGCCCACATTTCAACAGCCTCAGTTTGTCACCTTTGCTCCCTGGGAAGTTCTGGCTAGATTCGATTTAGGCCAACCAGTTTGCTTTTATGGATCCTTTACTTGGATCATATCACTAGAGAAAAAGGTGTTTTTTTAAAAAAGTTAAGTAATAACAGTACAATACAAAAAAGCCACATTCATAACAACAAAAATTAGAAAGATAAAAAAACTCACAATACAAATAAGTTAGTTCATCAAATCAGTCAGGAAACTTAATATTAAGTTTGTTCGATACTAAATTCAAAAAGTACGTCCCCCAATGGAACCTTTGGTTACATGGTAGCTATGTATTCATATTCATATATACCCTCCTTCTCCTTCACTACTTCTATGTTTTCCCTCTTTCAGGATGATCGTTCTTCATCCAAAATTGCATTGAATCACATGAGGGTTTGATACCCTTCCCTTTTATTAATGCATTACAGAAAAAGTTAAATATGCCTTAAATATAAAAATGATAGAAAGAACATCTCTAATTAGGTATATTCCCAGCCAATTGCTCCCCAGGTCCAAAATGTTTAAAGATGCTACACTGAGCAGCATCAGCCCTGGTGGGACCCCCTGGCTCACCTGTGCTCCAATCACCCACTGCTCTCTGGGTGGTCAGGTGGGGGCCCTGAGCATTTGGCCCAGGATCTGGGTCAAGTTTCTCCACTGTTTATGTCTATTGTGGTGCTCAAAAGAGGCCAGTCTGCTCACAGGGCCTTGTTGAAACTTCTCTGTATTTCTGCTTTGAACATTAGCGGAAGGCAGAATCCATGGTTTGGTAGGAACAGTGAAGAGTCTTGCGACATCTTTAAAGCTGAACACATTTATTACAACAGATGCAGCTCACTTGCAAAGGTACAGAGCCCAGGAAAGCTCATGTCATAATTAGTACACCAGTCTTTAAGGCTGCAGGGAACTGAGGAGACTCAGAGGGGATATGTTGGCAACATACAGGTATGTGAGGGGGTGTCACATGGAGATGGGTAGAGACCTGTTCTCCCCTGCAGAGGAAGGCAGGACGCGCTCCAATGGAGCAAAGCTCAGGGAGCCAAGGTTCAATTTGGATGCCAGGAAGCACTTCCTGACAGTTAGGACCCCGAGGGCATGGAATGGGCTTCCACGGGAGGTCGTTGGGGTCCCATCAGTGCGAGTGTTCAAGGATAGGCTGGACGTGCACATGGTGGGCATGTTGTGAGCAGAGCCGGCTGGAGCCGGGGGTCAGACTAGATGGCCCGGGAGACCCCTTCTGACTGGTTCTGTTTCTATGTTTTTGCCATAAGTGACTAATGCTGCTACCCCTCTGGAAACCTGAATATAAATTAGAAATTCGACCGTGAACTGATAGATGCATTTTCTTCATGTGTCATTCATTCATCTGGGTTTCTGTCTTTCTTGGAGAGAAGCATATAGAGTTGTTTCTTGGTTGTTGCTAAGCTGTCCTATCCCTACCAGAGGAGGCCTGGGCAGAAGGTAGAGCTGGATCTGCCAGCAGATGATTTCTGGGTGATTTAAATTAGATTGACAAGGATTTCTAATGCTTTCACAACAGCAGTGACATAATATTATTCTCAGCATTGTAAATTATCCTACCAAATTGAAGAAGGCTGGTGAGGAGGAAGAGGTAACCGCAAGCTGAATTGTTCTTGGAAGGACTGAGTCCCATTCATTTTGAGTGCCCAGAACAATTCCTGAACTCAGAATTTGTAGTAATGCAAAGAGCAATTGTTTTGTTTATAGAAGCTATCTGGAGATCTCTTTTAGAGTGTCGTTCGCCCCAAGATCTAGTTGTGTGTGTGTGTTTTGTTTTGTTCTAGTGAACAAAATGAAGCAAAACTTCCAAGTTTGAAATAAACCCAGATGGGGCTAAATGTTGGACTCGTGAGTTCCAGGTTCTCGTCTCCACCCAACCTTGAAGCTCACTGGGTGAGCTTCACTACCACAAGGTAGTTTTTGAAAGGATTAGATGGCGAGAGGAGGGGAACGTTGTAGGCCATCCTGGTTCCTCACAAGAAGAAGAAAGATGGGTTGTGCATGTATTGTTAAACAACAACCACACGGCCTCGTTCTCTCGGCCTCCCTTTCGTGGCTTCCCAGGGCTGCTTCTGCCTTTCTCACCAGGAAAAGGGGGAGGAAATCCCTTAAGGAGGCAAAGCAGCCTCCTGGCCTTCCCGCTGGCCGTGCTAGCTGGGGCTCATGGGAACTGGCACCCCGCCTCCCCCCTGGAAAGGCTTGGGTGTCCTTTGGAGGGCTGGCGCCCTCGGAAGAACTTCTACCCGCAGACCTGCGCTCGGCGGCTGAGGATGCGAGCGAGAAGGCTCTACGCGCTGGGCGGGCGGGCGGGCGCGCGCCTCCCCTTCGCGGAGCCGCCCCTGGGCAGACGGATGCTGGGCAGGCGGCGCGCGGATTGGCCCGCCCGCGCGTGACGTCACCGCCGGCGGCAGCATCAGCACCGGCAGCATCACAATCCGGCCACGCCCGGCCCGCGCCGCCGCCGCCCGCCCGCCTTGCAGTCAGCTGAGCCGCGGCGCCGGAGCGCAGTGTGCGCGGACCCGAGCCGTGCAGCAGCCGCCGGAGGCGAGGAGACCCGCGACGCCCAGCGCAGCCGCCGCCGCCGGAGCACCATGCCGCCCGCGGGCCTGAAGGCGGTGGTGGGAGAGAGTAAGGCTGCCCCTCTTCTCGCCCGGCCCCCCTCCCCGCCCGCGCGCCCTGGATGTGGGGAGGAGCGGCTCCCCCCACCCCATCCCAGCCCCCCAGACTTGGATTGCAGCAATGCTCGCTGGGTCGAGCTGGAAAGGGCGAGGCGGCGGTTGCAGAGGGGAAGGGGGTCTGCAAGGAGCCCCTGGGCGGGGCGGCGGGGAAGCGGCGGGGGTGTTGGGACATCCTGCTGAGGGGAATAAACGGCCCGCTCCTCTTTCATGCAAGACACCAAGCCCCGCGGAGGAGGCCAGGAAACGTCCATTTATTGCTGGGGTCACCAAGCCTATCTGTTTGCGGCTCAGGGAATGGAAGAGGGCTGGTGGCGGCAGGTCCAGGCAGGGAAATGTTTTTTAAAAAAAAAGAAATATAGAAGAGAATCGAATTTCGCTGGGATTCAGTGGCCCTCGGGGGCTTTGGACGGGGCTGGGGGCTGGCGGGGCCACACAGAGAGCTTGCCTGAGCTGTCACCCATCCAAAAGTGATGACGCTTAGAAAACGAAGCCTCTCTGGTGTTTTCTTGGGGGACCACGCAGGGGCGGGGTTGCTGTTGGAATTTTTCTGCAGTGTGTTTGGGTGGAGGAGGAGGGGAACTGCAAGCGTGAGGGGGTGTTCTTATCTTTCCCCACCCCCTCCCTGCCTTTCAATGGCGGTGGAGGATTAAAAAAAAAAAAAACCACCCAGCTAGCATTTGTCCTGTTTTCATCAGGCTATAAGCGATACAATATATGCATATATATGTCTCCACACATTTAAACGATCAGTGGAGAGATAGAGATGGCGCTTGTGTGGTATAATTCCTGGGTGCTAAGAGACACAAATAAACATGTAGAAAGGCCTGCCATTCCGAACCTCGATGGAGGATCTAAATTACACATGGATGAACAAAGGGAGAGATTTGGATGGATGGATGGATGGATTGACTGATTTGCTCCATGAGAGTTTGTTGCAGTTATTTGCAAAAATCCATTCCTTGATATCTTCCCCCCCCCCATCTCCTGTGCCGCCGTACCGTTAAGCACAGGGAAGGATCTGGTGCAGTGTCAGTGCAAAGCATCTTGGTTGCTATTTTTTTCCCTTCTCCTCCCACCTCTAATAATATCTGGCTTCTGGTCTGGCTGCTTTCTCTCCACCATTAAGCAAGTGCCACAAAACTGAGAGGTGGGGAGAGCAAGATGCTTGCAAAGTCTCCAGGGTGACATGAGAATGGATGCTTGCAATTGCATCTTTTTCTCGATTGTAAGCAGTTTCCCTCCTGCTACCCTTTCTAAAATGGGAATCCGGTTTCTTCAGACGTGATTGTTCTGATTGAAGAAAGTGGTGGGGGTGGGGTGGGCTTTGCACACGGAACTGAGATGCTATTTTCGGCTATCAGCTTTGGGGTTTGATGTATGCAATCAAAAGTATATTCGGCAAGTGATGAACTGTTTGTGTGGAGATGGGGAATTGTCTTGTTTAGCTTGCAAAATATTTTGGATTTTTTCTGCGGAAATCAAGGCTTTAGCTATATTCTTGCAATGTGTTTACAGATCCAGTGAGAGTATCGCGTCCTCACATTTGCACAATGAAACAGTGTATTTTAATTCCTTCTAGGTGCACGTCTAAATAGTTGCGATGGTAAGCTACTTTTCACAAAGGGTTGTTGCTATGGCTTCTTTCAATCCCCTTGCTCTCTCCAACAATCTCTGATAAGCCATATTTCAAAAGTGGTGCAGTCCAAAGGAGTTGTTAGTGTGTTTTTCCCCTTTGCAAAACCTGGTAGATTAATTCCTTCTCTCAGCTTCTTTCTGGAAACGGGAGGAACGAAATTGTGGCTGGAGAAGAGCTTGCAGTGGGAAGTGATGGCTGTTTTCATGCATTTCAGATGCCTGGCAGTGCCTTCCATGTTACAACGCCAGTCGCTCTGCTGCAGTCAGAGGAGGCTGGATTGGTGTGCGGTGGTGTGACTGGATGGTGGGTGGGCAGGGGACGAGAAATGATCCTCTTAGATTTGTGTCCTGCTTTGTTCCACTAAATCACCTGCCCAGAGTGCTGACCAGCAATCCTGCACCAATGTCATGTGTTTTTAATTCCAGAAGCTCAGGTGCTGCTAGGGAAGAGATGCGCTCCTTCCCCTTCCCAGTACCATCCATTTCTGCAAGGCAGGGGCAGAATCCACCAATCCTTTTTGTGCTGCAAGATTTCTATTAGAAGAGGGTGGAATGGAAACAGAGCATTTGCGTGTGTTTCTTTCTGTTTGTTGAAACGTAATTATTTGGCACGGTGTGTTCAAACAGTATAACAGGATGCTAAAGAAACCTTTACTTGGGATCCAGCTTTAATCATAATCAGAACAAACACACTGAAATCAAGTGTGATAGAACAACTTTAAGTACCATTGATTTTAATCAGTCTACATTAAATGACTATATCTGGATCCAGTCCATAAGTGAGTGCGGAAATATAGGTGCTTGCGTTTGGAGACATTGTTCTTCAGTATGAACAAGTAATCTTAGAATAAAAGGGCATGGCGTTTCATGGTGTGAAAATGGAGCAGAGTTTAAAACCCTGTTTTAAGGGAGTTCTTCTAGCAAGGCATTACAAATACCGTATTTTTCGCTCTATAAGACGCGCCTGACCATAAGATGCACCCAGTTTTTAGAGGAGGAAAACAAGAAAAAAAATATTCTGAATCAAATGGGCACATAATCACAGGCACATTCTCCATCACTTACCCATGGGTTGCACATCTGACAGACTTACTGCACACACATATTCGCTCTATAAGATGCACAGACATTTCCCCTTACTTTTGAGGGGGGAAAAAGTGAGTCTTATAGAGCAAAAAATACAGTAGATAAAAGGATTCTCAGAAGCATTTTCTCCCCCTGTAGGTGTGAGTTGTCTAAAGAGACTGGGGTTTAAAGGCAGTTCCTATGCCCAATTCCTGTATAAAGTCACCTGTTTACTGAGGCTAGACTGAGTAAAATTCTGACTCCAGCAGGTGATGGGGGTGCTGCTCAATGACTCACTTTGCTGTAGTTCCACAAAGTGAACAGCCTGCCAATTCAGAAATTTGGCCTAATTGTGGCTCCTTGCATAGGACCTTTTTCAGCATTACGCAGCCAGGCGAAGAATGAGCCAGACAAAACATACAGCAAAATATTTGCTGCTGCAGTCCATTTATAGAGAAGTGATAGTGTAGAACATGTTGATTCAAACAAAAGTGGCTTATCTTTCTACATATGTGCTTAGAATTAAAGAGTAAATACTGTGACCCCAAGCTCATAATGAGACTGCCCTTTACCAGGTCAAGGCAATCCTGAATTGTTAACCGTGGCTGGTAACCAGGATCGGTGCTTTGATTGAAGCGACCCCTGATTCTGCAACACCCTTCCCAGAAATATTTCTCAGGCTTCTGAGAAGAGAAGAGAAGCCTTGCGGGATCAGACCCAAGGTCCGTCCAGTCCAGAGCTCCGTGCACATGGGGTCGATCCAGCTGCCCACAGGATCCCCCAAGCAGGATGGGTGCAAGACCTCTGCCTGCCCAGCTCCCCAGCAGCTGGCGCATGCAGGCAGGCCACCCCTGGTCAGGGAGGGAGCCCATGGCCAGCAGGGCTAGTAGCCTCCTCCCTTGTGAATCTGGCTGATCCCTCTTTAACGCCATCCAGATTGCCATCTAGATTCTCGTGGCAGCACATTCCACAGCTCAACTGTATGCCGTGTGAAGTAGTCCTTCCTTTGATCGGTCCTACACCTCCCATCAGGCAGCTTCATGGCATGGCCCTGGGTTCAAGTGTTAAGGGAGTGGGAGAAACCTGTCCTTCATCCTTCCACCACCCTTCGCCAGGCTGCTGTACTCCAGAGAATTTTAGACCTGTTTGTTTATTTGATTTCTATCCTGCCCCTTTCTTACAAAGGACTCAGGGCAGCTTACATCATTCTCCTCCTCCATCTTATCCCCACAACAACAACCCTGTGAGGTAGGCTGGGCTGAGAGTCCATGACTGGCCCAGCGTCACCCAGTTGGCTCCATGACTGAGCGGGGACTAGAACCCAGGTCGTCTGAGTCCCTGTCCCATGCCCTTAACCACTACACCACACTGCCTCTCGGATGACTTCACCCCCGTCATCTCCTTCCACCAGCATGGCCAGTGCTTAGGAATGCTGGGAGATGTGGTCCAGCAACATCTGGAGGGCCACAGGTTCTCTACTCTAGTTTTGTGGAATAAGCCATCAGCACCCCACAAACATTTTGCAGCCTCTTAGCTGCCCCTTCCAGTGTGGGCTCTCCCACACTGGAGACCTTCCGAAAGGACCCGGAGAGCCACCTGAGTGGGATGGGGTGACATGGGGTCCTGCCACAGCAGGGGGTTGGACTGGATGGCCTCCGTGGCCCCTTCCAACTCGACTATTCTATGATTAGGAGAAGGATTGCAGTGCCTTTGTTGACGGCCATAATCAGATTTATCCCAAAGGCTCAGGCCTGGGTTCTGTTTGCTATACAGACCCCGCAGGCGGATGACGTTCCTTCCCCCTCCTTGGCAATACAGCTGCCCCATCTCCAATTAGAGCCGTCAGAGGCCCTCGTCATTGCTGCGAAGGGGTGCTTGCCCCTTTGCCTTTTCAAGGCTGATCCCACCAAAGCATCGCTTTGGAGACTCTCCCACTGGTGGAAGGAAGGTTCTCGTTGCCCTCCCGACAATTAGCACTGCAGCAACATTTGCAAGGATGCGTCCCGGCCTGTTCACCTTGCCGCCACAAAGGTATCGTCGGAATAGGTGCAGGGGTGGGATATTTAATAGGAAAATGTCCCGAGGGCTTCCTGTGGTCCTCATCCGGGAGAGACTCACCTGCAATTGCTGCTTGAAAAAGCAGGATTCCAAGAGTTCCCCAACATGGGGGAGTTTTCCCACGCAATTCCCCGTGCTCTTCAGATGTTTGCATTCAGATGTTTGCTCTTGCCATTCCTGATGAGTCAGTGACCCTGCTGGCTGAGGCTCATGGGAGTTGGAATCCACACCCAGGTTGGGGAGCGTGGAGTAATGCAGTGACATGATCGTGTTTCTTGCCGCTAGGGTGGTCCTTGGAAGTAGACAGGGTGTAGTGTTGGGACGAAGATGGCCACAGCTCAGCTTTGGAGTAGTTCTGGATCGGTCTGGTTCATCGAGGTAGCTTCTTGGTCACACTTCTGTCAGGATACTTCCTTTCTCTCTTGCCAGTCTCTGTCCTGTTGCAAAACTTACGTGGTTTTGCAAACGCTCCACAGAGAGCTTTTAACCACAGCCCATGTTTATCTTGGGAGGGTCCTGGTTGTCAGATGCCATCTCCCAACTGTTGCTTCCTGATATTTTGTCTCAGGAACGCGGCTACTTCCTCTCTTTCAGTGCTGGCCACCGACCTCTTCTCTCAGATATTTGGCAGCTTAGGATGAGTTTTAATATGATTTCTTTCCTTGCTGGAGATTGCTCAAACTAGTTTTTGATGCATCTCTCATTCTCTCTGTTGTGCATTTATGTGGTTTATATTGTATTTTAAGCTTTTAATCTTTGTAAACCAGCTAGGATGGTTTGGCGATTGGGTGGGATAGAAATTTTGTAAATGAAGTAAAATCTCTCCCCAAAACTGGGCCAGTTTTGGACTGAGAGACCCAAATTCTAGTCCCCACTCATCTGTGACAGCTCACTGGACCTAGTCAAAAACTCTCAGCCCAACCTACCTCGCAAGGTTGTTGTGAGTGGGGGAGAATGGTGTAAGCCACTTTGGCTTCCTTGCAAGAGGAAAAAGGGTGAGATGAAATACAATGGCAGAAGAAGGATGTTCGTTATTTGCAAAATCACAGGGGTTCCCCTGAATCTGTCACTATCTCGTTCACCCAGCTGGGAGTTTTCCCATGCGAGTAACAGCACTTGTGGATGAATATTAGAAACCGAGGGAATGAGGGACCAATGGCTGGATGGCAGTCAGATAAACTTAAAAGATGCAGCTAGCAGTCGGAATGGCTACACCGGGCCTGTCAGAGGCAGTGTGCCTGTTGCTGGGGAACATGGGTGTGAGAGTGCCTCTCCTGCCTGGGGGCTCCTGTGGGCAGCTGCTTGGACCTTGGCCCCCCGGGCTGCCTAGCACAGCTCTTTTGGGTTCTCATCAAACACCCACGCTCCACCCCCAGAAGTAGCTTGGGGCATTCAGCAAGATGATCTGGGCAGTCCCATGACCACCTCGAAAGAGCCTGGGGGCAGCATTTGCTCCACGGCAGACTAAGCCCCGTTCAATGTTGCTGGTGCTAACAGGCTTTTAACATGGGGGGAACAACACCCCCGCAAGCCCACACAGGATTGGGAAAAGGCTGCAGCAGACGCCATGGGGTGTGGAGCAGCCGTGGGGTGGTATCAGCAGACGGAGGTGTGGTGCTGTGCGATTTGACCTGTGCCCCCAGGTCAGTCCGCCGTCACTCCTCCACCCCGCCCCATGGGCCGTTCAATTCCCCTCCCTCGAGGCATCCCAATTTGTGGATCCACAGCATGCTCCGACCACCTTGGACTGTCTGAAATGGGGTGCCCCATAGATCAGCACCTCTAAGATCATTTTTGGAACTTTTGCACGCTGGTGCACCGGCCTTGCCTTGCTTCTTGACTGCTCTCCAAAGAGGGCCGTCCCTTTGGGTGCCGACCGGCTGTGCTCCTCGTTGGATAGAGTCGTATTGTGTGAGGCTGTGTTCCTTTGGAAGGAGAGACCCAGAGCTTTGCTTTCTGGTTTGCTTTTCAAGCCATTAATTGTTCAGCTTCAGCAGGCATCTCAGGACTGCAGAAGTAAACCCGCAACAATGATTTGTGCAACAATTATTGTGCAACAATAGCAGCTCCCAAACAGTGCTTCTCCTCTAGATCCATGCATTCAGCAAAAGTGACCCTGTGGAATTCCCCCAGAGTTTGGGCGGAGAAAGCTCTCTCGGTGGTGGCCCCCGGGATCGAATGCTTTCCTCAATGAGGACTGCCTGCTCCACACCCCATGGCTTCAGCTGCCCAACACAGCCGTATCACTCTGCCGCGTGGCCGTGCCAGCCCCGTGGCTGTTTTTCCCAGTCCTGTGGGGTTGCTCTCTGGCTCTTTTCCCTTCCCAAATCAAGGAAGTTCCCTTCCCATTTCTGAGGCAGAGGTTGCACTCCTCGTTTTTAAATGCGTGTGTTGGGGAGCTGCTTTTGCATTAAAAATAATAGTTGCTGGAAGGAAGAATCTTTCTTCCACTGGCCCTCGCCTCCCCTACCTGCACGTGTCTGCTGGGCATAGCAAAGACCCCCCTTCCAGTTGCAGCAAGCAGTCCCTTCGCGTCCCCGTGCGGCGTCCCTCACCCCCGTCTGGTATTTCATGAAGCACTTCTGAGCGCAAAGCAAAGAAAGGCTTTGAGCACTGCAGCGCAGCCTGGAGGATTAGCAGCTCTGCAAGGAGGGAGATGGCCGACGGGGCCAGATCGTATTTGCTGCAGAGGAGTCGGATCTGCACCCTGCCCTCCGCCACGCACGGAGGCTTTCTCTCTTCCCCACTCCATTCTGCATATTTGGCTTGGAAGTGTCTGCCCCTAAGGCTCTGGTCTCTTGTGGATGGTTCATTCTTAAAGAGGAGGAAGAGACTAAACTAGTACTTTGTCCCAAGCCCTGCTTGAATCGAGTTGAATCCAAGCATCTGGTCGCAAGGGATGACCTCTAAGGCTCCTTCCTGCTGTGCAGTTCCACGGTGTCCCAGTGTTTGGCACGTCTTCCTCTGGCAATCAAGTCAACCTGTTGCCAGGAAGCCCTGAAACACCCCGGATGGGGCTGTTTCACAGCCACCCCTGCCTGTTCCGCTACTCTCCTATCTGTCATAACTTGTAGGGTCCCCCTAAAACTATCCAGATGTTTGAGACTAAAACAGCTGCAGTCCCTGGTCATTGGTAGTGATGATTGGGGTTGGCAGGAAGACAAAGTGCACCCGTACTTTGGATGCTGCTGCTCCTGAGAGATTATTATGATTAAAAATAAGAATTGCATTGTATTTACATCCTCTTGTGAGGAACCTAAGGCGGCTTTTGCATCCTCTGCTCCATGTTATCCTCAAACGACAACCCTGTGAGGTGGGTTTGGCTGAGAGTAAGTGACTGGCCCAAAGTTGCACAGGCAGCTTCATGGCTGAGTGGGGACCAGGACCCGGATCTCGCAGGTCCAGCCTTCTCACAACCACGTGACTCCGGCTCTTAACATCTGCAAGAGGCATGTCTTGTGGAATTAACAAGCGCTCTTGCTGCTCTGAGTCGGATAAAGTATAATTCTCACTTTGCTTTTTGCAGCCAATGGACTGCAGGAAGTGGAGGGGTCGTGGGAGGTCATACCGTCACCTGCTTTTTGGAGCCCCTCGACTTGCTTGCTCTGAGATGAGGGGGCTTGTCCAGGCTGCAGTATGGAAGAGGGACCACCAGTGGGGAAGACATGCCATGCTGGCAGTAGCCTGGTTCTCAGTGGCAGTAGCCCGGTTCTCAGTGGCATTCGAGTGCCTGATCCTGCCTCATCTTGGAAGCTAAGCAGGGCCTGGCCTGGTTGACATCTGGATGGGAGACTGAACATGCTGTGCTTTGCCCAGAGAGCTTCAGCTTGTGGTCCCCTGGCCGGTTTGGCCTGCTGTTCCCATCCCCTCTAGCAAGCATAGTCCATGGCGAGGAAGATGGGAACTGGGCAGGCCCAAAGTAGCCTGCCCTTGCAAATCAGTGATGCGGCATCCCCGGAACAGAGAAGGACGACAAAGGTGATGCGCAGGGCCAGGCCTTTGGTTCTGGATGGAAATGCTTCAGGTCGGCTGTTTTCTCCTGCCATGTATGAGCTTCTCCCTGAATTGCAGAAAGACCTGTGTGGCCCCCTCTCCTGCCCGAATGGGGCTGGGAGAGGGGGGTTTAATGAACCTCCGGCTCTGTCCCTGCGAGCCTCTTCTCCTGGCTTTCCTTCCTCAGTGAGGAGAAGCCACACTGGCCTTGCTTCAGGGTAAAGAGAGCTCGCTCTCTCCCGCCCCATGCCCAGGTGGCGAGGGGAGACCATCAAATTCCCCCAAGTAGGGGGTGGCTGCCATGCAGAATTGGGAGAGCAGCTCCTCCCGGAAGGCCTCACATCGCGCCATTTGTCTGGTAACGGCCACGTGCACTGGGTAAGGTGACTTTGTCCTTCCTGACTGCATGGAGGCTTTGCAGGACAAGAGTGTTGCTCGCTCCTGGCTCAGGAACCAAGATCGGAGAGGCGGCTACCTGCCCAACCGAGCCATCTGTTCCCCAGTTCCCTGCTAGCAACCTGCCGTCCCAGGAAACCGGGCAGATCACCACCTTTTCCACCAAGAGAGCAGCTCCAGTGTGGCTCGCCTGTGGACTTTGGCTCTCGCCCAGTGCCGATCGGCTTGGTGTCGGGAATGATCTGGCAGGATATAAGGCAAGGCTGAAACTGGGACCAGAACCCCGGCCAAGAAGGCAAGGTAGTGACTTCATATTGGGGTCTGTCTGTCTGTGCTCCAGATGAAAGACTTTTCTTTCAGGGAAGTGGTTCCCACACCGCAAGAAGGAGCTCCCCATTCCCAGGATCTGAGGTGCGGCTGAAATGCCCAACGGCATGAAGGAATAATCTTGTGTATATCAAGTGTTTAAGGATGCACACAATTCTCTCCCCGTGTGTGGTTCCGTTAAGCCGTTTCATCCAACCCGCCTGTTGTTGAATAGCCTTCCAACCTGGAGGTGCCTTCCAGAAGTTCTGTCCAACTTGCTGCCTTGGGGTCTTGACAGCTGTAGAGCCACAGACCTGGCTGGGGAAGGCTTTGACCGGAGGGAAGGGGGCACAGGAAGCAGGACCCCTGCCCATGCTGTCAGGGGCTTCTGATTCTTGAAGTCCAAACCATGTGGACCTTCTGTGTTCTTTCAAGTTCAGTATTGTCAACTCCTGGCAGGGGCTCTCTGGGAGCAAAATCTTCCCCTTCATCTAGTGCCTTCACCTAGAGATGCCAGATATTGGACCTGTGACCTGAATACAACGCCCGTGCAATCTCACCGAGCCAGGAATCCTTTCCACAGGCAGAACAGCTCTTGGGAGAGCTGTGAACCAGCCATTTCTGGATAGCTCCAGGCACCCTCTCAAGGCCGGAGAGTTGCGGCAGCAGAACCGGGCCACCTCCAGAGGCAGTGTGTGATCCTTCTTTGCTCTAGGTGGCTAGAAAGATCCCACTGGTGGTAGAGTCCTGGTTGAGTCCTCCAAGCTGCTGGTGTTTGGCCCTGAAGAAGCTGGAAATTTCTCAAGGAACCAAGGTTCAGTCTGAATGCCAGGAAGCACTTCCTGATAGTTAGGACCCCGAGGGTCTGGAATGGGCTTCCACAGGAGGTGGTTGAGGCCCAATCGGTGCGGGTGTTCAAGGATAGGCTGGACGTGCACATGGCGGGCATGTCGTGAGCGGAGCCGGCTGGTGCCAGAGGTCAGACTAGATGGCCCGGGAGGACTCGAACTGTTTCCATGTTTCCTGATGTTTGCTTTGCTCACAAGGAGACCGTTACACGTATGTGGGAAAAGTAGGGTGTGGATGGCCACCTGTAAGCAGAAGAGGCCTGGTCTTTCCTGCAACCTCACAGTGCAGGCCATGACCAGAGGAGAGGAAGTTACTGTAAGCCTGCGGTTTTGGTTGCCAGGCAGGGCTGTACCCGCTCCAGTGCATGATCTCTCTCTCTCTCTCTCTCTCTGAGCTTGATGAAGCAAGTGGAATGCTTCTGATGAGAAGTTCCTGGAAGTGCCCAGCACTCCCCCTGTGAGGCAGAGGGGAAGGGTTTCCTCCTTTTGTCCCAGAAGTTGCTTGCTGAAACAAAACAACTGGAAGCGTTCAAAAGCGATACCAAATTGCCTCGCGCTTCACGTGGGCCTACCCTGCGGAAGTGTACTGAGATGAAGATTTTGGGAGGGCAGATAACAGCGGTTTTGTGGCTTCAAAACCGTGGTGGAAGGGTCACTCTGGCAGGACAGACTTCCTTGACCTCCTCTGACACAATGCTTGCTTTCAGAATGATCTGGAATGATCCTCAAGGCAGCATTGGCAGAAGGACAATGTATTTATGGTGTTCCTGTGTTGTTTTCTGGAACCCTTCGGAGGAGGAAGAGGAAGAAGAGGATGACCATGACCACCAGCATGACCACCACTGCTACCTCCTCATAAAACGCTGAGAGCAACGTTACAATATTTAAGGAAACAGATTTGTTCAATCTCAGTTTAATGCAATATTATTAATCGAAAACCAATGTGGATTCTTTGGAAAGAACAAGAGTCGTTTGGAATCTGTAATCTTCCTTATGGGCCGTTCTAAGAGAACTCCTTCCCGTGTTACCTCCAGAGGGTCAGTTCCGAGCATGATTTTGCAAGAACAGATGTCATTTCTTAATTAGAAGAGCTTCCAGATGGAGAGTTCCTAGCAGTAGCAATCACAGGGTAATGTGGAGCTAATCTGTCTTTTCTGCCTCTGTTGATTTTTTTTTTTTTGCGGGGTGGGGGAGGAGGTACTGGTGGGGATATATCAGAGGAAATATGCAACAATTGTTGGACTGCCTTTAAAATTTGTAGGCTTCCCAGAAACACTAAGGATCCACAGTGGATCCAAAGGAGCTCAGATGCCTGAAACTCCCAAACATGGATTCTGCAGCTGACTAGCTTTTCAGTTTGTGCAGATTGCGTAGACGTGCAGAGTGTGCTTTTCGTTTTAGGCAACATTATGCAAGTACATAAGAAAAGTACATAAAATGCATAGCATTAATTCGAAATGCACTTTCCCCATCACTTAAAACATGAAAATATAACAAACAAACGAATGAGCATATTTGTTGTGTACGAATCTGGGAGCGCGAATTTTCACAATGCCGAATCGTTGCACATTTGCGCCAATGCATGGGCATGAGCGGAGTTGTGCAAGATGCTGCTCTGTCGGGTGGTGGATGGCAAGACATCAAGCTGCCCAAAAACTCCTGACATGCACTGGAGTAGATCTGCAATGCCCATGCCGTCCCGGGAAGCGCCGTGGCCCGTCCCCGGTAAGGAATTCACCCCACAGCCTTGGGGCTCCTGCAAAACACAGCTCTGGTCCAACGTGGAAGGCAGAGGTGGGGAGGGAATGCAGCCTGTGGAGGCCCAAGTGTCTGACTGTCACCTCCGCTTATGAAAGCTGTCCATAAAGGAGGAGGCCAAATGCGATTTGCTTTGGATTACGAGGAGTTCGCCTGGAGCCACTTTGTTCTGGCTTCTAAATGAGGCTCCCGTGCCCGTCTGCGTGTCTCAGATTAGAGTGAGGAGGAGGGGGTTGGTGCGTTGGCACCGACTTCAGGCTGGCTCAGCAATTCAGGGGCATGTTTATGGCATGGGCTACGGAATCCTCCTTCCCTTTTTCGTCTTGCTTCCCTCTCTCCACCCACCCCCCTCACTGAGTACACTGAGTACAAGGCAGAGGTGGAATTGCAGTCATGCAGGCACCCCCCCCCCCCAGGAGCTCTTCTGTGCAGGAAGGCAATGTCCTCATTAGGAATAAGTTTGGTAATTTTGTTTTAACAGAGTCCGGAGGAGCAGGGGGCCTAGAGGGGCACCAAGGAAGGTTTCTGCGGGCCACCACGTTGGAGACCCCAAATTCAAGCTGTCAGAGTGAGAACTGGGCCAAAGCCTGGTTCCAGTGTAGAGTGGCCACTTCAACACAGTCTTCTCCAGGGAGTCTGGCCTTCTCATGATGTGCCCGAATTAAGACAGGCTCAGTTTTGTCCTTTTCACTTCCAGGGCAAGCTCCGGCTCGATTGGATCTAGGACCCCCTTGATCGTCTTTCTGCCAGTCCACGGGATTTGCAAAGCTCCATGTTTCAAACCCATCGATTTTCTTCCCTGTCCAGCTTCCTCATCTGTGCATTGTGATGGGGAATACAATCCCGTGGGTGACCTTGGGCTTATTTTCCAGTGAAACCCTCCTATGCTGCTTTGTCTTCAACAGGACTTGGGCTGGGCAGACTTTCCAACAGAGCATCTCTTCGTAGACAGGACTGCCCTCTTCAGAAAGAGGACTGTCCGTTGCAAAGTGTGGCACGTGGCTGCCAGAGCTTGGAAGGAGGCTGTGTCAAGTGACCATGAAGTTGTAGAACTTCTGTTTCTGACCTGTACCTCCCCTCCTTTTTTCACAGAAATTATGGCTGATGTGATAAAGAAGGTGAAGAAGAAGGGAGAATGGAAGGTGAGACACGTAATCAGAAAAGACGGTGGGCTTCGCAGTTGCATCGTGCCCTTTTTGTCCTCCTTCAGTAGAGAAGGATGAGCTCCGTAGGCTCAAGGCGTGCACGTCCAATAGTACTGGGACACCAGCTCCAATGCAGGATTTGGCCTCCCTGCCAGTGGCTTCACTTGAAACATAACCAGAAAAACAGACCCCCTAAATTTCTAGTCCTTAGGTTTTTTGTGGAATGGTTTGAGTTGGGATACGGTTGGAGCACCGTATCAAAAGGGTCTTGCAGGAGGGTAGGGCTTCCCCATCTTGGGAGTGTGTGTTGCCCAAAGAGCCCCTTTGATGTGCGAGAGCACCCCCTGCCCAGCACGTTCAGCCTCTCTGGACCAATTCGGCGCCAAGTAGGGCCATGTCTCTGGCCACCCTTCTCGACCGACCTTCTGCCCTTCGGCTGGTTTGGGCTTCCGTTTCCATGGGCCGCCCCAAGCAAAGCCAATGGCCAAGAGTGCTGGGAGTTGTGATCCGAAATACTCAGAGGGCACCAAGCTGAGGAGGCTGTTTTTGGGCGGCCCAAGCTCAGACCCTCTGCTGAAGCCACGATCTCTCTCTCTCTCCTTCTCCATCTTGTCCTCTCCAGGTGCTGGTGGTGGATCAGCTCAGTATGCGGATGTTGTCTTCCTGCTGCAAAATGACGGACATCATGACTGAGGGGATAACAAGTGAGTGCACACTGGGGTGGTGTAAGGTGGTGTCCTGCAGCAGCAGAGGGCTGGACTTGATGGCCTTCATGGCCCCTTCTAGCTCTGCTGTTCCGTGGTTCGTCCACCAGCACTTCTCTTTCATCTGCTGAGCTATTTCTGGGCCAAACTAGGCGTCGCTTATGTCTCATAGTTTGGCATCGTGCAGCTGTTTTCCAAATCACCACCACCAGGTGAGGACTCTGGGGTGGGTTTTGTGAGACGCTAACCCTTTCCTGTCTGCTACATTCTCAATCCAGATTAAGCCCTGCCTCTGCTCTTGTTCTGGAACAGCCGGTCTTCTAGGTCTCACTGAGGCCACAGCAAAGGGTTACAGCTGCTTCCCTCCCCATTATAGTCAGGGTCCAACCGGCTTCCCTCCCATCTGCATATCCGCTCTTGGTTAGAGCCTCTGTGTAGCCAGGGGTGCCTGACCCTGCTCATCTGGGAAGCTAAGCATGGCCAGGCCTGGCTGAAACCCGGGTGGGTGACTTAGTTGTTGTGAGCTGCCCGGAGAGCTTTGGCTACGGGCGGTACAGGGGTGTCATGTGATGGTGAGGATGAAACCAGGCTATGCAAAACTTCAACATGTGACACAAGCCACCTCCGCTTGGCATTCTGTCTCTTCATCTCCCCTTCTTGGGGAATACTTCGGGGATGCCCACCCACCCTGCTGCTGGCAGGCAGGCTCTTTAATAAGCCAGAACCCCCCAAATGCCATCAATTTCTAGCTCTGGTCATGCAGGGGGGAAAGCAATGGGACAAAGCCGATTCCATGCAGGGGCTGGTGAAAGTGCAGTCCATTGGACAGATGGGAGCCAAAGCTAATGATGGATTTGGGGGTGGCAGGGCTTTGGGGCGCCTGCTGGGTTCTCATTCCCCCATCTTGTCTCTTTTTCACGTTGCCTGGCCCAGTTGTGGAAGACATCAACAAGCGCCGGGAGCCGCTGCCGAGCCTGGAGGCTGTGTACCTCATCACCCCATCGGAGAAGGTAGGATTCTTGCCTGGATGGGCTTGTTGGCATTTATTTATCATATGTATATCCTGCCTTTTTTTTCTCCCAAAGAGCTCAAGGCAGCTTGCATAATCAGATGATGCCTGTGCAAAACCCCATTTAAAAAAACCCTTAAAACAGGCCAGAAACAGGTTGAAAGCTGAAGGCCTAAAATGGCGTCATAAATGTCATTGTCCATCTTAAAAACCAGTTGGGACTGGAGCCAGGCTGATGTCTCTGCGCTGGGAATTCCGCTCTGTGGGTGTCGCTCCAAAAAGGGTCCAGTCTTGTCTACTGGTGATGCTTAGCTCTGTCTTTGGGCCTTGGGCAGAAACATTCCGCAAACTAAGAAATAATAATTTGGAAACCTGTCTAGATGACCAATTTCTATCTAGATCTCATGGGTGATACAAAAAGCTGACCTCCTCCTCCTCTTTCATCCTTAGTCAGTTGAGTCTCTCATCAATGACTTCAAGGAACCCCCCAATGCCAAGTACCGCGCTGCCCATGTCTTCTTCACTGACTGTAAGTACGTTGGAAAAATCCGTCCTTGCTTCAGTCCCTCTGTAGTGTGTCAGGTGAGGAACATTTGGCCCTTCAAAGGTCCTTCTAAAGTGCTCCAGACTACAACTCCCAGTAGCCAGAAGCAGCATGGCTAGTGTTTCCCCTCCGTGATTTAGAGGTTTGAAGGTATAGCACTAAACCCTAATGAGTCTTACGGGCTAAAGGAAACAATTGTGTGTGTTGTTGGTATCAGCAGATTGGCTAAAGAATACATAGAAACATAGAAACAGAGCGGGCCAGAAAGGGCCTCCCGGGCCATCTAGTCTGACCCCCGGCTCCAGCCGGCTCTGCTCATGATGTGCCCACCATGGGCACGTCCAGCCTGTCTTTGAACACCCGCACCGGTGGGGCCTCAACTTCATGCCCTAGGGGTTCTTAGGAATACAGTTCTTAGGGTGCCACTGAGAATGCACTGTAGGTCAAGGAGCCCCATCTCGACCTCAACTCCCCCAGCCCCAGTGTCCACACTATGGGAAATTCAGCAAGGGAGAGGTTTTGTTGTAATGTCGGATCATCCCATGGAAATATCCCAAACACCTGGAAGGACGATTGGGCATGTTATTACTCTTTGCATTGCTTTTGAAAATCAAGGAATTGTCTTAGATTGAAATGTATAGAGTCACATTGCCAGAATGATTCTTAACTTTGCAGAAAAGCCAGTTAATTTTGCAGGAAGAGGGCTTTGATCATGAGTAGGAAAGACCATTTGGCATACTAGTAGCATTCAGATATATTGCTGCATGATAGCTTACAATTGGTTGACCTGCCTGAAACTTTCCCCAGTGAACACACACGTCTTTCTCCCCTTCCTTCCGTCCTTCTGTCCTTCCTTGGGCATCTCCGGTTAGAGGTTTGACAGTGGGCCCGGCTGTCCCAGGAGGTGGAGACAGGCAAGGGAGCTTGGGCAGCACCTTCAGGATGCTGGAAGCGCGTCCTGCACGACAGATCCTGCATGAACTGTGGGTTGGACAAGATTCCTTCCATCCTCGGGATTCACTCTCTCTCTCTATCAAATTGCGTACTGCCTTCTCAGTGTGAGCGAGTCAAGGAGGGCCCTTGTGTCCTCCTCATTGTCCTCTTTGGGGCCGCCAAAGGATTCTGTATCTGCCGGTCTCACCACAGTGGGTTCTCCTCACCCTTTGCAGCTTGCCCTGATTCCTTGTTCAACGAGCTGGTCAAATCCCGGGCGGCGAAAGTCATCAAAACTCTCACGGAAATCAACATTGCTTTTCTGCCGTATGAGTCACAGGTGAGTCTGCAGATGGGGGAAAGTGGGGCCCACCTTCACTGGGCACTGAGGTACGGTGGTTTGTCCATTTCACCAAGGGATGGGGAACTGAAAGCATCCTGGAGATGCTTGGGCTCCACCTCCCAAAGTATCTTACCAGCATGGCTGATGGTCAGAGACGAAAGCAGTCCTAGTTCAACTTCATTGGGGAGGCCATCAAATTCTCCACCCCTGCTCTGGCTTATCACCTGTGGAGAAGCTCCATTTTTTAAAAAAACTCTGGAGGAATTGGATCCGATGCTTCTCTTGCAGAGTTCTGTCGTCCCTTCCACATGTGATCTCCCCTAGCATGGAAGTGTTGCAAGGGGGGAGGGGGGATGGAGCAGAACGGTTCACCCCCGTGCCATGATGAAGTAGGGCTGATCAGCTGCTCCTCTTAACATCCCGTGGCAGGGGTGCATCAGAGCCGAGGAACGATCCCACAGGCTGCCGGTGTTTGGCCTGCAGGAGAGCAGGCTAGGAGGAAATGGGAGATTGGCCTTCAGCCTTCTGGAGGGCCGTCGTGGCAAATGAGGGAGCAGGCTTGCTCACTGCCACTAAGGGCAGTACTAGAGCCCCCTGTAATCCGTTTCCCTGGGGATGGCGGGAGGAAGAAAAAAGGTGAAATCCTTTAGCACAAAAACGGGGAGCCTCAAACCTCACCATAAGCCTGGTGAAATGTAGAGGTCTTAGGTACTCTTTTAGAAAATGGTTGTCTGTTGTGCACTTTGGGAGTAGAAATGTTTCCGCAGAAGAGCTGGAAGTGGATCTTCAAAATAAGCAAAGCTTTGCATGGATTCCTCTGCCTCCTCTCTGCTCTGTATTTTCTGGAGAAGTTAGGTGATCTGTGCCTCTGTTGATATCGTGATTCTTCTCTCCCCTTCTTCCAAATGGGTCAGAGAGGCATTTCTGGTCATGACCTCTCATTCTGTCCTTACGACAACCCTGCGAGGTAGGTTAGGGCAACTGAAAGGGGCTGTCTTCTGACTTAGAAGAACAGGCTAGTGAAAATCTGACTCGCCTCACCCCGATGGCATGCTAGGGTAAGCTGCTGAATCAGCCCCGATCGGCTCCTTCCACTGGCAGGAAAGGCTACCTGTCTGTGTATCAGAAATGTCCTATGACGTTCGAACTGGGACTTGGGCTTGTGGCACCCCTAGGAATCCACAAACAGGTCAGAGTCGGCTTTGCACTTCGGCTTATTAGCACTGGGTTCCTATGCCGGCTCTTGGCTTTGGTGTGTGTGCCCGGGTTTGTATGAAAACAGTGAATTTTTGCTCCCTGCCAAGGATTTTCGGTTAAGTTCTGTCCATTCCTGGGTTTAAACTCCACTCTTCCCAGTCCTAGCCTAACTCATTGAGCCTCCACCCCCACTGCCTCTCTGAGCAGTCCAAATCATGGGGGCTATTTCTGTGCCATGGGGTTTTCTTTTTTCTGGGAGTCTCGGGGAGGTATCGCAAACCCATTTGAGCGGGGCCTGGCTCAGCACTTCCATGTGTGTCTTTCCCCTCTGGAGAAAGGGGAGTATTATGGAGTTACATAACTGCTCCCAGCTGAGAGATGAGATTCGCTGCCGTCGCTCTCTGTCTTTCCCTGCTTGCGGCCTTTGATTGGTCCTCTGTGCTGATGCTTGGGTTCTCCTCCCCGGTCGCTGATGCTTGGGTTCTCGCCCCCAGTTCTCCACCGGTGCCCTTCCGCCATCGGCGGCTTCCTTGGCCCATCCTGAATGGTGCTCAGCAAGAGAAGGCAGAAGGCAGTGAGGCATCTGCCGCAAGCTCTCCCTCTGCCTTGGGGCAAAGGGTGGGCGGAGGAGGAGCGTGATGGGACAGATGGCAGGCGGGCATTTGAAGCTGCAAATATTAAGCAGGTTGCTTATCTCTGGGTAAACACCCCCTCCAAACGAGAGCTATTGTTGCTTGGGAGTGGAGGTGCTGCGGAGGGCGGAAGCAAGGCATTTTTCGAACACTGCTTTGCTCATGTGATCATCTCTTTCTTTTCTAGTTAAAAAAACCCATTCTCTATGCTCATAACAACTGACTGCATATCACAAAAGTGTCTAAATGCAGAAGGGAAACATAGACATAGTGTTGTGATATAAATATATAAAAGAAATTCTAATGTGCTGTTTGTAATCCATCTTACATCTTTAAATGTCCTTGACTGTGATAAATCATCCGGTCAGTCATATTCCTCCCTGGCAATATGAAATTAAATATGGAAGGAGCAATCGTAAATATCGAGAAACTCTGATGCTGATGGATACAATTCACAAAACAGTGCAAAATTGCTGTTTTACTTTTGATAAGTGGCTAATTTATTTAGTAATACTATATCCCAGACTTCTCAAACCTGGTGCCTGTTGGATGTTTTGGACAAGAGTTCACATCAGCTCCAGCCCTGGTCAGAGGGGATGGGCCTTGTAGTTCAAATCAGAGTTGAGGAAGGCTGCCATTCTCCCTTTCTTTTTCAACTGCCCTATTTTTGTAGGTACTGCATTAGATGTCCATTGATTTTCCAAATGGATTCTAGCTGCCGTTATCAAATAGAAACATAGAAACAGAGCGAGTCAGAAGGTGTCCCCCGGGCCATCTAGTCTGACCTCTGGCACCAGCCGGCTCCACTCACGACATGCCCACCATACGCATGTCCAGCCCGTCCTTTTAGCTCAAGAGCTGATGTGTCATGAGACACAGTGAGTTGATGAAGCTCAAGGTGGGTTTTGGGGCATTGAGTGGCCGCCATTTTGAATACACAAGCAGCGGTTAGGTGGCCCTTGGCTTCTTGCATTGTGCAAACCTGGGCGCTCTGAGTTGTTTCCAAAGGAAGGTCGGCCACAGACTGGAGCTCGCTGCGTTCACACACGCTGGGTTGGTTGTTGCTTATGCAGAAGGTGGAATGGCGCTTTGTTGAGCTCCTCCAAAGGACAGGGCTAGACCGATGAGGAATTGCAGTGGGAGAAACGTCTCGATGAGCTATTCAGCCAGAGGGCCGATTGTCTAGGGAAGTGGGGGGTTTGCCATCCCTGGGGGTGTTTATGCGGAGGCCGAGTATTCACTGTGAGGATGCACACCCTGTGTGTAAGTTGTCTCTTGCGGAGCCAAGCCAGCCTTGACTGGAGGCCTGACTCCAGGACCTCCAGCATCCCTTCCAACTGTTTGATTAACTGAAATAATATTTGCACGTCTTAAGAAAAGCACATGCCACCCTTCCGCAGACCATTCAAGTGGCTTACAAAAAGTAAATATGAGAGTAAAGCCAAAACTCACTGCAACAACATTGTTAGAAGCAAGAACATTACGAAAGAGCAACAGGAGGACTGTGGGCAGATTTGGATCAAGTTCAGAGGATTAAAAAGCTGTGGGGGAATAGGCAACAGTGAAGGGGTTTGCTGGGTGCCGATATGATATCAAATAGGGGTATTAAATAATCGATGTATAAATAAAGAGAAGGACTGTGTGTGTCTCTCCCTTGCTGCTCAGCATTTCTTTTCTGTTCGGGTGGCTCACAGGTAAAAAGGGTGGAATGGGTGCAGCTCCCCATCTCAAATCTCAGCTTCTCTGCTCACCGTCTTTTCCTCTGCCTGCTGCAGGTTTATTCTCTGGACTCTGCCGACTCGTTCCAGAGCTTCTACAGCCCTCACAAGGCTCAGATGAAGAACCCGATCCTGGAGCGCTTAGCGGAGCAGATCGCCACTCTCTGCGCAACTCTGAAGGAGTACCCAGCCGTCCGATACAGAGGGTGAGTCAGGGCTGGGGGGGGGGGGGTCAACATCAAGGCACACCCTGAACCTGGGAACCAAGCCCAGTGCGCCCCAAGATGGAGCACCTCTGAAAAGCTCCGAACAAGCTGGTTTGCTTCCTTCCCCAGTTCTCCGTTGTCTTAGGGCTTCCCGGAAACGACTGGGAGAGAGGGTACAAAGAAGCCAGCGGACTTTCTCTGCCCCCTTTCTCTTTGTCACATTGACCAGTCTTCTGTTGCTGGGCCTGTAAGACGGGAAGACGCTGGGGGAAGGGAAAGCACTGTCTTTATCCTCCAAGGATTCCCATCCCCTCCATCGCTGAACACTGAGCACCCCTGGATTTAGAAGTATTTGCTGAATTCAGGTCAGGTGTGGTGTAGTGGTTGCAGTGGTGGACGGAGGACTTGGCAGATCCGGGTTCTACTCCCCATTCACCATGAAGCTCACTCAGTGAGGCCAGTCACTGACTCTTAGCCTAACCTCCCTCACAGGGTTGTTGTAAGATAAATTGGAGAGGAGACGAGGAATTACTCTGGGTGCCTTGCAAGAGGAAAAGCAGCAGGATATGATGAGGGGAAGGGGAAGTGACCGATCCCTTTCCCATGTGCAGTCCAAATCACAGTAACTCTAGCCTATTTTTAAAAAGTATTTTAAAATGTATAAACAGATGTTGTAGTGTGACATGCTTGGTTTTGGCTCAGTGTCTGAGTGATCTGGTAAGCATGCAGTCCTTTGTGAGATGTTCTGAGATGTTTCACATTTTATAATAGGGGTTTTTTTATGCGCACACACATCTGATTAAAATATGTATGAGGATTCTTCAAAAAGTTTCCGCACCTTTAAAAACTCAGTTTATGAAGAATTTCAAAAACAAATTACATCACTTTTCTACATAGTCACTTTCCTTTGTGATGCGTTATCCCAGTGTCGTATCAACCTCTTAATGTTATCAGCAAAAAATATATATAATACATTTATAAAATATTAAATATAAAAGTGCAGAAACTTTCCAAAGACCCCTCGTATATATAAGGGATGCACCATTGCTGGTAAGTGGCTGCAATTTGGAGGAAAGCAAACAGTTTTAATTTCTAAAATGCTGAAAGATTCCAGCATGTACCTGAGAGATACAAATCCCAGCTTCTAAGCATTCCAGCATGTACCTGAGAGATACAAATCCCAGCTTCTAAGCATTCCAGCATGTACCTGAGAGATACAAATCCCAGCTTCTAAGTGGAGGACCAACCACTGAGGGAATAATCCCCCCCCACTTTTTTTTAAGCCCTAGAGACTTGGGGGAAGGGGCTGATCAAGCTGAGTTGATTCCTCTGATAAGGCGACAGGAAAGCTTGATCTTGCCAGGACAGGACAGAGCATGGAGAGTGTTCGCCCGTTACTGCTGTGCCCGAGGAAGGTAGAAATAACAGGTGCGAACTGGGGAAGCATCTCCTGCCAGCTCTTGGTGGATAGTCCAGGAAGGTGGGGACAGTGCAGGAAGTGACCGCTTTTCAACTTCCTGAAAAGGCCGCCTCTGCACATCCATTCCTTGTTGGACTGACACACCCTCCCCGACCTCCTGGCTTTCCTGGAAAAGGAGATGGCTGCAGTAACATCACGGTGCATGATGTTTAAACTGGGCTGGTTGATCGAAAGGTCGACAGTTCGAATACGCACACGGGGTGAGCTCCTGTACTTTGTCCCAGCTCCTGCCAACCTTGCAGTTCGAACACATGCAAATGCAAGTAGATAAAAAGGTACCACTTTGGTGGGCAGGTAATAGCGTTCTGTGCCCCTCGGTGTTTAGTCTTGCCGGCCACATGGCCACGGAGACTGTCTGCGGACAAACGCTGGCTCCCTCGGCCAGGAAACGGAGATGAGCACCATCCCCAAGAGTTAGGCATGACCGGCCTTCAATGTCATGGGGAAACTTTTACCTTTACCATTTTTCAGTAGCCTCCTCAGCAGAAGAGGTAGTGGTGATTTTCTTCTCTTTTGAGAAGAGTTTGATGCGGAGTTCTGATGCACTCTGCATCAAACTTCACTTCCAAGAACAGACTCAGAGACTTTCCAAAGTCTTCTGCCCTTTTCCCAATTATTCAGGCATCAGAAAAATCAATGGAGGAGAAACTTATCCATGGCAGATAAAACCCCTGGATGATGGAGGAACGTTCTCTCCTTCCTCCTCTAGATGTGAGCTTTTGAAAGTCCTCAGGCAGGAAGTGGGAGCTGGACGAGATTCAGCAATGTGGTCCTTCTCTCCTTCAAGCAATCCAAAGAGGTTATCTGTGTGTCGGTCCATGTCCTCCTTCTATGTAAGGTCATTCAAAGTCCATGGAGAAGCCATGGCCTCATGGAATCATGCGCGTGTCCCATGTTCCATCTTTCGGCAGGGACTATAAAGACAACGCCATGCTGGCCCAGCTGATCCAGGACAAACTAGATGCCTACAAGGCTGATGACCCAACCATGGGTGAGGTGAGTGAGGGTGTCAGCATGCATCCTGATTCTGGCTTCAGGATTTCGGAGACACCCAGGGAGGAGATGTTGCCGTGAAACACGGAACAAAAGGGAGGTCAAAGAAGTAAAGCCCAACTGGCCGATCCTTCCTCATGCCCAGGACTCCCTTTCCTTCCAGTCCCACAGAAGTCTCTGAGAATCCTGGGTAGGTCTGGGGAACAGACATAATCTCTCACCTGGAGGGACTGGAGGCAGCGCTGCTATTTTTCTTATTGACTGTACTCTTGGTAGTAGTTGTGCTAGCAGTAATAATAGTCAAGTGATACACACAGTAAGATTTGCTACTACTAAGAGTGTTGTAGTAGTGGGAATAGCGTATTCTGTCACGATACTAACATTATCATCATGGCGTGATGATAATTGCCACTAGAATTGTTCCTGCTTTTCTAATCCTACTATTCTTCTTAAATAACATCTGGAGCAGTGGGAAATGAATCATTTTGGGGCTGTCGCCATGGTTGCCAGGAAGTGTCCAGCCTGGGTACTCTCTGTATGAATTTCAAGAGATTCACATTAACCCAAAGCTGGGAGGTTCTGATCTCACTGCTGAGACGACCTCAGTTTTCTTTGGGGGGCAGTATGTGGGGAGCAGGGGAGCAAGTGCCCCAACAGAATCTGGGCTCTGTCACAAACACTCCTTTTGTTGTCATTGGAGTGTTTCACTTCTTTCCAAAATGGTAATACGGACACTTGGTTCGGTTGGACGTTCTGCAAATCAAGCCACTTTGCAGCTGGCTCATGGACAGAACAGCCCTCAGCTGCATGGCAATATTTTTAGATGCAGCTTTTGTTTTCCATCAAATGCCTCTGTATGATCTGTCCTGCAAAGGGAAAGTGAAGAGGAAGTTGTACTACAGCAGGATAGTCACAAGAGAGAAAAGACTTAGATTCCTTTCTTCCTTTCCATATTCTGTGCCAGTTCTCCATCCTTGATTGCAAACTCCATCACTGCAAAAGCAAAGCCAATGATGAGGATAAGAGTTTTCAGGGAAGCTCATTCATCATTCAGCCCTTCATGGGAGAGTTTGGGCAATCTTGACCTCTTCTTCGCTATAACTTTTGCCCCTTTGATCCTCCCATTGTGCAAGCTTGGGAACCAGGAAGTCTTCCATCAACAGCAGTTTTCCTGTTGGGTTTCCGCTTCAAAACAAGGCTGTTAGTTTAATATACTGGTTTGTTCCAAACTGAGTCTCAGTTCAGATGAAATTGCAAGCTATATTTAATTGCGAGCTTCCTGGTTCATTTGCTGGCTCATGCAAAGTGGTGTTGGGGTGGGAATGCCCTTGTCATCAAAAGGCTGTGCTGCTGGGTTGTTGTCATTATTGTCTTGGTTATGTATTCTAAAATTGTAAATGGTCCAGAGAGCCCAATGGGCAGTATAAAGATCTAATAAAAGAGCGCCTCCTTCCCTGTGCGCCTCCCGCCCCTTGAGAGCTGAGGTGGAGGCCCTCCTCCGGGAGCCCTCTTGAAGGCGACTAGGAGGGTTCCTACCCGGAGGAGGGCCTTCTCAGTGATGGCACCCCGACTATAGAATACTCTCCCCAGAGAGGTTTGCCTGGTGCCAACACTTCTTTCCTTTTGGCGTCAGGCAAAACCCTTTTTATTCTCCCAATATTTTAATTGTTAATCGGTTTTTATCGCTGGTTTTATATTTAACGTCAGATGCTGTGCAACTCCTACTCTTAATTATATTTTCAATCTATTCTATTAATCCGTTGTAAACTGTCCCGAGACGTCTGTGAAGGGATGGTATAGAAAAGTTTTAGACAGGCAGGCAGGCAGGCAGGCAGGCAGGCAGGCTTGAAGGCAAAATTCCCAGCCTTCCAGCCAATGAAAATATGTTGTATGATCAAGACAAAGAAGACAGTCTGTCTGAGTTCTTTTTTTTTCCCTCCTTTGCACCCAGGGCCCAGACAAAGCTCGCTCCCAGCTCATCATCCTTGACCGCGGCTTCGACCCCTCCTCCCCGGTTTTGCACGAACTGACCTTCCAAGCCATGAGCTACGACCTGCTGCCCATTGAAAATGATGTCTACAAGTAAGAATCTACATGTTGCATTGCTGGTTCCCCTCCCGGCTGTCATGCCAGAATCTGTAGCATTTCAGCAATGCAGGACAGCACAGACAACTGGCCAGGTGGTTCCCTCCCAGTAGCATCATTTGGTGGTGGTGATGGATCGTCCATCCTCTCCAACTTCGGAGGACCCAATGAATGGAACCCCCCAAATTGTGCTCCCCATGGCAGCCCTGCTCAGCTCTTCCAAAGTCAAGGCCGTGGCTTCCCTGATGGAGTCCATCCATCTCATAGTTGGTCTTCCTTTTCTTCTTCTGCCTTTGGCTTTCCCTAGCATGACCTCCTTCTCCAGGGAGTGGAGGATAGCCTCAATTTTGTCATTTTTACTTCTAGGGAAGCCCTGGCTTGCCTTGACCTAGGACCCCTTTGTTCATCTTTCTGTCAGTCCAGGGTATTCACAAAGCTCCCCTCCAGCACCATGTTCCAGACACATCCATTTCCTTCCTGTCAGCTTTCTTCAGTGTCCAGCTTTCCCATACATCCTCAGTGACTGGGAACACCATAGGGGTGGAAGATCTTGGCCTTGGCCTCCTGTGAAACATCCTTACGTTGGATGATCACGTCTAGTTCCTTCAGTGCTTCCCTTCCAAGTCTCAGTTCTTGGCTGCAGATTTCTGGACATGCTCTGAAAGGAAGGGCCCAAGGCACTGCAAGGGTTCTCCACAGCTCAGCCCTTTCAGGTGATCCAGACACCCTCTAGTTCAATAGAACAGAAAACTGCTGAGGTCCAGCAGAACTGGCAGGGCTAGACTCCCACTTCCTCCATTATATTTGTATCCTGTCTTTTTCCTGCAAAGTGGCCAAGGCAGCTTATGCAGTCCTTCTGCTCCTTTCCCTTTTCTCCTCACAACTCCACACAGTAATTAGGCTGAGAGTCGGCAATTGGCCCAAGGTCAGCCAATGGGGCTTCAGGGCCAAATAGGTGGGGACCAAAACCCAGGTAACATCATTCTGACCATGATGTTACCTTGGCTCCCCACATCCAGAGGGGAGCCAATGTAGCATCCTCCGTGGAACAAGGAGCTGGATCTCTGTGGTCTCTTCAGTATTTACCCCAGGAGCTTGGTCCAGCCTAAGCACCTCACTCCCAGCTCCAGAGATACTCAGGATGCAAAAGCACTTGTGTTGTGGATGACATACAGTTTTCTGAACGCAGTGATGAAATATGGATGCAGACTATTAATTAGCAGAAGAAAGTTTGTGCTCCCCCAATCTGCAGCCCTATTGGCTCCATAAATAGGCCAGGGGATACCCCATGGGCATCCAAAGTTGTTTGGGTGAGTGATGGCTTAATTCCTCTCCCCAAGCTGAAACCCATAAGACCTTGGCCTGGTTTCAAGGATCATTCCTGATTTGGGGTACTGGGGACATTCACTACAATACTTGTTGAACCTTAATCAACCCTCTCTACATTCCTTGGGTAGAGCCCATCCAAAGCACCTTCCCATTCTCACATGCTTACACTTCTCGGTGAAGACCTCCAAAAGCAACCAAGACAATGCAGCCCTTGTCCAACTGAGTGAAGCCACCCTTTCTCCTTTTCTCCCTAGGTATGAGACGAGTGGCATCGGGGAAGCCCGGATCAAGGAGGTTCTGCTGGACGAGGACGATGACTTGTGGGTCACCTTGCGCCACAAGCACATTGCGGAGGTTTCCCAGTAAGAGCGCTTCCTCCACCCTCACAGTCAGGCCCAGATGCCTGTCCTTTATGCGGCACACCAGCCGTGCTCCTGTTGGCCAACATGGTTTCCACGTGTCCCCCTGCTGGCTCCTAGCTAGAGATATTAGGGATGGAACAAAACACCCTGGTTGGGCATGATCAGAAAATAATGCAAGCCAAAGAATAATGCAAGCATAGGCTGCCTAATAGGATTTGAAGTGTGTTTAATTCCTGAAAGGATGTTAAAATTCAATACATGGAACTGTTGAGCACCCACAAAATGATGTGGGTTTAATTCTCCCTGGATGTCCACGGTGTTTTTCCTTGCCTCATCATTCTACCAGTAAAAGACCAATACATTGTAATCTATTATCTTAACCTATTTTAGTAAAAGATAGAATATCTTTCCGTCTAGAGAGCCTTATTGGCTAATGGGGCAGGTTAAAAATCCCATAGAGAGAGAGAGAGATGTAATAAAATATTCTATCATGTCAATACAATCAATATCTATTTATTGTAATTGAGCAATGTAATTAATAATATCCATTGTTGTATGGCATATTCAGGAGTTTGAAGCAAGAGTTTGCATGTAGTTTAATCTTTACTGGTGTTAGGTAAACTGATGGTACTGTCCCTCACCAGGAGGTTGAGACAGAGTTGCTGGCTTAAGATTACTTACTGGGCTCACAGCAGAGGTGAGATTCAGTCCCCAGTTTCTCTAACTCTCAGCTCAACCTCTTGAACCACAATCCAATGCAAATTTAGCCTGCAAAATGGCCTGCCACTCACAGCCTGCCCTAGCCAGCTGTGTGTAGGCTTACACTGTCATGTGTTTGTTCTTTTAAGGGCACAATCCGATGCCTGTTTTAACAGAAAAACAGCGCCTGGTGATTCGCAGCATAGCTGGCTGGGAGATGCTGCGATCGGTAGGCCTTTTGTCCACCCAGCCTTGCAAAAAGTTGCAAATACGCATATACCCACTGCTCTTACAAAACAAGCCAAGCTAGGCTGGCTCGATTTATCAGAGCAATGGAATTACAGGCATAGATGTATTTCACTTCCTATGTGGCCCTGGTGATGGACACACACAAGTGAAGTTTGTGCACAGAGTAAGCAAAGTGAAACATTTAGGGAAAGAGCTTGCCCTCTTCCTAGACCCTATAAGCAATCCCCTTGATTATTGCCCTACAGGGAAACAGGGATGGAGCCTGCTATGTTGAAATATTTTTGACTTCTTGGTGGTCTTTCTGTTTCCAGGGAGGTCACCCGGTCTCTGAAGGACTTCTCTTCCAGTAAAAGGATGAACACAGGGGAAAAGGTGAGGCTCAGCTTGGAACAATGCATTAGGCATCTTGGCTTGAGCAGAGTGGGAATAGGAGGAGAGAGGAAAACTGGCTTAGGAAAATTCCACGGTGCCAAGATATCGTAACCCAAACAGTAGTTCTTTCTTCATATGGAGATCTTTGTATAGCCCTAGTGACAATGTCTGTGCAGAAAAGAGGGAGCCATCAGCAGCATTGGCACAAGCTTCACTCCAAAAACGCATGTTAAGTGAGCCCACCAAGACACATGTGGAGGAGGAGGGTACCCCTGTTAGCCCCATGGGGATAGAGAAAACTCAGTGGCCACACAATGCTGATTCCTGAGGGAGAGAGAGAGAAACATGGGAGGGGAGGAGAAGAAAGCAGCGAACTCTCTCGAAGGAAGGCGTAGCTGGCAATGCTCAATGGTAACTGGGCACCGTATTTCTTTGTCTCCTTTTGCGGTTATGGTGCAATTTATTTATTTATTGAAAACTTTTGTACCCCGTCCACCACGGAGATCTCAGGATGGATTAGAATAAGGAGCAAATAAAATTACAAAACAAGGCAAAACAAACACAGCATCCAGCAAGTCAAGATAAAAACCCCAATTAAAACCAACTAAGCATTAAAATAATGGGAAAATAAAAAGGTTTTCACCTGATCATGAAAAGAATAAAGTGTCAGCACCAGGTGAACCTCTCTGGGGAGTGTATTCCACAGTTGGGGTGCCACCACAGAGAAGGCCCTTCTTTGGGTAGCCACCCTCCTGAACTCCTTCAAGGAGGGCTCCCAGCAGGACCTCCACCTCAGATCTCAAGGGCTGGGAGGGCACACAGGAGAGAAGGTGCTCCTTCAGGTTTACTAGTCAGTGGGAAAGAAGCCCTTTTGATTATTTTTGTGGGGACCCATGGTTGTGAGCAAAGGAAGTCTGGAATTAACAGAAAGACCATAGAGGTGTGTTGGTAGGCACTGAAGGCTCCACCAGCTGAAGGGATGAACCACGCAAGATATTGGAGCTCTCCCATAGTTTGCAGACATGGCGAGCTACCTTTTCCTCGCTTCACTTTCTGTGAGCCAACCTGATCTACTAATATGCTTAAAAAACAGACACACACTCTCTCACACACAAGAATGTTAGAACTCCCTGACTGGGATCAGCCCAAACACATCTGGTCTACAGTTGTCTCTCTGACAGTTGGAAGCTTTAATGTTGATACTCTCTTTGTGACTTCCAGACGACCATGAGGGACCTCTCCCAGATGCTGAAGAAGATGCCCCAGTATCAGAAGGAACTCAGTAAGGTAAGTTTTGAGGACGGGCCGCGTGCCTGCTAAGGACAAAGCCTTCCGCAGAACGTCCTACGTGCAGCAACCATCACTTTTGGGAGGAGGCTGGAAAGCGTCTTTGGTTCCAGTCCCGACTAGCTGTGAAGCTAGCTGGGTAATCTTCCTCAGTCTGTCGTCCCTCACAGGGATTTCTAAAGAGAAAATATGGTGTAGGGCAAACCACTGGCTCTGTGTTGAGCTCCTGGAAGGGTTGTAAACGTACTCAATCATGCCTTTTAACGGTGACTGCAATTTGCTGAGTGAGCTTCTGTTGGCAGCCAAGATGACGTCCTTTGGGGATTGAGCAGAGCGGTGGGGGAGGCAGGAATCCCTGCTGAGGGGGAGTGGAACGCAATGGAGCATCTTTAAAGGAGGTTTGGTTGGCAGGCTGGCTGGGACACTTTTTCAATTATGAAAAAGTTCCCTTTTCAATCATGAGGTCCTACTTGTGTGCCGAGAGGAAGACTCCAGGACTGAGTGGTGAATTCCGCCCACCTTTCCTAAGCCAGGTCTCTAGAAATCCCCAGACGGCCTTAACTCTTCGGACCACGATGAGGGCTTTTCTGGCATTTCTGGGGTGCACCTGCCTCCCCTTTCTAAGCCCAGAAGGGCTTTCCATAAGGTTTAGTTACTGGCAGTAAAGACTTGAAATACAACCTGATGGTATTCTGGCCTGGCCCCTTTCGCTTGGGATGTGGCCTTCAAGTGCCGCTGCCGAAATGAGGGCCGGTCGTTGGACTGAAGAGGATTTGATCATCTTCTGGCATGCTCATGAGTCAATAGGCCGCGTTCTGTTCCTTCTGCAGTACTCAACCCACCTCCACCTGGCCGAGGACTGCATGAAACACTACCAAGGCACCGTGGACAAGCTCTGCCGAGTGGAACAGGTGACTTGCGCTGGGCAAAAGCTGCTTGGGGGGCACAGGGAGGCAGTGATACTGGAAGAGCAGTCTGGCCAACCCTTCCTCTTTGCCGGCATTTCTGCTTTCCGCCTGCTCCCCCACATTCTGAATCTTCATAAAATTAGCAGCAGTGCGTGAAGCAGCTGGCTACATTGCTGAGGACTGTGCTGCTCTGTTGTCCTTTAAGAACGGAGCATCAGCTTCCTGGGTCATCTATTTAATCTTCTAACAGGGCATAAACTATGGGGGTTCTCAGGCATTCTCTTTGTTGGCGTAAGAAGCTTCCCCGGGGCTTCTCCCCATTCCTGCCCCCCAAAACACCCCAAATATGGTACCTGGTGTGCTACCTGATATTCTGTAAATAACTGGAATTGGCATAAGGTTGCGGGGACTGTAGGAGCCAGAGGGACATGGTGCGGTTCTCCGGATGGCGTGGGGCAGCCCACAGGTTTCTGGTCTCTGTCTGAACCGACCTGAGTCCAAGCAGCCAGAAGTCTTTGGCATAAGCCAGTCAAAGGCAGGTGTTTAGAAGCCATCAACCAAGATGGAGCTTTTCTTTTACATTCAGTGATGCAGCATGAAAGACACCCAGCCGTTCTGTGTGTGTGTTGTGTGCTGCTTTGGCCTGTCCTGTTGCTTTGGCCCTGCCTTTCAACTTTGAGAAGCCCTCAAGATGCCTTGCAAAACCCACATGGCGTACAATATGGGTCCAAGCATTTACCTTTGACCTTCAGCATGGAAAAGGGTGGAGGAACCAAATGGCGGTTGGTCCCAGGTAGATGGATGGAGAACATCTAGGCGAGTTCCTTCTGAAAGATAGAATGGCTGCAGTCTTATGGACAGTGTCTCATTTTGCATCAGCTGTCCCCAGCCTCATGCCCTCCAGATGTTTTGGATGATGACTCCCATCATTCCTGACCTCTGGCTATGTTGGATGAGGCTGATGGGAGCTGAAGTCCAAAACACTTGGTGCAGTGATACAAAGAAGGACTCATCGTGGTACACTCCAAAATCGCAGGCAAGCTGTGTTGCTCTGTATCGACAAACCAGTTTGTGCGGCCCATTTCCACCAGAAGCAACTCCCTTGTAGGTCTCCGTCACCCATTCAAGGCCAAGCCACCCCACTGAAAAATACTGCAGTGAGCACTTGCTTGTTGCTGGGAAAAACCTCCTACCCTCTTGCGAGTTGTAGCCAAAATGTGAAGGAACGGGGAGTTCAGGGTAGAGTGGGGGTTGCAGATTATGTGAGCATCCCTATCAGTTTCAAAAAAAGACCTGCAGGCCCCGATCTGGGGAATGTCAGTTAGCAGGAGGACTATCCTGCATACAGAAAACGAGCTGGGATCTCCAGCCATGCAGCTGTACAAGCAACAGCAAACACTATCTGTGCCCCAAAGGGGAAATATTAGCAAGGTGGAGACAGGTGGTCCTCAAAGTTTGCAGCAGTGCCAAAAATGACACCCCCATCCTGCCAGCACCGAAATCTTCCAAGAGAAAATCGGGGGAGGGGGGTGGAATAGAGAGAGAGAGCCTGGCTGGCTGGACTCCTAAAAGGGAGCAAGCACAGAGCAACCATTTTGCTGCGATATTTGCACGAGTTTTCCCAGAGTTTAATAACCAAATCACTGATTCACAATGAGGTTTGGTGCGAAACTGGGATCGTCTCCCCTAGTTTAATCTGGAAATGTAGATACTTGTGTCATGAGCAGCTAGCATGCATTACTTTGACCATACGGGCAGCAACTGGAAGTATCTCCCGGGATGGCTTTACGGGGTTCTTTGTGTAACCGAAATGGGGGACTGTGGTCAAGTAATTTTCCGTCAGCCTTCCCCATCCCGGGCAGCTTCCACGTATACTTCTCCACAACTCGCACCATCTGTTTGTGCTAAGGGGCATTTCCCCTCCAGATGAACAAACGAGCCATGAGCCCTTTTTCCCATGGCCACGTCGGGTAAACACGAGGGATGCTTTTCCTTTCCGTCTCAGTGCGAGTGTTTTCTTTCTGAGCGAGCCTGCTGCCCTCCCGGGTTGTCTCCAGCATTGGCAGGGAGAAGGGTCCCAGCCAGGGCACTGAGCGCTCTCCTCTCCCTTCCAGGATTTGGCCATGGGCACGGATGCAGAAGGGGAGAAAATCAAGGACCCCATGCGAGCCATTGTCCCGATCCTGCTCGACGCGAACGTCAGCACCTACGACAAGATCCGCATCATCTTGCTGTACATCTTTCTCAAGAATGGTAGGATGCCTTGCCTTGCCTTGCGCAGCCCTCTGTTTCGTATTCTGTGCAAACGGGTCATGATCCAGAACATTGTCCAGTGTTTGTTTTCTTGCGGGAGCAGGAATCTCCGCACAAATGCCTTTCCAGAAAGGTTCAGTCCCATTCAAGTTTAGAGATGCTGTGAGCATTAGGTATCTCTCCTTTCTCAACTTGAATAGGATTGTGCCGTATGTTAGTAACTTTGTCAGAAATGTGCCAGGAGTTGGCTCTAAGTTAGTGAAAATGACTGGACATGACTTGCAAATACAGTGTTTAAATTTATTTATGTGCTAATTTAAGATTAATTGAAAAGTTACAATATTAAATGCATAAGAGATTGCCAGATTTAAGCAAGCTAGGCAGTTTCAGAATTGTAATATTCTTCCACGTGTGTTCAGATGCCAGTTTCTCCTCCTTGGTTACATAGAAACAGAGAAACATAGCGAGTAAGAAGGGGCCTCTCGGGCCATCTAGTCTGACCTCCGGCTCCAGCCGGCTCAGCTCACGACATGCCCACCATGTGCATGTCCAGCCTGTCCTTGAACACTCGCACCAATGGGGCCTCCACCACCTCCTGGGGAAGCCCGTTCCAGACCCTTGGGGTCCTAACCGTCAGGAAGTGCTTCCCGGCATCCACCCTAAAGCTTGGTTCCCTGAGATTACTTCATATTTGTGATGGTCTGGAGCAAAGAATTAAAGCGGGATACTTTGCTCCATTTGTGAAATGCAAATAAATCTGATGAATGCGATCATTTTTGGAGCATCCAATTTTTTTCCCAATGCAAACTGGAAATGCTCTGATGCAAATTACCCTGCCTGGCCGAGGAACATTTTTGAGAAATATTTGCAGCTTTCTGGAAAAGCCACCAAACTCTGCAGAAATGGCTGTGAGTAGCTGCCTGCAGCCTGCATGCGGCCCACAATGGTGTGTGTGCCTTCGCACACACACACTCACACAATCTCCCTCCCTTTGTTTCATGTAGTATGGTACCACTGTATGGTTAAGAGTGCGGGACTGGGACTCCGGAGATCCGGGTTCTAGTCCCCACACGGCTGTGGAGCTTGCTGGGAAACTTTGGGAGTGCCAGACTCTCAGCCTGGCCTACCTTGACAGGTTTGTTGTTGTGAGGTTAAGATGGACAAGAGGAGAATTTTGTAAGCTGCCTTGAGTTCCTTGAAAAGACGGGATATAAATATGGAAGGAAAAACACGTGACGAAGTCAAAACTATATTTGCTGAGGAACACCATCTCCCACCTCGGCTGTGAAATGGGCTCTTTCTCACTCCATGCTGTCCCTTTCTCCAGGCATCACCGAGGAAAATCTGAACAAGCTGATCCAGCATGCCCAGATCCCACCGGAAGACAGCGAGATCATCTCCAACATGGCTCACCTGGGAGTGCCCATCATCACAGATGTAAGCCTGACTTCTCCAGGCTGCTTTGCTTGCGTTACAAGACTGTTAACCAAATTACAGCAGCCTGCAGAGCGTTAGATAACATAGCTTAGAAGCCTTAAGAAAAAGCAACGTTTCTTTCCAAGGGAGGAAGAAGAAGAAACAGGAACGCTGATGGAGAGCACACCCTGTCAGCACTTGAGCTCCCCAGCAACCTGTTTGCAAGGCTCAGAGGAGACCGTTGCCCAATGCTTAGCACATTGGGCAAAGAATCAGGAGCTTTAGTCCCTCCTCAGCCATGGGCGATTTTGGTTCAATTGCGGACTCCCAGCCTAACCTACCTCACAGGGAGAAAAGTGTTGGGAGAAAAGGCGGAAGAAGGTTGTGTAAGCTGTTTTCAGTTCTTTGCAGGGAAAAATGCAGATTGCAATGCAATAACAACATCACATCACAACACAACACAACACAATGGAACACAACGGGAACATAACATACCATACCGTTACCGAACTCAGGCAGTCAACAGCCAGGGCAAACCCAGGTGGACCCCAGACCCAAGTCAAAAGGATCCTGAGATGAGACTTAGAGCCAAAAGCAGCTTTATTCTAGTGCACTATAGAATAAAGGGAGACAAAAGGGGACATTCAGCCCAAAGCAGGGTCTCGAAAGTTGCACCCCAGTACATGGGTTTTATACCCTAGGTAAGCAATTAGGTCACCTAATACACATCTAATGCATCGATAATGTAGCTACATCCTGACTGCTCTTTAGAAGGGCAGATCCTGAAGATGAAACTCAAATACTTTGGCCACCTAATGAGAAGGAAGGACTCCCTGGAGAAGAGCCTGATGCTGGGAACAATAGATGGCAAAAGAAGAAGGGGACGGCAGAGGATGAGGTGGCTGGATGGGGTCACTGGGGCAGTGGGTGTGGGGTTGGGTGGACTTCGAGGGATGGTGGAGGACAGGAAGGCCTGCAGGAACGTTGTCCGTGGGATCACAATGGGTCGGACACAACTTTGCGACTAACAACAACACAGCACAGCTTTGGAATGAGATGCTGTAAACAAACAGCTTTGTCTTCCACAAGTGTTGCAAACCCTGTCCTGGCTTGCCAACAATGCAACGTCCTGCAACTTTGTATGGCAAGTTGCTGAAGTTGAGCTAACTTCACTGTATGTCGGAAATGGCACGAGCTGTTTCACTCGAAACACGCAGGATGCAGGGGCTGGCGCACTCATGTCATGGTGATTTGAGAAACCCCCACCTGGCGGAAGGACGGCACGGAGAAATGACTCGCCGACGCCGCTTTGGCAATGTCTGCCACCAATGTTTGAACTACCTCTCTGCGGTTTGGGCAAGCGCCCTTGGGGAGTTCTGTAGTAATTCAGAGACTGGGGACAAGGTATCCCGTGCCCTGTCCTCCTGTAGGGAAAGGTGCGGAAGCCTTCTGGCTACTAACCCAATAGGTCCCGGCGTGGTTTCCATGTTCGGAAGGCACACCTGTGCCGTGAAGCCGAGTCCAGAGATCCCCTGTAGAGAGTTTCTCCTGTGGAGTGTTGTATTTGCCAGTTATTTCGAGCTAGGCGTATTTGCTGACTCCCATCTTTTGGCAGCACCAAGTTCTCTTGCACGTGTAGTGTGCAGGCCAGGGCCTTTCCAGCTTAGCAAAGACAAAGCCACATGCTAGCCACTGCACCAAACCCACCCACCCACCCACCCTCCTCTCTCTCTCTCTCTCTCACACACCCACCTGTTCCAGCTTATGCCGTTGCTCTCTTGGGTGCTGTAGAGATGTTGCCAGTCCACCCCCCCCCCCCAACTAACAGTGTTCCTCAGTGGTCCTTGCCGGTGGTGACTTCACATGGAGATTGTCTTTCCCAGGGACCTGTGGAATCCTTTCCAAGCCAAATATGAATTCTCCCTTTTTACTCCTCTTTGGCTGATCTGGGATGGCAGGGCCTGCCCTTTTGCAATTTGCGTGTCCGATCTCACTGCTGTGTAGTGAGGGGCACCTGGGCGCGGTCCCTCCACGGCATCAACGGTCTCCAGGCAGCCAGCTGATGAAAGCCAGCGGATAAAACACACCATTAGAGTCTCTAGTCCATTCAGACAAGTCCTTAGCCGGAGCTTGAGAGAAAGGTGGGTGAACTCCCCCCTCCCCTGAGCGCGGGTGGGTCAACACAGCTGGCTCTTTGTCCCATCCTGGCATTCTCATTTGAAGGCAAAAAGAATTGGTTCCGTAGGAAGCACTCCGGGGCCCCACAGCTGGGCAGGTGGCCTGATGCCCTGTGCCCCCACAGTCAAGGATCCCTGTGCCCCCACCCCCAATCAGGACAGTCACAACTGGGCAGACTGCCCTAGTGTCCACCAAGAAATCTATCTCCTCATCTCCCACCCTCATTCTCTCCCGGGGTCGTGGAACTCTTCCCGTGAATTCCCTATTCTTCCCCCAGAGTCTCCAAAGTGGCCACGACAGCCCCGGCCTTGTTCTGGGGGCGGTCCCTTTTCCAGTGTTGCTCCTGTTTGCGCATCGCCCACTGATTCCTTCCTCACCTATGAACCTCGAATCTTGGCTGGGACCTTCCATCACTCCCTGCCTTTCCTCATTCATGGCTTCAGCTCCGCCTTCACCTCCACTGCCATCAGATCTACTTGTGGCCTGCCTTTCTGCACATTTCCTTTTAAAGTATGAATCCTCTTAGCTGTTTCCAAAATTGCACCTCACCCCCAACATTCCCAGGGAGTTGTACACGATGCTTCGTGCACAGGCACCCAAGTGCTTGGGGAACAAAATTGATTGAGCAAAACAAAAACAGAAGTGGAGGGATTTTAAAAGAGAACACACACAGACCAAGCACACATACAAAGAGGAAGAGGAAAGCGGAGAGCAGCGCTGATTACAAACTGAGTTTAAACACCAAATCCCAAGCCTTTTGACCACCCCAGACCTCAAACAATGAGGCTGGCTCAGAGTTTGGCTTAGCTATGACTTTCTCAAGAGTAGCTAATCAAAGCACAGATAGGCAGAGTCCTCATGGCAAGCTGAGCGGTCTCTCTTGGAGCGAGGGAGCAACTTGCTAGCTTGAGAAACCCCTTCCTCTCTTTTCTCCCTGGATCCTAAAGGTAGCCCGTTTGAAGGGCTGGTGATTCCAAACTGCAGCCATTGGGCTGGGATTCAACCACCCTTTCATGGCCTCCTGGGCACGAAAGCTACCACGGCACCCAGGCATGGTGGCAGAATCCCCAGAGCTCCCCCCACACCACCAAGCCCATACCCACGCTGCACTGCCGGCTTTCAGAGGGGGGAGAGTGAGTTCTACTCTCCCTCTTCTCTTCTCCCCATTGGGGACCAGTCTGCACTTTTCCAGTAAGTCCAGACTGTCAGTGTAAGAAACGCTTGTGCAGGAGCTCAAGCTGTTAACCGGTATGTTGAAAGTAAAGTTTCAACTGTTGGAGAGCCTGAAAATGGATAGACCCTCCAGGTGGCCACTTTGCCCCCAGCATCTAATTGATGCTGGGGCCAAAAAGAATTGCAGTAGATGTTTAGTTTTGTCTTTGAGCTGGGATCGCCTTTGAACCTTTCCCAGTTTCCCAAAAGGCAACCCAGAGGTGTATGCATTTGTTTTGACTTACCATGACCCATGATGCACTGAGCATTCCCCAGAAGAACTCCAGAAGGATTTCAGCAGACCGATTTTCCTTCTGCCAGGCGTCCCTGGTCAAAAGTGCTCAGGCACTTAATGCGAGATCTGCTCTTTCTGGACTCAAACCAGACTTCACTCCACCCATGCCAACAAGAGTTTCTAGAAGCCCTGTGTGGCTTCCAAAATCCTCATCCAAGAAATACCCCCTTTTGTTCAATCCTGTCTCTTCCCATAGGGTCCAACCCTACCCAGGAGTCACCGTCCGTCAGGCAGGGAAAGGCAGCTTGCTGGACTCCGACCGGCACCGGACTCTAACGGGAGGCTCTCCCTCTCTTTAGGAACCAGGTCTTCCACCAGGCAGCGGCCCTTTCCAACAGAGGCTTTCTCCTTACCTGGGGACGCCTTGTTTCATCAGGGGTAGCTCTTTTAGTCTCGCTGTTCTTGCGATCACCTTTCCTCAAGCCCTGCTCATGGCCGGCGGAGGTTCCCGGCCAACTTTGCCTCCGCCCAAATGCTGAGGGAGAGCTCTCTGTTGCCGGTTGTCCACCCACCCAAAAAGAGGTTCTTTGAGGGAGAAGGTAAGACTTTTGAGGCAAAATTCACCTTTAGTGCACTCGGTGCCCCACGTTGTGTGCCAGAAACTGTTACCGGACTCAGCCAGTCAACAGCCGGGGCAAACCTGGGTGGACCCCAGACCCGAGTCAAAAGGATCCTGAGACAAGACTTAGATGCAATCATAACATAACAGAGCATAACAGGGACCCCTCCCCAAGCCAGAGTAGACTTGGGTCAACCGCCCTCTGTTTCTTATCTCCTGTGTGCTCAGTCCACCTTGCGCCGCAGAAGCAAGCCAGAGCGAAAGGAGCGTATCAGCGAGCAGACCTACCAGCTCTCCCGGTGGACCCCAGTGGTCAAGGACATCATGGAGGTGAGGCTTTGCAGCTCGGGGAGGGGATGTACCCGCCCGAGAAGAGAGATGCATTGCACAGAGAAGGACTTAGGACAGAATCACACAATTGGAAGGGGGCCCTAGCAGGCCATTGGGTCTGACCACCTGCTCAGTGCAAGACTTGAGTCATCCGTCCAAATTTCAACCCTGCTCAGCTTCCCGGATCAGGCACTTACTTCAGGCTGTACGGAAGCTGAGTAAGACTTAGCCAAATCCGCCGTTCCTGCTGCTTCTGGAACTTGGGGCAGGTAAGAAATCGAGAGCGAGCAAGCGCTGGCACAGCATTTTAGGGGGCTGCCATGAGGTTCTGACAGGAAGCGTGTTGGCACAGGCGGGCTGGAATGGTCTCCAGGAGGACTGCTTTTTCTTTGCTCTTGTTTTTAAGGATGCGATTGAGGATAAACTAGATACCAAGCACTACCCGTACATTTCTACCCGATCCTCCGCCTCCTTCAGCACTACAGCAGTCAGGTAGGAAAAAATGGGGTGCCAGGGCGGCCCCTCCCTCCTTGGGCTGAATGTTCTACCATTGCCAAGGAGTGTGGGACCCCGTTTTTCCTCAAAGGGCCTTCCACATTTGGTGGGTGGTGGTGGTGGTGATAGCATGGCCATGGCCATGGCCAAATTCAAGGCTGGGATTTCTGAACCCTATGATGCAGTGCCAGGTTCAAGTTCAAGGCCAAGTTTAAGTTTAAGTTCAAGGCCAAGTCAGAAATACAAGTTTTATTTTTTTTTTCTCAAGGCCAAGTTTAAGTTCGAGTTCAAGTCCAAGTTTAAGTTCAAGGCCAAGTCCGAGTTCAAGTTCAAGTTCAAGGCCAAGTCAGAAAATGCAGGGTTTTATTTTCTCAAGTTCAAGTTCAAAGCCAAGTTTAAGTTCAGGTTCAAGGCCAAGTTCAAGTTCAAGGCCAAGTCAGAAAATACAGGGTTTTATTTTCTCAAGTTCAAGTTCAAAGCCAAGTTTAAGTTCAGGTTCAAGGCCAAGTTCAAGTTCAAGGCCAAATCAGAAAATACAGGTTTTTATTTTCTCAAGTTCAAGTTCAAAGCCAAGTTTAAGTTCAAGTTCAAGGCCAAGTTCAAGGCCAAGTCAGAAACACGGGGTTTATTTTTATTTTTTCCTCAAGGCTAAGTCTAAGTTCAAGGCCAAGGCCAGGGCCAATTCAAGACAAAAGCCCAGTGATATTTTTCCCAAGGCCAAGATGGGAGCCCCATGATGTGATAACAAACTATTCCCAAGTTCATGTTCAAGGCCAATTCGAGTCCAAGTCCAAGTCGAGGCCCCTGTGAAGTGATGGCCATTGCCCAAGCTGAAGTTCCAGGCCATGGCCAAGATGACGGTCCTGATTGTGCCAGAAGAGGCGGGAGGGAGCGCCCAGTTGAGCTGCTTCCACGCAGACCTTCCTCCAGGCAAACCCCTCTGCCTCCATTTGCCTCCACTCCAATATGAGCAACAACCTTGCTGGATTGTTGTGAGGAAGGTAACAGGGCAGCCTTCCCCAAGCTGGAGCCCAACAGACAGTTTGGACTGCCGCCCCCATCAACCCCAGCCAGCAATCTGGGGAGTTTAATCCAAAACACCCAGAAGACACCTGGTTGGGGCAGGATGCCATACACAAATTGATTTAAGTGTATTAGCCTGAGCAACGCCAGTGGGGGATCATAGGAGTGGCAGTCCAGCCACATCTGGAGGGAATCGCACGCCCCACTTTTGAGATAGATGTGTTCCATAGGAAGGGTTGTCCTTGGTTTAACGCGTAAGTATTGGAACCCAGAAACACACCATCACCTTAAAATAAGGTTTGGGCTGCATAGCATTCTTACCTGGGCTAAGGTAAAAACATGAAATGGATCTTTAGATAACAATGAATGACCAAGCCTCTTAATTCGAGTGAGTCGAACCGCGGCATCTTGTGTGTGTTGCTTTTCTTCTGTCCTCCTCTTCCCTGGATTCAGTGCCCGCTACGGACACTGGCATAAGAACAAGGCTCCCGGGGAGTACAGGAGTGGCCCCCGCCTCATCATCTTCATCCTGGGGGGCGTGAGCCTGAACGAGATGCGCTGCGCCTACGAGGTGACGCAAGCCAGTGGGAAGTGGGAGGTGCTAATAGGTGAGTCCAGCTCCGTTGGGCCAGGCTTGGTCCCGTCTCGCTTCCGCCGGCTCCATCGGGCACGTCTCTTGGCCCTTCTCCCCACCTTGCTTCCCCCTCCACATCTGCATCTACCTGGCACAAAATCCAGTTTCCAGACAACTTCCAGAAAGCCCCCACTGACCCTCTGGTGCTTCTTTGAGCCCTCATCCAGCGTGGTGGTCCTCGGGGGCCGACTGGGCCCAGTGGAGCAGGCCCCTTGCAAAAGCAAGCCCCTTGTCCCGCTGCCTTGTGAGCACGGCCCTGCCACCAGGTGGGCCTGCTCCAAGTGCAGGCCGAGCACCATTGCTGCTATCGTTCCCCCCCCCCCCCACCCACGAAGGCTTGCGGCAGTGGAGGCTGCCCACCTTCTCCATGGGGCATCCCGTCCCACTCGGTTGTGGGATGAAACTAAACATCCCAGGATTCCTGGCACGATCAGTACCTAGGTATTCTGCTTTCTGCTAGGGAGGAGTCCTGCCTTCCTCTCCCACATCCAGCCCCCTCCTTGTGTTTTCAACCTCCGTGGCTTCAGTGCTGCCCCGAACTTCATTAAGTTAGGGTTCCATTTGGATGCCAGGAAGCACTTCCTGACAGTCAGGACCCCGAGGGTCTGGAATGGGCTTCCACAGGAGATGGTTGAGGCCCCATCAGTGTGGGTGTTCAAGGATGGGCTGGACGTCCACATGGTGGGCATGTCATGAGCGGAGCCGGCTGGAGCTGGGGCCAGACTAGATGGCCCGGGAGGCCCCTTCTGCCTCGCTCCACTTCTCTGTTTCTAAGTTACTGATTTTCTATATGGCTCCAGAGCCGACGTGCTCATGCAGCAGAAGCCATGGTTGTGGCCCGTTTGACCCGTGCAGCAGGTGAGGGAGTCATCTTGTCGCCCCTTCGCACTGGACAGGAAAAGTCCGCTAGCCGTGACTTTAGCTTTAACCTCAAGCAGCGCCTGGGCAGGTCTGTCCCCAACGGTGAATGGAGGGTCTCATGCCGGACCCCTTCTCCCTGCAATTAGAAAGCTAGCATCTTGGTGGGAGGCCAGCCTTGAGCTGACTTGCCATGTGAGGAGGGGGCACCCTTTTCACAAGAGCACCGCTCTTCCTTGGAAACACAGGGGGCGCTTGGTGATGTTTGGTGCCACCAAACAGTCCGATGCAACTCTCAGACTCCCTGTGAGCCTTCCCTTGAAAAAAGTGAGGCATCCGAGGAGCGATTTCCGTTTACCTGAGCAAAATGCCTCCACGTAACTTGAAGCATAGTCCCAGCTGCTCGCAGGGCTTCTGAATTTCCCGAATGCCGTGTTCCGAATTCTGCATTTCCTGAATGCAATGCTCGGGTCCATAATGCAAGGACACCCCCCCCCCCGGCCCCAAAATGATTTCCCATCCCACTAAATCTGTGGCTTGGGGGGCATTACCTTCCCACGCCCAAGCAACAAATTCTGCAAGTTGTTACCCACACGCCGCAGGCCAGAAACTCCGATTAACTGCACCAGCCAGGTAGTGGCTTGTGGTGGTATCCTGGGACTCGGAAAAAAGTAATAATGCGGGTGCTGACGAGAGCCTGCTTGTGCTGACAGGAGAAACCCGTTGATTACTCCCTGTACCACCAAGCTTACTTTGATCCCTTGCAGTCTGCAGATCTGGCTCTCTCCCATTCTGATCTGTTCACTGGATTTTTCCCTGCTTGCCCCCCCCCCCCAATGCCTTGAGCAGCTGCTCTGCTCTGTTGCATCCCATTTGTCTGTGCATTTGTAGCGGGTAACTTTTAAAAAGGATGTTTAACGGTACCTTTTCCCCCTCTGCATGTGTGTTTAGTGTTTGGCACGGCACCATCTCAACCTTTTTCCGGGTGGCAGCATTCCGGCTCCAGGCCTCTTGCGATGTTGAACTGCCCCTCTTTCTCAATGTATTCGTGTCAGTTTTCATTCATCAGGGACGCAAAACCCAGCAGAATTAAAATCAGCAAATAGTACAGACAAGAGCAGTGAGCCAGCCATTGAAAACCGAGCCAGCCAAAAGAAATCCAGGGGCAAATACGGTTTTCAGGCAGGAGTGCTAGATTTCAAGCACGGGGGCTGCACCAAGCTCACTTGGGGTCCCAACTCAGCTGTCTGCTCCTACATCCACCTTTCACTGAGCCCCAGTTATTCAGTAGCTTCCTGGCTTTGGCAGACCACGTCCAAACCCAAATTGGGTGCTTGGGTTGAGAGAGATTCAGCGTACCTCTTTTAAGGCTAGCTCTTCTCGGGGTCTGGGCAGGCACCTCGATTCACACCATATTATAGTGCAATTACTACTGGAGCTTAGCTGAAATTTCTTTGCCTTTTGTGGGGAAGAGGGGAATCTAGGATGTGACTCCTCCTCACCCTATTCCCTAGAAATAGAAGGCCACTTTGCTGAATTTCCCTACCCTTTTTGTGGGAAGAAGACGGCTGGGAGATATCCTGGCAGGTCTGGAGGGGCGCAGAGGACACGATGCAGAAGTAGTGAAGGCAAGACTCCTTCCTTGGCGCGGATGCTGCATTGGGTCCTTGCCTTGAGAAACCTTTGGCAGAGTCTTTGTGGGCAGAAATCAGCTGGCGAGGGCTTTTCCCACCAACACCCATCCTCGCAAAGAAACACTTCTCTGAATTTTCTACCTGTTGAGCAGCAGCTGTGAACACAGAACCACTGGCCAAACTGGACATTTAAATGCCACATGCCCGGTGTTTGGTTTTTGAAAGAGCACCTTGGGAAGGGTTGAGCAGGACTTTTAAGTACGGATTTGAACCTCCTACCTTCAAGCTAGAGCAGCCTTCCTGAACTGGAAGCTGTACCACTGTGCTGGTGTCAGACTGGGGACACCTAGGAATGGGGATAGGGCAGGGTAGGGCGTCTTCAGAGAGATGCTTTGAACACAGCAGTGTTCATGTGGCTCGCCCTATCGCATAATTAGCTTTGAAAACCTCACTGGGGAAGGTGGAGTTGGTGACTCCCAGTTAGACTGTGCATGGAGGACGGGGGACTTCAGCTCTTGGAGCCCACGATGGCTTTGGTCAGGGATCAGTCCCCCTCACGCTGGTGACCTGCAAAGGAAGGAGAACAAGGCAGCGTGATTTTGACCGGGACCATGGGGGACCAAGGCACAGTTCCCGTCTGGCTTTTCTACTCACCTCTGGTTAGTTTGAAAAACCCAGCGCCGCAAGGGTCGGGACGACTGCTGGAACCCAGGCCGTCTGCCGCATTTCCCTGCATGCCGCAATGCTTTCTTGCTTGCTCGTGCATCCGTGTCGGGTCCATTCCTGCCTCTTGGCGTGTCTCCATCTCATGAGCTTCCTCACACATCCTCACTGGCTTTTGTACGGATAACCTCGGGTGATATGAAATATGCAAGGCCTTTAAATCTTTCCTTCTGACTGTGGCTTTTTTTTTCTTTGCAAGAAGTCAGTCCACACTCTGTTCTCTCACAGGTTCTACTCACATTCTTACTCCCAACAAATTTCTCATGGATCTGAGGCACCCTGAATTCAGAGATTCCACTAGGGTCTCTTTTGAGGAGCAGACTCCAACAATGGAATGAGAGGCAAAGATAGCAAAAAGTAAAAGCAGCTTACTACCGAAAAGAAACTCTTTCCCCCTTGGAAGGGCTTCTTTGCTTCCTACATCACCTCTCTCTCTCTGTCTCTCTCTCTCTCTCTCTCTCTCCTTTTCCACTTTTGGGTTCTTTGGATGAGAAAATGCTTGCAGTTTTTAAAACTACAATTCAGAAAATGTACCCAACTCTGCTTCCATCAAACCCTCTACCATGATTCTTCCTTAGCCAGCACTTGCTGAAACTTCATGCCAACACCTACACATTTCTGATTGGTCACCATCTTTATTTAGAAATGGGTCGGTGGAGAAAATTCTGCTTGACCTACCACAATCCCCGCGCCCAAACTGAATTACCGGGTGATGCTTTTGCATGTCAGTACAGCTCTGAGTTGGTCTGAGACTAGTTTTAAATGCCATCTGGCCCAAGGATGTTGAGAATTGGTACAAATGCTGAGAATTATTTGAGCTTTTATTTTAAAAGATACTTAGGCAATAAGCTTGTGTCCACAGAACTGATCCAAGCTATACTAATGGAGCTTTGGGATTCAGTTGGTGCTGAGCCACCACTGCAGCCAAGAAAATAATGCGCACCTTGCAAAATAATGCAGCACCTTGCCCACGGAGCTGTGGAGACAGTCCAAGATATGGGCTCTTCTCGAGAAAGGCCGTGTAGGGTAGTGGTTAGAGTGTTGGGCTGGGACTTGGGAGAGGCCAGTTCTGGTCCTCACTCAACCCTGAAGCTCCCTGTGCAACTCTGGGCCCATCACAGACTTTTTCAGCCCAACCCACCTCCTAGCTGGTATTGGAGAAAAAGGAGAGGAGAACCTTGTAAAGTCACATTGGCTTCCCTGAAAGATTAAGAAAGGCTGAGTACTGTAATGAAGGATCTCTCCACTTCATCACAGGTGCCACTTCTGTCCCACCACTTCCTTGCTTGCTTAGTGTTCTGCCTCCGGCCTGGTTTATGCTTGTCACAGAATCCAGTGGTCAAGTATCATTTTAGGCTCCAGGGGAAGGTGCACCATTTTGCCATGTACAGGAGGGACAGTGGCTCTAGTCTAGCCCTTTTGCCTGTTTCCTAGCAGGACTTTATTTTTAATGTGGAGGAAGATGTGAGGTAGCCCCTGAAAATAAAATGTTAAATGGGATGCTTTGAGGGAGGTCGTTGAGGCCCCATCGGTGAGGGTGTTCAAAGACAGGCTGGACATGCACATGGTGGGCATGTCGTGAGCGGAGCCGGCTGGAGCCGGGGGTCAGACTAGATGGCCCGGGAGGCCCCTTCCGACTCGCTCTGTTTCTATGTTTCTATGAGGGCTGTGTAGACCACAGCCTCTCATGGCTGACTTGAAATACAACATTTGGCAAGGAGGAGAGGAAGAGACGCACTTAAGCAATTGTGACGGCACAGTCCCCCTGAGAAACTTGCAGGTTTTCCCTCGTGGCTTTGTCTGAAGAACCTTGTCTCGTGCTGGAAGGCGAGCCTGTCTCAGTGAGGTGGACTGCACCCATCTAAATGGCCGGCTGGTGCTCTCCGAGGTCCTGAGCAGAAGCGTAACCATCTCAAATGAGGGAGGTGTGCCGATCGTTGGTTGGCTCAACTGGAGATCCCAGAAGCATCCTCCTGGTGTTTCCTTGAACCCAGGGACCATGGCTGGAGCAGAGCCCCTTGGTGATCTTGGAAGGCCATGACCTTCGGCTTGGTCCTGGGGAATATCGATTGTCTCTTCTAGGGTCACTCCCCCTGCTCAGCCGTAGGGACCTGTGCTGCCTGGCGAGGGGCGAGATCCCACTGAAATCCCCTGATGCATCCATGCGACCTGCGCTCAAACTATCACGGTGGGATTCTTTTGTGTTCTTCTCCACGACGCACAATTTGCTCAGGGGTATTTACAAGCCCGGCCTTCAGCAACACTCTTCTCGTCCAGCCTCGTCCACTCTTCTCCATATTTCAGAACAACGCACATTTTCAAGTACAGTTGATACCGCTTTAATTTGACTCTTCTCTCCTCCCCTAGATAAGAGGGGAGAGGGTACCTCTTCGTCCCGCGGCCCACCTCTCCCCATGCATGCGCAGGCCTCATGCTGCACGCAGCCACATCTCTCTCTCTCTCTGCACTTGATGCTGGCGTCCATGACTCCCCAGTGGAGGGCTCAGTGGGGCTCATGAACACCCCATGCCTCATGCCTTCACTGCACTTCCTTCTTGGAGAGAGATCTCCATGCGGTATTTTTGGTTTGGTTTGGTTTGGCTTTCCTTTCAATCTCCTCTCCAGTTTTTGTTGTTCTGCACTAGATGTGCTTGTAGTTCCATAGGCTAACATTTTGCAAGCATTTCTTCCAAGTTTTATAAAACACATATCTGTATCTATCTTTCGGTGTGCTATCCACGGAAGGTAAGATGTCGAATGGCGAACGTGGACTTCCCACTTCCATCTCCATCGCAGTATTTTACATGGGGGAGGGGGTCCCATCTTAACGGGTCCACAAATCTTGCCTCCATGCCCCCCTGCCCCTCTTTCTGCCTTCCTGGGGAACCCCCTGTGCAAATTGGGAGGTCCAGTTTTGCTTCACTCCTTTGTAAAGATCTTAATCTCCAAGAACAGTACTGTTCCTTTGCGGCATGAGTGGGGCACAGGGGTGCGTTTCCCCACACAATGGGTGGGACAGCCCTTCCCCCTGAAAACCCCATCCTGGGTCATAACCCTAACTCACCCCCCTTGCACTAATATTTTCCCCTCTCCCTTTCTTGAGACCCCTTTTGGAAAGCTAATAACTCTGTCTTGTCTTCCTTTCCCTTCCTGCCCCTTTGCAGGGTCTACCCATATCCTCACCCCACAGAAACTGCTGGACACGCTCAAGAAACTGAATAAAATGGAGGAAGAAAGCAGCAGTTAGAAACAACACATAGATACACCATTCCTTTCCTCACTCCTAAACGCAGTGACATTACTTCTGTGTTTCCCTCCATCCCAGCTCTGCACATCGCTGTCTGAGCTTGATCGCTTGGACATCTATCCATTTTTGCCCTCTTGTGTTTCGGTGGACCATGCCCTCTTCCCTATCCTTCCCTCCATCTCGTTCACCCTCCATTTTGAAGCAAGGGTAAATAAGACAGGAAAAATATGCATTGTGTCTAAGGGAGAAAAAAATGAGTAATATATTGTATACTATAGATATTATCTCCATATGTATCTGATGAAATAAGCCGCCAAAACCAAACTACCATTTCCGAAGAACCCATCGCTTTGTCCTTGGCGATTATATGATGGTTATTTTTTAAATAATGTATTTTTATTTTTTCTCTCTGCCTGGATGGATGAATGCTCGTGACTTATATTTATGGCTATGTGATCTTGTACCTAAACTCAGATGCAAACTGTGAATTTTCCCCCCTATGCGTTGGAATTTGCTTGCAGTTTGGAAATACTGTATTTCCCCCTTCCTCTTGCTCACACCCGGCACTGCTGCTGGAATGGTCGCCTCTCTTTCGTTCTTGACTCCGTGTATTGTTGGTTGGCTTCTGGGAAGTGTTGCCACTGCGTTTGCTTTGCTTGCTTCCTGGCGCTTCTTGCAATTTGACGTTTTTGGACCAACGTTCCTTAGGTTTTCTGCGATAGACGTAACAGCTGGTTGCTCCAGTGTCTCCTGTCTCGCTGCAGAGGGGTGCTTGAGAACCTATAGGGTTTCGAACGTGTGGAAGGCTGCTGGGCAAGCGGTATTTTGGGCTTCCCGTTTCACTGAGTTGTGGGTTTTTGTCAGACTAGTTAGTGCTACTGCAGCCTTGAAAAAGCAAAGCCCCCTCATAGTGTCAGGCAAGCAACCAGTTTTTCAGGAGGGTCCTGAATATCCCAAAAGGAGGAGATGGAGAAAGAGACAATGATGGAGAGGCTGCTGAAAGCGTTACACTCCCAATCTTCTTGTTGTTCCTGTTGTCCTCCTCAAAAAATAAAAAGAGCTTCTTCGGTTTGAGTGAGACCTCCGGTTTGAAATCATCTCCCATTTCATGATGAGCTGGTCACACAGTTGAGCGGGTTGGTTATGCATTTGAGGTCCCTTAAAAGCAACGGAACAGCAATGGCAGAACTCCGCACCCATTTTCAGAGAGCCTTTCCTTTCCACGGCAACTAAAAATGGATCAAATGCTGCATGTTTGCACCTTCTGCTTTAAAGGCGTGCTCAGTTCTGCTTTGTATAGCAGCCTATCTCTGGTCAGGATGGGAAAAAGAAAAGATCTCCCTTAGATCTTAATATCAACAAGACGGGAGGGAAGTGCAATTGGGGGAAAATTGAAATGGTTTGAAAACCTGAGCAATAGTCTAGCTAAAGGAAGAACAGTCCTGTCCCCCATTATGTCCAAAAGCGAGAGCTTTTACGTGTGTGGACAATTATTCCTATGCAACGCATGGAATTTGAAAGGCGGGAATTCTAAGCTTTCCTTTGCTTGGATCATTTCATCCCGCACAACCACTGATGACAGAGTTCCTCTTGGTTTGGGTTTTTCCATGCACTCTTGGGGTGTTTCTTTGCTTCGATCTTTTTTCTGTCGTTGTCCGATAGAGGAATATTTCTGGTTGTGGCAGGTGCCCTCCCCATGCCCTCCCCGTTTCAAACCCCTTCTCCCACTGCAGACTGGATATATATAAATTAAATAATTGTGTCTCGTGACGTACTTGCAAGCTTGGAGTAAAGTGATTCAACTCAGTCCTTTTTACATTGCTCTGCATTTTACGTCCCACAACGGCCGTGTTAGCTACCTGTGCTTTTATTTATTTAAAAATATTTTTGTTTGGCTTTTGAAGGAAATGTTACTTTTGTTCTCTTGCTGTCTTTGATCGTTCCCCTTCCCATATATCCCAGGGCATTGCTCTTCTCTACCTAGAACAATCTCTCTCAATCGGGTGACCCTCCCAATTATATAGGAAATCCAACTCATTGGGGAAGGTTGTCCTACATGTTCAGTAATGAGAAGATTAAAAAAAAAAACCCTCTTCCTAGTCAATATTATTCTTGTGCTTCACTTGCCTCTTTTTCCTTGCCTGTAATGTTATATATTCTTTCATATATACGTGTGTGTTCACTTTGTGTTCATTTTGCACTGGTAACCTTTTCGTCAGCCCCCAAACTGATTTTTTTCCTGCATCCCCTTTCTGAAATTAAGCATTGCAACTGCTTCGGGTTTTAGACATGCTCTATTTTTGTTGTTTTTATCGGTTATTTATATTAAAATAATACTTTATCGAATGAAGGAAAGAATATGAATAGTTTGGTTGCCGACGTCGTTTTAATTCTCGAACCTTTAATGTTTGGAACTGTCGAAGCACAAATGTGTCATCTTGTATAGCTGTCCTGTACTTCAAAAGCACTTGGGAGTCAATAAAAAAATGCTGTTCTGTCCCACTGAAGGTCGAGGCGGCTTGATGGCAGGGTCGAGTCGGAAGGAAAACACCGTAGGACGACCACTGCGCTATGTGGTTTGGGCACGTGGGGGGCTCTGCCATTCTCTTAGGGGGAAGGGGACCTCCTGCCCCTCAACTCTTCCCAGACTGTATTCTGTTTCATGCACAGATCGCTGGCCTGTAGGACACGTCCCCATTGTCCCAAGGGCCATTTGGCTAAGTCAGTGGCAGCTTCTGGCCAGGAATTCTGCTCCACCAGCACCTGGCTTTCGCTCTATTATTATTATTATTATTATTATTATTATTATCGATTTATATCCTGCCTTTTTCCTACAAAGGGCTCAAGGCAGCTTACCTCCTCCTCCATCTTCTCCCCACAACAACAACCCTGTGGGGTAGGTTGGGCTGAGAGTCTGTGACTGGCCCAAAGTCACCCAGTTGGCTCCATGGCCGAGTGGGGACTCGAACCCGGGTCTCCTGAGTCCCAGTCCCACGCTCTTAACCACCACACCGCACTGGCTCTACCTTAGCTGCTCAGTGTATCTTGGTCGCCTGGAGATGACTTGGGTCACCTGCCATAGGGCCTTCCTGCTGAGAAGGGGGTCTTCTCAACAGCACAGAGGGGCACTTAAGCTTTAATGGGATGGGTCTTTTAAAGATGAGCCTTCCCCGTGCCAGATTTTCATCAAGAAAGCACAGTGGCCTTGCCTGTAATGAAGTTTTAAGGGGTGGAATTAACGGGAAGATAAGGACAGTGGCGGCTTGTAAAAAGACAAGTGGGGTGTGCAGAAAACCTGCTGTGTGGAACTCGCCTCTCCAGTGATCCAGCCCCACCGGTATGTCTCCTTATTCAGTTTCCTACCCATCACAACCCACAGCCCACATTCACCACCCACTCAGCCTGATCATCACGGGACTAACTTGAAGGTTCTCCCTTCCTTTGGGGCTTTCGATTAGGGGCTCTTCGTTTTCCTACAAATGCTGGTGTTTCTCTCGGACTGTTGATGCTAAATAGATCCTCCATGTACAGCAGCAATCTACCTTTGAATGGGATGCTGAAGACCAAGCCTCACTTGTGCGCTCTGCTTTTGGGAGTCACTGTCAGAAACACAATGCTGGGCATAAAGTGACGTCTTAGCAGCTCTCACACACTAGCGGAGTGCCAAGGACAAGCACCTCTCTGTGATGCCCATGGTGCCCAGTGCTTCACCATGATCTACTGGACAGACAGACAGGTGGTTTCTACACTAGTGTGGTCTCCATTCTCCCTGCTCAGTCCTCCAACCTCCCAAGTCAATCCCAATATGCATTGCTCCCTGCTTACCTCATTCTCATTGGTCCGCGCACACAGGCTGGTTGGCTGGAGAGGCTCCAGGGCTCGCTGGTCTTTCCAGAGGATTCCATGGAAGTTGCATTCCTAGATCATGGAAAACACAATCTTGAATTCAGAGAGCACGGCAAACCACAGAAGAAACACAGAATAAATTTGCTTCTTATGATGGTTTCTCAAGACCAAACTTACCGTGGTGAGATAACACAACTGGATTCAGGCGAGGCAGGTCAACAATGGTTCGGCAGCAGCATGGCTTGTGTTGTCCGAACTCAGTTTGTCATACCCGTGCATGTACAAAATTACTTTTTTTTTTTTTTACAAATTACAAAATTACAAATTACAGAATTACAAATTACAAAGCCTCTGCACAGAATTCTTTCAGCCTTTCAACTTAAAAAAAAAAAAAGAAAACGGTAACATAAACCTAGAGACATTTATTTAGGAAAAAATATCTTTATACAATAGATTTCCTGGGTGACATGATTTCAATAAGAAAAAAGGATCCGTAGGACGCTACAATAGTTCCCCTTTCACAGTTTTGTCGTCATCTCACTAACAAAACATGCACACATGTGCCCCTGCAAATACACACCCTGGTTTCAAAATGTCCTTTGTGGCTGGCTGGCTGGCTGGCTGGCCTGGGCAGCTTTTCCTAAGCTGTCTTCCAGCCACGTTGGACTGGAATTTCCACCCGTCCAGGTCATCGTGGCCCTTGCATCACACAATCCTAAACATCGACTCCGATATAAGGCCCTTGGCAAAGGTGAGGTGGTTGTACCCCAGGCACATTACGAGAAGGCAGAACTTGCTGGAAAAGACGATCATGCCAAGGAAAGCCAAGGCAGGAGGAGGAGAGGAAGAGCGACCGTGAGATGCATCGATCCTGTGAAGAGAGCCATGGCCTTGAGCTTGCAAGAGCGATGGAGGATGCTCAAGGCCAGGGTGTCCCTGCATGCAGAAGACTTTACAGTGCAAGCCCAAAGGAGAACCTTCACATTTAAAGTTGCAATTGAGACCCCACAGAGCCGGAAAGAAATCCTCTCCACCCTTGATCTTGTCAAAGCAGCTTCTCCTGTTTTAAGTTCGTGAAAATGCGGGCCCACGAGATTTTTTACCTTGCGTCTCACGGGAAAGAAATCCCAAACCGGGCTGATCTCTCTGGGGTGGGGGCAGAGAGGGAGAGAACAGCAATGCTGCTCTGCCCATGCCCAGGAGCACGGCTGCAGGTCGGTAGGCCATGCTGCCATAGAGAGTTGCAAGTTAGAGTTGGTTCCAGGCATGGCCTCCCCCTGCCATAGGCTTCCTCCCTTCACATTCGGGGCTGCAATACATCCCAGAAAAAAATCAAATAAGTTAAAGCAATTTGAATTGGCTAAAAAAGGTGCCCACCATTAATGGGGCTGATAGATTTACAAATATCACACCCCCTTTTTTAAACTGAAGTACCCAGTACCTTTAAGTTAGTATTCCCTTTTATAAACACGGGGGTGGGGGTGGGGGTGGGCAAGAGAATGTCTTTACTAAAACGATCCTTAATGATGCAAAAACCTGCAAAGAAATTATGACTCTTTTATCCCTCGGATACATTTACGATCCAGATTAATCGATGATCGACAAAGAGTGACCCCTCCCTCAATTGCTTTTACGTAACACAGGACCCTACAGCATTTGGCATCACATGTGCAACGAGTAGAAACACTTCTCAGAAAAATATACCTCTCTCTAAAACTTATTCCCCCCCCCCTTTGCAAAATCAAGCCCCTCTTACACACATACATACACACTCCACACATGACCTGAGATGAGTTTTACCACAAAGGGACAAGATGCCAGCCCTAAGTTCTTAGGGCTGACTTGGGACCAATCCATTTCATCCTTTGCTGTCGCGGTACACCTTGGATTCCCTCTACAATGAAGAACGGAGGTTGCCGGGGAGCGTCTGCCATCAGCCTGTGCTTGTTCAAAGATGGCTTTCTTCAGGGGGAGGAGGATGCTTAGGTAGAAAGTATCCTTCAGTAGAAGCAGCAATGATGGCCAACCAGGCTTAAAACATTGCTTCACATTCCCTGGATTCCTGGCCAAAGCAGTGAAGACCTGGGGAGTACCAGCTGAGAAGACGCCGAACTCCATTTCTCTTGAAATTCTTCTCTTGTTAGAAGAGGCAAGATCCCTGCAGACTCCGTGAGTGAGTCAGCTCCCAAGACAGAGCCCTGCTGATCCGCTTTGTGGTGAGCTTCATGTCTTTGGCCGCTTCCACGGCACGGCTTAGAGCCCGACGCAGGTCATGCGTCCTGGCGTCATCGTCGGAAGAGAGGGAGCAGTGGTGGCCCCTTTGGAGCCATGGCGAAGAAGTCCACGCCTTCCGTCCCATGACCTGATGCCTGCTGGATTTGGAAACGGGTAGACCAGCCGGGGAGGAATCTGAGGTAGCTGCCGGTGGGGGACAGTAGCTGGGGAGAGAGAGAGGCAAAGACTCCATAAAGCTCACCCGATAAAAAGCAACCCTCGGCCAGGTGGGGTGCTTCGCTTAGTCCAGCACAGCTTGCTCTTATTTATTTGTTATTTAATGTATGGATTTATATCCTGCCTTTTTCCTACAAAGGGCTCAAGGCAGCTTACAGCAGTCTCCTCCTCCATCTTCTCCCCACAACAACCACCCTGTGAGGTGGGTTGGGCTGAGAGTCTGCGACTGGCCCAAAGTCACCCCGTTGCTCCGTGGTTGAGCGGGGACTCGAACCCAGATCGTCTGAGTCTCAGTCCCGTGCTCTTAAACACCACACCACACCACACCACACCGGCTCTCACAAGCGATCCCTAGATCTCGGGCCAGAAGGTGTTTCCCACCTCTTGATACACTGATCCTTTTCCTTGGGAACTGGAAGGACGGAAGTCCGCCATTCTGTGTCATTCCAAAGAAGGCGGGCTGGCAAAATTCAGGCTTCAGCCCAGTTCCCCAGCCAGCCCCAGGGACAGAGGCTGCTCTGTGGTGTCCCAAGTCCCACAGGCAGACGTGGTCACAGTGGTCCCTACTCTGCAAGTACTTCGTGGAAAAGGAAGGAGGCAGGTGCCACCACCCACAGTCCTAGGACAGCCTTCCCAGCCTGGTGCCTCTCGGACCCCATGGGCGATGCTTTCCATCAGCCTCAGCCAGCGAGACCTGTGGTCACGGAGGGGCGGGGGAGCCGGAGTCAAAAGCTTTTGCCAAGTCCTGGCTTCTGATCTTGCACGATCAAGCCTGCATGATCTTGCTAGTAGGTTCAGGGCAGAGACGGAAAAGACACCTGGCTTCACCCACCACCACCGGCTTTCAGGACGACAGAGGGCAAGCTGCAAGACCTCCACGAGGAAATGTGAGAAACAGGACCCTGTAGCGGAGTGTTTCCGTGTGTCTGCACCACCCAGCAGTCCTCTCCTTTGGGCTTCTGGCTGGTCAGACAACCAACCATGTTCTCTTGCTGCATATTATAAACCCGGGGTCCTGCGACGTGCCTGTGGACACCAACTCCCACCCCAGTCAGCACGTCAAGGAGGATGGGAGCTGTCCTGAGGACCGAGGCTTTTGTTCATGCCCAGCTGACACACAGTACTCCGCAGCTGATGAGCAGGCTCAGTCCTCATCGGGCCACATGCACAGGCAGCCCAGGAAATGGTCCGATGAGGACCGAGCCTGGTTGGGCCCCGGGGTGACCCTGGAGACCCTGCCGTCTGGTTCATGGTTGAGATTGGCCAGTTGCAAGGGACGGCCTTTGATGGTGGCCCCTTCTCCTTGGAACTTGGAATTTTTGCCATGTTTTTTCATTGTCCAGGACCAAAGGTAGCTGGGCCCCTACTTACATGACAGGCGACAGAGGATAAGATGCCAAGGGGAGCGTGGGGACGTAGCCGATCGAGGTAGCTGGAGTCGGGACGGCCAAGTACCAGAGGCCGGGCTGTTGTGGTTGATGGTGACCGCCAAGTGTCACCACGCCAGAGGGTTGTGCTGGGGGATTCTCTCTGCTGTCCTCCTCCCCTGATGGAGAAACAAGAACACAGGATAGAACTGGAAGAGGCGATACAGAAAAGCACGGAGCCACATTCTCCTCCCCGAATGCCACCAGGACAATGTAAACCTTATAAGCAGTGCGGGTAAGACACAGCCTACTTTCTAGTCATTGGTTCATCTGGGGAAAGCAGGCAAATTTTTCCCAAAATGTTCCTGCACAGTGAGAAAAACGGCAGGCTTGGGAGAGAAAAAGAACCGATGGATATTTTAAATGGGATGAAAGTGCTCAGGTTCCAGGACAAAGACGGTATGTCAAGAGTACTCCCAGGCACTTAGAAGAGTCTGCCTTCACCTCTCAGACGTTACATCTGCCTTCACCTCGTCGTGTCTTCTCTTACCGTGCAGAGCTCTGCTCCTGGGATTCCTGGCATTGTTGCAAAGAGAGCATGACAGCGCTTTGGTCTTCTTTCGAGTGCTGTGCTGGGGGGTTCTGAAAACATCCCTTGGGGAGCTGGAGCCTGCGGAAGGACAAAGCTTATCAGGATACAGAGCCTCCCTCCTCGAACAATGTACCCAGAATCACAGTTTCAGAGAGCATCCATGTTGGAGATTACATGAGCAGAGCCGGCTGGAGCCGGGGGTCAGACTAGATGGCCCCTTCTGACTCGCTTTGTTTCTGGGTTTCTAACCAGTGCTATAAAGCAGTAAGATACAGAGCAGTGATCCATCTGCAAAGTCCCCCATTTGATTCTCCCTGAGCCTCAGAATACCGTGGGCCTCTCTCACTTGCATTCCTCACACATACTCTTCCTCATCCATAAATGTAGAATGATTCTACTTTCTTGGTTTACACTTTTGTGCTAAGGATCCCTGAAACACTTGGCCACTATCTGCAGAAAGTTATCCGTCACTGACTTGTATACAAGTTTTTGGTGGCACCATGAACATTCTTAAATGGGGACGTACAGAAATAGTTAAGAGCAAATTTCTCTTACCTAGTCTAACCCTCTGCACCACCCACTTCCACCCTGATGTCCTCCAGATGTTTGCACTTCAGTTCCCATCTGCCCCAGGCACCATGTCAATGGCCAGCAATGCTGAGAGCTGTAGTCCAAAACATCTGGGGAGCACCAGAACGGGAAGGGCTGATCTGCACCAAAGGTCGTTTAATCATCCATCCATCCATCCATCCATCCATCCATCATAGCCAATGCTCATAATTGCCTGATTCAAAACGCAAATCTCAGCCATTCATTCCAGTTGCTTACAGTCCAAGCCAGAAAAGAAATCTTCCCCAAGCCTCAATCACACACACACAATCCACTGCCTACACACCATGACCACCCCACCCCGGCGGATCGGTACCTCCTCTGCTCTCCTTGGCACCTGCCTCTCCCGCGGAAGCTTCCTTGGGCCGTGACGGAGCATCTTGGCAGTGGGTGGACTTGCCAGGGGCTGCTGGTCCTTGTGGCTCGGGGGCTGACAAGAGGTACTGAGTTCCTGCAGAGGCAAAAACAAGGCAGCTTTAACGGGTGCTCCCCCCGGTCTTGAGAAAATAGCTCTGTGGACGTGAAGCCCCGGTCCAGCTCAGTGGGTGGTGTGGGGACTGCTGCCCCGTGGGACTCTCACAGGAGACCTGTGTCGCCCAGTGCAGAGAAGGCTTGTGGGACCGTCCCTCACCTGTGTAAGGCCCTAGAAGGATGCTCTTGTTCAGGGGGCTTGTCCAAGGAGCCAAGGCTTGCCGTGGCCTTCCCTTTCGAGGCTTTGGTAGCGAGTAGTCCAACTCTGAAGGGGCTGGGAAGGAAGGAAGGAAGGAAGGAAGGAGTGAGCAAGCACTGTTCATCAAGACAGAGGGAGGTGTACTTCTATCAAACTTGGGACTCTTTATTATTGGCTATAGAAACGGGACTTCACAAAGATTTAAATATGTTTTTAAGTTTATCATAAATGGAAAAAGAAGGGTGTGGGGGCTGACCCAGCGGGCCCGATGTGTTTGATGATGGATGTTGTTTTTAGTTTTTTCTTTGTTTTTTTAGGATTATAATTTCAATTTCAAATAAAGCTTATTTTTTTTTTTTAAAAAGAGGGAGGTGTATGAGATGGAGAAAGTGGGGAGAGAGAGAACCCAGTCAGAGTAGCTGAAACACTATGGGTGAGCACTCGACGTGTAGTAGCAGAAAGGTGTATATTCTTGGACCAGTATTCTGCTCAAAGAAGCCCACCGGAGGCAAAGCAGGGCTCTGCACAGCTCCCAGCGGCTGGTTCCTGGGACACCAGCATCATGAGGATGGAGGGCCAGCGTCGCTCTCCGAGGACAGGAGTCACCACAGCCAACCCTACCCAACCCCAGTAGAGCGCCTTGCCCTACAACCCCAGAGTGACGTCCCTCTTCAAAAAGCTGTGACTTACAGGGATCTTGCTGGCTCCCAGCCTGGGGTGGCAACGGCCTCCTTGCTTGTGCTTCTGGCTGGACTGTCGAAGCCGGACGCTGAGAAATCCCTGTCTTGCTAGGGGTCGAGCTGGGGAAGCAGTCAGACCTGGAACGTGAGGAACTCTTTAATGCACAACGCACCATTCCTTTCACCCCCGCTGCGAATCCAGCGCCCCTCTTGGCAAGGCAGTGGGGAAGGCGGGGGCTTGGGCAGTCTTCTGCCCACACATCCCACCACGAGCCCTGCCCTGTCTCCTGCAAATATGCCATTTTTTTTAAAACCCTGAATGCGTTTCTGCAAGAAACTAAGGCTGGGACCAGCACTGTACTCCTTCGGACACCTGCCGAAGAGCCATTTGCCCTGTGCTTAGTTTGAAGGGTGAATCTGCTGGGCTTGTTTTTAAATTTGTCGCTGCTGCCATTTGAATTGTAAATTTACGGTGTTTATGTGGGTTGGTAGTTCCGCTGCATTTCTGGATTAATGTTTATATCCCCTCGCTGTTTATGGCTTTATCATTTATTTATGTTATGCTACTATCAGTTGTTGTATAATTAATCTTATTGGTCTTTTTATTGTGTTGTCGTATTGCATTCCTTGATTGTATGCAAGCTGCCCAGACAGCCCATGGCTAATTGGGTGGCATATAAATCAATCAATCAAACAAACCAATAAATATTTTGCAGTGTGGAAGTGTTGGCAAGTGAACGCTCACCCCTCACTCCATTGTCCCGGGGCTATTCCAGCAGAACCAGGTCAGTGAAAGGGGCTAGTCCTCACAAAATAGACCAATTTATCTGTCATGGCTTCCCCCAAAGAATCCTGGGAGTTGTACTAGGTTGGCTTCCATCCCATAATGCCAGCAGCAGATGGCAATGAAGAGAGCAAGTTTGTATGATACAAGGTCCCTTTTCCAGGACACCCGAGAAACCTGGCAGGGGTCACAACGGGCCTCTCATCCAAGCATCCCTCTAATTTTGCCCCCGGCCTGGCACTCCAAGCAGTACAAAGCAGCCAGGACTAACTTAAGTTCCCACAATGCCCTGGAGTGCTACCAGGGCATCATGGGAAATGCGATGATTCCAAGGGCATAGTGGGGAATTACAATGGAGGCTGTTCAGATCATGGATGCCCACAGTGGTCCCCATGGCCACCACCAGCCGTGACCAGCCACGGACTTTGAGGAGACCACCAGAGAGAAATTTGCGGGGGCCTGAAGCTGGCCCTCTTGGCTGCTCACCCCTCCGGAGCGGAGCTTGTGCAGACGCGGCTGCCACCTGGGAACGCCCTCTGGAGCCTCGTGGCACATGGGGAAGGTGGTTGCTTGGGATGAGCGAAAGGCCCCCGGAGGGTCTCCTCGAGATTTTGGCGCAGCTGCGAGACTTCATTCTGCAAAGCCACGATGGCCTGGCTGGGTGGGGGAAGCGAAACACACCAGGTCAGGAAACACACCAGAAAATACACAGGCACAGGCTGACAACTTCAACTGGACAACACAACCTTTTCTACAGTCTCTTTTTTATCATCTGCGTTACGTAAACCGAGTTCAAAGGAAGAAAGAACGAAGGATAAAGCATACGGGTTTTGCTAACTGAAAACACTTGCCCATTCTCTTCTATGCAAATTAATTTACGCTGCTTCTTACAAACTGTTTCGCATAATTGGGTTCTGCTTTGTCTTGTAATGAAATGCGGTGCACATCCAGAAACACTGGAAGCGCTAGCGAAACCGCCAGCCACTGTGATGTCAACAGGAACCTCTCGGCCTGTTTTCAGCCATAGGGACTAGCATCTTGCCTTTTTATTTTTATTGCTGAAAAAAGAAAACGCCACACTTTTGCAAAGATGCAACTTCTGTAAGTTCAGCCACAATGTGTGCTTTTTCTTACGTATCTCAAGGAAACTCTGGTGATTCTGCTCATGAAAACTGGAATCGGAATAGGAACTTGGCCAGGATCAGAAGAGAAGGGCAGGGCAGGCTGCCCTCCCTCTTCCTGGAGAGGCACCCTTGTTCGTGGTTACGGCATATTAATCTGCAAATGCCAACCAGCTGCAAATGGAAAGCTTCAGCTGCAGGAATTAACTCTTAGGAATACCAGAGAGTTTCCAGACATTTTGTCAAACGCAGGCTTGCCAGAGCACAGAGAATGTGCTCCATAGAGAAATAAAATCCAGCCATCTCAGAGTACCCTGCCCAGAAGTAACTGCGCCAGTTTGGTTTTTTTGGAGTGTGGGGGGGAGTTATTTTGAAGAACATCACAGAAAGAGAGATGATAAGCTGTGATAGGGGAAGTGTAAGGCTGTAGATGAAGGGGAAAAATCCTCAGCCAGCCTTTTGCAGCTTGTAAATAGATGGGACAGGGTCCCCATAACAGACACGTACGATTACATTTCAGGAAGTATTCTAATAAAGCCCGAGAACTGAATTAGGGGCTTGTCTGGCAATGCCGAATACTTCGCTTTTGTTGTCTTTGGGGGGCTTCGGATGAGACTTTGCTTGTGAAATGGCCTTGTCTGGTTTGTTTAATTGTAACTGGAGCTTGTGGGTCAGGGCTGGGTCCATAGGATGGCGTCTTCCATGGGTGACGCTCCATCTGAGAAGAAACAGGACGGAGGAAAAGACGGACGAGGTACCAAGACCTTGTCTGCATTGCAAAGGAGGGCTGGACTGGCTGATCTCCATTCGTTTTAACTCGGACTGGGTCCCTCTGGCTTGCTGGCGGTGCACCTCTTTAATCGAGCAGTTTATTGAGATATTTTTGTGGGAAATACATTTTAATGGAAGAGATGAGCGAAGATACCCAATGAAGCCTCAAGAGGGGGCCAGACACCATACCAAGCACAAGCCAGTGAGCGCATTAGTTAGAAATCCAAGGGATGGAGGCAGATTTCAGGGGACTGGATCCGTCCATTGAGGTAAACTGGGGCTGAGGTTACGGACTTCTCATTGGTGCAATAGGAGGTGACAGAGAACATCTGATGGCGTGTGGCTGGCGGAACAGGGAAACGGCTTAAGCAAAATCGCCGTGGTTGAGGCCAGACTGGGACGCACACAATCGCTGCAACCGTAGGAGAGATCTTTCACTGGGCTGAGCCCAACAGCCTTACACGCAGAAGAACCAGCCAACAGAGCCCAGCCAGCAGCATTCAGCTTGAAGAACAATGTGGCCATTCAGGATGGCGGCCATGTTCACTGCAGGGAAGTGGGGATCGTGGGAGTTGTGCTATGATGCACCCAGAGGTGGTGCAGGTAGGGAAGCACAGCTCCAAAGCATGTGTCCCCCTCACTCTTCAAATCCAGCCCGTGCCTCTTGACAGAACTGGGAGTTTTAAACCCCAAGAGAGCGTTTCGAGATGCCCGTCGCCCTGCCCACCTTCTGCTCTCCCTGAGAGCGCCTCAGGCAACTTTCTGTTTCCTCTCTGGGTACAAAGGAGCCCCACTTCTGGAACGCAATCCTCGTTTCCCGGCTGAGGCAGTCGGTGTCTTGGCAACGTTGTCCGTGACAACGCTCACCGCTGTTGGTCCAAGAGGAAAGGCCAACGGGGCAGAGGTTGGCACAAAGGCACCGGCAGTGGCGCCTCCAATCAAGTACAGAATCTGGATAAAGTCCTGGCAACATACAGAAAAGCCTTGTGGCGGGGATGGATTCTGATAAAACCAAGAGTGGTCCAGCAAAGCTTTTCTGTAACCAACCCATCAGCCTTTCCTTCACTGTTCTCGCCCGGCGGCTGCCCTCATCCCCCCCTAGAAGCAATTAAGTTTGGACGTGTGTTTGATGGAGCACTGTTGGTAAAACCGGAAAAAGGCACGTGGGATCCATTCAGTGCCGATCCTCAGAACTGTTGGGCTCAGCCTCCTGGCATTGTGTTAGGCATTTTATACTGGGTGGACATGAGGATTCCAGGAAAAGAATGAAGCCCACCCTTGGACGCGATGTCTTCCCACCCCAGCCGCCCCTCTTGGCTGCTCCCAAGGTCACACTTACTCCCGTTGCAAGCAGGAGTCCAGAAAGCTGGAACGGCGGCTTTGCGCAGGGGAGAGAGAAGCAGCTGAGGAAGCAGGAGAAGGCTTCATTTCTCCAGGGGTGGTGGTGTAGTTGGCCGCCATGCCATCTCCCTCGGCCTCCGAGTCGGCACGGGCTGGCAGAGAGAGAGAGACAAAAGGACACAGTGAGCGCTGCCTTTTACAACAAGGGCACGGGACGTTCCTAATATGGGTATGGAATGGGAGGCGGTTGAGGCCCCATCGGGGAGGGTGTTCAATGATAGGCTGGACAGGCACATGGTGGGCATGTCGTGAGCGGAGCCGGCTGGAGCCGGGGGTCAGACTAGATGGCCCTCGAGACCCCTTCTGACTCGCTCTGCTTCTTGGTTCCATGTTCTTAATACTGAGTGCTGCTTTCCCCGATGAGATGTGGGACAGATCACATTGTCTGTGGAAGCCCAAAGTGGACAGGCCAGTGGGTGGAGCCTCCCCATTCCCGCTGTCCACCCCTGTTCTCTCCCACCACCCTCTCTCACACACATGCCCCGTTCTTCCCTTCCTGTTCTCGGCCAAAAAGACCTCTCTCCCCGGAGCAAGACAGAGGGAGGAATGTGGGAGGCAAGAAAACTCCATTGCATGCCCAGGTGCTCGCACGGCTAGATGGTTTTGCCAACGCTTTCCCAGAAAGGGTGGGTTTTGGGCCGGGGAAGGATCTGACGAAGCGAGAGAGAGGCCATCAGCAAAAGGCATTTGTGGCAGCAAGAGGCTTGGTGGGACAGGAGGGCCCTTGGGCAACGGAAGGTGGCAAGGGGCGTGGAATGGGACCCCCCCCCCTTTCCCTCCCTCCCTCCCAGCAAAGAACTCACAGCTCTCCGTGCCTGGGTCCAGCTCACTCGCGAGGCAACGTCTCCACTGGAGAGGGGAGCTTGTACGGAAGGGGAGGCCTTTGGTGGGGCTGTGCTTCTGAGGGCTGGGCAACCTGTCCATTCCTGAGGAGGCCATCCCCGCAGGTTGCTTCCTCGGTGCCACCCGCTGGAGGGCTGTGTCTGGCTTCCCCAGCTTGCTGCAGGGCCTGGACAGGAGACAGAGATGCGGCAGCCCAAGCAGACCCTCAGGTTTCTGCAGAGCGGCATGTTCCTTCCAACCCTCTCGCCAGCATCGTCCCACTCGATTGTCCCCATATGAAAAACCAGGGATTGCCAAGCCAGGTCGGACTCAGAGCAAAGACCTGTTTTCTCAGAGAAATGAAGAAGCAGAAGAAAGTACAACCCAGCAGAACAAGTGGGGCTTGCAATAAGATCATGCAGTTGAAGGTGTCTGGTGTTCCAGTGGGGCAAGCCAGCCACCCCCTCTTCCAAGAGACTCCATTCCATGTCCCAACCCCCAGATCCACTGTTCCTCCTCCTCCCCTTCAACAGTCACCTATTATGGCCACTGAACAATGCTGACTTGTTTATTTCCCCTTTAGGATTTTTGGTTCCAAGAATTCTTTAAACTCCTGGAAATCCCCCAAGCCTGCGGATGCCTCCTTCAGGCATGTGGCTGGGGCCATTTTGAAGGCGTCTGTAGCCTTCACAACTGGGCATCAGAAACAAAGGAAATTATGCTGCGCCCAAGTTTTTATTTCTGGCCACCCAGGCTAAGAATCACCCAGAGCTCTATGCTTCCCTGGTTTGCCTAGGAAGCACATCTAAGTCAGAAATATATTCCAATGACTTCCCTACAGAATTGGAACCCTCTTCTTTGATGTAAACCAGCCTTCCACAGCCTTGTGCCTTGCAGACACATTTGGACTGCAACACCCAGAATTCCCAGTCCATGGCCCTGCTGGAGGGGAATTCTGGGAGTTGCAGTCTAAATGCCTCTGAACACCACCAGGTTGGGGAAGGCAGCGAAATCCATCACTGAGCTACAACAAACACAACCCACGAGATTTACAATCAGTTTTCCCAACCTGTTTTAGGCTTCAAAGTTTGCAGCAATGTATAGATTTCTTGCTCCAAGTCTTCCATCATTTTTATCTCTCTCTAAACTTTGGGAATGACTTTGTGACTAAACAAAACACATCGCTCTGTCTCCAGATAAGTTCAGGCTTAATTCATTTTGTCTTCAGGAATCTCCTACCTATTTTTTTCCTCAGTATCGACATCTCAAAGGATCTTTGGTATAGGATTAGCACAGCTCAGAGAGGGGGAGAGAGAGAGAGAGAGGGAGAGCTGGGAAGGGTAGGGAAAGAAGGAAGAATTGGGAAGAATAGACAAGGAAGGAAAAGTGAAGAGAGGCAGAAGTGAACGGAGTGTCCATACCTCAAGTCAGAGGATCGAGGCTTTGGCACTTGCGCCAACGGGGACACCCTACTGGCTTCTGACCCAACAAATCCACTGTCTGTCTCTGGAGACACAATGCGTGCTTCCTGCGAGAGAGAGAAGGGGTTAGCCAAAGTGCCGCTCACAACATCCAGCACTTTGAGGAGCGATTCGCACATGCATGATTTTCCCAAGTCACAAGATAGCGAGGAGACGCCATCTGCCAGGGCTCACGGGTCACTGTTGCAGCGAGACTGACTCTCTCTTCCATCGAGTCTCGCTGCCATATTGCTGGGGTTGAGCAGTCTCTTAGCACGGGGAACACCTGAGTGTGTCGCTACAACCTGTCCACACCCATCTCTATCTATCTATCTATCTATCTATCTATCTATCTATCTATCTATATCCTGCCTTTTTCCTCAAAGGGCTCAAGGCAGCTTACATCATTCTCCTCCTCCGTCTTATCCCCACAACAACAACCCTGTGAGGTAGGTTGGGCTGAGTGTCTGCGGCTGGCCCAGAGTCACCCAGTTGGCTCCATGGCCGAGTGGGGACTAGAACCCAGATCACCTGAGTCCCAGTCCCATGCTCTTCACCACTACACCTTTCGGAAGATGGGCCAATACCGTGATCGCCAGCCACACCGAGCAGCGCTTACCTCAGGCATGGTCAGATTTGCCTCCCGGAAAGACTTCTGGGCCAGGTGATCAGAAATGGCCCCGTGAGCAACACTGGCCATACTGCTGTGAGGCGAGACCGGCTTCTGCCACCTCCTGGAAGGCGCTTTAGGAACTGCAGCTGGTGTCCTGCTTTCCTCGGCCGACTGCGGAAGAATTGGCTGCTCCCTCTGAGAAGATGCCATGGCGCCGATTTGGCGGGGTGGCTGCTGGGACTTTCCTGGGGGTATCTCAAGAGGACTCCTTCCTTGGGACTCCCTATTAGAAAGAGAGAGGGGGAGCCCACATCAGAACCTTCTGGCCTTCGTGGCCCCTTCCAACTCGACTATTCTGATTCTGCAACATGGACGTTAAGGGTGAAAGATGTGCCCCTGCATTGAAGAAACCCTGTTAGCCACAAAGAACATTCTAGAAATGTCCACCCACAAGCCTTTGATCTCAACAGCCTCTCGCTTTCAGGGCTGTCTCTGGGTTGAGGCCATTTCCTGGAAAGCATCAAGAAAATAACTATAACAGCACTGGCTCATGGATCTTGGAATCCAACATAGTACCCGAAGATCAAGGGACAGCCAAGGTCTACAACGGTACAGAAGCCATGCTAGACAGATAATTAATTAGCAAAATTAACCAGAAAGCTGCAGCCCGGCTCTGAATTTGATTCCCGCCGTCCTGAAGTTCTGCTCCTCGCCTTCCTTATACACTACTCCCTGTTCCCCATGCTATAGTTCAGCCCCACTGCTTGTGCTTACCACGATGAAAGCAACGGTGGTGTTCTGGGTATTAGCAGCCCTGGCCAAGGATCTTCCAAGGCAGGAGACCCAAATCTGCAAGGATTGCTAACAAGCTCCCAAGAGCCCCGCCATTCCCCAGCTGTGGAAATCGGAGCCGTGCTTTCACAGGCCTGAACGATAAAGGGGTCTTGCAGGCTCTTAAGCAAGCAAGCAGGCAGGCAGGCAGGGAGGGAGGGAGGGAGGGAGGGAGTTGGAAGCTGGATCGGCAGATGGAAAAAACGGTCAGCTTCAGGCCTCCAGAAAGTCACACATGAAGAAAGCGCGCACTGCTCCCCCCCTCTTAAGATTCCAGGCGAGCTGCATTTCCTTCCTGTCAAATTCCTCCCCGCCTCCTCTTTGCAGACTCTCTCCTCTTCTGCTCCCACAGTTCCTCCCTCTGCATCTTCCCTGTCAGCTCAGCCTCTCAAGCAGTGTTAAAAAAAAGCAGCCCAAAAAAGCAAACAGAAAGAAAGCTCCTTTGTCCTGCTCTGGGGAAGAAAGCGAGGGAATGCAAAGACATCATTATTTGAGGGGCCGAGTCTACGGAACAGGCAAAGCTAAGAAAGCAAAGCCCACTTCTAAATTTAGTCACATCCTGGCATGCCCACAGCCCGTCTCTGCCAAAGAAGGGGGGCAGACCATCTTTGCGAGCCAGTAGGAGAATTACAGAAGTTAAGAATGAGGAAGTCCATTCCTCCAGAGTCTCAAAACCACATCCCTATGGTGTGGAACTACAGACGCTACATAAAAGCTCCCAGGAGAAAGGGAGTTTTACTCAGTGTTTACACCACCACCTTATGAAGCAGACTAGTCCAATCCTGAACAGCTGCGACCATTGGGAATTTCCTCAGAATGTTTAGCTAAAAATTCCCTGCCATTTTCAGCAATTAAAAACTAGAGAACTAGAGGTAGTAGCAGGTTTTATTTTCCTGGGCTCCAAGATCGCCGCAGATGGGGACTGCAGCCAAGAAATTAAAAGACGCTTGCTCCTGGGGAGGAGAGCTATGGCAAATCTAGACAGCATACTAAAAGCAGAGACATCACCCTGCCAACAAAAGTGCATATAGTCATGGCTATGGTTTTCCCAGTTGCAACGTATGGCTATGAATGCTGGACCATAAGGAAGGTTGCGTGCCAAAGAATTGAGGCCTTTGGATTGTGGTGCTGGAGGAGACTCCTGCGAGTCCCTTGGACCGCAAGGCGATCAAACCAGTCAGTCCTAGAGGAGATCAACCCTGACTGCTCTTTAGAAGGCCAGATAGTGAAGATGAAGCTCAAATACTTTGGCCACCTAATGAGAAGGAAGGACTCCCTGGAGAAGAGCCTAATGCTGGGAACGATTGAAGGCAAAAGGAGAAGGGGACATTATTCTTTCCCCTTCCCCTCCTCTTCAAACAACCTAAGTTGATAAAAAGGTTAATGCGTCCTGCATCTGTTCCTCCATCTTTGGGAATACACATTTATGCATGTTTCCTTCTGAGCTCTCCTGCTTTCGCTCTTATTTTTGAAAAAAGGAAACCTGTCCAATGAAATCCAATTAAAAGGAAAAACTGGGGTAGAGATGCACCTTTGTGGAAGGGATTCTTATTTGCATATGTCACATACTCCCATGATGCTCCTGACCATGTGAAATGCATCTAAGGAAACTTGGGACCATGGGAAATGCAGATCCCATGATCCCTCTCTCTTCTTTCAATGCTTCCCATGTCTCCCCATGAATTATGTTAGGGACTAGACCAATTCTTCCATCCACCCAGTGAATGTCATGGCCATGGGGGCATTTGAACCCAGGTCTTCCCAGGCAAAGTCCAACACTAGCCAGTATGTTATATTGGGTCACACCAAGTGGTGGAGCCCCGTTACCGGTGGAGTCATCGGCTTGGACACCCCAAGCCATGGCTACTTACACAGTTGCTTCTCCTAGGTGACTTAAAGTGGAGGACATATGAGCAGTCTTGTCATCCTCAGAAAGCATCTGGGGAGATCCATCCTTTGCCCCAGCATCCTGGGCAGCTGCCCCGATCAGTTCCTCTGAGAAGTTGCACCCATTGAGATGCAGTGGTTCCAAGCTCATCGCCTCTGGCAAAGACCGGAAGCTGCTGTAGCTGGGGGCAAGAGAAGAAGGGGTTCAGCTGATCAGTGGAGAGCTTGGCCTCCCCTCTGAGGAGGATCTGAGGATCCCTGACCCCCAGGGAAAGTCATCTGGGTGGGTGGAGCCAGTGGCAAATCTGAGCAGGGATTGTAGCACTGCATAATTGAACAACAACAACAACAACACATGCAGCATCCAATCTATTATGGTTCATCCGTACTGCCAGTAACCAAAGGACTCTGGGTGGGTCACAATGTTTTAAGTCCCCCATCCAGATTTCAACCAGGCCCAACCCTGCTTAGCTTCCCAGATGAGGTGGGATCAGGGACTTCAGGCTATGCGGAAGCTCCCTGCCTGGCTGGCTGCCTCTGCCAGAGGAGCCTCCTGGTGCAAAAGGCCATGATTCCAAACGCTTCTAAGAGGCACCGTGCTCCTCTTCCACCATCAACCGAGTGACTGTTGACAACACACTGCATCGCCTTCAGGGCAACAGAGATGGATTTCATCTGTTTGCAAGATAACGAAACAGATATGTGCAGTGTGTAGCCACCGTCTCCAGGGCATTCTGGTGGAGGAAGATGCTTCAGGCCCCTGCAGAGGGGTGTCATATTAATGCTATCTCCCGATCAATTTTGCAGGGTAGGAGTGGGTGGGGCAAGCACATTTGTACACAATGTGCATGCAAGTGTGTGAGTGTGGGGTTGGGGGAGGACCCCTGTGCCTTCTGTGAGCCTCTGTGCAACACACCCCAGTCCAGAAGCTATTATTCAGCCCACTACAAATGTCCAAAGCCACTCACTGGTCCAGGAGATGGTCAAAGTCCTCCTCCACTTGCAGCCTTCTGAGCTGCAGCGGTTCTGGGAGACCTTCCTCCTCTTCCTCAGTTTCATCGTGGACTGCGCTCTCCTCCACTTCCACCTGTGCTCGGCCTTCTTCCACTTGCAGCCTTCTGAGCTGCAGCGGTTCTGGGAGACCTTGCTCCTCTTCCTCAGTTTCATCGTGGACTGCGCTCTCCTCCACTTCCACCTGTGCTCGGCCTTGGTTGTTGCGGTGAATGTTGTGCTGAAGGGCAGATAGGAAAGCTTTGAGTGAGACCCACACCAACAGTGAACCTAATACACACATTTTTCTCCACGGGGAAACAAAGAAGCTAAAATCCGGGCCTTCATAGACATTTTAGTGAATTATTTCTGAAATAAAATATGAAGTTGTGCACAGACCCATCACAACTATCGGACGAAACACAGAAACAGGGAGAGTCAGAAGGGGCTTCCCGAGCCATCTAGTCTGACCCCCGGCTCCAACCTGCTCTGCTCACGACATGCTGAAAGAGATAATGCAGAATCTGGAAGGAAAGGGGTAGGCGATGGAGTAGCCATGACTGGCTGTGCTCCACCACAGCTGCTGACCATCCCCATGGCTGGGCAGGCAGCCTCTTTCAGACGTTCTCTTCCACAAGGTCATCATTCTGTGGAGGAAGGCATCAGGCCCGGTGGCTTCATCCACCACAAACATCGAAGAGCACATGTTTGCACTGGGGGAGCTCTCTATGTACACAGGCTTCCCACCTCATCTAGAAACATGTATAACCCTGGAACCCTGAGCACCTCCTTCCCCATGTGCCCTCCTGCCCCTCGAGATCTGAGGCAAAGGGAGCCCTCCTTGAAGGAGATTAGAAGGGTTCCTACCTGGAAGAGGGCCTTCTCTGTGATGGCACCCTGACTGTGGAACACGCTCCCCAGAGAGAGTCATCTGGGGCTGACGCTTGTTTTTTTTCCAGTGTCTGGCGAAAACCATTTTATTAAACATTATTTTAATGTTTAATTGGTTTTAATGTGGTTTTATGATATTGAATTATTGGATGCTGTGCCCTATTTTATTTGTCGCTTAGTTGTAAACTGTTCCAGGGCACCAGTAGGTGGATGGCGATATAGATAGATAGATAGATAGATAGATAGACAGACAGACAGACAGACAGAGGAAGCTTTGGGAAGGGTAGGGCTTCTCTTCACTGGAGCCATTCAGTCCCAGCCTTAGCTGCTGCCTGTCTTGCTGTATTGGCTGCTTGGACCGTGCCCTGACCAGGGGCTTGGACTCCATGGCTTCCGAATCTCGGCTGCGACCATTCAAGTGCCCCTTATAACCGGCCATTTCACTGGTGCCTGCGCTCGAGCAAAACCCACCTCAGGGTAGGGCACGTGGCCGGCCGGGATGGGGGCTTGAAGCGACGGTGTTGGTGTTTCCATGTGTGCCTTGGGTTCGAGCACTGATGCTCGGGAGGGCAACACGGCGCTGGCCATCCTGGAGCCGTCCTGCGCGGCTGGCCGGTCCCACGCCCCCTGCTGCACCCGCTCCCTCAGCTCCTCCATGCGCATCTCCAGCTGGAACAGCTCTCCTTCCAGAGCCCTGGAAAAGGGTCAGACCATCAGCGAAACAAGCAGACAAGGAGGCCGAGGCAGCGGTGCCTCACGGGGTAATCAAACGGGATTAGCATCACCTAACCAACATCCTGGGGAAAAGGGGAAAAAATTGATGGAAGGAAAATGTCGTTCGGGAAAAGTGAAAAAAGGAACTGCCAGGGGGAAGTGGCACGGGGGAAAGCGAGGAAGAACTTGTCCCCTGAGCAGATTGGTTTGGGAATTCCCTGGCCGGACTGAAAGGCCAACAAGTGGGTCCAAGATCAAATCAAGCCAGAGCTTTTCCGAAAAGCAAAAAGGACAACACTGAGGCTGTTCTACTTCGGACATCTCGTGAGGAGGCAACACTCCCCGGAGAAGACCATCACGCTAAGGAAAGTGAAGGGAGAAGAATCCTAGAGGAGTAGAGGTGGAAGGGGCCCTGAAGGCCATCCGGCCCACCCCGCTGCTGTTGCGGGACGCCACGTCACACCACCCCACTCGGACAGGAAGACCAGATACGAGATGGATTGGCTCCATTAAGGGAGTCACAGACTTGAATTTGGAAGAGCTGAGCAGGCCTATCGTGGAGAGAACATTTTGGAGGGCTTCCGATCGTAAGGTCACCGTAAATCAGAGGTGACTTGATTGGTACGTAACATCTACCCTCTCTAGAGCCCTTCACCCCCCTTTGTTTAGGTTGTGTCCCCCCACCCCCAAATGCCTGGCATTTCCCCATCCTGAATGCAAATCAAAAGAGGCCTGGGGCCTGATCCTGTGGAGGTCTCCCTGTGCTGTTCTGAGAGAGGAAGCTGAAAAGGATTCCACCTTGTTGTGTTAAAAGAAGGCAGGCTTTTCAAGGAGCCTACGGGGCCCACTGGGATGCTGAGAAAGGATCAACAGAAAGACCAGTGGCACTTATAATGTTTGCCTGCTTGTCTCTGGCCCTCTGTTTGCTCTTGACTTAGGGCCATTTTGCCTGGGAGGGTCCTGCGGACACGATTAACTCTGTTTATTAAGCTTGTGTGCTGCATTATGAGCCCCAAGGCTCTTGAGCGATATATACATACCGATCGGGATCAAAGTCTCCTAGCACCCGCACAGGCCCCTGGTAGTTCTGCAGCTGCTGGTCCTCATCTCGGGCTTTCAGGTACGCTTTCTCCAGAGCATCTTGGGCCACCTTCAGCCTTGCAATCCCCTGTGGAGGAGAGCAATATTAGAAGAGGCAGACAAGTCTGAATGACCCGTGATGTCTTCATCCCAATTGTTCTACAGTCTCTGAACTTGAGAAACCCCACTCTAGAAATGTTGCAATAAGACTGCATTTCTGTTACTACGACTAAGGCTCAGAATATCACCCGGTGGTGAATTTTCTCAGTTATTCTCCTATAGCAAAGCTTCATGTGGTTGTTGCTTACACTATTTAAGCCACAACAGAATGCAATTCCTGAGTGACGCTTTCAATACATCTAGAGTTGTTTTCCCTTGACATGCTGGCCTTCCCTACACACGAGGTTGGGGAGCATTTAAACATGGGATTTCGCAACACGTGGGGTTTGGGCTTTTTGATGCTTAGGCTGGTCTTCATGCAGGCATGTCCCAAACTGCTTTGGGATTTCCCAGTCAGGATTGGTTCCTGGAGTTATACCTGGAACAGACCTTCTCACAGGTGAAGAACAAACACAATTCCCTCTACATTTGGTATTTAGGATGCGAGAACAGTTACTTCTGTAACAGTGAGCTGTCCATAGGCTTAAGGGAACCCCAACCTTTGCAGAAGCATTACAAATATTTAGGAGAAAAGCAATTTCAAGGCGGTGTGGCAGACACCCCAATAAATACAGAACATGCTCAGATGCCACAGAATGATGATTCACTGTTGCAGGGAGACATGGAAGAATGGAGTGCGGTGGACCAAACACGGAGCAGAAGTGCTGCCACACTGCAACATTCTGTTGCGGGGCCCACTTAATAATTGGGGTGGACCCAGATTTATGCTCACAGAGCGAACTCCTGTCTCCTTCCCATGTCATTCCTTCTAATCCCCTTAAAATGCCACCCAGGGTCAGGAAACCTTGCCGAATGGGTGAGTTAGAGAGTGTGAGGAAAACAAATCCCCAAATCTTGCTAAATCCTACTCCAGGCAGAGCTTTTTCTTAAACAGTTGCTTCCCAGTTCCCCTCTTCCTCCTTCATTAAGTGTTTCCCACAAACCCTTAAGTTCCCATCAGAAAAGGTGCTGCATTTGCTCAAGCAGAGAGAAAAGACTCGTACTACCTCTAGCTGATACTCCGGTGGCAGCTTCCCCATCCGAATTACCTCTCCCAAGGATTCCACCTAAAACAAAGCGAGCAGAAGACTTTACTGAACCTTGTCACTTTTAGACAGCCCTGCACCTCCCATTCCAAAGTTCTCACTTTCCTCCTGGCTTATTTTAACACCAGTCTTCGTAACAAACCATCGGCCCACCATCCCCACTGAAACAGGGAATCCTTCTCCCAATAATTGGGTCCTATCTGAGCCTTATCTCCAGAGTATCTGCATGAATATGGAGTCCGAGGGCTGCCACCAAGACGTCGCCTGCCTTGTGCAGAGTTTTTGTATTTTGAACTCCAGGCACAAAGAGGCACTACTGGGCAATAGTTTACCCCTGTTTAACAAGGCATCACCGATTGAGGAAACCATGCGTCATTATAATTGAGCTCACCAAGTGGCCTTTACGATCTGAAAAACTACGGATCAGATGCTTGCAATGCATCTTATCTAGGGATGCCTTTGAAGACCATTCAGAAACTGCGGCTGCTTGAAAATATAACAGTGAAACTGCTAAACAGGGTACCCATGTGCATTTGCCCAGGTCATCACAAACCAAGCTGGGTTTTCTTTTATAGGATTCCCTTCCCCGTCTGCTTTAACGCACTTTCATGCCCGTGCTAATTGAAACATTAACACTAATTGGGTTTCATGCCCAATTAGTGGCTGAACAAGCACAACAAAATGACCTCATTTTCTGTCTTCCCCGTTGCTGTCATTCCATTGTTACTCTGATTAAACCAAGCGCGCCTGGTTTGCAGTTTGGCATTGGTGTCCAAAGCAGGGGCTGATTTTTAGGAGAAGCTGCGTCACCAATGGAGGTCTTGAAAGGGTGCAAGGGCACGAAAAACAAGATTATTGGCATGAGCAGAGAGACTGCACGGAAGGAAAAGGAGCTCAGTTTTGATCCAGGCCCACCATTAGCGATGGGCGAATCAGAAGGACCAAAGCTTTTGAACCTCTCCAAATTCCATCTCAAAGTTCTCTCTGATCTGTGAATTTTGCTTCTGTTCTCTCAAAAAGCCATGTGTACTCTAGTGTGCATTGTTGTCCATCTACACATCAATTCTGCACAGCTTTCAAATGCAGGCCTTCTTTTCCCACTGATCACGGCTCCTTTGTGAACTGGGGAAGTGCTCATTCTTCAAATGTATGGACATTTTATATTTTCCTTTTGGAGTGGGGACGACTCATGCTGGGAGGTCAGAAACAAACGGATTTTAAATGCAGCTTTTGTCGGAGTCAATCTAGAAGGTGAATCGTGATCAAAACTGAACCGAAACTCATTTCTCATACATTCCTACCCCGCACCTTCCAAAAGAGAAGACCAGAGTTTTAGTTTTATTGTGGGAAAAGCTCTGTTGGATGCTCAGATCATATGGAAATCTCCCAAACTTGATTTAGGGGGAATTCAGTGAGTTTGGCCCTTCCCATGCCTCTTCAGGGGCTGGGTCCCAGTCACCAACTTGCCTGCACACAAAGCTTCCTCGCTTGGGCAGCCAGGGACTGCATCAAACCATCGCTCGAGAAGGCTTTTCTGATGGGGCTGGAACCATCTGCCCCGGGACTGGCGGTGGCTGCACAAGACGGAAGGGAACTCTTCATGGTCTCCTGCCCAGAAAGTCCTGAAACTGAAGCATTTTGGAAACCCATTAGCATCTTTATTTAACCTCCATTTTAACAACTGATACTATTTTATTAATACTGCTAATTTGTATACAGTTGATTTTACTTTTTATTCTATTAATTAAGAGAGGATATATTGTGGAGTGTCTTTATGTTATTTATAATATTGTATTTTGGAATTGTATTCATGTAAGCCGTCCTGAGGCTCTCGCAAAGGATGGCATACAAACCTGTTAAATAGATAATAAAATTATACTGCATGGTAAACCATGCTGTTATCGAACTGACAAGATCTCAAAACATCGATTATGTAGGGTTAAAAGTTCTGGAGTTGAATTTGGGACTTCTGGGTTGCACGCCTCACTCTGCCATGAAGGCCACGGGGTGATTTTGGGCTCTGCCTCTCCAACTAGCCTACCTTACAGGGTTGTTGTTGTGAAGATAAAATGGAAAGGGGAAGGACCTTTTGAGATGCTTCGGTTTTCTGGCAAGAGGAAGGAAAACAGGATATGAATGCAATTCAGTGATGATGATGATGATGATGATGATGATGATAAATTTGGAATGGCGGAATACTGTATTCCTACCCTCTCCCCACTCCTTCATGGATCACTGCCTTGTCGTGGCGAAGGGGCTTGCGTAGCTCAATGAAGCTATGAGCTATGCCGTGCAGGGTCACCCAAGACGGACAGGTCATAGCAGAGAGCTCTGACAAAACGTGATCCACTGGAGAAGGAAATGGCAACCCACTCCAGTATCTTTGCCATGAAAACCCCATGGACATGAAAACCAAAAGGCAAAACGATATGACACCGGAAGATGAGCCCCTCAGGTCGGAAGGTGTCCAATATGCTACTGGGGAAGAGCGGAGGGCTAGTACTAGTAGCGCCAGAAAGAATGAAGCGACTGGGTCAAAGCCGAAAGGACACTCAGTTGCCGATGTATCTGGAGGTGAAAGGAAAGTCCGATGCTGCAAAGATCTTTACTCCATAGGAACCTGGAATGTAAGATCCATGAATCAAGGCAAGCTGGACGTGGTCAAACAAGAGATGACAAGACTGAACATCGACATCTTAGGAATCAGTGAACTAAAATGGACAGGCATGGGTGAATTTAGTTCAGATGACCATCAGGTATACTACTGCGGGCAAGAATCCCTCAGAAGAAATGGAGTGGCCTTCATAGTCAATAAAAGAGTAGGGAAAGCAGTACTGGGATACAATCTCCAAAATGACAGAATGATCTCAGTTCGAATCCAAGGCAAACCATTCAACATCACAATAGTCCAAGTCTATGCCCCAACCACTGGTGCTGAAGAGGCTGAAGTTGACCGGTTCTATGAAGGCCTACAACACCTGCTAGAATTAACTCCAAAAAATGATGTCCTTATCATCATGGGGGATTGGAATGCTAAAGTAGGAAACCAAAAGATAACCGGAATAACAGGCAAGTTTGGCCTTGGAGTACAAAATGAAGCAGGACACAGGCTGGTAGAATTTTGTGAAGAGAATACGATGGTCATAGCAAACACTCTTTTCCAACAACCCAAGAGACGACTCTACACATGGACATCACCAGACGGTCAACACAGAAATCAGATTGACTATGTGCTCTGCAGCCAAAGATGGAGAAGTTCTATACAGTCAGGAAAAACTAGACCAGGAGCTGACTGTGGCTCAGATCATGAGCTTCTGGTGGCAAAATTTAGGCTTAAGTTGAAGAAAGTAGGGAAAAGCACTAGGCCACTCAGGTATGACATAAATCATATCCCGGATGAATACACAGTAGAGGTGACAAATAGATTTAAGGAATTAGATCTGATAGAGTACTTGAAGACTATGGACGGAGGTTCGCGACATTGTACAAGAGGCAGCAACTAAAACCATCCCAAAGAAAAAGAAATGCCAGAAAGCAAAATGGCTGTCTGAGGAAGCTTTTCAAATAGCTGAGGAAAGAAGGGAAGCAAAAGGCAAGGGAGAAAGAGAAAGATACAAACAATTGAATGCAGAATTCCAGAGAACAGCTAGAAGAGATAAGAATGCCTTCCTAAATGAACAGTGCAAAGAAATAGAAGAAAACAATAGAATAGGGAGGACCAGAGATCTCTTCAAGAAAATTAGAGATATGAAGGGAACATTTCATGCAAAGATGGGCATAATAAAGGACCAAAATGGCAGGGACCTAACAGAGGCAGAAGAGATTAAGAAGAGGTGGCAAGATTACACAGAAGAACTATACAAGAAAGAGCTTAACATCCCTGATAACCACGATGGGGTGGTCACTGACCTCGAGCCAGACATCCTGGAATGTGAAGTGAAATGGGCCTTAGGAAGTCTGAGCAACAACAAAGCTAGTGGAGGTGACAGCATTCCAGCTGAGCTATTCAAAATCCTGAAAGATGATGCAGTTAAAGTGCTACATTCAATATGCCAGCAAATTTGGAAAACTCAACAGTGGCCACAGGATTGGAAAAGGTCAGTTTACATTCCGATCCCCAAGAAGGGCAATGCCAAAGAATGTTCAAACTACCGCACCATTGCACTCATTTCACATGCTAGCAAAGTGATGCTCAAAATCCTACAAGCTAGGCTCCAGCAGTATGTGGACCGAGAACTACCAGAAGTACAGGCAGGATGTCGAAGAGGGAGAGGAACTAGAGATCAAATTGCCAACATACGCTGGATCATGGAGAAAGAAAGGGAGTTCCAGAAAAAGATCTACTTCTGCTTCATTGACTACGCTAAAGCCTTTCATTGTGCGGATCACAACAAATTATGGCAAGTTCTTAAAGAGATGGGAGTACCAGACCATCTTATTTGTCTCTTGAGAAACCTATATGCAGGTCAAGAAGCAACAGTGAGAACCGGACACGGAACCACTGATTGGTTCAAAATTGAGAAAGGAGTTCGGCAAGGCTGTATACTGTCGCCCTGCCTATTTAACTTATATGCAGAGCACATCATGAGAAAGGCAGGGCTAGATGAATCGCCAGTTGGAATCAAGATTGCTGGGAGAAATATCAACAACCTCAGATATGCAGATGATACCACTCTCATGGCAGAAAGTGAAGAGGAACTAAAGAGCCTCTTGATGCGGGTGAAGGGGGAGAGCGCAAAAGTTGGCTTGAAACTCAACATTAAGAAAACTAAGATCATGGCATCTGGTCCTCTCACTTCCTGGCAAATAGATGGGGAAGAAATGGAGGTAGTGACAGATTTTATTTTCCTGGGCTCCAAGATCACCGCGGACGGGGACTGCAGGCAAGAAATTAAAAGACGCTTGCTCCTGGGGAGGAAAGCTATGGCAAATCTAGATAGCATACTAAAAAGCAGAGACATCACCCTGCCAACAAAAGTGCATATAGTCAAGGCTATGGTTTTCCCGGTTGCAATGTACGGCTGTGAAAGCTGGACCATAAGGAAGGCCGAGCGCAAAAGGATTGAGGCCTCTGAGTTGTGGTGCTGGAGAAGACTCCTGCGAGTCCCTTGGACCGCAAGGCGATCAAACCAGTCAGTCCGAGAAGAGATCAACCCTGACTGCTCTTTAGAAGGCCAGATAGTGGAGATGAAGCTCAAATACTTTGGCCACCTAATGAGAAGGAAGGACTCCCTGGAGAAGAGCCTAATGCTGGGAACAATAGATGGCAAAAGAAGAAGGGGACGGCAGAGGATGAGGTGGCTGGATGGGGTCACTGAAGCAGTCAGCGTGAGCTTAGGTGGACTCCGGGAGATGGTGGAGGACAGGAGGGCCTGGAGGAATGTTGTCCATGGGGTCGCGATGGGTCGGACCCGACTTCGCGACTAACAACAACAACAACCCTCTCCCCACAGACTGCAGTTGTTAGTTGCCAAATGACCTCTGCACTGGGTGATGTACAAGCAAAAAGGAGACCCTGGAGCTTTGGGCCGGTCAGACTCTCAGCCCAACCTACCTCACAGGGTTGTTGTTGTTGTTGTGAGGACAAGATGGAGAGGCAGAAAAGAAGGATGCAAGTTGCCTTGAGTTCTTCGCAAGAAAACAAGGCAGGATATAAATAGAATAAGATTTGCAGTTCCTTCAAAGCCATGCGTTCTCCTGAGGATCTCGCGATTTCAAAACTCCCAACAACTTTGACCTCACGGTAAGCCCTCTTACGTGTTGATGGCATTATCGATCCCATATTTTACCTCCAGACCAATTTATTTATTTATTTACCAACAAATTTATATGCCGCCCCTTGCCACAAGCCTCGGGGCGGCTCACAATATCCTAAAAACATACACAATATTAAAAACTGGCCCATCTCAAGGTCCGAATTAAAACATACAACAACAAATAACTTAAAACATAAAATACCGTATTTTTTGCTCTATAAGACGCACTTTTCCCCCCCTCAAAAGTGAGGGGAAATGTCTGTGCGTCTTATAGAGCGAATATGTGTGCGCAGTTAAGTCTGTCAGATGTGCAGCCCTTGGGGAAGCGATGGGGGATGTGCCTGTGATGATGTGCCCATTTGAGTCAGAATATTTTTTTTTCTTGTTTTCCTCCTCTAAAAACTAGGTGCGTCTTATGGTCAGGTGCGTCTTATAGAGCGAAAAATACGGTAATTTAACACTTAAAATATTGCTTAAATAAAAAGGTCTCCGCCTGGCGCCGACAAGCAAATAAAGACGGCGCCAGGCGAGCCTCTCTGGGGAAGTTTCAGCTTCTCATTGCTTCTGCTGTTTTGCACGGCTTCTTTTAGCAGGTTGGACTTTGGTGTTCTTGCCACTGTGCTGCTTTTCACCTGCCGAACTTTCCCACCTTGATTTGCACCTGATTCCGTGATTATTTTATTTCAAGAGGATTCTGCAACGTCAATTGAATCTACTTTATGGGGTGCATAGCTGCAAGTCAGGTGGTGAGGGAGCGGTGATACTTTGTGCATGGGTCCTCAAACTACGGCCCGCAGGCTGGATAAGGCCCACCATGGTCATTTACCCGGCCCGCCTAAGAGCTTTTGGATTCACTCGGAGAAAATGATCTCCAAGCGAGTCTGAAAGCTCTGAGCTGGCGCAGGCGCTCTCTGAAACTGAGCAGAGAGCCGGCGCACGCACCAAATTGTAACAGCTCTCTTCAACTGTGTGTGCGCCGGCTTCCCCCCACCCCCCACCATTGCACGCATATACAGGGTGGGAATATGGAGCGGGAAACAGAGAGAGGAGGGTGCAAGAGAGAGAGGGACGAAGACACTAAAACACGATTGAAAGTAAGAAAAATTGTGTATTGTGGGAATTGTTCTGGACTGACTTGCTTCAAATACTAAGAGTGGCATTAACAGTATTTATCCTTAGCATTTTTGCTTCATTTTTTGTAAGTTGTAATCAGCTGTTGTAATCAGCTGCATTATGCAAAATACTATATTTAGTGCCTTGGTTGTGTTGTAGCCACGTCCCTTGAATATGGAGATACTCTTCCCCACCTCATCTTGGGCTTCTGCTGCAGCCCAAGGGAGCAGAGCAAATATTTTTTAATGTTTAAATTAATTTTTAATTTAATTTTAATTATTTTTAATTTAAAATTAAAATAAATTTAAAAATTAATTAAAATTAATGTATAGTGTGCATAGGAATTCGTTCATATTTTTTTCAAACTATAGTCTGGCCCCCAACAGTCTGAGGGACAGTGAACTGGCCCCATGTTTAAATAGTTTGGGGACCCCCTGCTTTAGTGGCTGACATTCAAAACCCAACCAACAAAGTGCTTGCTCAAAACTCAACGGAAAGCCCTCAGAAATGATGTTTCGCTCAAGAGGATAAGAAGAAGGTGGATCTACGTGAATCTGTTGCTGGACCAGGCCTTCCGGTGACCTCGGCTGCCCGGACTTGAGGGATGCTGAAGGTTATGACCTTCGAAGGCTGAGGTATCGCCCCCACCTGAGCCCCCTGGCTCGGCTTCGGAGGGTCGGCATACAGGTGAACCTGAGAGGCAGAAGGAATGCAAAGGGCTGTTGAGGACCAAGAACTGGCATGCTGGTGATGGGGAAGGCCCTTCCCTGGCCCTGGAGGCGCCAGGTGAGCTTGTGGGTGGCAGGCATGGAGGGCGAATTGCGTGGCACAGACAGCTCTGAGCAGAGCAGGGACAAGACAGATGCCGTGAGGGCTGTCTTCTCCCCAGCAGGGCTGCTTGGCACCCCTCCTCTTCCTCATCATGGGGACCACCTCCTCCTCACCACCTCCACTGTGCAAGGGGCACGTGGAGCAAACTGGATGCAAGGGCGAAGAGGAGGAGGAGGCGGCGGCCGCGGCCTGGGGGGGTCCTGTCAGGGGGCCCCTGCTGCAGTGTGGACCCTGGCCATTGGCCCGCTCATGTTCGGCCTGCCCCTAACCGGTCTCCGCCATTGCTCCCAGTTCTCCCACTGAAGCCAGGCGCCAGCCCCCTCCCTGGCGCACGAGGAGGGCAGTGTATCTCCATGCGCAGTGGCTCAAGGGGGCGCACGGCTCAGACCGAGCTGCATCTCTGCCTTCTCGCTCGGTCGGGGGCTTCTTTGATGCACTGGGTGAAGGGAACTGGGTGAGAGCCAGCAAGCCACCAGTAACCATCCTGACTGTTGCTCCAGGATGACGGGAGAATCTGCACGCGGAGGTCTCCAGTCTGAGGCAGTTCCCCCTCTGCCTCATGGTAGGGCTGGTATGGCAGGGAAAGGGGGCTGAGATGCCCGCTGCCCCAAATTAATCAGGAGGCAGAAATCAGCCCCCAAATGGTTGCTTTTAAGAGTGCTGTGAACAGCTTCATGCTTTTTTTAAAAAAGCCTAAGAGTCATATCCATGGTTTCAATCATTAAAGACACCAGTTGTCATCCCTGGGACTCGAGTGAATGGATCCCTTAATGAATAGACCTTAATGAGCTATACAGTTCCTCTGAACATGTGCAAAGTGTCTTTCAGGGGAGGAGCCACAGGCCAGAAACAGAACACCTGCTGAAAGTCTGGTTTGATCCCAGCTAACTGCAGTTAAAAAATGATTCAGTAACAGAGGATCGCAAAGAGTCTTCTCTTGACCTTTGGCCCTGAAGAGCCACTGCTAGCCAAAACAGCCAGACAAGGTAGGACAAGATGGACAAAACAGTCCAATCTAGAATACAGCAGCTCGCCACATTTTCCAGCTGGAGTCCAATGCAGCACTTCTCTTTACGAAGCTACTTTACTGGGACTTCTGCTTCCGGATTCTTAACCGGAGTAAGGTGGTTGGTCCCTTTATTCCCTTTTTTTTTGGTCATGTGGGCTTTTCGCCCCCTGCCTTTCTACGTGGACGGAGCCACAAGGTGAAACCGCGGCTTTTCTGCAATTCTGCCCTACACCACCTTTTCACAGTGTGACTTCCAAATAACACCCCATCTTTCCAGATCTAAACCCACACAGAAATAGTTGCAAAGAACAGAACAAGTCCTGGAGGAAGAAGTTATGAAAAGTATCCCAACACTTCCGTGGGGGAGTCATCACGGATGCCCAAGAAAAGGAGAAACAGCAAGATTGCTCAGAATAGGTGGCTGTGCTCAGCCTCTGAATCCATTCATAAACAGTTCCAAGGACTGAGCCCAAATTTCACTCCCCAATCTCTTCCCCTTTATTTTCATTCACTTATTTTTGGCTGGCAGTGGCTAAAGCTGGATTTTAGTAATCCTCACCATCTGTGCTTTCCCTCCCCACCCCCACCCCCAGTGAAACTCAGACCTGGAAATCCATTCTCAGTTCAGTCTATACTGGGTCAAGTACCTTTACTCTAATCTAATCTAATTCCAGAAGTTGCTTGACAAAGTGGAATGCTGGCATGCTATAAAGTAACCAAAATGATTTTATTTATTTCATAAATGCACATTTCTGTGCATGACAGTAACCTTAGCACAGCTACCACTAAGCTCAGCACGGCTTACTAAGGTTCAACTTGCAAAACACCCTGAGCTGTAACCAAAATGCAATGTATTTATTTATAAATTTCGGAGTTATGTTTTGGCTTGAAAAGGACCACAGAGACAGCTTACAATTAAAAAGTGAAACTATGTAAAAACCTTTTGCAACAAGGTTAAAAGGGATACTTTGAAACAAGCAGGTGCATCTTGGAAAAATGTTTTGCATCAAAAGGGGTGTTTAGCAGCTACAAAGATACTGACAGGCTCTGCCACGATGGGGAAGAGGGGCTTTATAAAATCCATGCCAAGAGATGCGGTCTTGTGTTCTTAGTCTAGGAAGCAGCATTGCTGTGTTGCTTCCCAGGAAGGTCCATGGAGCATCCCGGGAACCGAGGAACCCAATATAGCCAAATAAAGCATCAAGGGGAGCCTAAGCTATTTTCCGTTTGCTGCAATCCGGCTACCCATTTTTGAGGCTGAGTTCAATAACTCTGCACCCCCTTGCAGACACATGGCTTCCCTTCTTCCTGAGCATCCTCAAATCTAGCTGAAAATGGGTGCCGTGGCTTTTGCACCCTGCCAGCCAGCTTCTCCACTTCTGGGCTTCCGAGAAGCCGAGCCCAGAGACTGGAGGCCGGATGCTCGGAGCGACAAGCAGGGTTCTGCTTACATCCCGAGGGCCTCTTTCCTGGGGTGTCTCTCACATTCTGGCTGCCGTGTGGTTTTAGCAGAAGCGGCCCCTCCACACCAGGAAATACAAGAACCTGTTGAAATTTTGAAGTGCGTGTTCTCTCTCCCCAACCCCTCATATTTCCTGTTCAAACCCCAAGGCCTCCTGACTCATGACGGTAAACAGGAATCTGAAACTCAAGTATGTATGGACACAAACAAGTGAACAATTTTAGTCATCTCCCTTCCAAACAGAATCTCATAGTGCGAAACCTTTTGTGAATGAGTTACAGGCTTCTTAGTGCTACTGGCAAGTGGAGACTGTATTATTTAATTTACAAGTGGATCTGGTGGACTGGGTGCTGTTTTTAATGTTTCCTTGCAATTTCTAGATTTTTACTCTATTTTTATGTATTGTTATGATCAGGTTTAATAGTTTCTGTAAGCTGTCTTGAGCACCGTTATTTGGTTTTTTTAAAAACAGGGTATGAATAACAGACGTTACATTTACATGGTCTAACACACACCGCCATGCCAGAAATCTAGAACTCAGGTATCCTGGACAGAGGACTGGCCAGTCTCTGCTTGGACATCTTCTGTAGAGGAGAGCCATCACTCCTCTAGCCTATGGGGGTCTGTTAAATGCTTCCTTTCATCCAGTTTCTCCCTCTTGTCGTCCAAAATCTACCCACCCCCTGGAATGCAAGCCCTTCATTTCAGACCTCCTCAGAGATTTGGCCTAGTAGAGCACCCTCCAATATCCTCTTCTCTCTGGGGAATGTGATGCAGATGTGCGGTTTCTGACATGCAGCTGTTCACAGGTCCCATTTCCTCATTAAAGAACTCTGAGAGAGGGGGCAGGATGGGGATCAGGATGGGTGTTTATCTGCAGGAACTTGTGCACTGGGTTCTGGCACTGATTGCAACCCTCCGGGCTTCAGCACATGCTCAGAGGCACCCGCCTCCTCAGCATCCAGTCTAGGCCCATCTACTTCTGTGTGTGGCTCTGGTTACCTGCTCTCCGGATTCCGTCAAGGCTGAAGTCTGCTCAGCCCTGGTCCACTCTGTGTCTGCGGGGTGGCTCTCTGCACGGGCTCTATCACCAAGCGATGGTGCCCTCCACCCCCCAGAGGCTGCCTGGTGTGCAGGACAAGAGCTGACCGGCACTGGAACGCCGGGCACCCTGCAGCCCCTCCATCCCCCGCCGGCCCAGCTGCCTCCTACCTTGGCGCCCAGACGCAGCCGGTCGATGGTGTTCTCCGCTTCGGCGTACTTCGTCAGCAGCTTGTGGTAGTCCTCCTAAAGGCAGCCGGACAGAAAAAGACGGCACGTGTTAGATGCCTGTTTCGCAGGCCAGGAAAAGAGTGATGCAAACACAGGCAGGCCTTCCGGAGGAGACCAGCTCGTCCGCTGCTGTGCTTTCCGTGGCAGCCAGCCAGAAAGCCCGTGGGCAGGGCCGCGGGGAAGCGGCTCTCCCTGGCATCTGCTCCCAGCACCCGCGGTTCAGGGGCATAATGCTTGCACGCATGACGTCCCCTCTGCTGTTGATGGAGATCCTTCCCCCAAGACTACGAACCCAAGCACATTCACATACCCCGCTTTGGTCCCCGTTACGAAGTTCTGGAGGGCTGGGCATGTCCTGCATAGCTTGCCTATGCCAAGCAAGTGCTGGCGAGCACAGTGCCCAGCCCCAGCCGTCCCTGGAAAACCATCCAAGTGCATGGTTTTCTAGGTCCCACGGTGATCAGTGGTTAACATGAAAATAAGAAATCCTAGGAGTCAGATGGATGGTGCAGGAAGACTTTCCTGTGCACATTCTAACCACAGAACCTCTCCATTTTGTTCTCTCTGGCTTTAAAAAGAAGAGCAAGCTGCTAGACCTCATGATCGCAAACAGATCTGGAAGCAGATAAGGCTTGCTGCACGAAAGTGTATGTGCAGAGTTCACGCGGATGTAAGATGTGCAGGGCAAGGCTCGATCGCCACGCCACACTCTCCGCTCTCACGGCACAACACAATTACGCAAAATAGCAGCCCGCCGGCACTATCTGCATCATATGTTCAATCCATGGAGGCCCCCCTTGTTGGTGCAGAACCAGGGTGCTTTGGGTGGCCTGTGCTCCCTTTCCCGATGGAGATCTCATTCTGGTGGCAAATCCACACCAATGCCTCTAGCACTGCAGGTGGCAGACGTCTCACAAGACAGGGTATCCCTCCATACCAATAAAAAAGCCCTGCACCGTGAGGACTAGCCTCTTGGGGATAAGGGTCCTCTCCCCCACATGAGAGTTGCAGGTGTACTAGTTGGCCTGTTTTACTGGTTACACTGGCTACCATTTGACGTCTGGACCCAATTTAAGGTGCTGGTGATGACCTACAAAGCCCTAAATGACTTGGGTCCTGGATGCCTGAAGGAGCGCCTTCTCCCCTTTGTGCCCTCCCACCTCGAGGTCTGAGGCAGAGGCCCTCCTCCAGGAGCCCTCCTTGAAAGAGATCAGGAGACTGGCTACCTGGAGGAGGGCCTTCTCTGTGGTGGCATACCAACCGCAGAATGCGCTCCCCAGAGAGGTTCTCCTGGCACTGACTTTATATTCTTTTTTGCATCAGGCAAACCCCCCATTACTTTAATGTTTAATTGATTTTAACTGGGGTTTTAGTATACGAATGGCCGGATGCTGAGTGGTTTGTTTTAGTCTACTTATCTATCGTGAGCCGTCCCGAGATGTTCTGTAGGGGACGGGATAGAGAAGCTTTTAATAAATCAATCAGTCTTTTAAATCGAGAAAGCGCCCAAATGTTGCTCTCATGGGACCCCCGACTTCCTTCCCCGCTCGCAGGGAAGAGGGAGCTGCACGCAGGTGAATCGCCTGCTTGGGGAGTCCGTCACACGCACGGCAGAGCTCACCTGCAGCTGATGCACCAGCTCCGTGGCTTGCCGTGGGGATTTCAGCTCCTCGGGGATCACGGAGAGGGCGGGCGCTACAGCTTTCGCCGGGGAGCCTTCCCCGCTGCTCATCAACACCTCCCGGACGATCTCGGCCGGAGACTTGAAGACCACGGGCTTGCTGGGATCCTTGGTTCTGCAGGGGGGTGTCCGTCCCCGGGGTGGGTGGTAGCTTTGAGGGTCCCTGGGGAACTTGACCCGAGGTGCCACTTTCGAGAGATCCGGTAGCGGGTAGTTGAGCTGTCTTCGGCCGTACTGGGAGGCGTCACCCGTGGCCGGACTCAAACGACCCGCTTGGACAGATTCATGAGGACTGGCGCCCCCTGCCCTTTGCCAGGATCTTCTCACTTGGGGGCTGAGGGACCGTGACTGCCTGCTGAACTTGGACGGGAGCCCGTGAGGCACGCCTGCTTTCGGGGCTCGGGCCCTCCCCGGCTGCCTCGGCAGGTTGGGCATTCTGCTGGCTGGAATTCGGCAGTCCCTTCTGGGGCTTAGCTGGAGGAGGGCTCTGGGAGGGCCGGGCTGAGCCAGCACCCCTCTCGAGAACAGCTCTTGCAGGCTGGCGCAGGCTCTCCACCCAGGAGTGTTCTGGGAAGGTCTCCGCATCAATGCTGGGAGAATCCTGAAGGTCTTCCTTGGAGAGGTGGCCCATGGGGCTGCGACTCCAGGGTGAGGAACTTGCTGGAGAGCTGATCCTGGGACTCCCTGGGCTTCCCTCGGAGCTGGGAGTGCGCTCCGTTTCCTCAGGAAGCTCCTGGCTGTTGCCGCAAGGGCTTTGCATCTCGAAGGAGTCTATTTTCAAGGGGCTGCACTCCGGAGAAGGCCTGGAGGGAGATGGGCTGAGATTGGAGTCCTCCGATAGCTCTTCCTCCCCACCCTCGGAAGTAAAACTGTAGGATTTGCCACACTGATACAAAGCAAGCGGATCTTTCAGTGCCTCGGGGCTGGGACTAAACTCGGAACCGTACAGGCCTTCATAGGAAAGCTCAGGGTCAACGTCCGCCTCACTGTTCGCATCCCAGGAGCTTTCTTGCTTCTCGGGCAGGTCCTGCTGTGGGTTATCTTCTGGGAGGACCAGCTGCTGATCTCTCGGACTGTGCCAGTAAGAAGCTGGGCCTTGGTCCTCTGGACGTCCACCATCCTCTAGGGAGAAAAACGGGCTTCCTTACCTCCTTAGACAAACCTGCTTGATTCACAACCCGCGTTTATCCAACCCCTCCCAAGAGGCAACCTCGCTCCCTCCAGATGTGTTTGCCTCTCACTTCCAAAGCCTACCCACTGGCAGGATGGTTCAGTTTGGTGGATGCTGCAGGTCAAAGCATCTGGAGGACACCAAGCTGCCTACCCCAGATGCAGCTCCAAGCAACTCACTAAGCAAACTATGTTTGCTTCATAATTCCCAGAAAAAAAGCACGAAACGCAGTGCCATCCCATTTAATATTTGTTAGCTTGGAGCATTTTTCTCCTGTCCAGTGCAAAAGTCTCAGGATGGCAGCGTTCAAAACAGAATGTAAATGTCTACTAGTACCAATATTACAAGCACAATCACCTTTGAGATAAGGTAAGCTCCTTCACCAACTAGAGAATTACTCCCAATCCTTCCCTGACCACCATTTATTGTCTTCTAAATGATGGCAAGCTTGAAGCTGAGGTAGGAGGGGGACTACAAATTCTTACTGTGCTTACTAGCAAATGCCACATTCCCACCGGTTGACCCCGAGTTCTAGTATTACGGGAGAGGGAAGGAGAACCCCATGTACATTCTGCATACCCAGGCAATCCAAATTCCATGTCACAGCTGAATTTCTAATATTTGCATCAAGTTGAAGACATGTGCCTAAGTCGGTCTCCTTCCACAAGGCTTGTTCTAGTTTTGCTGGTCATGAGGGAGCCTCTCTGACTCATGTACTTGGAGCAGACCTTCTTAGCTTAGGGACTAGAAACTTGCTTTCTTGTTGCAAATGAGCAGAAGCAGAACTTTGCAGGAAGCTAGACCCTGCACTGGCTTTTCTCAGCTTTTGATCACTTCCAGCACGTGCCTAGCTCCTCCTAGGAAGCACTGTTGCTGAAATCCCACCTACCCACCCATTCATTGCGTAACTTCCAGTCAACCAAACGAGGCTGGCTCTCCTCAGGCGCCTTCTCCCTGCCCTGCATGCTACTCACCGGGTCGGGGACTCCCCGTGCCAGATGCCTCCATGCCTTCCAAATCTTGAATCTCACCGAGGTCAAAGTCCGGTTTATCTCCTGCCAGAAGCTTCTCGTAGTCCTTCAGTTCTTCCAGGAGTCCAGCTTCCTCCAGATTCTCCTGGGAGGTGGAAGAGAGGTTCCACAGATCCACATGCCCCGTGAAACCATTCATGCCGAGTGCTCCATTCTCGCCTACACATCCCTCTAGCTCCGCTTTCTCTTCCGCCTCCTCCATCAGCCAGGAATGGCGCCGCCATTCAAACCCATCGCCTGCCGATCCGGGCATGTCCGACATCCTCCCCAAGCAGGCTGATGTGGGGCGGCGTGGCAGAAGAATTTCCCAGGGCAAGATGCAGGGTAGGAGGGGATGGGCTTACACGTGCCATTTCATCACGGCTTCTGCAAGGAAGTTTGTGGGGGCTCGGAGAACAGTGGCCGGTGCCTTGGGAAAGTAGGTCAGAACTAGGCGTTATCCCTTCTTCCCTGCATTCTGTCTCCGGGCTGAGAAAAAAGCGAGAGAGAGACTTAAGAACAGAAAAGTTGGCTTGGGGGATTCTCAGGGCAAAGATCCATTCAGAGGAAACATTTCTCAGAAGATGCTGCAAGGCCTCAAAGAGCAGGAACACGTGTTCCAACAGCCTGTCATCCCCAAGGGCAGAGGTCCAAAAACAGGAGCTGCGACTGGAGACAGAATTGGGACAAAGGCGGATAAGAAATTGACCACCGTAGCTGCTAACTGTCCCTGAGTTTCGATGCTCTTTGGAGAGTCTGACTGAGACTAATTATGATTATTGTCCTGTCGTACATTTTTAAATTTGTAAGCCACTCAGAGAGCCCAATGGGCTCTGGGGCAGTATAAGAAATGTAATAAATGAAGAAATGGGTTTGCTTCACTTTTGAAGTCAGCTTCCTCATTTCGCACTTCCCAAAGCTAGACAGGATCCAAAAATTACTCTCTGCTCTGATGTTTCTGCTTTTCCAAATTGCTCTGCAGGGCAAGAGTGCACATGCAGACGAGTCTGAGGGTGAAGCATGGGCACAGAAATGCGCAGACGCACATTATGTACAAAAGTGCATCCTAGGGTTGCAAAGGGAATATGTACATGAAGCGCAATCGTCTGGGAAAATGAAGTTATTAGGAGAAACATGCAGAAAAGGACCTGCCCGCTTTCATGGAGGCTTTGTTGTTTTTTGTTGTTGTTGTTAGTCGCGAAGTCGAGTCCGACCCATCGCGACCCCATGGACAACATTCCTCCAGGCTCTCCTGTCCTCCACCATCCCCCGGAGTCCATTCAAGCTCACACCAACTGCTTCAGTGACTCCATCCAGCCACCTCATCCTCTGCCGTCCCCTCCTTCTTTTGCCATCCATTGTTCCCAGCATTAGACTCTTCTCTAGGGAGTCCTTCCTTCTCATTAGGTGGCCAAAGTATTTGAGTTTCATCTTCACTATCTGGCCTTCTAAAGAGCAGTCAGGGTTGATCTGCTCTAGGACTGACCGGTTGGATCGCTTTGTGGTCCAAGGGACTCGCAGGAGTCTCCTCCAGCACCACAACTCAAAGGCCTCAATCCTTTTGCGCTCGGCCTTCCTTATGGTCCAGCTTTCACAGCCATACATTGCAACTGGGAAAACCATAGCCTTGACTATACGCACTTTTGTTGGCAGGGTGATGTCTCTGCTTTTTAGTATGCTATCTAGATTTGCCATAGCTCTCCTCCCCAGGAGCAAGCGTTTTTTAATTTCTTGGCTGCAGTCCCCGTCTGCGGTGATCTTGGAGCCCAGGAAAATAAAATCTGTCACTACCTCCATTTCTTCCCCATCTATTTGCCAGGAAGTGAGAGGACCAGATGCCATGATCTTAGTTTTCTTAATGTTGAGTTTCAAGCCAACTTTTGAGCTCTCCCCCTTCACCCGCATCAAGAGGCTCTTTAGTTCCTCTTCACTTTCTGCCATGAGAGTGGTATCATCTGCATATCTGAGGCTTAAAAAATTGCAAACTGAAATGGAATGGACCCAACGTTGGAAAAAGAGGAGATTGAGACTGAAATGGGAAGATTCATCCATCTCTAATCTGGCACTGTTTTGAATAACCTTATTCCTTCTATTCCCCATCTCCTGTTACAAATGTCATTCGCTCACTGCTTTCCCTAACGAGAAATCTCAGACTTCCTCCCATCGAGAGGGTGCTCAACTAAAAGTAATGCAATTGGACTACAATTCCCATGATGCCTCATGATTAGCCTTGCTTGCTAACTATGGAAGCCATCATTCAAACATCAGCAGGAAACCGTGCGCCGCTCTCAAGATCTCGGAAAACAAATGGCAAAAGGCAGCCCATCGAAACACAAAGCAGTGAAAATCACAGGCTGACACCCCCACGGCAGAGCCCAGATCACAGCACTCCCTTCTCTGCGCGCCCCCCCCCCCTCCGCCGGGCTCCTCTTCCTCCACCCTGCACCGCTGGCGACACACAGGCTGTGCCATCTCCCGGGGCTTCAATGCGCGACAGAGGAAAATGGGGCAGTGTCTCCTCGGCCCCGAGAAGCTGCCACAAGAGATGCGATTTTCTCCAGCAGGGCGAGACCCCCCCTCCCTGCACGGATTCCTTAGCTTTGCAAGAGAACAGCAGATTTTATGTATGTATGTATGTTATTTACGTGTTTATGGACCATCACAATAGCCGCATGACTCTCTGGACCATGGGTCCTCAAACTATGACTCACGGGCCGGATCTGGCCTGCATTTATCCGGCCCACCAGAGGGGTTTTGGGCTCGCCACACGCAAGCGTGGCGGCATTTTGCTCGTGTGGAGATCGGTTTGGACTCGCTCGGAGAAAAGGGCCTCTGTGCGCCCCCCCCCCCGCCCATCACCAGCACCTTTCAACTGGCCCTCAGTTGAAAAAGTTTGGGGACCCCTGCTCTGGACGGTTTGCAGAGTTGAAAACTATCAACAAAACAGAGAGACCCCAACACATCAACAAATTCAATAATAAAACGTCAGCACCAGTAGAAACATGCTGCTGATGTGGCAGAATTCAGTAACTCAGAACCACCACTCACAAAAAAACTACTTTGATCAAATCAAGACATGGGGCGCACATTCGGAAAGTCCGAGAAATGTATATGTATATATCTTCCCTTCCAGCAAGATGACTGCTTTCTCCAACCTGGTTCCCTGCAGAAGGATTTAATGACGAGCCTGCAAGCTGGGGATGACGGGGGCTGTAGTCCAAGCAAGGCCAGAGCTGCAGTTTGGGAGGCAGCATTTCAGAGAACAGATGCTGTTCTGGTTCTGTCAAGGGAGCTCTATTATTCCGGCTCCCCACCCCCAGAGACCTTGAGGAATCCAGTTTGGAAATCCATATCTGATTCACATAGGTCAACACAAGCATTAAAGAAAGCCTGGGGGTTTTTTTTCCTATTGTCCTGTTATCTTTGCTGCCAAGTCTCCAGAATCCTGAAGGATAATGTGAATTGGCCGTGGTGATAATAGACAGCAGAAACACTGCCAGGAAGGAAAAGATGCACCCCAAGGCAAGTCAGCTCATGACACTAGTCCCTGTGTGCAAACTCCAGCATGCTTGGTCCAACCCAGCTCTGTGATCTTTTTGGTGTCCTCAGCATGGTCCTTCTCAAGCGCAAATAAACCCGAGAGATCCCTCAAACACTCTCTGGCTGTAAACAGGAGCTCACCGGCTGTTTTAAGGAGGAAGCAGCCACCCAGGGCAGGGAAGCCAAAGGTAGAAACGGATGGCCCACCGTGATTGTGGTATCATTTGAAGCAACAAGTTTCCCTGATGCAGGAAACTCGAAATGCCTGCTAGGGCTAGATAGGATGGAAGAACATTCAGGCATCGGTTTAAGGGATGGCTTGGTGGAAAATATCCCTGCAAGGAAGGCCGAGGCAGGCTGATCGACACAATAACCTAAAAGCAAGAGAGGGAGCTGGTGAAAATGCTAAAGCAAAAGCTGAACATTCTCTCTGATGTCTAACTGGGAATAAGAGACACAAAAGGAAAAAAAGAAATGGAGATTCAAACTTCCTTCTTTGGATCAATTACAACTGAACATTAATCTCCATCTTCTCATCCACTCTGGGGTTCGGTATGTTTCATTTTAGCAAGTGCTGCACTGATAAAATGATGGAATTAACAAGACAGCGCAAAATACTCTTTGCAAGACCTGAGCCCAAAACCCAGATCAGAGTAGTGCGTAAGTAAGAATTTACCCCTGCGAACATCCATGAAACTTGGCTGCATAAGCCTTGCAAGAGATCAGTTGCAAATGAACATTTTTAGCAGTTCCTTGCTCTGTTCACAACTTCTTGTCAAGGTGAGGCAGTCCTTTCACATCCTGAACCCAAAAGCAAGGAACCAAATACCAGACCAAATCAGAGTTCACCTCCTCAGCCTGCAACCCGGCTGCCGAAGCACTGAAATTCAACTGCAAGTTAATAATTACACAGCTTGCCAAGCAGAGTGGAAGAGGTATAGATTGTTCAGCAGGAACATGTGATGTGAAAGTGATAAGGAGTACAAGCCTATAATATATGTTTACTCCAAAGTAAACTCCATTGAATTCTATCAGAGCCACAAGATTCTAAATTTACCTACAGAGATCAATAATCAAAAGAAATTTGCAGGCAGTCCCTGTGGGTGTAAGCGCATACAATGAAAGCAACGACATTTAGCTAGGAAAACATTCATACAACCCTATGGTCGAGGCCCCACCAGTGAGGGTGTTCAAGGATAGGCTAGACATGGTGGGCATGTCATGAGCAGAGCCGGCTGGAGCTGGGGTCAGACTAGATGGCCCGGGAGGCCCCTTCTGACTCGCTCTGTTTCTATGATGGCATGAAAGGACCTCTCAGTTCAAAAGATCCTACTGATCTTCTGAATCTGTCTGCCTAACCCCCTCTGACCATTTCTTCAAAGGGAACATAGCCTTGCAGTCCTACATAGACCAAGGAACAAAAACTAGATGTGGCATTAGTCAGATGTCTGGCACCGAGTGTCTGATCTTCATTTTTTTTTTTTTAACAAGCACCTGGCATGGAAATGCGGCAAGCCACGCTGCTGATCAGAGTCTGCCCACCCCACCTGTCTGGGGCTCAAAATGAGTCCAGCCACTTAGAAGTATATACATAGAGCACTACACGGATGTATTCAAGACGCAATTGGTTTTGACCTATAAAGCCCTAAACCACTTGGGGCCTGGATACCTAATGGAGCGCCTACGCCCATATATGCCCTCCCGCCCCTTGAGATCAGCAGCAGAGGCCCTCCTCCGGAAACCCTCCGTGAACGATGTTAGGAGACAGAGTACCTGGAGCAGGGCCTTCTCTGCGGTGGCGCCCCATCTGTGGAATGCGCTCCCCAGAGAGGTCCGCCTGGCGCCGTCGTTATTTGCTTTTCGGCGCCAGGCAAAGACCTTTTTATTTAAATCATATTTTCATTGTTAATTTCTTTAATATTTATATTTTTAAATTTAGATTGTATTTTTAAGGGGTTTTGCTGAGATGCACCGGGGGTGGGTGGGTTTTTTGTAATTGAAGTTACATGTCTAAAATTTTTATTGTTGTAAGCTGCCCCGAGGCTTTATTGCGATGGGGCGGCATAGAAATGTTTTAATAAATAAATAAAATAAAAAATAGATTGAGGGATGGGGTAGGTACGTGAGCCACCTGGGGACGTTTGCAAGGATGCTAGGCCTGGATGTGGCCCCCGCTCTCACCGAGAGAGACAAATCTCAGTTTGCTGCCATGTCAAGTACAGACAGATCCCCCGATCACGTGTTTCCCTTGAATGAATAAAAGGTGCCCTGATAAACGGAATATATTTTTGTCGCTGTGCCATTTTTGTTGTTACCAGTTATGAATCCCCTCAGGCTGGACAGGCCAGAAAATGAAACGTGCACAGAGCACACGAAACAAGAATTAAAATTCTCAGCGGTTGCTTGTCGTCTTCACCAGCCCATCAGAACCTTTTTTTCCTTGCTCGTGTTTGAGGGCTCTTGCCGGAACCCAGCTTCTAACCCTCACTTGGCATGAAGCCCCCTGGGTAAGTTTGGGCCAGTTGCTCAGCCCAACCTACCTCACAGGGTTGTTGGGAAGATTTAAAAACTCCATTTCATCTTCCCAACAAGCCTGTGAGGTAGCGACTGGCCCAGAGTTCACACATGAGGAAAAAAGGCAGAACATAAATAAATGTAACGATAACCATAATAATATTGCACATACTTCATTGTTCATACTGTTCTCCCTTCCTCTGTAGAGCCCCGCTTCCTTTTTTGTGTGTTGCACTGCAGCAAAACCACAACTGCGTCAGCTCTGCAGAAATGACCCGAAAGCTGAGGCCCTCCTCCGACCGGACACCAAAGTAAAAATTGGGAAGAGCCACCATGGTGCAGCAAGCTGAGCTTTGGACTAATGCATCCTGTCCCAACTACAACTCCCAACATCCCTGCCCATTAACCAAGCTGCTTACTGGGGATGATGAGTGGGGAAATCCAAAACAGCTGGAGGGCACCAAGTTGAAGGCGGCCAGCTAAGCTTCAAACCCCAAGATAGCCATTAAGTCCCCTGGCCAGTCTGTCTCTGTGCTTCTCATCCTCTCCTAGCCTACCTTGCAGGGTTGTTGTGAAGATAACACATTACAGCAGCAGGAAGAGAAGGCCACTGTCTGCTCCTTGGAGAAAAAGCAGAATAAGCAACACCAATCAAAGAGCGGAAGGACAGACAGAGTGACTTACTTGCAGGGGAGAAGCCAAGCAGAAACAAACCAGATGTTGCATGCAGAAACTTCCTGTGCCACCTGGAGGACCACGCAGCTCCCCAAAGTTGCCACCGCAGGAGGATCCTCCCGCAACACTACGAAGCTGTCTTCCAGACCGGCATCCTTCAAACGCTTCTACACCCTTGGTTGGCTGAGCCGTCAGGAGTTCAGGAACCCGTCTTGGGCGGCTTGCAAAAGCAGAAACCGGAAACACGCTAAGAGAAGCAGCGATGCACCAAGAGCTTCCTTGGGGGTGGGTGGGGTTTGTGTGCTTGGCCCACATTGTTCAGGGCACCAAAAACTCACAAGCAACAGTTCCCGCAGAAACTCCTCTCTGTAAAAACACGATTGTCAAGAGAGAAGCTATTTCTGTCCATTCCCTGTTCCCCAACCTGGTGCGCTTGCAGATATTTGGACTACAGTTCCCCACTTCTTGCTGCCCAGGGTTGATGGAAGTTGTAGAAAGACCTGCAGGGGTGCATGTGGCAGAACATGGGCTGGGGGTAATTTAGTGGCATGGAAGAGCCAGTGTGGTGCAGTGGTTAAGAGCGTGGGAATGGGACTCAGACGACCCGGGTTCGAGTCCCCGCTCGGCCATGGAGCCAGCTGGGTAACTCTGGGCCAGTCGCAGACTCTCAGCCCAACCTGCCTCACAGGGTGGTTGTTGTGGGGACAAGATGGAGGAGGAGAATGGTGTAAGCTGCCTTGAGCCCTTTGTAGGAAAAAGGCAGGACATAAATCAAAATAATAATAATAAATAAATAAGTCAACAATCTCCTCCTTGCTGTGGCACACCAAATATTTGTATAGGGGTGTTAGCACTAGGGGTGTTAATTCAACATTTACTGCCCCTATGACAGAGGCACCCTTGGCTACCATGTTACTCATGAAGTCAGCCAACATCAAAAACATTCCTTGCTAGGCAAGGTGTATCGCAATGTTTGCTACTTGATATATTTTGTTATTTTCCCTTTTAATAAACAAATCTAGAAAAGCACCAAATTTCACTTTTGCTCCCTGAATCAGCTCCTGCTTGATTCTGAAATTGCTTTTGGTTAAGGCAAGTACTGCACAAACACCTCTGAGCATATCGTTAAAATTATGAGGTCTAGAAACTTGTCTTTTCGAAGAAGTGTGTGGAGATTCTTAAACTGTTGGATTCCAGAAGTATTCCCCACTTCAGAAATGCAATGCAGCCAGTGTCTGTCGGTAGGCTGGGAATGGAAGGATTTTGGCCGTTCTGAAGAGGGATTGCATGCAGGAAGGCTGCTGCAGGCCCCGAACTGGGGAAACAGCCCTGAGAAGCAGCGAGGGGAACCTTGGGATGCCAAAATGATTGCTCACCTAGAGGTATTCCTGCCACTGCACACGACTCTGGTGCGCCCACAGCTGGAGCCTTGTGTTCAGTTCTGGGCCCCTCATTACAAGAGGGATATAGCAAGGTTAGATTCGGTGCAATGAAGGGCCACTAGGATGGTGGCCGGTTTGCAGGGAAAGCCACATGAGGAGAGACTGAGGGAGCTGGGTCTTTTCAGCCTGGAGAGGAGGTGACTCAGAGGGGACCTGTTGGTGACATACAGGTACATAGAAACATAGAAACAGAGCGAGTCAGAAGGGGCCTCCTGGGCCATCTAGTCTGACCCCGGCTCCAGCCGGCTCCGCTCACGACATGCCCATCATGTGCATGTCTAGCCTGTCCTTGAACACCCTCACCGATGGGGCCTCAACGACCTCCCGTGGAAGCCCATTCCACACCCTCGGGGTCCTGACTGTCAGGAAGTACTCCTGACATCTAAATTAAACCTTGAGGGTACATGAGGGGGTGCCACGCAGAAGTTGGTCCTGACCTTTTTCCTCCTGCAGTGGAGGGCAGGATGCATTCCAATGGAGCAAAGCTCAGGGAACCCAGATTTAGAGTGGATGCCAGGGAGTGGCATGGTTAGGACCCGAGGGTATGGAACAGCCTTCCATGGGAGGGGGCTGAAGCCCCATCAGTGAGACTGGACATGCACATGGCAGGCACCTCATGGGCAGAGCCGGCTGGAGCCAGGGGTCAGACTAGATGGCCCAGGAGGCCCCTTCTGACTCACGCTGTGTCTATGTTTCACTATGGACTCTCCCAGGCCCGGTTTCACTTAAGGCAGGAGTTCAGTCCCAGAACTAGCCACTCAGCTGTGCCATAAATGAGCCACGTGAGCTTCCCTCTGAGGTTGTAAGCAAGGGTTCCAATGGAGAGGAGACTGCACCAGCGCCTCTCTCATCCTTGCGCTCATGCCCTGCATTTTTGGGAGGCAGGTTTGACTGAGAATAAGAGACTGGCCCAAAGTCACGCTGAGTGGGGACTAGAACCCGGGTCTCCATCGCCCCACACTGGCAGCTTATGAACAGAAAGGAGCAGGCATATTTGAAGAGCAGAAGTTTCTGGCTACCAGCTGCACACAAACATTGTGCCTTTTCGGGTCCAAGTGCCATTTCCACGTTAGTTTTAATTGATGGAACCATGGAATTAAAGATTGGCTGTAGACAATGAAAGGGGCTCTGGTATACGGCAGGGATGCCACAGTTTCCCCCGCCAGAGCTCCTGTGGCTTCAAAAGCCACCTGACAGGCAGAAATCCAATGGGTCAAGATTCCCCCTGCAAGAAGGTCCCACCACCCACATTGCTGGAGTTCGCCTGTTCAGTTTCACATAGGGAAGAACCACCGTGCAGAGCGGATCAAAGGGCTGTTTCACCGGCACCGTGATCCTCACAGAGGTTGCCCAGATGCCTCGAAGGGGAGCCCTCCAGGAGGAAACAGCCCTGCTGTATAGCTTTGCTCCCCCTGCAGCTGGTACTCAGGTAGACATCCTCTGATCATGGAGGCTCTGTGCTGCTTCCCTGGCCAAGGCACATCTCCAAGATGCTCCTCGTCTCCGTGAGCGAGTCCAGGCCCTTTGAAAACATTCTCCACCCCTTATGAAAGGAACCCTTTCTTCTCCCTGCCTTGCAGCTTGCGGACACCCATTTCTTTCGACAGACTCCAAGTTCTAGGATTAGGAGAGAGGAAAAAAGAGCCACTGTCCCACAGATCTTGCCCTACAGACCTTTCTCCTCAGGTTTAGCCACACTGCTCACCATTTTCACCCACCAGTTTTAGTCCTGCTCTAGCAGTCTCTCCAGCACGAAGACCCTCCGGAAGGTGGCGAGCACCACTCCCATCATTCTTGGCCACTGGCCATGCTGGCTGGGGATGATGAGAGCGGTTGCCCACCCACTTCCAGAAGGCCACAGGTTCACCCACACGGTTGCCACATCACAACCTCACTTTCCAAACTGTCACCGCATCCTTCTTCACTCCTGCTCTTTAAATGTTTCGCCTTCCCTCGCATTCTGTCCTCCGGCTGTTTACATTGCTGCAGCCCTTGAGGAACGGGGGCTGTGCCGGCCAGAGGCCTATTTAGAAACACAGAAACAGAGCGAGTCAGAAGGGACCTCCGGGGCCATCTAGTCTGACCCTGGCTCCAGCCGGCTCCGCTCATGACATGCCCACCATGCGCATGTCCAGGCTATCCTTGCACAGCCGCACCGATGGGGCCTCCACCGCCTCCCGTGAAACCCAACAGGTCCAGGGTTCTCCAACACGAGGCGCGGAGGACTGCATACGAGACCAAAATTAAAGGCAGAGCACCTCTGCCGGCAAACAGCAGAGCACTTGTGCGTTAAACCCGACCAAAATCCATTGTTCCTGTTTGGCGAAATCTGAACTCTTGGATGACAAGGACCTATTGCAAGAATTCCCAGGGAAATCATGCCCCCCCCCAACCAAAAAAAAACCCTAGCAAAAGAGACAAAGCTCATAAATAAGACAAAGGAATACAAAGAGGACAAAGAAAACAGCAAAATGAGCCAGGCTGGCAGGCAGTGATAGAAACAAAACCAGTTCACAGAACTGGCACCAGTCCTATCTGCTGGGGAGGCTGGAACACCTTTTGCATTGAGGAGCAATTAGTCACCATAGCTATGGGCTGAAGGGGGCGGGTCTCCGGGGGACCAGAGACCCCTCCATGTCCGTCTTGGGGGTGTCTTGGAGGCATCGCATCTGCAAGCACGGCTCCTAAATATGTAAGAGGCGGTGAGGAGACTAGACCTCAAAGGGCTTGAACTGGAGAAAGCATTGAGCCCAGTTCCCCGGGGTCAGCCAGTTTATTTATGGAACTTGCTATGGATCCATTGCTAATGTATCATATGCCGCAGGGCCGATTATGTAATTGACAAGGCCGTATGGAGGCATTAACCCTCATTAACAGCATCAAGGACTGTTCACAACCTTTGCCTCCTTCCTCATTAGATCCAACTGCGCCCCTCTTTTCTCCAGCTTTCCCCAACCTGGTGCCCACTAAATGTTTTGAGCCATCTCCCATCCACCTGAAGCAGCGCGGCCAAAGGTCAGAAGAGCCAGGCACCCAAATGCAAAGTAACGAGGCGTTTTAATGCTCGGTCCAAGAGATGCACAATATAATTTACCAGGAGTAGCCAAGGTTGCTATCCCTTTTTTGGCCAAGTGCCACCGCAGTTTGGTGCATGCAGGAAAAAGATGCAGGATGGGATACTGGAGGCACATAAAGGAATCACCGAGCCTGCCAGTTACCAGGGACAAATGAAAAAAGAAAAGCAACATGTTTAGATTCCTTTAGAATTACATCTTGCATTTAGGTGCGTGCAGAAGGAAATGTGGGGTCACTGCACTTAAACACAGAAACACAGAAACAGAGCGAGTCAGAAGGGACCTCCTGGGTCATCTAGTCCGACCCCCGGCTCCAGCCAACTCCACTCATGACATGCCCACCATGTGCATGTCCAGCCTATCCTTGAACGCTCTCACCGATGGCGCCTCAACCACCTCCTGAGGAAGCCCATTCCAGACCCTCGGGGCCCTAACTCTCAGAAAGTGCTTCCTGGCATCCAAATTAAGCCAAGGTACCCAGGAACATCAACCATCACTCCAAGTCAAAATGCAATTAATGTATTTCGTCCCCTTTGTCCCCCACATGGTGGAAAAAGATTTTCTGCATAGTCGTATTCTGGCGCTCTGGTCTGCCAACCCACAGAACGAGATCAAAGATAGCAACATCTTTCTAAACCTTTTCCAGAAATGAAACCAGCAAGAGCCGAGGGTGGCAACTTCCAAAGAAGCTCTAATTCTCCTGCACCCTCCCCTGCAGTAAATTATTCCTTTGCAGCGGGGGTGGGGGGGGCTTTTTGCAAGAGGGGCCCCGAGTTGCAGGAGGGTAATTGCTATTAAAGGCAAAACAAGAACACAGTGAAGAGGAGAGTTTTCACAAAGGCTGCAGCTGCTTTCAAGCATATGACTTTCTTGGCACAGTCCGTGCCCTGGCTCATTAAGCAAGCCAGTTGCTGCCTAATTAGCAGCGCCATGTGCAAATAATTTCTTGGCCTTCTGCACATGGAAACTTCCTCCACGCTGCTACCACTGGCTATGAACTTCACATGTTAAGACAGGGAGATGGTAGATTCCCAGCTGACCTGCCGACACTGGGACAGATCGCAATTAGAAGGTGCTCCTAAGCTTGCCACGGAGGAATGACATTATCGGCTGGCAGGAAGGGATCTGTGCACACCACTGATGCAGTGGCACCTTGGCTCACGAATTTAATCCGTTCCACGATTCTGGTGCTGACCCAAATTGGTCGTGAGCCAAGTTAAATTTCCCCATAAGGTTCAGGGTAAATGAGGTGAATCCATTCTGAAACTATTTTTTTAAAATCAGAAAAAATGTGAAGCAAAGTCACACAGAACAACAACGATCGCGGCCATCTCCCCGCCCCCCCCCCAGCACGAGTGTGACTGTGCCCATCATCCCTGCATGCACCCATCATCCTGGTGCGCTGGGGAGGGGGCAGAGGGGTGTGAACGCGGGCGTACTCGGGGACAGGGGGGAGACAGGCACGATCATGCTGGGTGGGGAGATGGCCGAGATCGGGGTTGCGCTCCTGCAGGAAAGACAGGTGAGATCTCGGCCATCTCCCCCCACCACCTGCCCCCCAGCACGATGGCAGCCATCTCCCCACTTGGGGGGGGTCGCCACCCAATGTGGCGTTCGCAACCTGCATCTAAATTTTGATGAAACATCTGTTTGCGACCCGATTTGGGCGTGAGCTGAGGCGCCGGTGAGCCGAGGTGCCACTGTACAGACGCTCGCCTCCTTTGCAATGCCCACTCAGGGTGTTTTCAAAGCAGCGGGTGGGAATGCACATTCTGGGGTGGCGTCCCCCAGCGGCACGCAGCATCAGCAAGAAGCTGCCCGCGTGGCCAGAGGAGAAAGAGCAAGTCCTTAACAATCGCAAGGCAAAGCATGAAAGTGGGAAGTGGAACAACCAGCGACTGAGGCAGAGAAAGCGGATGCTGAAAGAGGAAGCAAGCTCTTAAAGGTGAAGAGCTGCATGTATGCCCTTTGCCCACTCAGTCGCTTCTTGCCAGCCCTGAGAATAGCTGCAGCACAGGGCGGGTCATGGTCTAAGTCTTCCTGGCGACTTATCAAGGCTCCAGTCCTCATTGCAGTAACCTTCAAACAGGAGCTAAGCGCAACGGGCCCACCTCCATGTCGTCCCGGGGCCTGGAGCAAAGGAGATGTTGCTTCTGTTCAGCCTTTTCCACCTTGGCATCCTCCAGATGCTTTAGGCTACAACTCCCATCATCCCTTGCCCTCATGGCCAATGACTGGGGTGCTGAGCATTGTAGTCCCATACATCTGGGGGACTATTGAGCGAGAAGGGTGAACTTCGCAGTGCTTTCTGGGAAAGAGCCAACTTCCGCCTTCCTTCAGCAACTCCTCTCCAAATCTTGCATGACTTCAGGATGGAGCAGCCTTCCCCAGCCAGGTGCCTTCCACAAACCCCAGCATGCCCTGCCAAGTTGCTTTGGCTGGGGATGATGGGAATTATTGTCCACCACGTATATTGGCAGGCACTGGGTTGGGGAAAACTGAGCTAGCCTGTGAGTTAACTCCGAGCCAATCTGAAACACCGGCTCAGACCGAGAAATACATCCTCATAAGTATCGAATAAGGCATTTTAGAGTCAAAACGGCAGTGCTCTTCAAGTGTGCAAGATTGTTCATAAGGTAGAAGCACGTAGCCAGTGAAGCAGCCAACTATTGGTGATCTGAGACTCATCAGCGGGTGTTTCTTTGATCGTACAAAGCAGGCAGTGGTAGAAGGCGGACCACAAGGGCTAGAGCCCCAAATCTCTGAGCAGCCATCTGCCACACCACCCTGATGCTCATAGCGCATGCTGAAATAAATGCTATTTAAGCATCACTTGTCGTCAGTGCAGCTCACACCTCATGCACAACGCATTCTGAGCGTTTAAATTGGGTTTCTTTGCACAGGTATCCTTCCAAAGGCCCTGAGCTGATGTTTTTTTCCACGCATCATTTCACCTCTCTGGAAGAGTGCACCATGTCAGGAAGCACTACGCAGACCACAGCATCAGACGTTTGCCAGTGCAACATCACTGAGAGGCACCATGGAAACGATTCCATGCTGAATTTGTGGCGACTCCAGGGAGGACAAGGAAAAACCCTGTCTGAAACCCTGGAGACTTCCTTCTAGTCAGTGAACATAGCACTGAGTTAGATGGGAGCAACAGTTTGACTGTGACAGGTTCTGCTGTTACTTTTTAATTCAGAATCATGAGGACTAGCACCTGGACTGGGGCAGTTTGTTTTCCTGTTTGCATGTAAACTACTCCAGGAGCCTGTGACTGAGGAGTGAAAGAAAAATACTTTGAATTTAAATACTTTAAATAATTTTGTGGAAGCTGCTCCATCTTTATCCCCAGATAAAGATATACCCCACCTCCAAATAAGACTTGGGAAGTGGCCTCACTGAGATCCAGGAGGGAAGCCCTCAGCTGTACCTAGCTAATCAGACTAGTGTTCTGATTTAGTATATGACAACTCGCTCTATTCCAAACTGTGCTTTATTTGGTGTTCAATGCAGATAAGTGGAAGGTCTTGCATTTGGGGTATAGGAATGGGTGTCAGAAGTACAGGTTAGGGGACAAGTGGCTGGAGAGCAGCACTTGTGAAAGGGACCTCGGGGTGCTGGTTGACCGCAGGCTAAACATGAGCCAGCATGTGATGCGGTGGTCAAGAGGGCGAATGCCATCCTTGGTTGCATAGCCAGAAGTGTGGCTTCAAGATGGAGAGTGGTATTACCGCCACTCTACACGACTCTGGTGCGCCCGCAACTGGAGTATTGTGCTCAGTTTTGGGCCCCTCATTACAGAAAGGATATAGCCAGGTTGGAGTCAGTGCAGCGTAGGGCCACAAGGATGGTGGCTGGTTTGCAGGGGAAGCCGTATGAGGCAAGACTGAGGGAACTGGGTCTCTTCAGCTTGGAGAAGAGGAGACGCAGAGGGGATCTGTGGGTGACATCCAGGTATGTGAGGGGGCGTCACACAGAGGTGGGTAGAGACCTGTTCTCCCCTGCAGAGGAAGGCAGGACACACTCCAACGGAGCCAAGCTCAGGGAACCCAGGTTCAATTTCGATGCCAGGAAGCACTTCCTGACAGCTAGGACCCCGAGGGCGTGGAATGGGCTTCCATGGGAGGTCGTTGTGGCCCCATCGGGGGGTGTTCAAGGATAGGCTGGACATGCTCATGGTGGGGGGTCAGACTAGATGGCCCGGGAGACCCCTTCTGACTTGCTCTGTTTCTATGTTACTCCAGTGGTGGAGGACAGGAGAGCCTGGAGGAATGTTGTCCATGGGGTCGTGATGGGTTGAGCACGACCTTGCAACTAACAACAACAAGAACAACAACTGCAGTACTGTAACAAAGTTATCAATTGCCTCTGTGTTTTTAAACACCTTTTATCCTCCCCTTTCTGCAAGGAGCAACATCAGGCTCAAACAACTCCACTCATCTTTGTTTCGACACATTCCCATCAGAATTACACCAGTTCTCAAGCAATGGAAGTTCTTCCAGTCAATGCACAACGGCATGATTCAGCTCCCTGTTTCAGGCTGAGTACTTCGAAATGATCACCAAGAATTCCTACCCCAAAGTCACTCTTCCCCCTGCCTGCGAGCTGCACATCGTAAGGGCAGGTAACAGGGACGCATAAATCCTTCCCTCCCCCCTCCTTCTAGGCAGCTCAGAGACGCCAGCTCAGCTGATGATCGGATTATCCATCTTCCCCATCCACAGACACATCTGCCACCTCCACAGACGAGCGGTTCATGGGGCTGCCAGGCTCTGTGGCAGCCAAAGGGGGAAGGAAACAGCCTAAGCCTGTAAGAGGCCTCAGCAGCCCATGCGCAAGTCCATGCGCAAGCCCCTCCCTCCCTCCCAGAGGTGTGTTTCTGATTCACAAGAAAAGCTGTTTCCTCCTTGTCTCGGAGTTTTGAGCCAGATCAGAGGTGTGCAGAATGACACAAGGTTTGCAGAAGGTCATCGGGCAGATTCTATCAGTGGCTACTAGTCTAAATGCTTATATGCTGCCCCCAGCGTGGGAACTCCACTCCCTCCGTCTCAAGACAGCACGTGCCCCAGTTCTCCTGCCTCGCCTGCCCCCTGCCCCACCCCAATCTTCCTTGTGGGCTTCCCAAAGGCACCCTAGTGGGCCCCTGTGGGAACAAAGCACTGGTCTAGATGTGTTTTGGGTTTGATCCCGCAGGCCTGCTGTCATCTTCCCAGCTGCCCCCCTTCCGTGTTTTTCATTTTTAAAAAAGTTACCTGAGACAGGTACATGGATCATTTGATGGATACAATATGGCGATGATTTAGGGTCCGTCTCTAACTTCTCTGCTGCGAGTGTGTCTCACAGAACTCTTAAAGTCTCGTTTAAAACCCACCGCTGCTCCCTGCCCCGTCATTTGTGAGTCCCGCATCTCACATCTTCACTCGGCAGGTTGCCCAGTCTTGACCATGCTGACTTGCGAGCCAGATCCACTGCGCCCACGCCAGCTGGCCTCCGACTTAACGCGATTTAAGATCAGAGTTTGCAACTTCTTGGCAAAGGGCGTCTTTAAAACCCAGGGAGATCTACATCTCTTTATTGCATCTCTCTCTCTCTCTCTCTCTCTGTGCATCACATAAAAGATGAGCAACAAACTCTTATTTAATGTTTAAACATTATAATAATCATCCTATGTCTCTACTGCCCCATAGCTGAAGCTCTCAGGGCATTTAGAAAAACAATACTGATTTAAGCCAACTACATTCCATCTAAAATGGGGAGAAAAACCCTTTCCCTGCTTCTAGTCCCTCCATGTAACACAATCTGGTCACTGCATTTCTTTGTATTGTTGACGGGGAACCTCAAAGGTCATCCAGTCCAGCCCCTAGTTACTTGATGCAGGAAGTCCAGAACCAGGACTTCCACAACTATCCTTGCCAGAAGATCTGCAAAGAAGGAGAGCTCACAACCTCCCTTACTAATCCATTTCTTTGTCAACTGGGCTTCCCATCGACACATTTCTCCTAATGTTCGATCAAACTCCACTGGAGCAAATTTAGGACAACTACGCCCCTTCTCTGTGACAGCCCTGCGGAGATTTGAAGAGTCCTATCAAAAGAACATAAAAAGAGCCCTGCTGAACCAGAATTTCGGTACACAAGATTTTTCGCTTGCCACTTTAGCAAGGCTGCTGCTTCCACATCCTTTAGTGGGATCTGATTTAGATCTGCTACACATTTTGTCCTTGTCTGCTCTTTGTGTTCCCCTGTATAACCTCCAGGAGAAGACAGAGATTTGGAAGGGAAGCAGCAAAGGAACTAGAAAAGCACATCAAGTTAAGGCTGTTCCACAGGAGACCAAGGCCAAGTTCGTCCACTTGATCCCTGTGGACGGACGTGGAAGTTGGCCAGAGAGCTGGCAGGACGAACACGAATGTGTTTGAAACATGGTGCTGGAGGGGAGCTTTGCGAATACCCTGGACTGATAGACCAGCAAGGGGGTCCAAGATCAAGTCAAGACAGAGGATTCCCTGGAAGCAACAATGGCAGGACTGAAGCTATCCTACTTCGGACCCATCATGGGAAAGCAAAGCAAGCTGGAGAACCTGGGAAAGTCCAAGTCAGAAGAGGAAAAGGAAGGCCAAACTGGAGATGGAAGCAACTCAAAGAAGCCACAGCCCAGATTGGCAAGAGCTGAACTGGATGTGGCATTTTGAAGGACTTGCATTAGCTCACCCTAAGCCAAACAAAGAGCCACCACCAAACCTCTAGGGGGTGTGATGGTGTAGTGGAATTGTGCAAGCATGGTAGGAATTTATTCCGCCAATCCCAACTTCCCCAGACAGACGCTTCCCCACCCAAAAATGGTTGCAAAGGGTAGGGAAAGCCCTAGAGAATGACTACATTGTATAAAGCACTTGGAAACGACCAAGAGTGAGGAATCTTGAGCACACAATAAATATCTCGGGTAGGAAGCCCATCTATCTAAGCCACCACTCTCTTCTCTGGGACCACCCAGCGGCCCATGGGAAGCCCACAAACCGGGCACAGGGGCAAAGCACCGTCTGATCCATGTCCCACATGCTCCTGATGTCAGACTTCTTTCCCAGGCTAACAAACCCTGTTCCTTCAACCCATGGCCTGGGTTGGGTGGGGATGATGGGAATGGAAATCCAATACATTGGAGCACATCAGGCTGGGGAAGGCTGACCTAGAAATCCCTGGCACAGTTTGGAAGTCTGAAGAAAATGGCCCTGGCACCACTGACCAGAGGAGAAGGCATCTCAGCAGGCTGTCATTTTTTGTCTGTCTCCAGCCCATAATTACCACCTTCCAAAGTTGCAAATCACCCTATTGCATCCCCTGCATTTAGCTTGTGTCTCCTATCACTTAGCCCTATGTCAGCATTTCCAATTTATTTATAATAAAAAAATGAAATGAAAAACTATACTCTGTCTATACTTCCTGAGGCCCCACAAGAACGCATCCCTTGGCAACCTGATCCCAACGGTACTTATCTGGAATCAAGCCTCATTCGTTTGCCATGGACTTACTCCCAAGGAATCCAGACTGGGGCACATCATGGCAATCTCTTGGCAAGGGATGTCTTTAAAAACTTATTTTAAAGGAATTTATTTTGGCAGAACACCACACTTTAATTCCCAATCCATCCTTCCTCAATTTTTTTTTTTTTAAACTGGCTGCTCTGCACCCAAAGGAAAACCCCTTTTCTTCGCTCTGGGGGTCTTTCGTGTGATAAGTTATGACCGGCAAAAAGGCAGAGAAATGTTTTTTAAAAGGAAACTGTGTTGTAGGAGGAGTGGGAGGAAGCAGACACATGTTGGATAGCTTTAAAAACAAAGGACCAACACTTGTGAATCCAGGCCTAGGGAGGGATGGGGTAGAATAAGACAGGCTGGAAACTGCATTTTAAAATGATGCGACCAACATGAATATCAAGGATACAGACGAGGATTCTGGAAGGTTACAAGAGGAAGGTGTGTTTAGCCTGGAGGAAAGAAGATGAAGGGGTGATCTAACTGTCGTCTTCAAGTTTCTGAAAGCCATCATACATAAGAGGGAACAAGAGCAGGTTTAGAACCAAGGGAAGGAAATCTCAGGGTAGAAGATGAAGCCCAAGAGTGAGAATTTTGTGAGAGCACAGCTCTTCCTTCTAAAGTTCTTGTACCTTTTAGAGGGACCCCTTTCCAAAGATGCCTCTAAAGCCACAGAAACAAACATGCACTTGTGTTAAGGATACAACTCAATCAGGAACCCGTCCCACATTCGCACATTAAACGGCCTCAAGCCCCTTAAGATCAGAGAGGGAGGCCCTGCTCCGGGAACCCTCCCTGAAGGAGGTGAAAAAGGCATCTACTTAGAGGAGGGCCTTCTCTGCAGTGGCGCCCAGATTGTGGAATGCGCTCCCCAGAGAGGTGCGCCTGGTGCCGAGCTTATGCTCCTTTCAGTGCCGGGTCAAAACCTTTTTATTTAACCGTTATTTTAAAAATTAGTATTTAAATACATTTTCAATGTATTTGATTTTACTGATTGCCAGTTGTCCTGAGATGCCATGCATAAGGGACAGGATATAAAAGTTTTAAACAAATTAATTTTTTCAAAAGCGACCGCATCACCCATCATGGTTTAATGGAATGCCCCAAAAGCAACACAGCGCCTGCAGGTGAGGGAAGAACATCTGTCTGCTTCATACAAACCAATCAAGTTGGCTGTTAAAGGGTTTGACTCTCTAGCGCCCACCAGATCTGTTTGGACCGCAACTCCCATCAGCCCCAGCTGGCTGGGGATGATGGGAGCTGCTGTCCAGCACATCCAAAGGGCTCCCATGCTGCAGAAGGCTTCCTGGGAATGAACGGATTGCAACTCTTGAAGCCGGGACACTGTGACACACAATTCTGCTTTCTTCCCTAATCAGCTGTTGATATGAACCTTGCATCGTCATCATCATCATTATTATTATTTTGCGGGGGGGGGGTTTGCATGCTTCATCTCCACTGCTCAAGGGAGAGCGCTTCACGTGGACTCTGCCCTAAATCGCTTGTCCTGAACGTTTCCGCACGCCATCTGGAAACCTCTGGGGCCGACCGCGGGGCTGTTACTCTGACTAAAGCCTCAGTAACACATGCAATTCTATTTATTTATTTATCACATACATTTATACCCTGTCCTATTGCTTCGAGCACTCAGGAAGCCTTACAAGATATAAAAAAAATACAATAAATATACAACTACTATATAGAACCATGATTAAAACAATATAAAACACATCACTATAGAAAATGAGACTGTGAAAAGGGGGGAAAAATAAAATAAAATCCTAAAATGCCTAAAAACACTAGTTGTTAAAATAACGATCAAATAAAAAGGTTTTTACCTGGCACCGGAAAGCGTATAACGTCGGTGCCAGGCGGACTGCTCTGGGGAGCAGATTCCATAGTCCATGGAATTCCATGCTTACTTTCCTGGGAGTAAGTCCGGTGGAACCCCCAAGTAGACACAAGCAGAGCTTGACTGCACCCCTATAACTGAGCTTAATGATAGGATGTAACAAACATAATCACAGATTCACCCCCTATTTACCTCTGCCTCTGTTCCTCCTGCATTTTTGATTGTAAGCTCCATGGGGGCAAAGATCTCTCTTTTGGTTTTCTGTAATGTGTCATGCATATGGATGGCATAATATTCTTTACTTTAAACAGGTGGGCTAGATTTCTTTCAACACTGACCAGAGTAAGTCCCATCACACTCAGGCAAATTCCATTGGGACTGCAGTGTTCAGAGACTTTGGGTGCAATTTATTATACCTCCACCCCACTTTTTTCCTTCCAAGGAAGTCAATGCCGCTTATTATTTATTTATTCATTTATTTAAGGAACTTCTATGCCGCCCCATTCGCCGAAGCCTCAGGGCGGCTTACACTTATGGAATCCTCCCATTTTATCCTCACAGCAACCCTGTGAGGTAGGCTGAGCTACAAGTCAGTGACTGGCCAAAGTCACCCAGCTAGCTCCATGGCCGAGCGGGGACTAGAACCGGATCTCCCGAGTCCAGTCCAACATTCCAACCACTACGCCACACTGTCAATCCAGCAGGGATGCTCTCGACCCTCTGTAAGCAGAGAATTGCGGGCATCCTATGCGGAGCGAAGGATCCGAGGAGATGAAGGCTGCCCCATTCGCCCCTACTCCACAAAGTAGCTGAGTGTCTGATTAGGACTGTCTAAATGCTGCGCTTTGGAGAGGAAGGGCAGCAGCTGGAGGTGGAAATCCAAGCCTATGACCATCTAGGCACTGTCTTATCACCAGCAGGGTGGCTCTGTCCAGGCACAATCCAATACATATTTAGACAAAGTCCCACAAAAACCAGGATTCCCCACACAGAGAGCTCCTCGACTTCTTTTCTTGCTAAACATGCACACAATCGGGCCTCTGAGTTATGCACAACTACCTGTGAGTCAGCCCGGCTGCAAACAGCGGAATTTATCTCTGAATTCACGTGCACTGGAGTGCCCTGTCTTTCCCTCTTTCATGTGGTAAGAAACAAGGATGATGGAAGTTGCAGAACAGACGTCCCGATTGCCAATGGAAGGCCAGTCTTCCAGCACTCACACAATCCAGACAGACAATCAAAGGTCTTCCAGAAGTGCTGAAAAGCACCATCAAACCTGGACTACTTCTCCCATCCTTCCCGACCATTGGCCATGCTGGCCGGGGCTGATGGGAGCTGCAGTCATGAACACGTTAGGAAGGGCTGCAACCGAGTCCTATTGGCGAAATGAAGCCTTTTATTTCTGGACAGACTTAAGCCACATATTGAAGGGGGAAAAAAACCAGGTTGGAATCTTACCCACGGGGAGAAACACCCTGTAATGTGTTTATCTTAATGAGCGGTTTCTCCAGAAAGACAACACAATGCAAAGACCACAACTGCAAAGCGAAAAGCCGTCTTTTGCAGACACCTCGATGGGGGCATGATGTCCATGGGAACCAGCCCAGTGCCAAACGCAGCTCGCCGCAGGTCTATTGAGAAAAGGCCCCACGCGCTTCACTGGGCCTTACTCCGGAGTAAGCCCGTGCAGAATCCCAGCCCGGACCCCAACCAGGCCCCCCCCCGCCCCTCCCGCAGCCCTCCTCTTGCGGCGAAGAAGGGAAAACTTGACCCTCTTACAAGATTAACTCACCAGCCCCAGAGTGTCCCTCTCGGTTGCTTAGCGAGCTCGCAACTAACAAAACTTCTCCGCCGGCGATGCCGGTCTTCGCCTCCTCGGAGATGTAACTACAGCAACCGCAGGTTCGAGTCCAGCACTGAGCAACGCGAAAAGCCCTCCGCGCATCCACGCGCACCACGCCCAAAGGGCAGCGCACGCTCCTAACCCTCATGGAGCCCGCTTGCCCTGAGCAGCAGCCCAGCCTAGGCGCACAGAGCAAAGGGGTGGCCGGTCAGGCTGCAGCGCTCTTCGATCTTCACGCCGAGGGTTTTCAGATACGCAACCACAAAAGTTTGCTTAGCAAAGGAGCCAAGCCCGTCTCCTCCTCCTCCTCCTCCTCGGCGGTCACGCGCAATCCCAAACCAGACGCCCAGGAACGAAACGCCCCCCCCCCGCCCCGCGGGGAACCAACCGGACCCGCTTCTGCAAGGGGCGAGATTTCCTGATCCAAAGAACAGTGTGGAGAGAGTGGGGGGGGGCGCACAAAGCTCCCCATCTTAATGGGGAGCAGGAGGAGGAGGAAAGGAAGGCGCGCGTCTCCCTGCCCCGCCGCAAGAAACGGAGTTGGAACGGGGCAGGGGGCGCGGCGCGGCGCGGGGGAACCGGAGGGGAACCGGTGCCGTCCGAGGCAGCCCGTGGAAACGGAGCGCTCACCTGGCCCGAGGGGAAGCCTCTCCCGGTCTCTCTCCAAGCCAGGCGTCTCCTGCCCTCCCTGCGGCTGCAGCGCGAGAAAGTGCGCGGAGAAACGCCGAGCGCAACGCGCTCCGTCCGGGTCAGTTTCCTGGAGTCGTAAGTTGGCGGCCGACAATAGTTCAGCTAACGCTGGGATGGATGGGCGGGGGGAGGAGGGGCCTGCCAGGCGATCTGCATAATGCCACCCGCTCCTCCAATGGGAGCCGGGTCATTAGCATGCAGCTGGGGGCTGGCTCTGGGATTCGGGAATTTTGCCGCGGGTTTTGCGCAGCTGGAAGAGGTTCGGGGCGGAGATCAACTTGCCCACGACGCCACTCAGTGCTTCCTTCTCTCCACCTGGTGTTGCAGAGCACGTGGGGATTGCAGGGCTGTGTGGCTCATGGGGTGTGTGAGATTCTGCTGGCCGTGTCGACTCGGGAGTAACTCCCCGGGCTAAGGCACAGGAAAGGGCAAGCGGGACGACCCAGGGGCTGGAGCAACTCGCCACCCCTCTCGAGTTAGTGCCCAGCGTGTCTGAACTAGCAGAACAACATTTAATCGTTCAGGAACCAGTGTGTCACAGTAGTGAGAATGCTGGACTGGGGTTTGGAGATCAAGGTTCTAGTCCATGAGCATTCATGAAGCTCACTGGGTGATTCTGAGCCAGGCAGGGACTGCCGGCTGAACCTGCCTCACGGGGCTGTTGTGGGAATAAAATGGAAAGGAACTTGGAAACTCTCTGCAAGAGGAGGAGAGGGGCACGGATGTCATGGAGCATTTCATTCCTTCACTGTCCAGTAACTGGAGCATTTTGCAGGCGAACAAAGGAAACATGAAGATGGCTGCTTCTTTCTTATTGCCCATCAAAAATGAATTGTCCCAGTGCTTATTTTTCCTCTGTATGTCTTTGTTTTTATTAAGATTCTCTTGGCTGAAAGCACATTAAGGCTTCTGCAGAGTGAGCATATAAAATACATTTTATACAGCTTTGAAAAGTCCCCAATTCTGCCAAACTTCTCTCTCCCAGAGCTTCATTTCCTCTTCCAGCACATTAAACTCCTGTGTTACATGTAGGTCAATTTACCCACTCCCGGCTCTGTAGTATACGGAAAGGCCTTGTGGGCCTCGTTTCCAGCTGCTTTTATAAAATGCCCATTTTCATGCACTTAATGATAGCTAAAAATAAGGGCTTACTTCCACTCCTGTGAATCTTCCAAGTCGGGGCTTTTGCTGCATCGTGTTTGGGGCAGGGGGGTAACTGAGGACAGGGAATCCCATCTTTTGAGTCAGAGGTTGCTCAGCATTTCACACCCTCGAGTGTTTAAGGTTCTCTCCACCTCTGACTCTGTTCCATTAAATTCTGTGAAACGGATAAGCAAGCCCTAATCCCCCGCTTTAGTTAGTTGTGGTCCGTCGCACATGGCAACCCTTTCAGGGTTGTCTGTTGAAGCTCCCTTTGAGAGCCAGTGCGGTCCAGTGGTTAAGAGCGCCGGGCTGGACTCCAGAAATCAGGGTTCTAGTCCCCTGGGTGGCTTTAGGCCAGCTGCAGGCTCTCAGCCCAACCTGCCTCACAGGGTTGTTGTGAGGATAAACCGGTGAGAGGAGAATCTTGCCGGCTGCCTCAGGATCCTTGCAAGAGGAAGAAAGGTGGGGTAGACACAATGTATTGACAGTGATGGCCGGGCATGTGCAATGGATTCTTGGCTCTTCCCATTGGAGACGGAGCCGAGATCTGCCCTGTGCTGAGCCAGGCCTGGTCCATCCAGCTTGGCAACTGACCAACCACAATCTGCTGGGGTTTCTGACCAGAGACTTTCTCAGCCTAGGGATGCCAGAAGCATCTTGTATTCAAAGCACGTGCCAGAGTGTGAATGAACTAGAAGAATGTTTTTAAATTAAGGCACAGATCTCTCCATACCACATAGATGCTTGGAAAGGAAGCAGCTTTCCAATATGGAAGGACCTTACAAATAGAATTCAGCCTACTTGCTGAGCCATATTAATGTTTGGTGTTTCCCACTTGGGTTAGATTTTCCAATATGGTCCGTTCTAGAGTCTTCTTGGCTGGATCCTTGTGTCTCATGGGCAGCAGAAGTCAAGAGAGTGGAGCAGGGACCTGGGCAAGGGACCCTCAGGCAAAACACAGTCCAAAGTCCAGTAGTCAAGTTGGGGGCGAGGTCTTACCAGGAACATGTCAAAGTTCAGAAGAACATGGCAGAGCAAGACAAGAACAAGCGGATGGTCAAGAACCAAGACGACCACAAGTACCTGAGGCAAGGTTAACTGGAAGGAATTCAGGAGCAGCAAAGGTGAAGCAAACAAAGCAAGACAGCAAACGTCCGAGATAGCACAAACCAGATGCAAGAACCAAACAATAATGAAGCGCATTGCTCTGGTCTCCCAGCTGGCGCTTATCCGGAGAATGCGCATTCCGGGCAGCCTGGGACCAATCCTGCAAGTATTTTGATGGTTGTGCCAGTTCTGGTCACCAGGTCACAACCGGACCACCTTTTCCCCAATGGATCACCCTGCGGTTTAGGAATATCAGAACGGATTCAGTTTCTCTCACCGTTATGGTCGCTAGAGATATGTGGATGGCAACATAGCTGTTTGCATTTTGATCCATTTTGGGGTGTGGATTATAGAATTGAGGCTGAAATCCAGGTTTTTAATATGGGCAAGAACATGTTTTGGTGGTGAACTTGGACAAATAAGGGCGTTATTATTTATTTTATTTATTGTTACAAGCTTTTGTTATTACTTTGAATCCATAAGTGGGAGTTGTTAAGTTTCTGTCATTTCTGCATTCGCACGTCAAAACCTGTGTTTGGCCCCGCTGCTCTTAAGGCTTCACATCTTCTCTGCTATTGGAAATACTCACTGGGGCTGGACAGTTTTTTCCACCCAAATATTTATCATCTGCGAATCAATATGAAACCTTGTTTCTAAAGCAAGGATGGAATGTCTAATCGATAGCTTTTCACTTCATCATCCGCATTTTGGATTACATGCTATTCTATGCAACTCTTCCTTTGGGTTTATGGGTTGCCACAATGCCTTTTTGATCAGGGGGTGTCCGTGTCGGCTAAGGGCTGCTTCTTTTAATCAAATGATTTGGCAATGCCTTGCGTCTTTTTAGGATGGTATAATATAAACAAACTTTGCACTGGAACATTAATATTTACAAAGGCATGCAGTCTTATAAATTAACTACCTGCTTCCTAGAAGATAATGCGCAGTTAATGTGAATTGATTTGCTGTGCCCTTTTGACAGCTGCAAGACAGATATTATACCAGTTGAAGGAAAAATGGATCGAGGATTTAACAACACTTATATTTGAACACACAGATGCTGCAACTCAGTGGGTAGATACGGAAGTTCGCCGTCCTTGACACTTAGGCACGCTTTATATATTCGTATCTATGTAGTGATACAAACTTTTTTTTTCTGGTTTTGCCGATCGCTTGTAATGAATCAAATTAAAACAAAAACGGATGACAGTTTGATACACGTTTTAAAGCAATCCATTAGACAAATGCAAATCACCTTTTGCCGTGTTCGCTTTATTGAAAAATTAAAGCACAAGCTGCTTTGTGTATAAATACAGTGCCGGCCCATTTACAAGGGCGTCTTCTGTTGCCGGCTGTGTATGTGTGGAGACAGTGAAGGGACCTCACTCCAGGTGAGTCACTGCGCTCCGACGCACGGCTCCGACCCCTTCCTGCTCTGAAGCGGTTGCAAGATGCTTCCACAAGATGTGAGGGGAAGGGAAGAAAGAGGGCGGGTGAGGCTTCCAGACAGGCGACTGCAGAGATGGGACATCGACATCACGATTCACCAACCAGGCAAGGATGATCGATGGAACGGACGACGAACGGGAGCAGCTCTCCCGCTTGCTCCTCCGTGTCGCTTTGCTCCTCTTCCGTCCAACGAGGCTTATCCGTCTGGGGGTGCTGCTCGCAGTGGGAGGCCTCCTTGGAAAGGAGCCGCCTTCCTACTGCAGCACCCCAAAGCCTGTTCGTGAGGACGGCCCGCACGTGTCTTGTGCCGGGGGTGCCCCTCCATGTGCTGCGGGGCTTCAGGTGGGCGTTTTCTGGCTTCCAGCCCTAAAGTGCAACGTTAAACTCGGTGACAAGGAAATCCACGTAGTCCTTGTCCTTCGTTTTAAAGGCCTCTGCGATGATCCGAGCCGCTTCACGGTGCTCCTTTCCTCGTAGGGCTGCACCGTTCACCTCCAGGATCACGTGGCCCACCTTGAGCTTTCGGCAGTTGTGGGCAGAGCCTCCCCTCTGGAGTCCCGGGAGAGAATAAAGAGGCGATGAAGGGCGGGCATGCATGCAGGACTGGGCCGCAGATGGGACACCCTGGTGGGGGCCCTTCTGTGTCGCCCTCCCCTTGAAAAATTGAGAGAATCTCTGCCTTGGTTTAAGTGGACCATCCCAACAGCAAACAGGGATTGTGTTCATTTTAAAAATCACATGGATATGGGTTGGAAAACCTGGCATTTCTTGGGCAGTTCTAAACTGGTGGGTGGGAGGAAGGAAGGACAGACAGATGGACAGACATTCTGGAAGCCTTTAATGAGGCTCAGTGGTTGACCAGCTTCCTGGAGACCCCGTGGCCAGCAGTGCCATTGCCTTGAATCATAGAATAGTCGAGTTGGAATGGCCCACGGAGGCCATCCAGTCCAACCCCTGCTGTTGCAGGACACCACATCACACCACCCCACTCAGAGGGCTGCCCAGGTTCTTCTTGAATGGCTCCAGTGTGGGAGAGCCCCCACCTCTCTGGGCAGGTGAGCACAATTAAGGTTGCAATCCTATATTTCTGCTTTCTGGGGAATAAGCCCCACCTAGCGGATTATGCTGTGACCTGGTAAGCTTTCTGGCTGAGGATCAGCTTGAATCTGGGTCTTTCTTGACCGAAGGTGGTCATGGCAGCTCTACCCATCTGCCCCCTTGGGTCCACCATTTGGTCCAAGAAAAGCAGACTCCCTGGAGAAGACAGTCATGGAATCCTAGAATAGTAGAGTTGGAAGGGGCCATGGAGGCCATCTAGTCCAACCCCCTGCTGTTGCAGGACCCCATGTCACCTCATCCCAATCAGGTGGCTCTCTGGGTTCTTCTTGAATGTCTCCAGTGTGGGAGAGCCCATCACCTCTCCAGGCAGCCGGTCCAACTGTCGTATTGCTCTGACAGTGAGGAAGCTTTTCCTGATGTCCAGCCTGAATCTGGGTTGTCGCAACTTGAACAGATTATCCCATGTCCTACACTCTGGTATCAGAGAAGGTCTTCTCTGTGATTGGAGGCCGAGATCTTCACCCCACTCTCTTACCTGTATTGTGACGATCCGTGGCAATGGCTGCCGGGTGTTGGCTCCCCCCTCGATGGCAATGCCCAGGGTGGGCGCGCTCTTTGCCACACGGATGAGATGCGATGTCGGTTCCAGGAGACCTGGCTGGGGTGGGGCAGAAGAGGCAGAGGGCGATCGTCAGAACTGGGCAGCAGACTCGAAAGCAGGCGTCCTGCTGGGCATGAGGGACTCGGATCCAGACCCTTGACCAAGGTATGCAGCTTGCATCTCCCGCTTGACCTCTGTTGGATCCTGTGCGTATATGGGACCAGGATACCTAATGGAGTGCCTACGCCCATATATGCCCTCCCGCCCCCTGAGATCGGCAGCAGAGGCCCTCCTCCGGGAGCCTTCCATGAAAGATATTAGGAGACAGAGTACCTGGAGGAGGGCTTTCTCTGCGGTGGTGCCCACTTATGGAATGTGCTCCCTAGAGAGGTCCGCCTGGCGCCGTCAAAAACATATACCGTATTTTTTGCTCTATAAGACTCACTTTTCCCCCCCTCAAAAGTAAGGGGAAATGTCTGTGCGTCTTATCGAGCGAATACGTGTGTGCAGTAAGTCTGTCGGATGTGCAGCCCATGGGGAAGTGATGGGGAATGTGCCTGTGATCATGTGCCCATTTGAGTCAGAATATTTTTCTTCTTGTTTTCCTCCTCTAAAAACTAGGTGTGTCTTATGGTCAGGGGCGTCTTATAGAGCAAAAAATACGGTAATGTATTTTGGAGCCAGGTCAAGACCTTTTTATTTGGCCAATATTTTAACACATAGTAATTTTAATTGTGAAACGACTTATTCAATTTATTTGCAATGATGCTCAGTGTGGAATAGTTAATTTATCTAATTTTATTGAAGTCTGAAATAATGTCGTAAGCCGTCCAGAGACGACAGTAATGGATGGCCTACAATTTTTTAAAATAAATAAATGTTTATTCAGACTCTCTCTCACTACCTTAAAATGAAACTTGGTTCCTGGTGAGAATCTTTGGGACCAAAGCCACTGTTCTCTCCATCTCAAAACCGGGCTAAGGGGTTTTTTACAGATTGACTGTGAGGGCAAAGAGGGAAGGGAAAAGCGAACATTCTGCTGCAAATAAACCAAGGGAAAAAAAGGACAAATCAAATGGGACACGTGAAGTGATTGTTCCATATTTTTATGCTGCAATTTCAGGTGGTTCATTTTTTTTGTAGTAAAGTAATTTCTATTATATAATAAAAGGGTTTTCAGGGTGGTTTTACGTGGGAAAGCCCTCTGAAGGCCCAGTACAAAAGCCAGATGAAATATGTAGGTTCATAAATAGAGAACATAAGTTCATAAATAAATAGGGAATAAAATACTATAAATAGGGAATAAAATACTATTAAAAGCTAAACCAAACAAACACCAAATTGCACCTATAAACCCTGCAACCCAGAGATGATGGGAAAGCCAGCAAATTCAGGTGGGACTTCAGAGCCTTTTGAAAGATCTGCAAAGATGGGACCTGAGGAGCTCCTGCTGCAAGTTGATCCCGCAGGTGTGGGGTCACCCCTGAGAAGGCCTTCCCACCAGTCTAGCCACCCCTGATGGCAGGTAAGAGAGAAAGCCCTCTATGGATGGGCAGGTGGTCCTTCTGCACCTTGGGTCCAAACCATTGATGGCTGAAGCGACACTTGAAACTGGGGTCCAGACCCACTGTCAGCCTTCACTGCGGATGCATTAGAGGCTCCCGCCTGGCTCCCGCCTGCATCCTGGCACCTGCCGGCTGCAATTCGGAGCACCTGCATCTCTGACCTGTCTTCAAAGGCAGCCCCATGTGGAGGGCAGTGCAGCAGCTAAGGATGGATGTCTTTGGAGCAGGAGTGGAAAGAGAAAGTGGAAAGAGCTCCAGAGAGCTCCCCAGAAAGAGCCTCCGTCTCCAGAGGGCCACACTGGCTGCATCAGTTGTACTTCCGCCTTGCACACACTGTGGGCTACTTCTTCAGGAATAGTGCAGCTTTTCTTCACAGAAGAAAAGAGGCTCACAGAGGTTCCCTTCACAGAACCTCCAACCTTGGGATGGATGAATTCTCAGTGTTTGTTTGTGTGCCTCATCTGCTCCGAACCCACCTCCAGACAACTGCGCAAGGGGATGTTTGAAAGCACCAGCCTCCCCCTCTAGCGGTCTCACTGCTGCATCAAAAACGGACACACTGCAAGAGTGGAGCGCCATCTGGGCATGTGCAGAATGCTCCGCGGCGTCACCTCCGAGAAAACCTAGCCAGAAAACCTTCGAGAGCTTAAAAACCTGGTCTCTACTGCCCTCTGGTGGCCGCTCCTCTCCTTAGCACTGCTCGCTTCCCCTTGCGATGGCAGAAAAACCCATCAGTGCCGTGGATGCTTTGTCATCAAATTTGTATACAAATTTGTAAAATAAATAAAAATAAAATAAATAAAATCTCAGCTACCCAATGACCGTACCAGCGCAATAAACGGAGTTGTTGTGTTCGTACATTTCATTTCTAGCTGCGCACTCAAAATATTAAGTTTACACCTGTCAATTTATTTATTTGAAGACGTTTTTTATATGCCATCCAATACTAAAGTCTCTGGATGGATTACAAAACACTAACCCCCCCCACCAAACAACCACATACCACAAACAATACACTGTATCTGGCCATTAATATAAAATCAAAGATGAAGATACTGACTTCTATCAAACTTGGGACTCTTTTTATTTTTGGCTAGAGAAATGGGACTTTGCATAGATTTAAATATGTTTTTAAGTTATCATAAATGGAAAAAGAAGGGTGTGGGGTCTGACCCAGCGGGCCCGATGTGTTTGATGATAGATGTTGTTTTTAGTTTTTCTTAGTTTTTTTAGGATTATAATTTCAAATAAAACTTATTAAAAAAATAAAATCAAAGATAAAACGAATTAACTGTTAAAATATTGGGAAAATAAAGAGGTCTTTGCCTGACGCCAGAAAGAATAAAGTGATGGTGCCAGGTGAACCTCCTTGTTCCACAGTCAGGGCGCAACCACCAAAAAGGCCCTTCTCTGGGTAGCTGCCCCCTAATTTCCTTCAAGGAGGGCTCCCGGAGAAGGACCTCTGCCTCAGATCTCAAGGGGCGGGCAGGCAAATAGGGAAGGAGGTGCTCCTTCAGGTGTCCAGGACCCAAGCCGTTTAGGGCTTTATAGGTTATTGCCAGGACCTTAAATTGGGCCCGGACGTCAATTGGCAGCCAGTGCAGATTATATAGGACCGGCATGATATAGGAGTATCTGCTGGTCCCCGTTAGTAACCTGGCAGCTCTATTCTGGACCAAATGAAGTATCTGGACCGTCTTCAAGGGCAGCTCCACAGAGAGTGTGCTGTAGGGGATGGCTGGCCAACCTGTCTAGCCTCTGAGATGTGAGCCGGGATGTGCCAAACTTTGCAGTGGCCTGGGACGGTGCCCACCCTTCCTTGGCCACTTCTCCCTTTCAAAGCACTAGAAAGCGATGGAAGAAAAACAAACAGGTTGCATCCGCTTAGCCCCTCGCCTTTCTCTCACTGAAAGGTCCCCCCCTCAGCCACCCAATCTGACTTGGCAAGATTTGGCAGCCCGATCATCCGTGGCTCCACATTGCCATCCTGGCATCTCCAGCCTGGCCCCCAGGCAGCTTCTCCAGAGAGGATCGAGGACCGAGGCAGCCCCCAGGTTCCCCAGAGAGCTGCGAGCACATCAAGCGAGCATCGCTTCCACGCAGTGGCACACAACCGGTCCCCCGGGAGGGGCCTTACCGGCTTGGGGCCTGCGTCTGCTGGCCCATCAGCCCGTGCGGCTTCTGGGGCACTCCGGCCCTTCACGGGAGCCTGTGGCCGGATTCTGTCTTTGCCGCTGAGCTCCATCTCCCCAATGTCCACACCACTGTCCTCGCTGAGGGTCTGTCCGCTGTCCGAAAGCTGGGAGAGCGTGGAGGCTGGGTGAGAACGGGAGAAGGGCTGTTAGGAAAACTGTGCAGGAGAGAAGCCAGCCAGGGGGAGAGAGGCACCGAGCCTTGGGAACAAGCTGTACCCCCTTCACACACCCCGCACAAGAACCTGCATCAACCAGGCACAGCACTGGACGAGCTGCCAAGAGCCGCTGCGGCCCTCCAACCCTCTAGACGAACCAGGGCTGGCATCGGATGTCAGTTCTCCTGTCCCTGTCGGGGATGGAAACGTCCGTCTCAGCCTTTCTTCGTGCAATCTTCTTCCGGATTCATTGCTTCCTCCAGACCCGAGGGCGGAATATTTGCATGCATATTTTAACTTTTTATTGGCAAGTAATATGGGTTGGATTGTCGTTCTCTGCCTTGCCTCGGCATTGCAGGGAAAAGGCCAGGCTAGAAATGTTTGTCATAGATAAAGAAAGGAGGACGGTGGCATCACCAGGAGAAAACAGGTTTAAAATAATAACTTTTAACACCCTTTGCTCAGCTCTGCCTTCACCACCTGGATCAGGTTTTGGAAAATTTTAATTATATTAGTACTGACTGTTCTCAGCCCTTTATAAATTGTAAAGTCACCAAGCGCAAAATGTTCCATTTGCCATGGTCAGGTATCTTAAGGCCATTGATCCAGATAGGAAAAATCTGCCTAGACCATGGGCGAGTGGCAGAAATTGCCGGATCTCAACTGGGTGGAATTTCCAGGATCACTTAGATCTTTCTCTTCCACCGCACCCTAATGGCATTCTGCCCCTCCCTCTCCTCTCTCACACTCACACTCTCACACACACACACACACATGGTGGAGGTGGAGGAGTTTTCTCTACAGTGATTTCGAGAACCACATCTTCCAGTTAGAGTCATTTGTTCTCTTTTTCCTTAAGCATTCAGCAGAACTCATAAATAACTTCCTAAGTGGAATGGAAAGACCTTGAGCTAAAACCTTTAAAAATGAATGCAGAAGAATGTGAAACGGAGAGATTCAGCGCTCTCTAGTCTGGACTGTACCACTTCAGACTGCAGGTGGGGTCCAAGTGACCGGGCACGCCTCCCTCCTGACTCCCTCCCTTTGCTTAGAGAAGTGGCGTGTTTGGGGCAGGGCTGGGTAGGCCACCCCACTGCATACGGGCACCTGGAGGGCTGCTTTTTTGCATGCTACATATCTCTCTTCCGTGAGAACCATGGAAGCAAAGGAAAAGGTCGCTCATCACAGGAAGTACAAGATCCGTGAATTCGATGTGGTGCAGCGGTTCCAGTTTTGGATGCGGACCTGGGATTGAGTCCCCATGAAGCTTGCTGGGTAAGTTTGAGCCAGTCACTGATTCTCAGCCCAACCTACCTCGCAGGAGTGTTGTAAGGACAAAGCAGAATGGAGGAAGATCATGCAAGCTTCTTTGGGTCCCTTGCAAGAGGAAAAAGCATGGGCTCTAAACCCAATCAATGAGGCAGAAGTGGGCAAGGGTGCAGTACGCAAACACGCCACCAGGGGGACACTCCCAAACTCTGCTTTTCTGGCAGGGAACTTCTTTACGCCCTTTCCCTGATGGGCCCAGAAATGTCATCCCTCTTTTTCGTAGTACAGATGAGCCGTGCCCTCTGCACCTCTGCTAATTAATGCTTTTTGCTGCCCCAGCCTTGGGGTGACGGGCTCTGAATCGGACAGCTGTGAAGGAATGCCAGGGCACATGCCTCGGCCGGGAAGTGCTGCTTGGCTGGCCCTAGGAAGGACGCGAGGCGCCACCGCAACTTCGGAGGAGTCCTCAGATGCTGCAGTGGAGACCCCGTTCCTGGAGGCCTCGCTGAATGCATTGCGGCTGGCAAGGTTCGTTCTGCGACGACTGCCGCCCAGTTTTAGCGCAGGCGCAGGTGCAGGTGAGGGAGGCAGGCCCCAGTGTTCTCCAAAGAATCCAGGTGGTACCTTGGCCCCTACTTCACCCCACGCCTTGTGAGCGGGGGCAGAAGATCTCAGTGTCTGAAATCGTTTGCTGGAGGGCAAGGGAGCGAGGCCTGGGGGGGATCCCACCCGCCACACTCCTGGACTCGGCCGGATGCCCTTGACCTTCCAAGGATTACAGTCAGGGGGCTGTTTGGTGCAATCCTATGCAAAGCTGGCTGTGGGCTTTGGAGAGCTTGGGTAGGACTCTGGTTGTGTCTAAACAGGTGAGGGGTTACACCCTTAAACACCTTTCTGGACCTCCTCTTCTAACTCAGCAAAGCCCTTCTTATGCCCACAGAAGTTAGATAAGTTAAGCGTGTCGCTACCTCCCCTGGGGGATTTGACCATCATAGCCCAACAGAGGCCGTCTACTTCTGAGTAACTGCTTCTGGGGTGGCAAACTCGGAGGGTGGGCTGCAGGTTCCCTGTCCCACTTCTGTACTTCCTAGAAACATCTGGAAGATGCTTGGAAGCTTGGGCTGGCTACCTAGTCCCCTCCAGATGTGTTGCTCTGGAATTCCCAGTCGTTGGCCATGCTGACTGGGGGTGATGGGGTTGTCCCCCGGATATCGGAGAGGACACCATGCCGAAGAGGGCTGCTTTAAACCTCACTGCTCCCTCTGAAGTCCCTTGTGTTCTTTCTGTGCTTAGTTCTGTATAAGCAGATGAAGAGCTTGTTCCAAGATGGGTTCACAGGGGAGGATGAAACATAAGGTTAGGTATTTTAAGGAAAAGGAAGCAGCCGGGAGATGTCTCTTCCTCCTACACGCCACTCCATCAGGGAGATATACTGCTAAAAGCAAGTGGCAGAAGGACAACAGAAGAAAAGTTTCAATCATTCGGCTGACAGAGGCCGGCCTTTAAAGGCGGCACGGAATGACACAAAAAATGCAGGCAAGAGTTTTGGAAAGGGCATCTCGATTTTCAAGGCAATTCTCTTCTGTGGGGCTCCCGAGTCACCTCCAGTGTTCTCCTGGCCTCCCTGCTGCTTCTCTGATTTAGGGGCATGTCAGGCAACTCACAGCAGGGTGGAAATTGTGGACGCATTTCCACAATTCCAGTCGGTTGGCCCTGTGTGAGCCCCGAATCAGTGTGCTGTGAGTGGAAGCCGCGTGCAGGTTTCTGTCTTTGACGCCGGATTGTAATTTGCACATTTTTAGCTCGGTTTAACCCCTACCCCCTTTCTGTGGTTTTCATAGCTGCCTGCTAATTTTAGTTCAGTTCTTGTTAATCGTTTTATCCAGTTTATCTTGTTTTCGGTGTGTGAGCTTCACCGCAAGGTGGGATACAGACTGCACAATGACCGAGCAAACGCACGTTCAGGAGACTCTCTCACCTCTGGCTTGGGGCAAAGACCTCACTTCATTCACGTCTGGCTCGCTGTTGGGCCGATGGACTTCCACCATGATAAAGTGCCGGCCACTGCCAGTCTCTGGGCCACCTTTCTCGTGGGGAGGGGGAGGGGCCGGGTGGGACGGAGGCGGCGGCGGGGAAGGGGAAAGCGTGTTGGGGGTTGGGAGAGAGCCGGGGACCATGGCTTCCGGAGAGGGATGCTGCAACCGGGTCGGCGACTGGACCCGGGGAAACGGCCCGATGGGGTGCTGGTTGACCAAGAGCAGGCGAGCATCCAAAGGCCTTCTGGAAGCGTGGGAGACGGAAGCGTAGATGGCATTGGAGACTGGCTCCTCCGAGGAGGATGTGGCGGCGGCGGAGGAGGAACCCACGCTGTTGGTGTCCCTCTCCGAGTGGCCGGGAGGCAGCGTGTGTTTCTGGGGGGCCACGAAGAACAGGCCCGACTGAGAAGATTCAGAGGACGGCCGCTTGAGGGTGTCCTTTGCTGCTGCTGCTCGGTCCTGCGGGCCAGAAGGGTCCGTTGTGGTTTGAGGAGAAGGCGTGGGAGCCGGAGGCTTGAACGACGGAGGCTCGTCGGGGGAGGAGGAGACATCATCCTGAGAAAAGCAGGGACAGAAACGGTGAGCCGGTACCGCCAAATATGCCGGGAGCCTGCTTTTACCGTGCTCCATCTTGTTTCCACATCCTTGCGAATTCTCTCTCTCTCCCTGCACCCACCTCCTGCCCAGAACCCCCCAAAATGTGTCTGCTTTTCTAGCTACATTAAAAATACGTGCATTTTTCTCATGGGGCAGGAGGAGCATCTTAATATGCACAATTTTGGGCACAGTTTTAGGAAGATGTGCATTTTCAAAAAGCGACGTTCGAATGAATAAAGCGGCTTTTGTGCACATCTCCTGGATAAGTGCATTTCCATGCACCTGTTTGGAAATGGGCACATTCTCCACAGACCTTTCTCTGCCCACAAAAAATGGACACAGGCACTACAAAGACATTTGTCTACATGTGTATCTTTGCAAACTTTGGAAAGATACGAATTCTGCTTTCCAGTTGGAGTTTTGGTGTGGGAACGGCAGGTTCCTTGCAGTCATGTCAAAATGACAATGGATTCCTTACCTATGTCAGGTGTGGTTGTTGTTATGTGCTGTCAGTCACCTCCAAAATGTCCTGTCCTTCTAGAATCATAGAATTGTCGAGTTGGAAGGGGCCATGGAGGCCATCTAGTCCAACCCCCTGCTGTTGCAGGACACCATGTTACCCCATCCCACTCAGAAGGCTGCCCGATTTCTTTTTGAAGGAATCTAATCTAGTCTATGAAGACAGTCCATCTCCTTTGTTTTTAAAATTAGATTTATATCCTGCCTTTTTCTTTTTTAAAGAACTCAAAGCAGCTTACATCACTCTCCTCCTCCTGCTCTCAGTCTTCTCCCCACAACACCAACCCTGTGAGGTAGGTTAGGTTGGGCTGAGCATCTGTGGCTGGCCCAGAGTCACCCAGTTGGCTCCGTGGCTGAGTGGGGACTCGAACCCGGATCGCATGAGTCCCAGTCCCAGGCTCTTCACCACCACGCCAGGCTGGCTCACAAATGCCCATTGCTATTTCTAGTCCGCACAACATCCAGCTAGATAAACACTCCAGGTTACAGGAAAAAAAAATACCGACAGAATAAAACTGCAGGTCTGTAGACGTGTATCTAAGAGAAAATTGTAGGATGAATGCTAGATGAGGAGCCAGCATCCGTCGTATCCGTGGGAATAAATGCCAATTTATGCTACGCCTGCATGTCAAAACAAAGAACCGCGGCATCTTGTCTGGCAACCCGAACAAAGCAAAATCAGGAAAGGAGATGAATATTAACAGTACAGGATCACCTGCTCCTTATACCAGCCTCCTGTGCTTACATACAGATCTGTGTGCATTTGGAATACCCTGTGCTGTTCCGGTTGTCACACCTGAAAAGGGATTTCGTAGAAATGGGGAAGGTGTGGAAAAGGGCGACTCAATCAATCGGGGCCGCGGCGAGTCCCCAGTGAGGAAAGGTGACAACTGCTGAGATTGTTTCGTTTAGGAAAAGGGTGAGTCGAGGAGGCGCCGCAAAGGCATGTGACATTCAGCCAGGTGAGATGAAAATAGTTTGGGACACATTTTCCTTCCTGACCCGTACTACTTGCTCCCGGGAGGGTCATCCCAGGAAGCTGACGGGCAGGAGATTCAAGACAGATCAAAAGATGGACTTTTTCACCCAGTGCATAATTGAACAACAGAATTCGCTTCCAGGAGCTGCAGCGATGAGCACCAGGTTTTAAAGCGGGGCTGAGCAGTTCACGGAGAAGTCTTTCCGTAGCTCCACTCCTGGTGGTGGTGTGCTCCCTCCAGGAGCAGAGAAAATTTGCACCAGTTGCTAGAAACTTGAGCAAAAGGGGGTTATCTTCCTGTCCTTCCTGACCTAGAACCAACTCTAAATGTTGCCAGTCTTTTATTAGAATAATTGCATCCCCCCTTATCTTAATTAACTGTAATTTTAGAATTACTGTATTTTCCTTATTTTAACTAATTGTAACTTTGGATTTTATTTGCTGGCCCATGACTGAATAAAGGATTGATTGAGTGATTGATTGATTGGTGTTGTTATACTCCTGTCCTGCTTGTGGGTTCTGTGAGCAGCAGCTTGGCCAGCGTGTGAAGAGAAAGCTGGACTCCGTAGGTCCTTGGGTTTTGCTACATGGGTCTGGTTAGGCTCCTGTGATGCTGGGATGGAGAAAGCACTACTGAGAGGAGGAGATGAAGACAGACGAAATGCAGCTTACCAGGGAGATGTCTGGCAGGGCACTGACACTGCTGTGGTTCCCATTCTGGCCTCCGTCTAAGTCTGATGTATTCTAGAATGAAGGAACAGGAAAGTGGCGTTGCAGCGGGACCGGCAACCGGATATCAGAGCGGACAGGCCTCCCATGCAATTCCCCAGCCAGCCATGCCTCGTTCTTCATGCAAGGCCGACGCTTGGCCTTCGGACGTCCGGCTCCGAGATCACGGGAGCTGCAAGCTGGGACTCCACCATGGTACGCCCTTCCAGACGCGATCGTGAAGGGCATAGCATTGTGCCCCTGGTTGTCTCCGACTTTCAGGAATCAAATCTGTTTTTCTTCTTAATAGAAGGCTAAATATATATATCAGCACCCCAAAAACATTTCAAGATCTACTGCGTTGGAAGTGAGCTGCACTGAGCAAGCTTGCCTTTCGGAGAGGTAGCATATGCATTCTTAAACGAGCAAAAGAAATCGTATCGACCAAGAGCCTGAAAGGCCCACACGGCCTGATCCTGTGCTTCTCCCTACTTGAAAGCAAGTCCTGCTAAATTCAGGGGGAAGATTTATGTTCTAATAATGGCATATATGATTACAGCCTCCATCTATCTCCCTGGTGGAGCTGCGACCACAAATGCCAGCAGGCCCTGCTCTGAAATGGATGGGGGAGAAGTTCATTCAGTCCGTGTTTTGGAGTGAACTAACACACAGCTTAGAATGCAATTATCCGTCAGTCGGTGCACTTTTCCGGATTTTGAGATTCAGTGCAGGTTGGCTGCAGCAATGTGGACACAAATGCCTGTTTTAGGGGAAACAGCACACAAACGGGTGCGTTAGGGGACCATGCACGCAAACATGCATGCTTTCAGGGAAATTGCACATGAAAATACAGGTGTGTTTCCATGCAGTGCAGACGGACAAGGAAACTGAAGGGCACACAGATGAACGTGACCCAGCATGGAAACAGCCTGTTTCTTTTTCCCATCCTTGGGTCTCAAACCTTTTGTTCCTCCACGGAGAGAACAAGCTGCTTCTCGTTGTGGCTGGGAGCACTCGATGAAATGCCAGGCCTTTGCCCTGCTGTCTTTGCCGGCTGCAGCCATGGAATCTCTAATCTGGCCGGTGCTTGGTAAACAAGGAAAAGACCAAGCGCTGGTTTCAGGGGCTGCCGTTGAGCTGGGCTTTTTCTCGGAATGGTGGAGCAACCCTGTGCAGGGTCTCCGTGCCTGATATTCCAAGACTGTTATGGTTCCCCCGAGAAGGAATACTAATAGCTCCAGCATTGCCCAGGGACAGAGGCCTTTAAAGTGCTTTTTATGGCTGTTGAATTACTACAAGGTAGGGAGAGCTTCGGCAGGCATGGCTTCTCCCCTTGTGGAGGCAGGAAATGAAGCAGCAGCTTTCCCTGGGTACCCCGTCTGGAGTAACAAGCTTTCTTGCGTGCAACGGCCTGCTCCTGCCAGAGGCACAAGGAAGGATGCAAGATCCCCGCGTCTTGTGCTGTCGCAAGATCTTTGGGTGCTTCCAGATAGGAACAGCAACCCTTAGTGATCTACACTTAGTGCTGGGATTTCAAATGATCTACTCCCCCTGGGATCCCAACAGACTCTTTCTATCCCCGGCAGCAAATGGCAGCCCCCTCCTGCCAATGCAACAAAACGAAAGGCAAGCGTTTGCATGCCCCGAGGCACGCAGAGTGGCAAAGAGCTCCCCCGATTGCCTGCATTTCTGGAGAAGGCCTCCAGAACGGGACCGAGCTTGTCCATTTCTTTCACCCTGCAGACGTCATCGGAAGTGGGGAGACGGTCCTTTGAGTCTCAACTTGTGTTTGCCTAGGCCCTGACGTGCTCAGCAATACCTACATGGAGAGACAGATGGGCCTGCCTTTAGTTTAGCACTAGCCTGGTCACCTAAGGTGACCAGGCTAGTGCTGTGGCGAACCGGAGGACAAGGGTTGGAACTTTTCCTCTTCTGGCCTCGAGCAAGCTACTCGGGGAGAGAAGGCCCTTCCCGCATGCCCAGGATAGGCATGGGATGGGTGACTGGAACATGCTGCAGCTGGTGGGCTCCATGCACAGGCCAGGCAGACATCTCTTAGGACTTCAGACCAGATGGCCCCTTCCACCTCCATGGTCCTGACTCCTTTCCTGGAATCATAGAATAGCACAGTTGGAAGGATCCCACAAGGCCAGTGGTCCAACCCCCTGCTCAGCGTGGGACTCCCAGTTCATGCATCTCTAGGAGATGGCTGTCCACCTGCATCTTGAATACCTCTAATACAGGAGAGCTCACAGCCCCGTAAGTTATTGGTTCCTTCGCTGTACTGCTCTAACAGTCAGGAAGCTCTCGCCTTCTGCAAGATCTATTGGGCAACTAACACATGAGACGTTTTCCCCCTGGAAAGCTCTAATCCAGAGACAGTGAAGCACAGTTAAAACAAAAAAGAGAGGCCTTCCTTTATTCAGCAGAAGGTCCCATTCCAGCTCAGACAGCCTTAATCCCCAGTAAGGCAGTTTAAGGCCAAACCCCCACTCTCTCTGGATAGGAGCACTTGCATAACCCAGGGAACCGGTACCGCCTCCTTCCAAAACATTTTCCTATCTCCCACTCCCTTCCTCAGAGAGGTCAGAAAAATAGACACAGTTCTCCCTCCTATTTTATCTTCACAGCAGTCTTGTGAGGTAGGTAGAGAGAGGGATTGCATCCCTTAACCCATCCCTAGTCTGGTACATCAGCGGCTGCTCCACATTGGCCGGTAGGGTCCCCAGGGCATGGCTCCAGAGGAACCGTCCTTGTACATGTTGCCTGCCTGTTCTTTGCAATGCCCTTCCTTCCCTTCCACACAGGTAAAGGGCACCAGGTCTCCTTTGTGCGCTCCTTCTAGGTAGCGGAAGAGATCACGAAGGGGAAACAAAGCCATGAATCTACCTTGGGAATGCCATGCCTTGGAAACCAAATGCCACACCTTGAAGAGCTGATGCAGCTTTTGAGATCGCGTGTTGACCGTCCTCCTCTTCCCGTGTTTGAGAAGCGATTAGATTCTCAATGGCCCAGCATGCCAGGGAATGCATCTGTGAACGTGTAACTGCTGTCTATTTAATTCTGCTCTACTCTTCTGCGTCTGCTGTTCATCGTCTTTTAAGCATAAAGCAGAATATCAAAGGGTTCCCGTCTCCGCAGTGGCATTGACCCAAACACCGTGGCGTTTTGTGCATGAAGGAAGCGTCAAGCCACAGCTTCATCAAAAACTCTGCTCCGTGGTAGAAGACGTGCCTTGTGTTCATGGGGCCCCAGGTGTCAACCCCTTCTATCTTATGATATGATCTCTGAGCAACTTCCGCAACTAAAGACCAGACAGCCATATCTACATACCAAAAGACATTCATATCCATTTACGCAAAGCTATTTCACATCCTCAATCCATTAAATTACAGGAGATGATTTTTTATCCGAGTCTGTCCTATCAGACTTTTAGCTACCAAAAAGAAGCAGAGAAATCCCCTTCCGTTGGTTTATTTCAGTGAAGGAGCAAAACAAATTTTAAAAGACCACTGATAGCAGGCAATATGAACGACGGCTTCAGTGTAAAGTTTATCCTTATTGTAATCTCCTCCCTGAAGGAAGCAGCTGCCCTACCAAAGCAGTGCCAAAACATTCTTGAGAGGCAATAACAGCCTTGCACTCATGGAAATTAGCTAAATTAGGCAATCCCTTATTAAAGAGAGAGGACACTGTCCAATAGGGATGAGTAGAATACTATTATTAAAGAAGAGGCGGACTGAAGTCCATCGACACAACAGGTAGATGCCAACATGCGGATCTACTGGTTAGCCCTTCTTTGGTGGGTCCCCATGTATGCAGTTTCTCAAATTCATCTATAGAGCAAAAAAAAAAAGCTAGACTGCCCTGCTTGAACCTGGTATAAGGCAGCTTCTGAGGTTCCTAAGACATTTTTTTTTTAATATTGGAAATTTTTGCATTGGCAAGCATTCTAATTAGGCAGCTTAAAAAAAAAAAAAGGATTAGGAAGAAAGGGCAAATCTTTACACATCCTCTTTTGAAGCCTGTTCCACTTAAGGCCAATTAGATATCAATGCAGCTCCAGGTTCAGACAAAGCTGCTCCCAATTAGCATCGTACATAATAAACCGCCCATTTGTAGGACCTGCCTGTGACCCGCAAAGTCATTAAGCAGGGAGGTGATGAGAAGCAGGCCTGACTGGATGGCTTGCATTCATTCAGTCGGGCACAGAGAGCAAGAAGCAAGGGGCTTGTTTCCAGTGGGATTCCTCACTCTGCCTCCCTCAGCAGCGCAAACCATTCAGCAAGAGAACTCAGAACGGGAACGGATTGATGCTATTACAGATATTCACCATGCAAAGAAAAAGAAATTCCCATGAAAACATTTCTAGGAGCCGTGCCTGCTGTTCATAGGTTGAGGGTTTCACGTGCAAGTGAGGACAGCCGCACAATTTTGTCCAGGGGGCCTTTTTCAAGCAACCAGCTCCAATTTGTACCGCGGGGTTAATACACTTTTCAGAACATAGTTGTCCTTTCGATTCCTCTAAATTTTATGAAGCTGTTCTGGGCTCAGTCAGGCAGCAAATTGTGAATGCTAGGCCAGCACACGTCCAAAAATGCACCTTGACATACGAGGTAGGAGTTGCCTCCACATCTCTGCCCTCCGCCCCCACAACATGAGCTTGGGCTATAGCAAGGGTAACGGGTTAAAGCCCTCTGCCCCACCAGGTATTGCTTCAACAGAAAATCTGCTGCACAGGACTAATTAAGTGACAAACGCCACATCGAGGCTGGCCTTATGTTTCCGGTGCACCGAATCTCCCTGCATCTCACCGTCAGATATCCAAGTACAACAGTACCCATTCAGAGCTGCTTACCTCCATGAGGTCAATCAGCCACAAGAGCCGCTCCTGCGAGGATGAATCGATAAAGCGTTCGGGGAAAGAAATATGTTAGAGGCTAGGTAGGACCACCAGCAAGAGGCACAAGTACCATGTGTGTTGAAATAACATGCAACAGCCTGTTCCCAACAGAGGCAATGACGTGCCCATGGAAGCACACCATACACACAACAGGACCTCCTGCTTATTCCCCCTATCAGCTGACCTACAGTGACCTATGGAGCTTTTCCACGCAACGCCTTGTTGGTGGTGACAGAACTGAAATCAGAAAGCGCTACAAGAGTCGCGCTTCATTCCTGCTTTTTCACTAGATGAGCTCTAGGTGGCACTGCGGAGTAGTGCAAATACACAGGCAGAAACCACGCTTTCTTTTGCCATCGGAAATAACACCCCATTTTCCCTGCTCATTGAAAGCAGTGCTCATGAACAGCAGCAAAAGTGGAAAACTGCAGGATAATCTAAACTACTTAAAAGCAAGGGACGACACGCTCATAAATGCCTCATGCAGAAAAGCTCGCCGTGTCCGGCACTGGAGGTAATATGCAGCCTCATATGCAACCATTCATGACTTTATTGTCCATGAATAATCCCTTTATGGCCATCTAAGCCATCATTATATCTGTCTCTTCCATTTGTTTTTCTCTTAACTGCCACCATGAAAAAGAATAAGCACCACCATATTTTGCAGCATAGCTTTTGTCAAATTGCGATTGGATTCCTTTTCATTTTATTCTATTTACTTTATTGTTCTCTGCCTGTTTTTCTGGTTGCTGGGAAACAGTTTGGCTGAAGGGTGCTATAGCAACACATGGAACAACCTGTACAGAAATGTGACAGAGTGTGGAGAAAGGGCCAGGAGAAAATTTCCCCCCGTTTCTCTTCGTACTGGAACCTGGAGCAGAGGTGTGTGAGTGAACCAACAAAACTGACGGGCAGGAAATTCAGGATGGGGAAATATAAATGCTTCTGCACATAATAGATGAAATTCACTGCCACGAGATTTGGTGAGGGCCTTGGGTCTAGGTGGTATTTGAAAAGGGGTTACACCAATTCAGGAAGGAGCAGTCTATATAAGGATGCTAGAGACAAGGTTATGTGTGACCTCCACAGACAAAGGCACTATATACCCACGGAGGACTAGCTGCTTGGAATAACAGCAGGAGATGGTTACTGAACTGCTGCTCTGTTAGTGAACTGCCTTGGCCACTGCGGGAGACAGGATTCCGGCCTGATGGACCAGTTCTCCTATCTAGCAGGATACTTTTTCCCCATTCTAAACAAATAATTATCGAGGTGCAGGAGAGATGCAGTGAAACCAGCAATATTTCTGAGAAAGCGTCCTCAGTTCACTGCACCTCACATTCCCAGAAAGGGGGGAAGCGCACCCCGCCCTCTATCTCGCCGCCCTTAGCAATGCCTTCCTTTGAGCAACCTCCGCAGATTAAAAGAGGCTTTTGGTCTCCAAGTCTGCTAATGCGTTTATGATGAAAGGTGTTTTATGGGCAGCAAATTGATTTCACAGCTGCGAGCCCACACATTTGGAAGCAACTGCACTAACCTGATTAAGCAGGGCATGTGGCGAGGTCTCAGAGATAATGTAACAATGCCGCTCGCTTGCTGCAAGGGCAAAGGGGGACGTGGGAGCAAGTTGTTGGAGGTGAGCGGAAACGACCCATCTCTGTGTTCTGCCCGTTCTCACCCCGAGTGCGGAAGAGAAAGGCCTGCGAGTGGAATCGGTTTAAAGAAGGGGGAGGCGAGAGCCATGGAATTGGCTCGTTTCTTGTACAGATTGTCTACCGAGGAGAAGTCTGTCAGTGGCTGTTAGCTAGGGAGATCCTTCAGGCTTGGATTTATCTCCAGACCTAGCCAGTGTGTGGGCTTGTGGGACAATCAGTGCTTGGGAGAGACGGCCTTTTGGGACCACTCGTGGGCTTCGGATGCTGAACTAGACCGAACTGTGATCCGCATCAGCCAAGCTTCAACTAACCCTCCAGTCCAAATGGTGATGGCCATGACAGAGAGAGATGGAGGCACCGTTTGCTCCGTGTCCCCTGAGTGAACCCACTGCCTTCTGGGAAAGCAGAAGCTGCTGCCCCATAGAAGAGTCCACTGCTTCTCGAGTTGGCTGGTCCAAACTGGAATGGCCTCATCATTCATCCAAGATCAGCATGTATTACACTGTTTGCAACATGGAGCAAAATACCCCATCTTTCCTCCTCCTCTCCACGTGATCTCAACAACAATGCTGCGAGGAAGCTTAGGCTGAGACCCTGGGATTGGCCCAACGTCACCCTGCAAGCTACACGGCTGAGTGGAGATTAAGGCCCGGATCTCCCGAGTTCCAGCCCAGCAGTCCAGCCACGGTGGCTCTCCATGACACTTTTGGGGGCCCGAGACAAGCACACCTACCCGGGCGGAACTGACGGTAGTAGAAGTGAAATGGCTCCCGGTGGAGGAGAGAGTGTCGCTATAAGACTTCACGGAGTAGGAGTCCGTGCCGGTGCCCGTTCCGGAGGGCTGCCGGGCCTTCATGAACTCGATCTCCCTCTTCAGGACCAGGTTGTCGAAGCGGTCAAGGTCCTGGGGAGCGATCACTCCTCTCACCTCGGACAAGAGTGAGAACTGCAGAGGAAAGACACCAAGGCTGAGGGGACCTGCTGGCACAGCCTTCCCCAGACGTTCGGGGCTGCTGCTCCTTTCAGACACAGCGCTGGGCACCCTGCACAAGCCTCGGACAGAGTGGTTCAACACATTCCCACAAAGATCCACTTGTGCATTCCCCCTGCGGCCATCAAGCAGAAGCGAAGAGCAGGAGAAGGGCCTTTGCAGTAGTGGCACCACAACTCTGGAACATGGCTCCCCAGAGAGGTGTGCCTGGCACCATCCCTGATATCTTCTCAGGGCCAGGTGCAAACTCTCTTTATTTCTAAATATTTTAATAGTCAGCCTGTGTGTCTTACCAATGAGCCAGTTTTAAACATGGTTTTAAATTTCGGCCATACCTCATGGTGGTGGTCTGCTATATTGCTTATTTTATAGTATTTTATGAATATGTTGCTTAAACTGTTTTTTATGAGCATTTTCTGTATGGTATTTATGATTTTAATGATTGTAAAGGCACCCAGAGAGCTTGTGGGCTACGGGGGCGGAATATAAATAAATGAGAGAATAAATAGGACTTTTTCAAAGGATCCCCCCAAATGCCTGTCACATCAAGGACTATATGGGCTGTTTCATTTATTCTGAAATTCAAAGGACCATTCTACTCCCTAGAAAGACGTAATGCAATGGTTGCTTCTTCCTGTTCCCTCAATACAGAAAGACCTTGGCCATCCATGGTCAACCAGCACCGGCTGGACTCAAGTTCTGTACGGTGTGGAATGTTGAGGATGGTTTTCAAGCAGAGGATGCTGGTCCCCTGAACTCACAGGCTGACTATTCTCCTGAAGTGGGCCGGAGGGATCAGCCGACCTAAGTTGGCCACAGTGTCCCTCCGGGTTTATGAGTTGCTGGCTGGGTAGCTGGAATTTGAACGGAGCTCCATACTCGTCAGAGCAGGGCTGCACATGGCAGTCATCAGGGAGATGGGAGGCAGGATTCTGGAGCTCTGGGACCAGCCAATAGTCGGGAGCAGAGAGTCAGCCAGCACTGGAGGATACACCCTGAGTGAGGGTTTAGCAGCAAGCCAGGAACCAGGAATGAGGACTAACCAAAGAGAGAGGAACAGCCAAAGCTCAGGAAAACCCTGCCCATCCAATCAGGGATCCTGGTATACAAGGCTCTCTTTCAGAGGGGGAAATCAGCAGATCCAAGTACACAAGATTCCATTCTGCTGAACACACATAGCCTGCGAATCCTTGGAGTGAAACAGATGGTGCCCCTTCCCTGGACGAGCCCCAAACCCTGATTGGTTGGCCCTGCTCTCCCTCGCCCCATTTGAGGACTCTGATCTAACCTTGGCGTGGGTGTTGAGCAGTTCAAAGAGAGCCATGACGAGGGCATCGACTGGGATGTTGCTCTCCTTGTACTCGTCCAGGTAGTACCCCATGGTGGCTCTCTCGGGCTCGTTCAGGAGATGGCGCGCTTGCTCCTCCAGCATGACACGGCTCTGGTTCACAAGACTGCTCAGGGTTACTTGGGATCCTGCCAGGCCTCTGTAAAAGGAAGGCTGGGAGCAGAGAGATAGCAGGGTTGGGAAGTGGCTTTATTGGGGCCTTCACCCAAATGCAGGGACTGCAGCCCATCGGTTCACCAGTCTTTCTGGTCCGTACACATCTGAATGTAGAAACACTTCTGAGGAGGGAAGGATGCTTACTGCATCCATGTATAAATGGATAAAATATGCACAGTGAAGAGAATTCATGGGCAACTTTGTAGTGCCACGTTTCCCCAAGTGTGCCATACAATATATCGACAACTCCAGGGCAAACTTCTGTCTACTAGATCGCATTTATTGGCTCTCTAAAGCATTATTTTAGGATTTGATCCTATGTAAGTTTAGTTAGGAAAAAAGGCTGAGAGCTCCCAGCATGCCCCAGAATTGCACAACTGTTTTTGGTCAAAGGATGTACAGCATTGTGCCTCGAATGCACAAATAAGGGACGACATCCACTGAAATGAGACCCCCTCTGACACAGGCATCCTTCCACAACAAGCGGTTCCTTTTAGCAGGAGAGGCCAGGCACTGTGCATGGAACTTTCTGCATACAAAGCAGAAACCAGCAAACGTTTAAAAAAAAATATTAAAAATTTCTAGTCCAGATGACTGAGAAAAATGCTTTAAGAATGTTTCCATTAAAATTAAAAAAAAAACAAAAAACATTGACCCCTATAATGTTATGCGGATATGCTCAAAGGTATCAGGTTAATTCCTAGAAAAATGCGAGCAGCCAGATGGGCATGAATGTGTTCCTATTTACTCAGAAGTAACTGCCATTAGGACTTCTTCCTAAATCAATTAGTTCAGGATTGCCACTTAAATCAAATCTCCAGGGGGCCCCATACCATTCCGTTTACTCTCACCTTGCCCAGAATAATCAGCAAGTAATTCTGCAATGCAAGACACGGGGCAAAATAGCTCTGTTTGCATCACTCGCCGAAATTACAGAGTCCGGCTTTCGTGGTCATAGAAGACAGCGTACCATAATGTCATTTTGGAAAGTTTCCTAATTCAAAAGACACCCAGGGGGATCTTTCCATCACTTGATAATTGATCCTTATAATCCCTGGGCATTTCTGCTTAGATCTGGGGCTTTTGGTATGCACCACACATTCACCCACTAAACTATCGCTTCTCTCTTGCCCTCAAACTCATCTTCTGCAATATATTACCTCTCGGTCCTTCCTATCTGAGATTCATCTCAAATGCTAAAAGCAAAAAGTTTATGATCCGCTGCAGTGTTTCAGCGCCTGAGAACCTCTTCATTTTGACATGACGACCTGTGCATCTTTTAAAGAAAACACGGGTCTCGCCCAAAAACAAAGGAAAAATGCAACCTCTTCACCCTGGCGCCTGCGAAGGAAATTAACAGGTGGCTGCGGAGAGGAGCTGCTGGCCATTACATCCAGGAGTGGTGATTGCAAGACATCCCTCAGGCAAAATCAAGCTGATTGCTCTCGAGAGATTCGGCCTCTGGACAATCTTATGGCTGCAGAATACTCCTGCGAGCCAATGCTGACATGAGAGGCTGTTGCGGCATTTAGATGGCTCCTGCCTTCTCCCTGGCCGAGGCTTCCAGAAGATCTGGAACGTCGGTGACTTTGTTTCAGGAAGGAGAGGGCAAATTACGGCCCCCTCCAGATCTTGCAAGTGAATGACGGCGGGTGGGATCTGGCAATTGGCTGTGCTGGCTTCGGTGGATGTGGGTTGCAGTCCAACATCTGGAGATCCACCAACTTCCCACCGCTGGTTTTAGGGAGCATCACTTCTATTCGGCCCAAGAGTCCAGGCCTTTAAAGAGTTCTGACCAAGCATTCAACCTGCCCGCACACTAGCACTTGGTGTCCTCTCCCCATTCTCCTGTCCCAAGGACCCCGGCGCTTGGGAGAAGGAAGAACCCATGGTGGGCATCAGCACTGTGTGCTCTGCAGGGATCCTCCTCAGAGAGAGCGGAACTCCTCAGATACGCCTCTGTCGCTCGACCAGGAGGAGCTTCGCCACGGGGTGGATGGTTGAAGGCCGTCCCATCAGGGGAGGGGACTCTGCCCGAGGCCGAAGCTGAGCAACGCTTTAGCTCCTGGGAAAGCCATTATCTTAACTGGCAGGCTGGTAGGGCTTCCACAATGAGGAGGGTTATTGTGCAAAGGAGGATGCCCCACGGGCGGGCTTTGTGAAGCCAGAGCGCGCTGACACATTGGAGCTGAACCCTGGCCAGGACTCAACGGTCGCATCGGCAGTCCTGAAGCCACGCTTTCCTTTAGCCTTCTCTCCTGGAGGAATGCCCCACGCTCCAGCCCCTTGGGCTCAGCTGCTCCCGCGGGCCTAACCGTGTTGTGGGTTTGGTCACTCCTCGTAGCCCCTCCGCTTTAGCTCGAGGCACCTTGGACCGGAATCCTTGCCCTTGAACATCTACCCGTCTTGTGGCCTTGCTGGTTGGATAGGCCCTTCACTCAGACTTGCTTCAGCCAGATCAAACAGTCCATTCCAGTCCCTGCGGTGCTTCCCACTGGGCTGCAGTGGGACTACAAACCCCAGAATCCTGCTGCTTAGCAGAGCCTTAACAGCATCAAAGCTTCTGCTTGCTCTTCCTCCTGTTGGATTCTTTCTCTTGGCCTTCGAAGCCCCTTCAAATACAAGACATTCCTCTGGAAGGAGGACACATGGCCACCTTCCTCCCCAGCAGTCAGTATTCAGATAGCCTTCCTCTGCAGTGGAGGATCCATTAAGCCACCATGGCCGAAACGTACTGACAGATCAATTCCGGGCAAATTTTTTAAGTCTTCTTTCAAAGCCATCCTCTACAGCTGATTTTTCAGAATCCACAGAAATAGCTATAGATGAATAAGGCAGGAAATGCAAACTTTGCATGTGTTGAACCACCACAGAATGATTTCCCCAAAAAACAGTATGCGGAACAGATTGGGAATTACTAATGAAATTATAATTGCATCTAATTGGATTTGCCTCTGGTGTTCTTGCTCCTGCTAGTGTTTCCTTTTCTTTTGCCTTGAGCACAGAGTCACAAGAGCAGCTGGCAGTGCAAAGCCGATCCAGGAGCGGTTCCTTGAAGGAAGATCAGTCTCCACAGATGTAAAAATATATTAAAAACCTACTCATGGAACAATCCTGCCTGTCACGAGATAAGACTCAGCCCCGTGTCGTCCTGGAGTCCCTCGTCTGGTGAATGGGGCAGCCAGTCTCTGGTGGAGAGACACTTACTGGCCGGCTGCGGGAAGTGGCAGCAAATTCATTCTCTGAGGATTGAGCCAAACACAGCCAAAATGGCCCCTCCACACCCAAGAGGGGTCCATCAGCAGTCGACGTGCCTCATTCCTTTTGGGATATCTCTGCAGCCCTGAGCGACCATGATGGGACCATTTGCCTACAGAGCACTGGTGCTAATGTTGGGTCATGGGCCTCCCCTGTGGGTGAGGCAGGCTCTCCCTGGAGGGTCAAGATCCTGATCATGGGGACAACTTAGTCCTCTGCGGAGATCCTGGTTTCCAACAGCACTTCGATGTTTGTTTCCAGGTACTGGAGCAGACCTCGAAAGCCCTAAACTGTTTGGGAACAGGTCACCTGAAGGCCCAAGAGTCCCAAGGTCAACCTTGCAGCTCTAGCTCTTTGGCCCATCTCTTGACAACTGCCCAAAGTCTTTGGGAATGAGGAGGCACGTAAAAACCAAAACAAAATACATTAAAAATGAAGCACGCAGAGAGCATGTTGGAAATCCATGGTTCAGTGGTGGAAATCCTTGGAAGGCCGTCCACCAGGAAGGGCAAATGGTCTTGCTGATGGGTGACTCCGAAGCAGTTTGGAAAACCCGCTGGCTTCCCTTGGAGTGTGAGCGATGCTTTTAAGCTGCCTTCCACGTCCGGATTGTTGCTCTTGGGCAGAGCAGCTCCAAGGGTGCCAGAAGGGCTGGGGCAGGCTGAAACGTGTGGGGGACCCGATTCTCCCCTTCTCTGCATTCTTCCGATTCTCTCCTTCCCAACAAGAGGGAATTAACTATACCAGTCCTGGGGCTGGTGCAGAGTTTGGGGGCAAGCCAGGGATATGGGGGGGGGTCCCCAATATGGTGACTGCAACTCTACAACTGCCTGGCCCATGCCCCAAATCCGCACCGTTGCCCACTGGTGTGCCAAGCCTTTGGATGGCATAAACATCTCGCTCCCACTGTGTTCGTGCCCCTGGCAACAGAGGGGCATTTAAGTAGCTAACCTTCTGCCAGATTGCTCTAATTTTAGGATTGTCCCACAGTTTCTGGGCCTTGTTCCCACGCTTTATTGCCCCATAGAAGTATTTTCCTGGCTTCTTAACTCCTTTGGGAGGGTTTTCTCCGGAAAGATGGGAAGCCAAGGAAGCACTGCAGCCAGATCCTTCACAGCAGCTCCCAACACAAGGTGGCGGTTTTGCGGGCAGGCTGATGCCAGATTTTCTGCATCCTGACACATGATGGCTTGTAATGAGAGTTCTGCCCCGGAGGCAGCAACAAAAGCAGTGGGGCGAGCTGTAAAAGAGCGCAAAACCCGCTCGCCAAGGAAAGGCCCTCATAAATCTGCTTTATCAGCCAGCGCCACCTGCGAACGGCAGCAGCCAATCTCCATTTAAAAGGAGGAAACCTTGCGGGAAGCAGAGCGCCGGCCCTGCCAAACATGATGCGGCAATTCGGAATTGTTCGTGCAATGCCTGGGGGCACAAGTCGTGGATCAGCCCAAGACTGCAGATGTGAAGCCTTCTGGCAGGTGGCGAGGGGAGCAATTCGGGAACGGCAGTGCTGATGTGCTCTCCTCTGCAGGTAGTCCCTACGGAGGAAAACCTGAGCAATGGGCGACTTTTGCGATAAGCAGACAGACATAACTCAGCGCTCGGACAGAATGGGTATAAATGCAATCTGAGCTGGGGGGAAATGGCGACCTGGACGGCTCTGCACCAACCTGAAGGTTGAAATGGGGGAGAAAGACACATGTTCAGACGAGTGCATGGCAAAGAAGGGTATGACCTGCAGGCTTGAGGGCTGGGCATTTTCGGGATCCAAGGAAGCATGCCCTATGTGACAACCGCACCGGAAGATGAGTGCGCTCCTGTCCTTCCCCATGGGTCTCCTACTTGGGACCCCGACAATGGACCAGGCAGGATTTTGGTCTCATCCATCACAGTTCATAGAATCATAGAAGAGTAGAGAGTTGGAAGGGGCCATGAAGGCCATCCAGTCTAACCCCCTGCTGTTGCAGGACACCAGTTTGCACCATCCCACTCAGGTGGCTCCCAGTGTGGGAGAGCCCACCACCTCTCTGGTCCCACTGTTGTCTTGCTCTGACAGTGAGGAAGCTGTTCCTGATGTCCAGCCTTCATAGAGAGTTCTCCTCTTCAGGGCTTGTTCCGATGCTCTCTCCGTGAGGAGAAGAAAGGAAACCCTTTTCATAAACAGAAATGTAGTTCATCATCCATGCTGGTGCTTTGCAGATAGATGGGACTTCAGTACCCATCAACCAGCCGGACTCATGCCTGGGGATGTGACATTGTCATTGAAATGATCTAGAGACCACCAGTTTGGAGAAGGCTGCCCTGATCTCAGCTCTGGGATAGGCTGCGGTTTGGGCGGGAGGGGATGAAGGCGACAGGCATGGTCCCAGATGCTATAGGACTAGAGCGGACTAGAGTGTCGAAAATCACAGGACAAGACCGTGCGATGAGCTCCCGCCAACAAGCTGAGCGCAGCAGCCATGCGCCGACTTCGATTGCGACTCCGAGTCCATGAAAAGCAGTTAATCAGAGAAGAATCTACTCGAAAAATGCTCTCCGACACTCTCTCACCCTCCATCACGCTTCTGCCGCTCCATCTTTTAATGCTCTTCCTCTCTCCAGGCGCCGTCTCGGAAGAGTAAAAGAGGAAGCGCAGACCTGTGAAATGATCTTGTACGGAGTTGTACCTTTTGTTCCTTTTTAGTGCGGGTTACTGAGGCAGAGGTGGCCGAAAGTTCAGATCCTGACTCCAACCCACCCCTGTTCAACTGTCGTAACTAAAAGTCCCCCCTCCTCCATCCTTTGGCAGGTGAAACGCAGAGATCTGGAGGAGGCGGGAGTGGATTTCTGTTTGAAAAGACTGAACGGAGACAAGTTCTTGGACTAAAATGTCAGAGGCTTCACTCTTCTTTCACTCTAAGTATGAAATGACCCCACTAAGTCGCTTGAAAAAAATACTTCACTGCGACTGGGTGGGTTTGGGGTCTCTTGGAAAGAACACAAAGAGAACCACGGTGGATTTCGAGACCCTGAGGAATCCTGGGCAAACGACGCTGACCTGGAAGGACCCGTGGTCCACCTCCCTTTGCAAGTGTGTAGTGGAACCAGGACTTGCAGGGGTTCCAACTTCACCCCCCCACCACCCAGGACTTCTTCGTTCCTCTGAGTTCAGCTGTACTCCTCACAGTAGCTGTGGGAGAATTTTCCTAGGAGCAGTATATTTTTGCCTCACCATAAGGTACGTTGGGGTGACTGGGTCTGCAATGGACCATTCAGGCTTAGTAGCCCTTGTGAAGGACTATTCCTTCACGGTGGGGTGAAAACTGCCAGAATCAGTTTGTTGGCAGCGATCGATTCTGCAGCGTGAACATATTTAGAGTTTTCTTGTGGGTGTGGGTGCAGAGAAACAGAGTCAGAAGGGGCCTCCTGGGCCACCTAGTCTGACCCCCAGCTCCAGTCGGCTCTGCTCATGACATGCCCACCATTGCATGCCCAGCCGATCCTTGAACGCCCTCACTGTTGGGGCTTCAACTACCTCCCGTGGAAGCCCAGGAGCTGCCATAACGAACAACTGCACTTCAGAACTGTGTACAGAGCAACTTCTGATCTTGCCTCACATGAAACAGACCCATGTCCTTCCAGCGGACTCTCCATAGGCAGTTGCTAGCCTAGTGTGAGGACTCCGTGAAGGACAAGGTAGGCCTTTGATCTGATCACAGCTCTTCATATGTTCTCGGGACCAAAGTTGGGAAGCCCTGTTTGAAGAAGAGGGAAGCGACATTTTGCACGGGACAGAAGCATTTAAACCAACACTAACCATGCTCTAATTCATCTGACATCAAGGAAGCTTGTGTGGATTCAGTCATCTTTCTCCAAACTTCAAACATCTCTGCTAGGAATGACAGCAGGTGCCCGCCTCCCATGGGGCCTCTGCACCTGTGGGGCAGATTGCACCACAGCCGTGTGGCCGGATTCCCAGCAGCTCTTCCATGACACGAGGCACAGCAGAACTGCCAATTCTGTGGGCAAGCGAGGCCCAGGCGCAGGACATTCTCCACAGCCCCGCAAAGCTGCTCATCCCTGCATCAGCACATTTATCTCGAGCTGGGCTCTTTCTCCTCCTTTTATGTGCCATCAGCTCATCGTCAGAGATGAGCGTGACCAAGCACACTCCAAAACATCCTGTCTTTGACAGCCCCATGCAGCTCTTGTCAACTCCAGGCTGTGGCTTCCTCGTCCATCTCATGTTTCATCTTTTCCTCCTTCTACCCAAATCTGTCAGTTTCTTGTAGCTTTCCATCTTTGCACTCTTAAACTCAATTCATCCTGAACTTTGATATTTTCTCTGCATGGAAATTTACACACATTTTTTTCCTAATACATTCATTTCTGTATTATATTTATACCCTATCTTTCTCCCATAGTGTAATTCCAGGTGGCTCCATGCTGTACCCAGAGGGCCTCCCCTCCAAGCTCAGACCAGCCCCACATTTGCTTAGCTTCACCATGATGGCTACTTGATGTGTCTTCAGACCAACCATCCTTTAGACATAATTCATTCATTTTTGTACATAGTATTGCTTCTTTCTGGCAAGCAGTTTCCCCTGCAAAATGGATATTAATGCTGTGCTCCCTAGTATACCCATTTGAAATGCACTTTCTCCTAACAGATCATTTTTAGAGAAAATCAGGAGACATTCGCTTTGCAAATTGCACAAGGAGGAAATGTCAGTTATTGGTTTGAAAGTGTGAAACCGGTTAAGTTCAAATTAAATGTGCCAAATTAATTTTTCCCCCATCCTGCCTGAATTGCAGTTTGCACACAAAGGCTGAGGGATGCTAATTACGTCCAGTGGGACTAGAACCGACATTGGACAGTTATCTGGGCTGCTTCTGGTTTTGTAAGCTGCCTAAGCACCTCAAATAATCCTTGGACCTCTCGCAGCTGAAGGCACCTTACCTTTGGTGTCGCGTCTCCTGAGGGATTCCCGGCGACCCTAGAGCAAAGACAGGCATCGTTAGCAGTGAACTGAAGATGGGAAATCAAAGCAGGCAGAGATCTCCCCCACAAAGTCCTGGAAGCAGTTGAATCTGGAAAGTCTGTGCCCTTAAATCATTATTTCAAACGACATAAGAACATGTGTCCCATAATTAAGGGCAGCAACCAATTTCTGCTCATGCAAAAACGGGACAAAAGCCACCACAAATCCAATGTGCTTTTTAATGTATTTATTTTTAGTTTTTGGTGAGGTGGGGTGGCTATGTCCTTCGATCTGTGCTGCTTTCCCAGCGTGGTTTTAGTCTTCCACAATAATAGTTGAGAAGTGGACTATTATTCAAGTCCACTTTAATGGAAGAGGACGATGCATTAAATAGTTGGGACATGGACTATGCATTAAACTTCTTTCAGGCAGGAGGGGCTGAGCACAATGTAGGAGAAGTACTTGGGGGCTGAAGGTGAAAAGGGGGAAGACGAAGCCTTCGGAAGCGTATGGTCGCTTATGGTCTGTATTAATGCTAATGAAGCCTAATGAGAGGAATTCCTACCTTGGAAAATGAGGAAAAACGGCAACATCCAGGAAACTACCAAGTCGGCAGCTGCTGGAGAAAGGGGCTTGACCGGATCAGTTCAGGTTGATTTGGCCCCATGGCTCAGTCCTATCAGTCAGGAATTTTGTAGCGGATGAAACTGGACCGCACAGTGTTCCGCGGGGCCAACACAGTAGCATAGTCTTTTTGGGTAGGTGATGGGGAGAAAGGTGCCTCCATTGCAAAGAGCAACGGGACTGCCTTCAGTACTTGCCAAGGAAGCGGGGGGACCCTGGCCTGCCACATTGCTCAGAAGAACTCTTTCCCTTCCTTGCACATACCAGTCCAATTGGAGCATTCAACAAAATTTGGCAGCCTTCCTCAAATCTGGACTTTAGCGTTGCATTGGAAGGTCACCCCTGAAGCCTTCCCTTGAAGGGAAAACAAACTCCTAAAACCCTAAATATGGACCTGGAAACATCAAGATCTCTCCTCATGCCAAGGAAAGAGATGGTGTGGTACGGAGATTAAGCGTGTTGGACTGGGACTCAGAAGATCCAGGTTCTAGTTCCCACTTTGCCTTGAGGTTCCCTGCCTACCTTTGGGCCTGTCATAGCCCACTGGCCACCTCACAAGTGGTGCCTGGATTCCTCCCAAGATGAAGAGGTGGTGTATAAATGCAATGCAGCAATACCGAAGTTCCTCCAAGAATCCTAAGAAGGTGGGGCTTAACACATAGGTGCAGTGGCCATTCAAGGAAACAATGAAAGCTGTACAAACCCTGATGCGTTGACCACAGTCTCCCCGATCTGCGAACTGGCGATCCACTGGGTCTCGTCTACCGTGGTCCGGGTGTGAGGCAGTCTCCCCACATCTTTGACCGTCATGATGAGGTGCCGTGAGGACTTCAGAAGCCTGACCGCCTCATCGTGGGGAACGCTCAGGAAGCTTCTACCATTCACCTCCAGAATCTGGTCTCCAACCTATGGGGAGATTGAGAAAAAGCTGCCCTCTATGGGTCCTTCCCACACTGGTTGGGTCTCCCATGAGCTTCACACGTGAGTCTACCAGGTCATGTTGAGGGCTGGACCTCGTAGGCCCGTGAGTAACAGCCCCTAAGTACAAGAGATATTACATATTCTGTAATGAAATCTGCATTCCCATCATGCATTGTTAGTGCTGAACTGAATATAGACACACAATTACACAGAGAAAAGCTATCCAAACAGGCCTTCAACCCCTTGATATGTTTTCAAAATTATTTTTACAACCGATATATTCTTTCCCTCCAACACCTTTTCTGCTGCTCTCCTTGCCTGTAATTTCTTCAGACAAACACACAGCCTCCACGATGTCTGCTGTTCTGTGCACCCTCCACCTGCTGCGATACAGAGCAGGTCTTTCAAGAGTAACCCATCCATTCTGAAATAACCTCTCCAAAAAGGTCCAGCAGCAAGTCTTCCGTTCCTCTTTTCAACTCCGGGAAAAAATCTTCACATACAGTAGTTCTCTTGCTCTGTTATGTTTTTGAGTAGCGGGTTTTTTTTCCAGCGTGGCATTTCCCCCCATCATCTGGTGGTGATGGGTGTTGCTTTAGCTTCACTTTATTGAGTTGCTTTTGACTAGATTTATATGGATTTTGATTTGTGCTTTTATTATGTATCACCTTGAGCACTCTTGCCTACTGCACGACTAATGCATCTTCAACATGAATAAAAAGAGATTCAACCAGTGTGGAATTTCTAGGGAACCGCTGAAAATACTTCCCTGGGCCGTCGCATTTCATGTGCCACAGTGCGGGAGCTTCGCTGAACTGCGGGGTTTGTTCTTACAGCACCTTTGGGTGAAATAGATTGCTAGGATGCCCATTTTGCAGATGGGGGGACTGAGGTCTACTGACTGGAAATCAGAATGTTGTTGTGTACTCTTCAAGCTATGTCTGGAAATCTTTTTTTGGCTCCCCCTTGCTGAACTCTCACAGAGATCTAGGGAATAAATTAGAAACTTCCCACTCCCCAAATAACAAATGACAACTATTTCATGAGTAGATCTTTAAAACCAGGTCTAGCTACATCATAGGTCTTTGAATTGTGGTGCTGGAGGAGACTCCTAAGAGTCCCTTGGACTGCAGAGAGATCAAACCAATCAGTCCTAGAGGAGATCAACCCTGACTGCTCTTTGGAAGGCCAGATCCTGAAGATGAAACTCAAATACTTCGGCAACCTAATAAGAAGGAAGGGGTCACTGGAGAAGAGCCTGATGCTGGGAATGATTGATGGCAGAAGGAGAAGGGGATGGCAGAGGCTGAGGTGGCTGGATGGAGTCACTGGGGCGGTTGGTGCGAGCTTAGGTGGACTCTGAGGGATGGTGGAGCACAGGAAGGCCTGGAGGAGTGTTGTCCATGGGGTCGTGATGGGTCGGGCACAACTTCGTGATTAGCAACAACAACAAAAGCTACATCATACCATTATAATGCTCCAATTTCCTCTCCATGTGCTTATAACTCAGCAGAACCTCTTTTTCCAAAGACACCAGAGGTCTGTGCATGAGCCTGATGGCTGTGAAAACAACTGACCAAGCAATGGCTCTTGGTTTTCATCCTTTTCTTGCTATTCTCTTTGACAGCCCTTCCACACGCTCTCCCCACTTGCCACTCCGTGCCTCAAGTGCAGCTGGAACCTCTGGCACTGCACAAGCTGATCCTGCCTGCTTTGGCCTGCCTGCTCCACGTTCTTCAGTGACATCCCCAAATTAAGAAGGCTCTACTGCCAGATGGAGGCTATGAGGACTTGTCTGGTCCAAGAGGCCCTCTCTGGCAGTAGAGACGGTCGCTTTGTTGGCTGGAAGGAGTGCCTTGGACTGCAGTGCCTCTTAGGGAACATGGCCCCAAGGTCATCCCCCCCCCCTCTGTCTCTTCCAGAGCAGCACTTCCAAAATCCTCCTCAGTAAACAAAGAAATATTCCTGGATCTGGGGTGTCCAAATGACATAGTCTTGCTTCTCAAGTGAAACAGAAGTGAAATGAGGTGATTAGGCGTGTATTTTTATGTAAGATTTTGTACTTCACGGACCTGAACATAATTTGTGGCCAGAAATCTGCCCATTTCCAAACACATGCACAGAATTTCATCAAGTTTTCTCAAACCATGTTTTGACTGCATGCACGCATTTGAAAAATGCAAGGGAAAACACATGTGTTTCTATAAAATGTGCAGCTATACTCCTGAGTGAATCTGGGCATGCAGACGGAGACATGCCTGGTTGGAAAATGCATGCAGTGACATGCATGAGTTTCCATGTGGGGGTTCGGGATTGCATGGAACCAGGACAGAACAAAGCTAGTGGTGAAAAACTGAGAACCTGAGGCTGCCTCGGTATGACAGCGTCACTCATCCCTGTTCTTAGTCCTTTCTCTGCTGGGCCCCTTCCAGCTCAGAATCCGCTTCCATGAACCTCTTTTTCATGGTTTGGGAATGTTGCATGTCTCCCCAAAGGCTTGGCCTTCTGCAGCTTGGAGGGTTGATTCTGAGTTGGGAATAGCGAGAAGGGAGGTTCCGAAAATGGCATCGCTCCATCCGCTCGAACTCTGCTCAGATGCAACGGGTTTGAGCTTGCTTTGTGTGGAAACAGGTGCAGGGAAGCACATGAGACTTACCCCAAAACGTTTGCGCATGTCCTGCTGCTATGCAGGATCCCAACCACCACATTCCTCTTGCTCTTCCCTCCAAGTTCCCTGTCTCTGTCTCACTAGCCCAGTCAGGATCACACCAGATGTTCAGCACCACATCCAACAACTGGCTTCCCATGGCGGACAGCCAAGGTCTTGACTGGTCACTAAGTCAATTGCCCTCACTTGCTGGTGCCTTCAAGCAGCCATGCTCAGGAGCCGACTGCCAACCACCATCACCTTAATTGCATTTAATCCCCCTTTAAAGTGGTCTAAGATGTTGGCTTCCATCGAACTTGAGCTTTTGCCAAGTGGTACAAAGTTCTTCCCTTTGGGAGGAGAATCTGGAGGAAGTACATTCAGCTACATCAAATGTCTCAAGCCTGCTCATTGGGGATGATAGAGACTGTAATCCAACGCATCTGGAGGGTCCTGGGTTGGGGGAATCTGTTCTGGTATTATGAAAGGAGGAGGGGTGGATGGGAGTGGTGCTGGCTTTTGTTCTTTGTTTGCTTCACACCACATTTTATTCATCTCCTCGTGGGATTTCTCTTTAGAGAAGAAAACATTCTTTGAAAGCTTGGCTCTGAGCAGCGGAGGACCGGAGCAAGAAATCGGAGAGGTGTGGTTTGATTTTCATTGTTTGTGCAGCCCATGGGTTCTGCTTGGCTTTCTTCTCCCTCCTTCTGGTGCATTTTGGAGAGGCAGGGAGAGCAAGCTGTGAGCAGACACATTCGTGCCAAGGGCCCAGAGACATGGCGCTTCCTTTCTCATGCTAACATTGGCACAAACCTAAATGTCTCCGGTTCATTCCTCGTGTGCCTCCCTCTCGCTGTAGGCAATCTCGTGAGTCAAGAGGCCTTTTGCTGTCCTTTTGTTCAAGGAAAGGAGTGACAGCACCAACCTCGCACACCTTTCCGTGTTCGCACTCTTTCCTCAGTCAATTGAGCCATAAATCACCTGCCAAGCTAGTCTGTCACCACAGCAGGCAGATTAATGCTTCCCCTTCCATACAACTCAAGCTTGGGGCGGCAAAGGAACAGACTGGGCTTCTTCCAGCAACATTAAGTAACTGTTTCCTTCCATTCCTCCTTTTCAGAAGCATGGGATGGCGGGAGGGGGAGACACTTGACAGAGGTGAAGTGAACACGAGGAGATGTAGCTGGAGACTTCAGGAAAACTCATGGGAAGCTGGGGCTTTATTGCGTGAGACAGCAAGCTGCAATTGCGGTCGGATTGGGTGGAGTTGGAGAATAGACAGCCACCCCGAACAGGTGGGAAACCCTTCAACCAGCCTCAATTTCCCCAAAAGCCAATCTGTAGTCTCTCACCCCAGGCCACTGCAAAAAATATTCTAGATGGTTTTCCCTGCATTGCCCACATTCCAGCCCCAAGACCCGTTTTCCTTCATCCACCACTCAGGCAGGTTGAGTGAAAAGCAGCTTGTTTCTACCAGCCATCAAAAGCCATACAGCAAACCTCTGCTCAAACTCGCACTCGCCGCACTCACAGCAAAGGTTCTGACATGTCCAGGATGGAAACAACCATGTTCAAAGGGGATGGCTGACTAGATTCAGGGGAAACTGCAGGTCTGGAGAAGGCGGTGGCGGCGGCGGTGGCTGTGTGGCAAAGGGTGGGATTTCAGGACAAACACATCCCCGAAACAGAATTCCTAGAGGCCGGTTTTGGCTGACTGTTAAGGCAAGCTTGTGAGAGTGAGGCAGAGGATGGGAATAAAATGCCAGAACAGGGAGGAAGGAGGCAGCAGGCAGCTGTTCTTGGTGTGTATTCCAGAGTCAGGGTGGCACTGACTATCCGGATGAATGGCAAGGCCTGGGAAATGAAGTCAGAGAGATGTCAGTGGGCTTGAAATAAGCTCTTCCACTTCCATCTTCAGGTAGACCCTGAGAACCAAAAGTGTTTGAAGCTCCAGGAGGGGACATGGGAGAAGGTCCACTCTCTGACCGCATGGTATGGCACTGGGAGAGAAGGGCTAGCCAACTGGAGGGCCGGCATAGGTCCAGAAGGCTAGCCATTCTCCGGAGGAGTGGAGCCCAGGGTCACTGAACCAGGGTTCTTGGAAATAATTTCCAGTTTGGGTTCAGCGAGTCTCTACACCAAGACCCATCTTCATTTCTGCTATCATTTGCTAGCAGAATACTAGAAATACGGGGCTCTTAGGCAAAACGATTGTTGCTTGAAAGGAAGAAGGGGGAGCAGAATCGGATATCCCAAAGAGGACGTGGCTGCGTAGAACCCTGAACAAGACCACTCTGCACTGTAATATTTGTTGTAGCGCACTTATACCCAACGGTTCATGAATTCATCGATCTGCCAGTTTCAAAAATGCTTTCACACGCCAGCAGGATCAGCGCTGGGAGGGATTCTGCAGAACAGGATGGATGGGTAGCTTCAGGTTTGGAGAAATAAAAGCACACACACACATTTTGCCAAGTCTCCTTTCCATTTTGCAGGCTCTCTCACTGTAGCTGGTGCTCTGGAGACAACCGTGATTCTAATCAGCAATATAATTGCTATTCCAGTTTCATATTGCTCAATCCCTTCCCCGGTTCCCTTTCTCATTTGGGGGCTCCGCTGAATTCAGACCTCCCCTCTTTCCTTCCTTCATCTTTCACTTGGCTCCTTATAAATAACACGCTTGCTCTAAAAATGTCTCTGCTTTTAACCGCAGACTTCAGCTCAGGCAGAATTTAGATGATTTATTATTTTAAAAGGGAGAAATCTAATGTGATAGATCTTATTTAACGGTTTGATTCTGAGCTGAATGATCTGTTGCTTTAAATAGCTCTGTTTTTAAGGATTAAATGCTTTGAAGATGGTTTGTTCTGTTTGTTGCTGAGAGTCCCAAATGTCCATTAGAAAAATCCTGCACGGTCCTGTTCCTTCTCGCATCCCCTCCTCTGCACCTTCTGTCTTGCCCCTAGAGGGTGATACAAGGGCTGCCGACAGGCATTTTGACCCGAAAGAAAAGGGTCCAGAAGCAATGCCCTTCTCTTGTGCTGGAATATATACTGGTCACCCTGGGGAGACAGCCCATTGCAAACACATGGGCTTACTTCTGCATAGCCACGCCAGGAAACTACTCTTGATTTACACCAAATGAAGGCTGGGTGAACAGTCAGCTCTTGGTGATCAATCACCCTTTGGGAGGCAGTTCTGACCGGGGGAGACTCCGCTGCCTTTCCTTCCTCTCCACACAACAGTCCTGCAAGGTAGGCAGGGCCGAGACACAGCAGCTGGCCCCAGATCACTCTGAGCTTAGTATTCTGCACCAGGGTTTAAGCCTCAGCATCACTGACAAAGGGAGCCCGCGCTGGGGAGATGGCATGCTGAGCTCCTTGGACCGCTCGCCGAAGTGGGAGGACCGTGGGGTGACATCGTTCTGCCTTTCCCCCCTGCCCTTCCCTTCCCTTCCCTTCCTCCTCCTCCTCCTCCAGCCCTCCCAGTGCAGTCCATGGGAGGGAATGAATGGAGCCAGTCTGAGCGTTGATGCAATTGGGCTACCATTTGGAAGGCAGGTGAGGGGGATTGTGGGTGCTTGCATTTCTGCAAACCCTGAGTTTCACGTTCCCACGTGCTCCTGCCATGCCCCGTTTTTCCATGGCATTGTTGCTCGAACACTGCCCTCAAGGTACCTACACCAGAGGAACGCCAGCTGCCTGTTCCCAGTCCCAGTCCCAAGCAAAGAGCAGACTCTCACTTAGCCTCGATCAAAGGGCTTCTCCTATTTGCACAGATGAAGGACTGCACCCTACCACGTTTGAAATAACCCCAGGACAAGACCACCCGACCACTGGTCCAGCTTTCCTCAAATGAATACAATGACTCTGGCATCATTATCCATAACAACTGGAAGAGAACCCCCTTGTCTTGATGGGAGTCCAAAGTGACAAAAGCCCAGCTTGCTGAAACACTCTAGTTCAGCTGCTTCACACTGGCGTCAGCTGTGCTGAATTCGCCAATCTTATTTTTGGCCGCTTGTTGGGGGTGAGACGGGGGAAAGGAGTTGCACCACAAAAGGATGAGAAGGGGTGGGGATTCTGGAGAAATCGGTCCAGCTGCAGGGCCTCAAGGCCTTCCCGATTGTAAGAAAGAGGCTAAGCAATGCATGTGCCCGGTCCTTCTTTTTATTCTTAACTGCCCTCCCCTGTTGTCTTTGCAGCTTTTTTTCAGCTTCTTGGGCTTAGCCAAGACTTCCTCCCTTGGGGCTGTGCAGTGATACTGCCTGTTGGGCGCCTGAAAGCCAAAGAAGGGTTTGTTGCTGCCTGCCTCTCCTTGCTGCTGTTAATAAAAGTCCTTTTAACGGCAAAGCCAAGCCAAAACCGCCTCTCTCCACTTTAATGCACTCAGCAGGGCAGTAGTGCTGAAAATCCCCAAAGAGGGAAATTTTGGCTCAGTCCTAGAAGTGGCTCTCCAAGAAGCTTAATTAGTCCAAAAGGCTGTGAGGACAGAACAGTGGAAAACATTAAAAGAAAGAGCCCCTCCCAGCCCACCCCAAGCCAAGTCCGCACAACAGAGTAAACAGAGGCCTTGAGAAATTTCTCCAAAATTCTCAACTTCCCAGTCAAGGAGGCAGAAAAATGATAGCCTCGTTCACAGGCAAACAAAGACACGATGAAGAGGCAGGGTTTGGCCAGAGCACCGGTCTCTTTCTCAAGTCATTAGACCAAGAATCTGATCTATCCCAGAACATGTTTTTGTCCTTTCCTATCTTCCATACCCACTCCAGTATCTTTGCCATGAAAACCCCATGGACATGAAAACCAAAAGGCAAAATGATATGACACCGGAAGATGAGCCCCTCAGGTCGGAAGGTGTCCAATATGCTACTGGGGAAGAGCGGAGGGCTAGTACTAGTAGCGCCAGAAAGAATGAAGCGACTGGGTCAAAGCCAAAAGGACACTCAGTTGCCGATGTATCTGGAGGTGAAAGGAAAGTCCGATGCTGCAAAGATCTTTACTCCATAGGAACCTGGAATGTCAGATCCATGAATCAAGGCAAGCTGGATGTGGTCAAACAAGAGATGACAAGACTGAACATCGACATCTTAGGAATCAGTGAACTAAAATGGACAGGCATGGGTGAATTTAGTTCAGATGACCATCAGGTATACTACTGCGGGCAAGAATCCCTCAGAAGAAATGGAGTGGCCTTCATAGTCAATAAAAGAGTAGGGAAAGCAGTACTGGGATACAATCTCCAAAATGACAGAATGATCTCAGTTCGAATCCAAGGCAAACCATTCAACATCACAATAGTCCAAGTCTATGCCCCAACCACTGGTGCTGAAGAGGCTGAAGTTGACCGGTTCTATGAAGGCCTACAACACCTGCTAGAATTAACTCCAAAAAATGATGTCCTTATCATCATGGGGGATTGGAATGCTAAAGTAGGAAACCAAAAGATAACCGGAATAACAGGCAAGTTTGGCCTTGGAGTACAAAATGAAGCAGGACACAGGCTGGTAGAATTTTGTCAAGAGAATACGATGGTCATAGCAAACACTCTTTTCCAACAACCCAAGAGACGTCTCTACACATGGACATCACCAGACGGTCAACACAGAAATCAGATTGACTATGTGCTCTGCAGCCAAAGATGGAGAAGTTCTATACAGTCAGTAAAAACTAGACCAGGAGCTGACTGCGGCTCAGATCATGAGCTTCTGGTGGCAAAATTTAGGCTTAAGTTGAAGAAAGTAGGGAAAAGCACTAGGCCACTCAGGTATGACCTAAATCATATCCCTGATGAATATACAGTAGAGGTGACAAATAGATTTAAGGAATTAGATCTGATAGACAGAGTGCCTGAAGAACTATGGACGGAGGTTCGCAACATTGTACAAGAGGCAGCAACTAAAACCATCCCAAAGAAAAAGAAAGGCAAGAAAGCAAAATGGCTGTCTGAGGAAGCTTTACAAATAGCTGAGGAAAGAAGGGAAGCGAAAGGCAAGGGAGAAAGAGAAAGATACAAACAATTGAATGCAGAATTCCAGAGAACAGCTAGAAGAGATAAGAATGCCTTCCTAAATGAACAGTGCAAAGAAATAGAAGAAAACAATAGAATAGGGAGGACCAGAGATCTCTTCAAGAAAATTAGAGATATGAAGGGAACATTTCATGCAAAGATGGGCATAATAAAGGACCAAAATGGCAGGGACCTAACAGAGGCAGAAGAGATTAAGAAGAGGTGGCAAGATTACACAGAAGAACTATACAAGAAAGAGCTTAACATCCCTGATAACCACGATGGGGTGGTCACTGACCTCGAGCCAGACATCCTGGAATGTGAAGTGAAATGGGCCTTAGGAAGTCTGAGCAACAACAAAGCTAGTGGAGGTGACAGCATTCCAGCTGAGCTATTCAAAATCCTGAAAGACAATGCAGTTAAAGTGCTACACTCACTATGCCAGCAAATTTGGAAAACTCAACAGTGGCCACAGGATTGGAAAAGGTCAGTTTACATTCTGATCCCCAAGAAGGGCAATGCCAAAGAATGTTCAAACTACCGCACCATTGCACTCATTTCACATGCTAGCAAAGTGATGCTCAAAATCCTACAAGCTAGGCTCCAGCAGTATGTGGACCGAGAACTACCAGAAGTACAGGCAGGATTTCGAAGAGGGAGAGGAACTAGAGATCAAATTGCCAACATACGCTGGATCATGGAGAAAGCCAGGGAGTTCCAGAAAAAGATCTACTTCTGCTTCATTGACTACGCTAAAGCCTTTGATTGTGTGGATCACAACAAATTGTGGCAAGTTCTTAAAGAGATGGGAGTACCAGACCATCTTATTTGTCTCTTGAGAAACCTATATGCAGGTCAAGAAGCAACAGTGAGAACCGGACACGGAACCGGACACGGATTGGTTCAAAATTGAGAAAGGAGTTCGGCAAGGCTGTATACTGTCACCCTGCCTATTTAACTTATATGCAGAGCACATCATGAGAAAGGCAGGGCTAGATGAATCACCAGTTGGAATCAAGATTGCTGGGAGAAATATCAACAACCTCAGATATGCAGATGATACCACTCTCATGGCAGAAAGTGAAGAGGAACTAAAGAGCCTCTTGATGCGGGTAAAGGGGGAGAGCGCAAAAGTTGGCTTGAAACTCAACGTTAAGAAAACTAAGATCATGGCATCTGGTCCTCTCACTTCCTGGCAAATAGATGGGGAAGAAATGGAGGTAGTGACAGATTTTATTTTCCTGGGCTCCAAGATCACTGCAGACGGGGACTGCAGCCAAGAAATTAAAAGACGCTTGCTTCTGGGGAGGAAAGCTATGGCAAATCTAGATAGCATACTAAAAAGCAGAGACATCACCCTGCCAACAAAAGTGCATATAGTCAAGGCTATGGTTTTCCCAGTTGCAATGTATGGCTGTGAAAGCTGGACAATAAGGAAGGCTGAGCGCAAAAGGATTGAGGCCTTTGAGTTGTGGTGCTGGAGAAGACGCCTGCGAGTCCCTTGGACCGCAAGGCGATCAAACCGGTCAGTCCTAGAGGAGATCAACCCTGACTGCTCTTTAGAAGGCCAGATAGTGAAGATGAAACTCAAATACTTTGGCCACCTAATGAGAAGGAAGGACTCCCTGGAGAAGAATCTAATGCTGGGAACAATAGATGGCAAAAGAAGAAGGGGACGGCAGAGGATGAGGTGGCTGGATGGAGTCACTGAGGTGGTTGGTGTGAGCTTGAGTGGACTCCGGGGGATGGTGGAGGACAGGAGGGCCTGGAGGAATGTTGTCCATGGGGTCGCGATGGGTCGGACTTGACTTCGCGACTAACAACAACAACATCTTCCATACCACTGGAGAAGGAAATGGCAACCCACTCCAGTATCTTTGCCATGAAAACCCCATGGACATGAAAACCAAAAGGCAAAACGATATGACACCGGAAGATGAGTCCCTCAGGTCGGAAGGTGTCCAATATGCTACTGGGGAAGAGCGGAGGGCTAGTACTAGTAGCGCCAGAAAGAATGAAGCGACTGGGTCAAAGCCAAAAGGACACTCAGTTGCCGATGTATCTGGAGGTGAAAGGAAAGTCCGATGCTGCAAAGATCTTTACTCCATAGGAACCTGGAATGTCAGATCCATGAATCAAGGCAAGCTGGATGTGGTCAAACAAGAGATGACAAGACTGAACATCGACATCTTAGGAATCAGTGAACTAAAATGGACAGGCATGGGTGAATTTAGTTCAGATGACCATCAGGTATACTACTGCGGGCAAGAATCCCTCAGAAGAAATGGAGTGGCCTTCACAGTCAATAAAAGAGTAGGGAAAGCAGTACTGGGATACAATCTCCAAAATGACAGAATGATCTCAGTTCGAATCCAAGGCAAACCATTCAACATCACAATAGTCCAAGTCTATGCCCCAACCACTGGTGCTGAAGAGGCTGAAGTTGACCGGTTCTATGAAGGCCTACAACACCTGCTAGAATTAACTCCAAAAAATGATGTCCTTATCATCATGGGGGATTGGAATGCTAAAGTAGGAAACCAAAAGATAACCGGAATAACAGGCAAGTTTGGCCTTGGAGTACAAAATGAAGCAGGACACAGGCTGGTAGAATTTTGTCAAGAGAATACGATGGTCATAACAAACACTCTTTTCCACCAACCCAAGAGACGTCTCTACACATGGACATCACCAGACGGTCAACACAGAAATCAGATTGACTATGTGCTCTGCAGCCAAAGATGGAGAAGTTCTATACAGTCAGTAAAAACTAGACCAGGAGCTGACTGCGGCTCAGATCATGAGATTCTGGTGGCAAAATTTAGGCTTAAGTTGAAGAAAGTAGGGAAAAGCACTAGGCCACTCAGGTATGACCTAAATCATATCCCTGATGAATATACAGTAGAGGTGACAAATAGATTAGAAGAGTCTAATGCTGGGAACAATAGATGGCAAAAGAAGAACAATAGATGGCAAAAGAAGAAGGGGACGGCAGAGGATGAGGTGGCTGGATGGAGTCACTGAGGTGGTTGGTGTGAGCTTGAGTGGACTCGGGGGGATGGTGGAGGACAGGAGGGCCTGGAGGAATGTTGTCCATGGGGTTGCGATGGGTCGGACTCGACTTCGCGACTAACAACAACAACAACATCTTCCATACCAAATGCAGCTTTCTAAATATGGCTGGAAAGTTAGCAAAGTTTTTAATTGCAGCATTTCTAAGCATCTGGGGTACCCCAGCTGCTTTTGCATTACCACGGCCTCTGTTGTTATTGGAAGCACTCACTACGCCTGGTCAGGCAATGTGATCCACAACCCATGTCTATCAATAGGTTTTATTGGTGAATGACTAGAACACACTGAATTTTAAAAGGAGCAGAATGGGAAATTCGATCACCCCATTCTGCATAATCAATGAGGTTGCCAATATGGTGTCACCTATCATGCCTATGGCTCATCGGCAATATTTTATTCAGCGGAGCCCTGTTTGTGTCTCTTGGACACTGCAAATTTTCTCTAATACAGGATTACCTTGTTTGGTTAATTTCGGGCAATGTGATACAGTTGATGTGTGAAATCTGGTTTTGGCAGTATACACTGGTTGCTTCTTTTCAGGAGGAGATTACGATAAGGATAAACCTTGTACCGCAGCTGTCTAATATTCACTGGTATGCACATTTTTCTGAATTATCTCCTTGCTTTATGAAAATTAATGAACAGTCATTATAAATGGATTCTTTGTGCCATCTTGGCAGCTAGGAGAATGTTATTACAACACAGAAAGGATAATTGCTAGCCTCCTAGAACGCAATATTTGAGGATCTTATACCGCCTCCAACTTTTAAACAGGTGTCACACAGATGCCATCTTCAAATGGATACTTACTTCTTTAGTATCTTTTCAGCTTCCGTGGAGGCCTATGCCTAATTGTTAGGAAGTTGTATTTCCATGCAGTTGGGTTTCGTGTCTCCTCAGTGCTTGGAATGAAGCAATGCACACATTTTGATTTTTCATAACAGCTTTTAAAAAGAATGAAAAGAAAGGCTCCATTCCAGAAGACGAGCCTGAGCCTGGATCCAATCCTGATAGGGTGCTAAGCGTGCCCAGCTCCACACCAACAATGGCAGCATTTTAAACAAAAAGCATAGTCCTTCAGAACGCAACAACAAGATGTAAATTACAGGTTGGCCGTGAACTGTTCCTATGAACTTAGGTTGTCCTTCAAGATATGTTGTGCTGGTTGCCAATAGCAATTGTATTTTTGTTTCAAGTGCTAAAGCGTCGAGAACACTCTCTCATTCAGCTTTCCTGACCTGGTTGGCCTGGTAATGCAGTGGCAGATTATGCAACAGAATTTGTGCTCAGGAAGACAACAGTGGCTTGTCCACAGAAGAAATGCTCTACGGTAGCATCTCTCAGGCTCAAGGTCTGCGCTTCCATCTTGGCCAGCTCCAAGCCAAAGCCTGGCACATCTCTTCGCATGCCTGTATTCTGGTACACAGCTTTCTGGTGCACGTGAACATCTGGTGATGGGGGTAGTAGTCCCATAACCCAGTTTGTTTTGGACTACGACAGCCAACACACCCAACCATCCATCATGCTCCACGAGGCTAATGGGAGTAAGATGAGCGAGAGTGCGCGTCCACCAGCTTTCCTATCCTTGCCCTAGTAATGAGCCACCAGAGTTTCGCAGATTAAAAATAGGCACAGGACGGGACAATGCTGCTGGGCTTGCAGCAATGGCAGATGCAAGGTGGACTAGCGGGGAAAAGAGTAAGAGGAAAGAGCGAGGGGGTTGCCCTGCCCCACCCCAGAGTCCTGGGGAGCCAGCATCTACCCAAGCACGGCTACTAGTTCTAAAAGAGGAAGAGACTTCTAAAAGACCAGCATGTGTACATCAACTGCACCAAGACTGCCCCTTTTTGCACTGCTCACATCTGTAGCAGCCAGAAGTGTGGGAAACAGATTCACAAGACCTGCAGGCTGAGAGAAACTGTGTGTGTTCCTGCACCAGAACTGAGGTCTGAACTTCCTCTAAGTCCGACCCAGCCTGATGCCACCTGGTCAGCCAACATGTGACCAGCAGCGTCTGCACTTTCCATACAGAAAGCATGAATGTGCCCAGGAAGGGACGCGTGACACAGCCAAGTCCATCTTGACCATCAGCCAAGACTGGTCCATCCTCTGGACAGCTCTGGCTGTGTCATGATGGCAGGGCAGAACTCTCTCAAATCAGCTCTCTCCAACCAGGTGCTGTCCAGGTGTCTCTCCAGACCATAGCACCAAGCATTCCTGACCATTAGTCATGCTGGCTGGGGCTGATGGGAACTGAAGCATGAAACATCCAGAGGGCATTAGGTAGGGAAGGCTGGCCCAGGGTTCCCAGTGGCATGGAGAACTCATGTGCAGATGTCTGTGCTGCCCAGGAGGATGGCGAGGGATAGGGCTGGTTGGCCCATCTGGATTTCCATTTACATGTTGCCAAACCAGAGAAGAGGAGCCTCATTCTTGAGGATCATGTCCAATTTTGAGCTCCGCGCTTCAAGAAGGATGCAGACGTGCTGGAAAGGATTCAGAGGAGGGCGACAGAGATGATCCAGGGCCTGGAAACAAAGCCCTGTGAAGAGAGAGAGAAAGAACTGGCATGTTTAGCCTCAATAAGAGAAGACTGAAGGAGATAGGAAGCTGTGCAGGAACTTGAAAGGCTGTCACACTGAGGAGCAGCAGCAGCTCCTCAATCATCCCAGAGCTCAGGGCATGGAATTACAGGCAGACAGATTCCAACTGGTCACCAGGAAGAACTTCCCGACTGTCGGAGCAACACAGCGATGGAACCAAGGACCTGGGGAGGTGATGGGCTCTCCCGTACTTGAGGCATGCAAGATGCAGCTGGACAGCCATCTTGGTTGAACGGGGTGTCCTGCACTGAGCTGCTGGTTGGACCCAATGGCCCTGGAGGCACCTTCCAACTCCACCCTTCTATGAATCGCTGGAAAAGGGGACAAAATAAGACAGATCTGCATCACGTTTTCCTAGGCTCATTTACATATGCATAGATGCAAGCTGAGAAGCCAGCTCCCCTGCTCATGCACTGATTAGATGTGTGGGTGTCTTAAGGTTGAGCTCTAATTCCAGACAAGCTGTTTGCAAAGCTGAGTAACCACAGGGGGCAGTGAAGCAGGGGAACAGCCTCTCTGAGGCTGTTTAACTCCAACACCCATCAGCCCCGCCAGCATGCCCACTGGTCAGGGATGATGGGAGCTGCAGTCCAACAACATCTGGAGCTGCAGTCCAACAACATCTCTGCATGCAGAGAACTTTTGGGGGTCTTTTGAGCAAACTCCCATGGACTGAAAAATTAGGCAGCTCTCCAAGCATCGTATAAAGAGCATTTGCCCGAACATGGGATGTGTGAAGGAAGCCAGGTGACGAATGTTGCAAAGAACCGGGAATGAGGCCAGGAACGGTGTCCAAGCCTTTCTGGAAATTGATGGCATGCCACAACTGCAATCCTCCTTTGTCTTCTCCAAGTGCATTAAATAGAAATAAAAACGATCATTGTAGGGTGGTGAGTAATGGGGAGGGAGGGGAGAAGAAAAACCTATTTGCATCCCATGATAGCAAATGCGGAACGTTTGCAGCAAGGAGGAAGGCAGAAGACGACATGAAATCAGCGAAGTGACAGATTCATTATACCAAGTAATGAGTCTGGAATGGAGAGATGAAGACCGCGGCCGCCTTTAGCAAGGAGCCAGCCTGTGGGACTCTTTCATCGACCCGAGTCAGGATGCAGGAAATGTTTAACTCCTGCAAGGAGCAGAACCAGGTTTGCACTGTCAGTAGCAGGACACGAGCACCTGAACGCAGCCCTTCTCCAAGGTCCAAACCGGATGATGCCTGGAACTTGGGAGTCATCCAGCAAAGCTCTTGAAGAAAAGAGGGTAAGATGACTTCCCAGAGGATAGAACAATCTGTGTGGGTCCTAAGTCCTGATGGAAGCGAGATGCCACCTCCGGGATTAGAGGCAGCTTCCCTGAACACTAGTCCCTGTGGGGCAGCAATGGAAGGCCCACGTCCTGCTCGTGGACTTCCAAAGACGCAGGATACCAGTCCAGAGAGCTCTTTGGGACGGCTTAGACCTGGCTTCCTGTGTGCTTCATAGAGGGATGCCTCTAATGCTTTGGATTTTAAAATAACCACCATGGGTAGGGCTCACTGTGGGACCATGCCAGACCCAGAGGATGGGGCCAAGATGAAACCTATCCTCCGTGTAGCATGCAACCCACAGGTTTGCCTCCTCTGTGAGCTTCCTCTCCCCACACCCAGGAGGAAAAGAAACAAGGACTGGAAGGGATGAAGTGCAGAAGAGCGGCACTGGGCCCCTGCTTCTGCAACTCCTGCTCGTTCGCAGGTTGTGAAAAGTGTGGCAGTATTTTTGGCAATCTTCTCACGGGCAGGGGAGAAATGGGCAAAAATAGAACTTGGCCAGAAGCGGGGGCAGAAGTGCTGTTGAGCGAAGCAATTAAGCGATGCTTCAACTTGGGAAGTTTCTCTGAACTTCAATTCGCAGCTCATCTCTGCTGACTTGGCCCTCGCATTTGATATGACTGTTCATTTTGTGCATTTGAAAATGTCAAATATAGACAAGAAAGCCATGCAAAATCTCTCAATCTCTCTCTCTCTCTCTCTCTCTCTCTCTCTCTCTCTCTCTCTCTCTCTCTCACACACACACACACACACACACACAGAGGGCTAATTTCCCCCATGGACTAAAACATGGCTGATTGAAACATTGCCTTTTCCATAAAGCTGTGCTTCAAGTACACATTTTGCAAGCATCAACACAAGTTGAGACATTTGTGTGTGGTTTGGGAGAAAATGCACTGGTGCTTGGGATTGCAGATGGGGCATTTTCTAGGGATTTCAGCATTGAAGCTAAGTGTTTGCACATCAAAACCCCAAATGAGGCTGTGAGTGGGCAGAGGAGTAGCTGCACATCTGACACAGCCATTTAACAAGGCTGGTTGACTCATGGGCCCAAGCTTTGAAATCCTTCCAGTCCCTGAAAATAAGTCTCCTGTTCATCCCCCCTTTCTCCAGGTCCCACTTGGGATGGGGTCAGATTCATTCAGCCCTGTCTTAAGTCCATTCTTACATTCCGTTCTTTAAACAAATCAGTCAATCCACTCACATCTTTCCATACACTTCCTCCAATGTACACATTTCTGTACACAACTGTGGTTTGGAGACCTACATCGCAAAACTCTGAGAAAAGTACGAATACCAACACATGACCATGCTCCAAGCTGGCACACTGAACCAAGGTGGGGATTTGGTGCAAACACAGGCCAAAAGAAATTCCCCACTACCCCCTTTTCCTAGTCCCCTCCACAGCCCTTCAGTAAAAATATCAGCTCAATTTGCATTAGAAACATGGCAGGGAGAGGGCAGAACACACCCCAGTCCCCACATACCAGGTTCTGCTGTGCTTCATCAGGAACCCACCCTCTGTCTGAGCAATGCAGGCCAGGTGACTCCACAGGTGAACCACATCCAGAACTTAATTCTGTACCTTGGCCAGCAAGGACAAAGCAAAAGAGCAACTTCTGCCAAGCCTGGGCAAGAGCCACTGGCGGGCTTTTATAGTCAGGCCAGGCTAGTCTCTCTGGAAGCTCCACCCCTTAGGGCGGTCCTTTTGGCTCTTAAAGGGCCAGCAACTCTTAAGGTGTTCCTTTTGGCTCTTAAAGGGCCAGCAACTCTTTCCTACAAGTATTGGTTTCTCCTAAGGAATGAAGCTTGGAGAAGCAGAGCAGTTGAGGGCTTCTCTCCAAGATCTCCCTGTTCTCTGAGATGGCTTACTCTTGAGAATCAGAACATACGGGCACTTTCTGGGGGTTGTGTGGAGAGGGTGTGGGCTCTGGGGCAGTGGGGGTCTTTCTGGGGGTTGTGTGGAGAGGGTGAGGGCTCTGGGGCAGTGGGGGTCTTTCTGGGGGTTGTGTGGAGAGGATGCAGGCTCTGAGGCACTAACTTCACACCTGGAACTGGAGAGTCCGTGGCTTTCGTTTCACTGTCATCCCACGCTCTGACTGGGTCAGATCTGCCTCACCTCGCCTGCTGTTTGAATAACAACAACCAGATGCATTACATGTCTCTCTTCTGCCACTTTCGGTGGTGTGGTGGGTGGGCACACAATGCCGTGTCTTTTCAGTTATGGCAATCATTAGGTACATGGACCGACGTGTGAGCAATCTTGCATCAACCAGCAGGAAAGAGAAAAGATAGAAATGGGAAAGGAAGCAAATTTGCAAATTTGCATTTCAACACTAATGACTAGGAAGTCCCAAGGGAGAACTCCACAACTCATTCCCCGAGCATCTCTCCCCCCACACCTCCGGTGCAGTGTTGCAAACAATTGCCAGTCATTAACAGCAGGCACATGAGGCCGGACGAAGCCTTGAATTAAATGCTTAACGAGGGCGTCTCTCCGGGGCCTCTCTAAATCAGCATGCAATCCATTCGAGAAAGCTTTGCTGCCTTAAAAGAAAGCGCTCCTGGATGGCTCTTTTGTACAGTGGTGCTAAAAGGACAACACAGTGACGCAAAATAAAGGATTGCATTGCATTTGCGAGCCTTAAATCGTGCTGCTGCATACGTACTGGCTATATTTCATGATGGCTTGTTTTTGGAAATGAAAGGGTTTTCGTGAACTTAGAACATAGAACACAAAGTCCAGAGATGGAGCAAGGATGGGAAAAAGGATGCTATGTATTGAGGCACTTGGAATCTTGATTCCCTTTGGTCCACTGAGAGCTGGAACCGCCTGTTTTGCAACTGCAGACTGTGGAGTGACCCGAACCAGCACGCGATGTCATAATATGCCTTGTGGCGATTAATAATGCACAGTCAAGACACTCTGCGTGGTGCTGTCTTGGTTTCTAATGCTCCACTCGAGCCCTGAGCGATCCCCTTTCATTCCCAGAGAAAAGAGCCACTGCTCTCGCCCTCCTTTCCTGTGGCTTTCCTGTGGCCTCCTGTGAAGAGGAAAGCGTTCCCAACTCCTTGCTAAGGCTTCCTGCCCAAAGGTGAACAGGGAAGCAAAGAGGGTGATCTGACAACTCAGTGGGTATCTAAGGAATGAACGGATAAAGCTCAGAATAAGCAGCCCGACAGTCTCCTTTGCTTACCTCCCTCCAGAGAAACGGCTAGCTGGAACATCTTGATCCGTGCTGCACAGCACTAAAATTCGCTTTCCCCCAGATGTGTCATTTTCCAATGGGGAGTGAGGGAAGGTAGGAGAGCAGAGCTCCTGTGCCACCCAGCAGTAACATGTGTGTGCTAGAAGCAACATTTCCAGGTACCAAACAACAGTCTGGGAAGTAGGGCAATGACAAAGGCGGACTCACGAGCCATCTGGCAGGCAGGTTCTCAGCAGGTGTGCCGTCAAACGTGGGGATTCTCCAAGGACAAAACCAGCCGTGCAGGAGGAATATCCCTATTAATATGGCCTCACTCGCCAGGTATACCATTCTGCTCGAGCAGCAGTTACAGGAAAGTAATTCTGGGGGAACTGGGTAGGACTACAATTAAAACTGGTGGTAAAGGGCCAGTGGATGCTGTACCCCAATTCACCCCCCAAATGTACACCCTGGACAGCAGCTTCCTACCCACACCAAATCGGGTGATAGTTTTAGGAACACAGAAAGCTGCCTTGTTCCTTCCAGTTCCAGAACACCCGTGGTTCTATGGGTCAAGGCTTTTTCCTGGTTCATCCGGAAAGATGGGGATCAAACTTGGGACCAGAAGCATATGGAGCCACTGTACTTCACCTGAAACCATCTGACCGGCTTTTGCCTCCTTAGTCATGGGTTGCTACTGACTTCTTGCAAGTGGGATGCGCCATCCACAGGAGCCACAAAGGGATGGAATAGTGGAGTTGGACGGGGCCTGCAAGGCCATCAGGTCCAACCCCCTGCTCAGTGCAGGGCTCCAGTTAAAGCATCCCCAAGAGAGGGCTGTCCAGCCACCTCTCGAATGCCTCCAGTGTGCGAGAACCCGTCACCTCCCAGGGTCATTGCTGCACTGCTCTAGAAGTCCAGAAGCTCTTCCTGATGTTCAGCCCGAAGGCGTCTTCTTCGAGCTTGAGCCTGTCGTTTCATATCCTGCATTCCGTGATAATCAGGATTAATGATAAAGCTCTTCCACAGGTTGGCCACCAGGGGAAAACTCTAGGATTTGTGTCCTGTGCAGTGATGGGGAAGATCAAGAACCTTGCTCACTTCCCCCTGTATCCTGACGGGTGACCTAGGAAGTGCAGCCTACCTACCTCTCCTCAGGCACGCAAGATTTCAGCAGATGAGACAGATACCCTAAGGGTTAAACACCAGGAAAAGAACGTGATGGGGAGCAGCACAGGAGAACATCTGGGAGCCTAAGTCCCGGTTTGTGAAGAAAACCGCCCATCAGCTCAGGAGAGTCAGTAGAAATAAAGACAAGCACGTGCGCATCTCTTCTCCCTGACCTTCCTCAACCTGGGCCCTCCCTGAAGCTTTCGTGACAGCCCCATCACCTCTGACCTTTGGCCAGGCTGGCTGTTGCTTATGGGATTCGTAATCCCAAACATCGAGAGGGCATCAGGTTGGAAGAAGCTCTCCGAGGTTCTCCTTGAATTTCTCCTCTCTTTCCCGAAATGGAGATTAAAAAGACCAATGGAGCGTTGACAAAGAGCATTGCAGACAGTGGAAAATATTGTTTGCAGAAGGTTATATTACCCATATGCCTTCTGTTAATATTTTCCATCTTTGCCCTGAAGCTGATGGACTGTTCCCTGCATGAAACCAGTTCTCATTTAATGAAGGCAGGGATCTAAGTGAGCCAGAACGGAAATAAGAAATTCCCTTCGAGGCAGATGAAGGAGAGAGGGTGGCGGTAGGGAGGCAGACACCAGTACAGGGATCCTACAGTACAGGAAGCTTCTGCATTCACTCTGTCACGGATTCTCAGATTCATAAGGGCAGCTCCACGCAGAGGCTGTGCAGAGCTGGAGGTTGCCCTGAGCCGGCCGTCACCAGCACCCTCTGCACGGTTGGTGTTGTTTTGGCTACATCCCTATCAGCCTTCACCTCTGAACAGCAGAAATAGAGGGGCGGATGCAGCTACCCTAAGTAGAGCTAGTCAATGGAGCTCACCAGTCCCAACTGGTTTGTACCAGACTTGGCCAGCTATCCAGTGAGCGTGAATAGGAGACAGAGAAACCAGCAACACCGATCCCACTAACCAGAACCCAGCAGCAACGCTCTTTCTGAGAAGATGCAGAAGAATTTCCGGCTGCAGAGCACAGTGCCACGAGGTATGATTGTTTTGTGCAATCCTCAACAGAAGGAGATTTCCTACTATGGGATGCTCAACTAGCTAGGTGGGTACGATGACCTTACCTTCAGCCCGGTGCTCTCTGCTTCAGAGCCTTTGTCTACGCCCGTGATGTAAATCCCAAGAGAGTATTCGGCTCCTCCACGGATCATGAGGCCCAGAGACCGCCCTTCATTCAGCACCAGGTTCACCTGTGTCAAGAAAAGCAGGGTTGATTTTACAACTCCGTAGCCCTCTGCGTGCTTTTCCACATGGAGGGGACTGAGAACCTCACTCGCCCTGGCTCAGAGCGTGAGATTTCGGAGAGGTTTTCCTTCACACAACCGAAATGCAGGGATTAGTCTTGTGTGGCATTTCTGAAGTCTGTTTCCCCAAAGTATGGGTTGGATTTTAGCCCAAAGCATGGTGTCTCGCTCAGGAAAGGGCCCAGAATTGGTGCTTAGAGCTCCGCTCAGAAGAATAAACCAGAAGCATGGTAAATGCCAAGCCAGGCTTTTCATATTTTGAAAGAACTCGAGAAAGACATGTTGTCATTTAAAGAGCCTACTCTCATTCAGACTATTAGAAGTGAATGAAGTCAGGCATGGTGCCATCCAAACAGTGGCTGCCCTGTGATAATTAAAGCCAGAAAGCCTGCCTACCCCCCATGAGATCATTACTTCCCGAATCTAAAATTACCTAAGTAATTTTACCTATTACAGTTATCCTTCAGTTTTTAATCTTCTCCAAATGCAGTTCTCTGATCAAAATATGCAAATTAAAACACACGCATTAGGAACATAAATGCATGTCAAATACATTAGGAAAGGCATGGAAGGCATACATTAAGGAAATGTGTTTGCAAAAGAGTGTATTTGAGAAAATCGTGCACAAAAACTCAAATGCAGGGACGAGAGGGCCAAAAGAGCACTTTCAAAACTGAGACTGCCAGCAAAAGCAAAAGTAGCTGGAACCATCTATCCTTCTTAGATCGCTGTGTGCCCAGGAGGCCAGTCCTGAACTTTGGAAGTTAATTCCAAGCTGCAGTTCTGAAAGGTCACGCCATGAGGCAAGTGTACCCAGAAGGTGCTTTGTGAAGTGCAGAGTCAGCATCAGAGAAGCAGAAGACAGAGGAAAATCAATGCCCCTTGGATTTATTCCAGCTCCCCTTCTCCAGGCCCTGCTCTTGCTCTAGCACCTGTAACTGCAGACAGAAAAGAATTGCCAAGCTTTGATGCGGACTGCAAACGGACCCTGCTTTCTCTTCCTCCCCAAGCTCACACCTGGCCGAGAGCTTAAGAAAGCAGCAACAGGCATGGAGTTGACATTCAGTGACCCCAGGAACAAAGTGGCAAAGGATGACCGCCTTAAAGGGTCTTTTGAAGTGGCAAGCCAAGCAGGAATCAGAACTCTGGATGCGTCAGGAAAATGCTGGATAGATGAACTTCCGCATGTAGGAAAGAAAGGGAGGCTGCTTCACAGGGGGAGAGAGGATGGGATGAATGAGATAAGAGTCTCTTCCCCAAATATTGGACATTGTGCACAGAAGAGATGGCAAAATATACTGTGAAGCATTGCCAAGAATGACACAGTCCCCTGGAAATGCCACAGAGTGTTTTCTATGAGAGTGGCTAAGAGGTTGCACAGATCCAACTCATGATCCCTGTAATCTGTGAGGGATCTGCCCATGTGCGGAGTTGATTCCAGCAGCCCCAAGCCTCTGCAGGACAATCTTGCCCTAAAGGAAGTCCACAAGAGAAGTCAGCTCTCCAAGGCAGACTGGGTGGGCCTTCTGAGATGGTCCACTGTGGAAGTGCACAGTGGCTAAAGCCATTTTGATGGAAGAGAGAAGGCAAATGTGGTAGCCCCCCCCCCCAACTCCTTCCAGATGGTTCATCCCTTTCTGTCTGTCTTGTCAATTCCCCCAAACATTGACTTGGGTGAATCAGGCCTCTGGAGGAAACCGGCACTTCATTCCTTGGTGACTTTCCTCCATCTGGTGCCAGAAGTTTCAAGCAACAATTCCCAGCATTCATAGAAACAGAGAAACAGAGCGAGTCAGAAGGGGCCTCCCGGGCCATCTAGTCTGACCTCCGGCACCAGCCGGCTCCGCTCACGACATGCCCACCATGTGTATGTCCAGCCTGTCCTTGAACACCCGCACCGATGAGGCCTCCATCACCTCCCGTGGAAGCCCATTCCACACCCTCGGGGTCCTGACTGTCAGGAAGTGCTTCCTGCCCTCTAAATTGAACGCTGATTCCCAAGCACTGGCAATTGTGGCTGGAACACCTCAGAGCTGAGATCCTGAACATCTCACATGGTACCCATTTGGGGACACCTGCCCTAGATCAAGTGACCAAGGCTGTGATCCTCTGCTAGTCTAGACAGAAGAAAGCCTCACCACTCCCAGTACATCCCAGTATGGACATGATTGCGGAGCTCCCAAGATCTCCATCAAGATATGCAGGGCCTGTGCTTCCCAGCTGGGGCGCCACATATTTTAATTGCCTTTTGCAGTCAAATTAATATACCTGCGGCTCTCGAGAGAAAACCCAAGGCGGAGATCTGATTTCGATTAAAATTCCAGCTCGGTGCAGCTTTGGCAGACGCTGAGAGGAGCCCCCACCCCGCTCCCTTATTGACAAGACGCGTCTGCAGGCCGCGAGCCGAGGAGCTCGGTGGAATCAGATAAAAAAGGAGTGAATTTATTTCTCCTTAGACTGGGGAGCAATTATCTGCACAAAATGGATGGAAGATGTATGAAGCCTTTTCCAGGTGGCTCACAATCACGGAGACAGAAGCTGGAGATGAAAACGCATTAATCCCATATTAATTAGAGAGTTTCACAGTCAACATGTCTCATAGCAGAACTGAAGATGCTGATCCATTTAAGAAGAGGGGAAAAAAATTTGATTTCGGAAAGAGGGGTTTTTTTTCTCTTTCTTTCGTTAATGCCTGTGCTCCTTTCAGTCATCTTAAATTAATTGTAAAATGTTACCTTTCAGAAGGAAGGTAATTGGAAGTATACAGATTTTGTTAATTCTCTTCCATCTGTGTTTTGCAGAGTGTCAAGCATTTCATTGTATAATTTGCTCAGGATTGGAATGGGGCTGCTTTCGTTTTTCTTGCTAGCAGAATATCCTTCTTGTGTGAGCTCACAAACACGCCACTTCATGTTAATGCAACGTGCGCTTGTGCACATGTGTGTCTCTGCACTAGTGCTCTGTCCTGCATGTGAGCACGTGCGCTCTAGCACTAACGCATGGACACACGTCTTCCCCGAATGGGCAAAAGTACTTTCCAAGTCTGGAGAAACTGCCATGACTTGGAAAAAGCCGGTCCCACGCAGAACCCACAGTTGTGCTTCCTGTGCATTTAAACTCATGTGAACCTGTGAACGCCATAGTGGAAGTAGAAGGTTGTGAGAATCCACGCTGGTGAACTAGGGGCTGTCATGTATAAAAGCTGTTTGGTGCCAAGAACACTGGATCATGGACTCAGAGAATAGGAGAGTGGAAGAGGCCAGAAGGCCATTGGGTTCTGTTTGATTCCACCGTCCTGAGCCTGTTGTTCATTCTCCTGTCTTCCTTGGAGGTTGACAACACAGCCCTACCAGTGAATGGGAGTGTGTTATAACGAAGAAAAAAGTATGAATTGCTCAGGGCCAATGCTTCTGTCCCTTCTCCCAAGAGCTTGCAATGGAGATCTTCAGGGTGGGGAACTGTTCCAGCCCAGGGGCCAATGATGCCAGGAGGTGGGCCACTGACCCCCAGAGCCTCTCCCCCCAAACTGCCATTCCTGATGTCTTTGGGGTCCCTTCCTCCATGCCCAGCTGTATGATCCATACAGCAATTCCTTCAGCTCACTTAGGCAGAAAGCGAAGGTGGCCAGTCAATCCCATTCTCTATTCCAGTCTTCCTCATTCTGAAGACCTCTAGATGGTTGGAGAAGACCACAGTGTGGAATGGAGACCACCAGGTTAGGGAAACCTGCCCTAACCACTATACGGTGCTGTTCTGCCAACAGATGGCAGGCAGGCAAGAGGGAGCCAGGGAGGTTGGAAATCTGCCAGCACAAATGGGATTCTGGGTCTGCCCAGTCTTGGTTGGCCCTTCGACTGCTCGATCTCTCCATCCATACATGGACAGGTGACAACGTCAGGAATCTGATGGTGAGGCTCTCCCTGCTCCAATCGAGGATGTTCCCCTTCACCTCAGGCTTGCTTTTTGTGTAGGTAGCTGTGGCAGGCAGGCGGGGATGTGGACCTCTGGGCAGTGCCCACGCAAAGGGACCCCCAATCAGCTGCCTTGTCCGAGGAGGAGCTGCCCCCATTGCGGAAGTGCCACTGACTTGGGAGCTTCATACGGAGCACTGGCCCAGAGACGGATGAGTCCCACGACCCAGGAGATTCTGGACAGCTCAACCAGGCACACATGCCTGCCGTTCTCCCCCTGACCCAGGGTACAACCCTGGTGATGTGGGAAACAGTCGTTCAGAGGGTGTGGCTTGCACACATGGAACTCACACGTGGCTTCCAGTGTGAGTTCCTCAGCCCAGGACACAAAGAGCTGCCTGTGGCGAAGGGTTGGGGGATGGAGTTCTGGAACAGACAACAACCGATTCCACAATTCCTCCTTCCTTCGGGCACGCTCCCGCAAAGCAGCCTCGCTGACACTTCCATTTAACACCTGCGTCGTGAGCTTTAACACTCTCACCTAAGTGAACCTGTGAAAGGAGGTGGCTGAGCTCATCCCAGAAAGGAAAGACGGAGGAAAGAAACCATTGGGAACGTTCTTGTCAGTGTCTCTGACCTTGAATCGTACCGCTGATGTATTCTGCTTTGAGCGTGTGTGGATTAAATTTGACAAAGACTGTGGGGAAATCTTCATGCGATTTACCGTTCGGTGCAAATTGTCCTCGTTTTGCAACTGCGGAAGTGTCTGCAAATGTTTGTGTGCCCACCCGCTGCACTCCACCTGCTCGCCTGGAGACCATCACAGGTTGTTTGCGGAAAGTTCCCTGGGCTCCTTTCCCTACCAGGTAAGATAAATGTGCAGCGAAGCATAATTTTATTATATGTGTCACAATAGAGAGACAGACAGACAGACAGTTGGATAACACAAAAACGCCTCAATATTTTACGAAATTAAACCTCCAAGGGTAACTGTAATAACAGCTAGAAGAACAGTAGAAAATGAAATAAAAAGGACGAAAGCACCAGGCTGGATCAGACCAGAAGCCTATCGAATTCAGCACTCGCTTCCCCCAGCAGCCAGCCAGAGGTCCAAATGGGAATCCCTTCTGCAGAATGTGGGCGCGACTTATCTGAGAAGAATTTGGCTCCTGATCCTGAAGATTCTTTATACTGATTGATTGATTAGATTTATATGCTTCTTTTTTCTAGTAACAAACCCAAAGCACCATACAGCCTTCTCCTCCGGTTCTCAATCTTATCCTCTCAACAACAACCCTGTGATATGAGAGTCTCTGGCTGGCTCAACGTCAACCAGTTGGGTCCATGACCAAGCAGGGACTAGAACCCGGATCTCCCGAGTCATAGAAACATAGAAACATAGAAACAGAGCGAGTCAGAAGGGGCCTCCTGGGCCATCTAGTCTGACCTCCGGCACCAGCCGGCTCCGCTCATGACATGCCCAGCTCATGACATGCCCTGTGCTCTTAAACACGACACCATGTGGGCACACCTATTTATAGCTAACGTGGCTAGTATTTCCATCAGCCTTCCTCCTGTGCCTTCAACCCACCATGTTGCCAAGCATCACTTCGATCCTGTGGATGCGAATTCCAGCGTGTGGCTGCGAACTTGGCGAAGAAGAGTCTTTCCTTCTGCCTGCCCACAAGCTCTCGTCCCTTGAACCTGCTGCCTCCAGTGTTTCCATCCCCTGGCTCCACAGACAGCAGGACTGTCCAGGGAGGTCATGAGCTTCTGCCTTGGTTTTGCAGATACTGTGCTGTTGTGGTTGGACTTCTGGACTGGGACTCAGGAGATCCTGGCTAGGAAAGCCACTGGGCAACTCTGGGCCAGTCACGGACTCTCAAGCTAACCCACAACCACAGGAGTGGACTGAAATTCCAAGCATCCTTCACAGGAGGCCACACTGCCAGAAGCTGATGGGAACTGAAGTCCGGAGTGCCCCAGGGTGGAGAAGAACGGCCTGACGAGCTGACCTCTTGTAGCAGAGCATTGCACGCTTCTGATAACTGATATGGGAGATGCACATATCTCGCCCTTCCGGAACACACCAGAGCGACCCCTGCAGGGAGGGGCTTTCTTCCCTCTGTCTGTTGGCCTGGCCAGCCCTTCGGGGTCTACCTGACTGAAGGACAGGATGGGAGCCCTTTGGGTGGGTGGTTACGCAGCCGAGTCTTGACCTGCTTTGCACAACGCACCCCAGGGCCTTGGAACGGAGCGGTAGGTAAACCTAATTAGCCTCATCTATTGCTCTGCCTTCGACTGCTGGGCTGTTTTGCACTTGGCTTCCTTTCCCCATCAGCTGGGAAGCAGGGCCTCCCTCCACTTGCCTCCCCCCCCCCCCCGGCTACCAAAAGCCTCTTGGTGCATCTCAGGGTGTTTTGCTCAATCGCAAGCGGAAGGGAAGGAAGGGAAGGGAAGGAAGGGAAGGGAAGGGAAGGGAAGGGGCAGGCTGGGTGCTGGGCAGGTGAGGCTTAGGGTTGGGGTTAGGGTATGAGAGAGACATGCCCATGCTTCCCACGCGGTGCAAGTGAGAAATGCATTGTACTTGTACAGCTCCGCTGAGCAGGATGGCGGAATAATCTGGCATTCAGAGGCACAGAATAATTAGAAGGGCTGGCACAACCAGAAGCAGGTGCGAGGGGTAGTGGGGGCAGGAATGGGGCACTGAAGACGAAGAGGGGATGACACAGTCCTAGAACAACAGCTGCTGATACAGGAGGCGGGTGGGGCTCTGTGTTCTCCGCTGAAGGACACGGGTGGAGAAGCCAGCAGAAATCTGCATTATTTCTCCTTTTTGCAAACACGTTTCAATTATCTTGTTCAGCCACCCTCCTGCTGGCGCTTTTGATCCTCGCTGCGAAAACCGGCGGCAGAACAAAGCGACGGTCTTGGTTCTCAGCCCACCTCGGTATTAACACGGCGCTGAGCAGCCTCTGTGGAGACACGTTTGCTGCCTCTGGGTGGTTTTTCTCTGCTCCGCATGCTGGAAAAAGCACAGGCTTCGCTTGCTTAAGCAAACCGTTTGTGAAGGTGGCCTTTTTAAATGCTTGTGAAACTGAGCTTGTGTCTTGTGTACTGTTCCAGCTGCCCCTGGATTGCTCTCCTCTGCATGAGACTGGGATCACGTCCCCCGGTTCTTGCCTTGTTTTCCTGGTGGTAGATGCAATACATTGCTCGTCAAACCATAGATGGTTGAAATATTCAGATGGCTTGGCGTCAGGCTCTCTGAAGGACCTCCTTGGGTTTGGGTTTGGGTTTGTGAAGAAAAACTCTGGAAATGCCCAAACCCTCCCAAAGAATCCAGTCTGCCTTTGATCAGGTGAATGTGCCCCCCCACTCCCCCAGAGCAGTTTTCCAGGCCAAGCTGCTGGTGTTTAAAAGGAATGGTTAAGACTGCAGCCTGACGGTCCCAGGATGGGTACCCAAGGGTCAGAAAATTTAGCATTTGCCTCTCCGTTGCAGCAATGGATACCTGTGGGTGGAAAGAGGCCTCCATCCTGGGATGCCTCCTTTTGGGGGAAACAGAACCTCTGTCCAAAGAAATGAGTCATTATGGGTTGGTGCACCAGAGGCAAATTGGAGAAGTTTGGGGTCCAAGACCATCCCAGTCCACCAACCTGTCTCTGCAATGGGGGGTGTGTGTGTGTGTGTGTGTGTGTCCTGTTGCTGGAATAACCCTGAATCCAGGGGAGGGAGGATATGAAGAGAAGGAGAGAGGAGGAGGAGACAGAGAGCAGAGAAGAACCCAGGAAAGGAAGCGGAGGGAAAGAGAAGCCCCTTCCACCCAGCCCTTCTCTCCTGGCAGTCTGAGCCAGACAGTGCTTCAAATACAATGATTAGGTTTGCTCTACTTCTTGCAAATGTTATGCCTGCGTCTTCTGAAGTGTCGGGCTGCCTCGTGAAGGAAGCAAGCCCCAAAGGCAGGCTTAACATCTCTTTGAATGAATGAATAAGTGTTCAAAGGGAGTCTCTCAGATCCCTTCATTTTATCACAGGTAAGGTTTGGTGCCAGGAATCCCCTATGGTGGTGGTGGCGGTGGGGGTACCGCATGCCCATATTCCTCCAACAAAAAAAAGAATCATATAACCAAAGTCGTTTTTCTAATCTTTTCTTGTGAAGTGGGTACTCCCACTTTTCTGATACTTCCCGAAGTACATGGTAAAGTCAAAACTCCAAATGCCTTTGCACAAGAGCAGGAAAGGTGAAATTTGCACTAATACAAAACAACCGTCTTTGTTTACCAGACCATGGAAGATGCTGCCAGCCCAAATGGACAATGAAGGGCCGATGTGCACATGAAGCGGTGACAGCTGGAATCCACTGTTCTCCACCAGCTGGGGGACCCCTTGTTTCCTTCTGCTTTAAAGCCCTGCTGGGGCTCAGCTGCTCTCTGGTTGACCCCGGGGGCTGAAACCAGTCAATATTATCATGCAGTGCAGCCTTTCTTGGTCTGCAGGACCATCTCTAGAGTCCTGTATCTCAAAGAGACCCTTCTGGTGGAAAGAGAGCAAACCAAGGTTTTCACCCATCCTTCACCTGAGGTGCTGGCCATTTTCCGGGATGGCAGTGGTGGTAACCATGCAGTAGGGAGGCCTGTGCATTTTAAGTCGGCCCCTTCTGGGAGGGCTGTACCACAGAAATAGTGCCATTTTTAAATATGTCTTTCAGCTCTGAGTCTCCCCTGCTCCATAGCTAGGTATGAGTCATCTCCTTAGCCCCGTTTCTCAGGCAGGCTAGAAAACAGCTTCTTCAAAGGTGGAACACGGATACAGTCGAAGGAAACATTAGTGACATTTCTGAAACCTTTGCTCAGCACTTACCGAGCTGCTGAAAGCAAGTGAGTCACTAAGAACGCACTCGTAGCTCTGAAGTGAAATGGTGTGTGTGTGAGCGTGTGAAGGATGTGTTAATTATCTTCATCACCCTGTTGAATCTGCCTCAGTCCTCGCAATGGGGCCTGTTCACTGGGCACCGGCTGCCAAGCCCTGGCTCCCATTTTAAGAAAGGGCTAATCGGGTAATTAGTGGAGTGGGGCAGAAGCAGTCTGCCAAACCCCTCCAACCGTTTTGTGGGGGGCGGGCCTGCCATTTGTACGGCTTCCTTCCCTTTCCCAATTTCTGCAGCCCAGGCTCCGCTGAGAGCCAGACTGGCATTTTGCTTCCTCCACCATCACCAAGAAAGAATGGGAATGGGGCAGAGAATATGGGAAGAAAATTCTGCAGGGTACTCTTTTGAGAAATTTCAGTGGGAAGGAAGGAAGGAAGTAAGGAAGGAAGGTGGGTAGACTTCCATGGAGAGAGAAATTTTGCTTTGCTTTACTTTGCTTTGCTTTGCTTTGCAATAAGCGCCATATTTTTAATCAAAAGATCTCAATGCCCATTTTTAATTTTGGAATAGGTGCTGGCACTTTGATGGGTTTCTGCTGCAGGCCCTGCCAGAATGTTTTTCAAACCAAGGAGAGAACAAAAGACCTTCTCATGCCATCATCAGCGTCCCTAGGATTCTGCAAATGAGCGCTCGAAATACAACCTAACCTCTCTCCCTCATTGCCAGGCTTGTTCGTTTGTTTGAGCTGTCCTTTGTTCAGAGGGAGGAGATAAGAGAGAAAGAGAGCAGGAGGTCTTTGGTCAAGGATTCGTTCTCCAGCACAACGGAAAACACATACATTTTAAGTCAGGCACTTGCAGAATGGAACCATGGCACAAAGAACGAACGAGCGAGCGAGCGAGCGAGTGAGCGAACGAATGACCGAATGACCAAACTAAAGAATGAATTAGCTATTATTTTTTAAATGTACCCACCTACCCATCCATCCATGTGTATTGGAGTTCTTAATTCACACCCCTTTGCTGCCAGCCATGTCAGCAGGAGTGCGATGGGGTTCAAAGGATGCAATCCCATGCCTGGAAGACCCCAAGTGACTGGCACCACTGAATCAGAGAGAAGCAACCTTCCCCTGCCAAGCTGACATCCCCTCACACCACATGGAGCTGCCCTTGAAGGTTGTTCAGAGCTGCAGTGTGTGCAGAACACGATAGCGAGGCTAACGCCTGGGGCCAGAAGGTCTGATAACATGGCACCAATGCTAGTCCACCTGTGCTGGCCACTTGGATGCCAAGTGCTGGCTTTAATCAAGTAAACCTTCTCTCTCACAACACCTGCTAAAGTGCCTCTCCTGCCCTCAGTAGGTCTGGATGCTACGCTTAACATTTGAGGCCTTCTTCTGAGTGCCACCCGCTGGTTGGACTACAGATCTCCCCAGTCTCTGCCCTAGCAGATAGCCTAAATGCGCGAGCAAACAACGCAATGGCGCCACGGTGGCTAGCACCCCGTGCCTCGTGCTAGGTGTGCCCATGACCTGGTGGCGTCCTACATGCATCTCCCCAGGCTTTGCAGCACTTACCTTCTTCTCATCGCCTTCCTGCAGAAGCTGGAGATGGCTCCTTTTCTCACCGTCCTTGCGCAGAGAGTTGCTCTGGTGGTGGGGAAGGCCTGTTGGTGGGGAGACGCTCCGGCCCTGGGGGTCCACCCAGGTATAGATGTGATTGGTCATGTAGCCACCAGGGATGCGCCCCACGGAGTGGACGGACAAGTTCAGCTTCTTGGCACCCTTGAGAGCCTAGAAGATGGGGAGAAAGACACTCGTATCCAAAGGCAAAGTCATTGGTAAGGTGAGCACCAACTTGCATGGCTCGGAGGCATCAGACCAAACCCTCTTATTGCTGCATTGCAGTCAAACCCCTCATTTTGCAAAATCAATACAACACTTAAAGAAAATATTATTGCAGTTAAAAAGGACACTCATGCAGGAGTCAGACTTGTAATAATCAATTGAAGTGATCTCCTGTCAGTCTTAGAACTGGTTATGAATCTAATTGTCTGCAAAATTCAATTGCCTTAACACTCTAGTTCTGACATGTTAGATGTTTTCCCTTCTCCTGCACATTTGATTGCAATTCCTTGGATGGTCCTTAGATTTTAATTGAATCAAAAATAACTGTGGCTGAGCGCGGATAGTGTTCTGGCTGGTGGTGTGGGCCAGAGTGACATGGCCACTCCTTCGGAAATTTATTTCTCATGCTCAGGTTCATGTGACCACCACAGCAAGAAGGAAGTATCTGCAGATGAAGCACATGGAGAAGACCTGACCAACTGTTGGAGAGAAAACAGGAAATTGAGTCAGAGATGGCAGAGTGGTGGGTTTTGGAAACGGACATTGGCTGGCCGATTAAACAGGAATGGCCCACACAGGAGATGTTCAACCTAACAGGTCTCAGTGGTTTCCTTGAAACGTCATCTCCATTTTGCAAGTCAGGCATGTCTGCTGTGGCATTGCAATCACACATTCATGGGGAATCATGTTAATGAGGCATTTGTGAATGAATATGTCCAGGCCTTTGAGTTGTGGTGCTGGAGGAGACTCCTGTGAGTCCCCTGGACCACAAGGCGATCAAACCGGTCAGTCCTAGAGGAGATCGACCCTGACTGCTCTTTGGAAGGCCAGATCCTGAAGATGAAACTCAAATACTTTGGCCACCTAATGAGAAGGAAGGACTCCCTGAAGAAGATCCTAATGCTGGGAACGATTGAAGGCAAAAGAAGAAAGGGGACGGCAGAGGATGAGGTGGCTGGATGGAGTCACTGAGGTGGTTGGTGTGAGCTTGAGTGGACTCCGGGGGATGGTGGAGGACAGGAAGGCCTGGAGGAATGTTGTCCATGGGGTCGCGATGTGTCAGACACAACTTTGCGACTAACAACATGTCCAGGTGGTGTTCAAAACCTGAACACACCACAAGATTATGTACAGGTTAATGGTCTGAAGATGGAGGTTTGCTTCTGTTCCTACCAGCTTGGCTCTTTACGTTTTCTCTCCAGCATTTCAGAAGAAGCCTAGAACAGAGCTGTCCTCTTCAGTTTTTCTACACGAACATCACTTATTGTATGTGCAGAGCTCTAGTGATTGCAGCAATGAATTTCTCTCATGTGAGTCTTCCCGAAAGTCTCAAGAAGGATACCTCAGACATAAGCTGTCCACTTCAGTAAGAAGCTGGTCTAAATCCTTTCCTTTCACTCAAGGGTGATGAACTGCTCAAAGTTTCCATTCCACTGGCAACAGAGTTATTTAAAAAAAAACCTTCCTGTTTTAGAGGCTTTGCAAACAATATTTTCTAGCTTACTTCAAGCTGCAATGACAAGGAGAGAAGTTAATTGCCAGAGAAAATGGACGCATCGCTTCTCTCTGTTATTCGCTGGGGTGAGCTGAGCTGAGCTGAGAAGCTTCCCATTCCTTATGTAAGGAATGTATCTTGGCTTTAATGCATAAAGACCTAGATCTAGCCAAAGGTTTGTGCAATCTCAGCATCCTACTTCCCACCATGGCCATCAGATGCTCCAATGCAAAGTCCACATGGATGATATTAAGGCAGTGCTGTTCTTAACCCACCCCGACTCACCATGGGTTCTCTGATGCACCACTTTCAGGGTTAGCGTTTGGCTAGGGCTAGGATAGGCCACAGTTCTGCCCAAGAGCCCTGCCAGCTTGGATTAGAAGCTCATGTGAACCAGAGGAGCAACTAGCTAAGTTAAGCTCTTGGATTAATGGTTCGAGGGTGGAGACCGGTGTCTCCAACCTCCAGGAGTATCACTTCAAGTATGAAGTACACAATTATCATTTCTCATCTCTCCTGCATAACCCTTCTGCATTCTACATCATTGCTGATATGCTGGGAGAGGAGGGAGGGAGGGAGGGAGGGAGGGAGGGAGAGAGAGAGAGTCAATTCTAATAGGAATAGGAAGAACTGCTCTGAGAACGTGCCATCTCACGTTTCAGATTCTCTTATATTAATTTGATTTCTATACTGCCCATTAACCAAGACTGTTCTGTATCGAAGCACCATTGTGCCTATGAGAATGAGACAGGGTTTGTCTTTTCTGCCCACAGGCGAAACTTATTTACTTGGTAATAAGCACCAATTTGCTGTAGGAAGGGGTACTGTATTTGTAAAGTAGAAACAATAAAAAGCACAGCTGTAACCATGGACTTGCCTAGCAGGCCGGCTTTGGGCTAAAGCTTTTTTATTTTTTAAGAAAAAGCCCATATCTGGCCTGATACAAAACTGGAGAGTTGCAGGAAAACTATTCCTGAGTTGAGGGCATGACTAGAGTCCTGGATGGATTTTTGGGGGTTGGAAGTAAATGTCAGATGCCTATTGGTGGAAATGGGCAGTCTGTGTCTGTGTGTGTGTGTGTGTGCGCGTGCGCGTGCACTGTACAAATAGCAACCCATCTTAGAGTCCCAAGTCTCTGAGCTGGCTCAACTTATTTATCGTTTATTTATTTTTTTAAACTGCCCAATAGCCGAAGCTCTCTGGGTGGTTAACAAAATTAATATTCTCCTCATGTACTTGTCCCAGCACTACTGATTTAAGTCTGTTGCAGATGACTTCTTACAGTACGGGGAAAAGGGAATAAGTACTATAATCCAGTGAATGAGAACGAGCAAACAAAAGCAACTTCAGATGAGGACTCTGATTAGTTCTCCGTGGAAGACTCAAGTCCTTTCCGATAACGATGATAAAAATTTCTTGCAAGACCTATTCCAGAAACGCTTCCCATTCCCCAAATGCACTTCGTTTTATGGTGTGAGAGGTGCAACGTTCTGCACCTTGAAGGGGTGGTTTTAATACATAATTATACCCCTTCCACAGTGAATGCCAGAATGGTAACTTGGATTATTTGCAGCCTGCCAGGGGGAAGGATTCACACAACTATCATCCAGACCCAAGTCTTCCTTCCACAAATGGATTTTGAACCTTCCTCTGAAATATTTTATTCCTTAATTCCCTTCATGGTTTGCGTGCCGGCAAAATCATTCTAGCTCTGCCTGAATTACTGAAACACCTCCTAAGGACCTCCAGACATCTATGAGGGGGTGGAGTTGCAAGCCAACACTAGTGCAGGGCTGCTGAAGCAGAATCGAGGGGGCTGAATTGTGAAAGTCTGTTGGATTTCCCCCTCTCAACTGGATTCCTCACAGACCTTTTTCTCTTGGACATGCACATGGTGGGCATGTCGTGAGTGGAACCAGCTGGAGCCGGGGGTCAGACTAGATAGCCCGGGAGACCCCTTCTGACTCGCTCTGTTTCTCTGCTTCTCTTTGGAGCCCTGTCAGTTCTTTATCGGAGCTGCAACTGAATGAGATTGCTTCTTCAGCAATGCACAGCTTCTCCAAACACAACCGCAGTCCCTGTAACGTTTAACAGCTTGCAGATGCGGGGTGCAAAGAACTGTATACAGGGTGTGTGGGGAGGGGGTTGCAGGAGGTGCAGAACTATCTCATTTCTGAAAGTGTGTTTATCTGTGGTGCCACTTTCACGGGAAGGAAGGCAGTTATTGTGCCCGTCTCAGCAGAACACTTCACCAGGCGTCTCGACGCATGGCAATCATTTCCGAATCAATGAGCTTTATCTGTCCAAGAATGGTTCATTTAAGAACATAATTAGGCATCCTGATGAAAAGGGCTTGGGTTGCCTGTGCACCGCAAGAACATATCCTGGAGGAAGCCATTAAAAAAAGGAGGCTCTTTTACGAAGGAAAAGAAACATCCTCAAGAAGAGTATCACACCCGTCTCTTGACTGGTGGTTTAGTGGGAAAGAAAGCTGGCAGAGCTTTCCTGGCTTGTGCTGGGAGTGAGGAGACGGCCGCTTTGGGGGCATGTTCTCAAGGGCCCCTGGCTGGTCTCCAGAAGAGGAATCGGAATCATAGAAACACAGAAACAGCGCGAGTCAGAAGGGGCCTCCCGGGCCATCTAGTCTGACCCCGGCTCCAGGCGGCTCCGCGCACGACATGCCCACCGTGTGCATGTCCAGCCTATCCTTGAACATCCTCACTGAGGGGGCCTCCACCACCTCCCACGGAAGCCCAGTCCACACCCTGGGGGTCCTGACTGTCAGGAAGAATCAGAAGAGGGAGAGACGCAGGAGGGGGGCTGGGATTTTGGGCAGCTGCAGACACGGAAGTGAGAGAAGCGGAGGTGCTGATTCGAGGCCGGACTCCGTAGGTGGCAGGCAGTCTCTGCGGATAACCAAGAAGGCGGGAGCAGGGGAGTTCCTCAAACGTGGGCACAGCTCTCAACCCCACGATGGATCGCCAGCAGAGGAGGGTGTCCCGATTAGAGGATCGGCGTGGAGCTTTTTATGCGTCAGATCTATGCACAGGGATCAACCGCAGCTGATGCATTTACGCCTGCAACACCCACAGTGTATTGAAATGGTCGTCTTTCTGCTGAAAGGATCGCTTGAGGTGCTGTGAGAGCTGTTCCAGGAGGTGCTGGCAGCCGCAGCCCCAAGGCAGGCAGATTGCAAGGCCCCACTCAGCAAAATGAGCCAGATGGCTGGCCGAGGACGAGTCCCAAGTCAGCAAAGCAAGCCACCGCCCAAGTCAGAACCTCGCACCATCCAAACGACCTCCTCCCCCTCACTGTATCATTCTCAGGTTCAGAGTAACAAACAATTGATCTGCACCACGGAATGCCAGGAACTCCTCCATCTTGTCCCCGCGTGCCTTGCCGCAATTTATTTATTTAGTTAGTTGGAGTTTTTGTATGCCGTCCCATTTCGCATGAGCCTCGGGATGGCTTCCAACATCATAAATAAGCAGTTATTCAGTCAAGAACATACAAAATCTGGATTCATCCGGGCTAAAAATTTAAAACCAATCAATAATATTAATAATTATTAAAATATCGTTTAAATAAAAAGGTCTTGGCCTGGCGCCGAAAAACAAATAACGACGGCGCCAGGCAGACCTCTCTGGGGAGCACGTTCCATAGGTGGGGCACCACTGCAGAGAAGGCCCTCCTCTGGGTACTCACCCTCCTAATATCTTTCACGGAGGGCTCCTGAAGGAGGGTCTCTGCTGCCGATCTCGGGGGGCAGGAGGGCAAATACGGAAGAAGGCGCTCCTTTAGGTATCCAGGTCCCAAGCTGTTCAGGGCTTTGTAGGTGATAACCAGCACCTTGAATTGGGCCCGAACTTCGATGGGGAGCCAGTGGAGCTGGTAGAGGACTGGGGTTATGTGAGAATTCACTTCCGTGCGGAAAGCATGGTATTGAATTTGCACAGAAACACTGGCAAAGAAAGAGGCAGGAATTCCCACCCCTGACACCCGCAGCCCCAAATTTCACTGCCAAGAATACTGCTGAAGGGAGAAGGAGGGCTTGTGTATAGATGATGCATTGCACCTCACTCAGGAGTCCCTGGAGACCCCAGCATCAAACCCGCTCCGACTCAGCACCACGCATTTTGCTAGTGCAACATCACGGTGAGCAATTAGGAATAATGAGTGCCAAAAGGAGAGGAGCCAGGTAGATTTCGTAAGGTTATTGATCTCTTCCAAATGCAATCCTTTAATGATCTGACAAGGCTACTATGATTTAAGAAAATTGCCTTGTTTAAAAAAAAAAGAAAAGAAAACAAAGAAGGAAGGAAGAGGTGGGAAAGTGTTGAATGCAGGAAATAAGAGTGGGCAAGCTTTTAAAATGCCATCTTTCCTCTGAGCTCCCTTTTATCTGGCGTGTCATAAATAGGATAGACTGACAGTGAACGGCCCGAGACTGTATTAAGTAGATTTGTGAGATGGCGTTTTTATTTGCTAGGATCAGTGGGTACGACAGAGGACATGCTTCATGCCGATCCAGTGATGGCAAGAACTGCTTCTCCCAACTGGTGCCTGGATATAATAGGACTCCAGCCCAGTCCCATACTGGATCTATTCTCTCATCAGAGCAAGGTCCTGGAGTACCCCACCTTCTTGCTCACTAGGATTCAGAACTGCGTATGTTTTAGATAGATAGATAGATAGATAGATAGATAGATAGATAGATAGATAGATTTCACAGCAATAATGGTGTTGAAGCGCTTTCAACCCCAGGGCCAAATTCCATCTTGGGGGAGCATGCTGGGGCAAAGGGATCTGGAGTCCAAAGGAGCAGGGAGGGGATATCAAAACACCAGCATAGTTTAGCCTCTGGGTTCAGTTTTGCAGAACTATCAGCCCTGCATAAATCGGCATGTTATCTGCCTAACTGTTGGTTTCCATTTTTCCTTTCCTCCAGACTGGGCTAGGACCAGCACTGCTCGTTTCAGCATTTCTGCCGCACTCTCCTCTGCTCTCCCAAATGCCTACCTACAGTCATGCAAACTGAGCCAGCTTCCAGATTTCCATCTGTAAGATGGGCTGCAGTTTGCACATTGAAAAAAAAAAACCAAAGAAACATTTGCCCAAATCATGTTATTTGCCGTATTTTTGCCACTTGCGAGCCAAAAACTCCGTGGTTCCACAAAAACAATGCAGTTTCTGGCTTCCAACTGGTACGAATACCACAAATGGCACTCTGTGCAAATGGCGTGAATTTGTGCCAGTTGCACAATCAGTACAAATCTCCTTAGCAGTTAAACAAAGTGCAACCTGCCACCCATTTGAGAGACAGAAGCCAATTGAAATAGCCACAACTCCATTTCGGCCCACTTTGAGTCACTGGACTGGAAGCAGGCAGGAAATATGGTCCAGTTCAGAAAGCCTTTCCACATCGTCGGTGCATTTCCCCCCCAGCACGACTGCAGAGGCCTTAAATCAATGGCCATTAATCTCTCGGTTGTTTCCTGGCGCCCTGATGCGCCTCCCTCCCCGCACCCTCGTGCATTTTCATCCACATTCAGGCAGAGCCAGCCCAGGCTCTTAATGAAATGAGCAATCTACCCCAATTCATTTGGTCGGTGGCGGCTCGCAGGGGAAAGCAGTGCAGCGGATGCCAGAGACTCCCGTTTGGAGCGCACGCCTTGCCAAAGGATCCTTTATGCCCAACGCTGCATCTTGTTTCACAAGCAGCAGTGTCCAGAAGGGACAAAGGAAGCTTGCCCGCACCTCTGCTCACAAAAAGCCTCCAGATGTAGCAGGAGGGCATGGCAGTAGGATGCTGCGAAATGGGCATGTGCCAAGGACAGTGGTAGGTTTATTGCCTAGCTCACCAAGTGACCTGAGTGATTCTGAGCAGGGTGTGCTTCACAAACAAAATTCACTCTCTGATGCGCCTGGGCTCAAGGAAGGGATGATGACCTCAATGCCGGGTGAAAAGTTTCTCCCATTCAGAGAGATGGTAGAAAGCATTGTTTCCTCTGATGTGGCTTCGTGATGCCCTCCCTCTGACTTGGCTTCATTCACATAGCTGAATCTGACTTGGTGCAAGATGTCATCAAGCGGACAAGCTCAGAACTGAGTTGGATCGGACCTAGCTAATGCAGCTTTCTCTTTCCACAGAGGCCAACCAAATATCTACGAGAAGTCCACGAGCAGCACAGGAATGCAGGAGTACTCCTGCCCATGTTCCCCAGCAACAGATGTACACCTGTTCAGATATGAGGATTGCACAGCAATTGTGGCTAGTAGCCATTGTCAGCCTTCTCCTCCATGAATTTGTCTCATCCCCTTTCGAAACCAACTAAGTTGGTGGCCATCACTAGATTTTGTGATAGTGAATTCCAGGGTTTAACAAAGAACTATGTGAAGAAGTTTTTACTTGATTCTCTTTAGGAATCACTTATACCCAAAGTGCTCTTATTTACTTCTTTAAAATATTTATTGGCTGCCTGTCAGGACAGAAGCCCTTCCAAGGCAAAGCATTCCAATAAAACACAAGAAATCAATATGAGGTTAAAAGTGATGAAAACACAATAAAACAACAAGGACACAATAAAAGCAACAATGAAAACCACAAAACAAACAATAAAATATATTGAGAATATATCAGGCCCAGGCCAAGGCCAAGGCAATGCTCTATGTTTTCAAAGCCTTCTTAAAACGATGGAGCATGCTGCAGCCCCTCCCCACTGGCAACCTATTCTGGAGCAGTGGGGCCAGTGCAGAGAGGGCCCCGTCACACGCAATCACCCACATAACTCCTGTCACAGACGAGCAAATGAGCAGGGCCTCTCTCTCTGATCCTAACACATGGGGAGGTTGAGATCTGTGAAGGAAGTCCTTCCAAGAATAAAGTGCCAGGCTGTTTGAAGGGCTTTCTTTTGCCTGTCCCGAATCTCAGTCTCACAGAGTAACCCCGGGCCCTAGTGGGATGGGAGATGGCGCAAAACCTCCTTCTATTTTAACTTTTAACATCAGCTATATAGGTTTTAATCTGCAGCCAGGGTGGATCTGGATTTTATTTGCACTATGTTTTATTTTATTTTTCTTATTTATGTAAGCCATCCTGAGGCTATGTGATGGGATGGCATACAACTACTCTAAATGAATAAATAATAAATAAATAATTCTGTGCACTGTGTTCCATCCCACAAATCATTCGATGGACACGTCCCTTCGTCTCAAATTGACCAGATTACACAACCAGCCAGAAGCCTCTAAGAAGCCTTTGAAGCTGAACCAAAGTGGCAGAGGCTGAGAAGAAGCCATGAAGGAGAAGGAAAAATGGGATGAGAATGCAAAAAGAAAGAAAGAAGGAAGGAAGGAAAGGAAGGAAGGAAGGAAGAAAGAAAGAAAGAAAGAAAGAAAGAAAGAAAGAAAGAAAGAAAGAAAGAAAGAAGAAAGAAGGAAAGAAGAAGGAAAAAGAGCTTGGAGAGGTATTTCGGATTGGGGGAGGCCTTTTGTAAGGAAAGAACTCCAGCACACCTTCTCAGCAAAAAACCTTCATTCAAGAAAATCGCTCGCCGGTGGACATGCCTGCCCTTCTCCTCGTTGTTCCTTGTTTGTCTGTTCACTGTGCTCGTCCACTCATCCAGCCAACACATGTGCAGACGTGTTTGATGCAAGCAAACGGCCGGCCAGGAGGGCAGCAGAGCGGAAGGATGCAACAGGCACGCAGAGAATGCTGCGCAACGCAGATGAGCCGTGGGCCCCAGTGGGTGGGTGGGTGGGTGGGCTGGCGGCCCTCTCTGCACCGAACTCCACCCAGCTTCTACATCTAGGTGTCCTCCTGATTTCCCAGGAAGCACTTCCAATGGCTGGATGTTTCATTTCCAAGCAAAGGAAATGCATGCCGTGCCAGGAATCTTGGCGGAGCCACCCGGCACCTGCACTGTCCCCTCTGAGGTTCGAAAGACGGCTTTGTAGGCACCGTCATGGCCCTGGCCTAGATCTCCAGGTCAGACGAGGAGCACTCATGCCCAAGGCTGCTGTCCCACCAGCTGGGCCCTTGGCACTGAGCCCCAGGCTGGTGGTCGGGAGTCTGCCAAAACAGCCTGACCTGAGCCCAGGGAGATGAATGCCTCCCGCACTGGAGTACCCACATAATGAGCACGCCACGTGGGAGGCCAGGTGAGCACGGCCAGGTGGGAGTGGCGACTCGCTCCTTCTGGCCAGGAGGCCTTGGGGAACCAGGCACGAGTGGGAGCTTTGGACCCTCCAGATGGCAACGGACCACCACTCCCACCATCTCTTGTCATTGGCAATGCTGGCTGATGGGAGGTGGGATCCAGCAACAAATGGAGGGCCACGGGTTCTCCACCCCTGGTGGGTGGGGGGACGACTTCAGAAGGGTGGACAAGAGGCAGTCGGCCATCGGCCTTCCCGGGGACATGCTAGCTTGCTCAGAGCTGTCCTTGGTGCTGAAATGCCAGCATGCCTGGATTTCCTGCCTCGCAGCAAATTCCCAACGGGAAGGCTGCGTGCGTGTAATTAACATGTTGTATTAGCTGTTCGTTCAGGGACTTTGCCTCCGGCCCACCAGTGAAGCCGAGCTGAACCTAGGAATCAGAGGGCCAGCCCGACATGAAGCTCAGCCTGCCGCCTCCCTTGTCTAGATGGTGCAGAAAAAAATCTCTCTGCCTGTCCCTTTTGGCACCTCGTTGCCCAGACTGGTGCTCGCCCGTCCCCTTGAGGCGATTTTATGCTATTAGTGGAGACAGGTGAGCTGTAATGGGTTGCACTGCTGTAGCACTCAGCCCTGCGGGCCCAATTAAATGGAGAAAGACATTAAGAACAAAGATTGCCGCAGCACAGACAATCCTGAGCCTGGCTGCACTAGAGGAGGTAAGCGGAAGATGCATGGGGTAATCTTTGAAGTGTGGCTTGTTGGTTTCAAGAAGGGGCAAGGAATGGATATGGAGCAGGGGGCTGTCAATTTCAAAGCAGTGAGTTCTCCTGATGGACATACCTGCACCAGGATCTGGGGTGGCGGGAAGGGTTGGGGGCTTGGCTTAACAGCAGTTCATTTGGATATCCTCTCTGAGGGAAGCCGAAGTCTCTGCTTCTCGGATCTGACCTCTGAGCATCTTGGATTCGAGACTGAGTCGCTTGAGTGTGTTGCCGACACAGGCGTCTGATCAAAGCAATATAATTTCCCCGAATGTTGTTTGAAACAAAGACAGAAGTAATGAGACTCCTTCAATCTTTGCAAGGGGAGATGAAGAAATAACACATTCAACCATGAATTATTTCTGCGTGATGCAGTTCCATTATCCTCCAAAAGATATATCAGTTGGTGGGGCGGGAACAGTGCATTATTTCAATGTATGACACAGTTAATTTGAAGTCAAGTCTCTCTAGTTTGTCTCTCTGGTTAGGCTTGTAGAGAAGTCAAACTCGAGGGTAAGAGGAAATCTGGGGAGAATGAGGACAGGGGAGGGGGAGAAAGAGGATTAGGGGCAAACCAGGAAAGAGGGACGGCAAAGGGTGGAAGTAAGGTCTGCCCCCCCAACGTATATCCAGCATGCAATTCTTATCTAAAGCCCCCATTCTTTTCGACATTCTTAGATCACAGCATCATAGAATCGTCGAGTTGGAAGGGGCCATGAAGGCCAATGAGTCCAGCCTGCTGCCGCTGCAGGACACCATGTTACCCCATCCCACTCAGGTGGTCGCCCCGTTTCTTCTTGGATGACTCTAGTGTGGGAGAGCCCCCCACCTCTCGGACAGCTGGTCCCACTGTCGCATCGCTCTGACAGTGAGGAAGCTTGTCCTGATGCCCGGCCTGAATCTGGGCTGTCGCAGCTTGATTATTCCGTTTCCTGAGCTCCGGCATCAGCAAGATGAGATCTTGACCTTCCTCCTTGTGGCAGCCTTGGAGGTGCTTATAGAGGGATAGATGGCACTTGACCTCTTGGAGTCAGGGTCTGCTCACTGGTCCCACATCCACACTTTCACATTTTAAAAGGCACGCTAAGACAATGTGCATTGTTTACTTTCCAAAATGCACACCTCTGGGCCTTAGGCGCAAGCCTGGAACCCAGTCCACAAAACGCTCTCTCTTTGCACTCCACTGCTGGCACGGAGTTGCCATGATGGCACAGCCTCTCAGCCAACGGCAGCTGCAGGGGGCCACGGACCCTCTGCCCTGAGCATCCACTCTATGACATCAGAAGGGACGGGCCCCTTGGGGCTGGAGGACGCTCGCAAGTGGCAGGATGGGGGCATCCCAGCAAGTCGGTATGAATGCCCTAGTCCGTTGCAGCATCTGCCATCCCCCTTGGCAGCAGCTTATGCCAGGGGGCACCTAGCCAGCACTTTATGAAACAGCCTGCTTGGAGCCTCGAGAGAATTATGCATGCATATTGCCGTCCTGCTTCGGAGCAGCCTCCACAAACATTTCTGGTCCTTCCCCGTCTTGTCTGACTTCTTGACAAGCATCCTGCTCCCCTGCATGCTTTGCCCCCTGGTCCCCCCACCCCTTCCCAACAGCTGCGGCCACTGCACTTTTCCCTCTCCCCTCCCCGGTTGTTCGGCTCTCATCTCAAGCAACGGAGTTCATCCCACTGGCAGGCGTGGGCACAGGTCTTCTCTTTCCAGTGGGGGTCCTGACCCACCTTCCTCGGACCATCCCCAGTCTCGACTCAGTGAAGCAGACACGCAGGAGTGTGTCTTTGCTGCTGCTCAACAGGGGATGCCCGGCTCACTTTTGGGTAGCCCGTCGGGCATTTAAGATCACAAATGCAGTTGAGCCCTTGTGGAGGGTTTGGCAGAAAGGACACAGGGAAGGCACTGAGCTGGGTCCCAATCGTTTCCTGGAGCAACGGGACACAGCAAGCAAACGAGTCCAGTTTCCTTTGAAATCCTGGAGCAGCCACCGTTCTTCTGGGCCAATTAGATTAGATCTGCACAGTCCTTTTGCTGCAACTCCTTCCGCAATGCACAATAAGGGCTCCCATGGTGCCTGCATAGAGGCACTTAAAGCTCATTTGAACATGGAGATGACGCTGCTGGTTTTCAGAAAGGTCATTCCACCCAGCAGCCAAGCAAAAGAAATGTTAAAATAATTGCTGGTAGATTTGCTTCTGAAAGGACTGCAAGAGAAGGTGTCAGCTTGGCCTGAGCCATGTTCCAAGAGGAATGCTCCAAAAGAGCATTAGTGAATGAATGCACATCACGAGAAAGACAAAGAAGCCCCCAAGGGAATATGTGGGCCTTCAGCAGCGTAAGGCAAAGCGGTTTTCATCAAGTGGGCAGGCAAAGCAACTTCCATAAAGCTGCAGAAAGTTAGCTCCTCAAGCTATTGGTCTGAGGATCGCTCTTTCCACATGCAAGTATTCTGTCTTTGTCGAGCTTCTGCTTCTTTCCTTGCAGTCTCCCTGCTGGGCTCCTCTTTTCAGAGCAGAGTTGCAGCTGTTTCTCTGCTAAAAGTCAGGTTTGGAGTGATCGCTCAGGGCTGACTGAAGCAGGACGGAGCGCTGTGGACAGACAAAGCCCTCTGTTTTGTTTTGTTTTTTTAAATGATCGTTGCACTGCAGGAAGCACCCCAATTGGCTCCCTGGATTGTTGTTTTGTTGAAGATTTATCCAATGCAGCCCACTGAAGCCTCAGGTCAATTCATTTGCCTGCTTTAACGTCTGAAATGTTTATGCTCTCTGCTTCGGTGGTTTGTACTTACTGAGGACTGACCTTATTTCACAGTCTTGTCCCTGCTAAATCACCAGCACTCTCAGGAACTAAAGAAAGCTTTCCTTTACAAATGCGGGTATAACTTGCTAGAGTTGTCATTCTTTCCCTGCCGTGTCTTATGCGGTTAAATCTCTCAAGTGCCAGGACACGCATCTTCATCGGGCCAAAGTACAGCAATGAACACATCTTCAAGAAAGAGCAAATTCATTTATTGCCGTGGGAGAGATTTGAAACACCTTTACAGGGGCCATGGGTTTGAGCGGCTGGTTTGAAAAATCTCTGATAATCCAGCCGGAAGCAGGGTCCTGCGGTTCCGACCCAGAGAACTCCAAGGAGAAGGACCTCTGGGATCAGCTGAGTCACATCCAAACTGTGTGCTCCTGTACCAGCTTTTATGCAGACATGGGGCACTGAGAGTTCTTCAGCTGTTAACCAGTCCAATATAAGCTGACTTCCTGTGTTCAGTTCTGCTTTTGTGATACATTTCTACCCCACAAAGGAAATCCTTTTAGTGTTCAAGTAAGTAGTCAAGGCAAACTTTCCCTAGAAGCAAAAATGACAAAACTGAGGCTGTCCTATTTTGGGTACATCATGAGGAGACGAGGTTCACTCAGCATTTAAAAAAGCTGGGCAGGGATGTCATGAATAGGGCGTCTGGAGGGCGTCCATTCCTAGAGTCTCCCTAAGTCAGAGACAACTTGAGGGTACACCACAAAGAGGACAGTCGGTTGTTGAGTACACGGACGTGGGAGAGAAACTGCAGTGATGGGGGAAGCTCTTGAGCCATGATTCTTGGTGTGAGCACAGGGAGATCTTAAGCGGGTACCTCTTTTCACCTCTGAAAGTTCATTCTGGAACTCTGGGACTACCACTGAAAAGGCCCTGCTTTTGTGGATACCAAACTGGCATCCAAATAAAAAGGGATTGTGGGTAGGGCCTAATCTTTATCTTCAAACTTCAGGAGGGCTGAAGTATGTGGCAAAATATGTTTTTTCTTTCTTCACTGCTGCTACAACTATCCAAATCAGTCTTCCTGAGCACTGGTGGTTTGGACTACTATTCCCATCAACCTAGCCATTGATCATTCTGAGGGGGTCATAGTCTTAAATATCTGGAAGGACCAAGGCTGGAGAAAGCTGGATTAAATCATAGCTAAGAGTTGGTTGCAAGCGAGGTGCAACGGCATCGAGAAAACTGCATTGGTTGATCAGAAAGGATCACAACCGAGCGGTAAATTGTGCCCATAACCCATCACTTCTCCTCTATTTTGCACAAATTTAAGGGCTGTCTTATCTTGGCACCAAGATTCTACTCTGAAAATGAGCACATCTTTATAAAAGCTTTCAGGAGAACAATGATCTACGGTGGTATTATTTTCATAGGCAGAGAGAGAGAGAGAGAGAGAGAGCCAAGAAAGTGGGAAAAAAATCCATCCCTGTATATATTAGCTTGTCTTCATTTGTAGCAGGAGGAATACGAGCAACAGCCAAAAGAAGCAGCCGTGAAAAGGAGAGGCAGCACAAGCAACAACACATCTGCCTGATGGAAAGCTAAGCAGCCAAGAAAGTTTTTAAAACGCTTCAGGAAAAGCTGTCCACCTTTTCATCCACCCACTTGTCAGCATGAATGGCTGGTGCAGCTTACACTTTCCCTCCATCGCCTGGGCTTGGGAGGTATTCATCATATTGGATCTGAACGCCGGTCTGTTAAGCCAGCATATGGAGCACATCTCCCGGGGCCACCTGACGCTCAGTGAGAACGGAATAAGGGCATGAGGCTCCACGCCAGTTGGCTGTGCCGCTTGCTAGAACAGGCAGTGTCGTTTTACCTGACTTCCCACTGTGTTGGTCGGTCGCTTTTATTCATTCTGCAAAAAAGGGTGTTGATTGCAGCTGCTTTCACTACAGACCCTTTTGTGATCCCTGCTGTTGACACCTCGCAAAACGGCTCTGCGGCGCATCCCAGACATGGAGAGTTCTCGCCCACCATCTTCAGGCCACGGATGCATGCTCGGTGGCAGGCTTCCGCCCAACTGCCCAAACTGGAGGAGTTTATAAAATGCTACTCTTCTGAGTGTTTGCTGAGATCTCTGAAGTTTCAAATTATTTGGTCCATTAAGTAAGCGGTGCATTAGGAATTTCCCATTGCTCTGTCCTTTATGAACTGTGTTCAGAACGTTGTACCTGCAAATTTGTTTCCTTCGTTGCTTTGTTTCCGCAATACCAAGGACTCCCAGGAGCTTCTGGGAACTTTGGACAACTCCTCTATGTGGTGAGCAGGTGAAGAGTAAGCAGAAGTTGGTCCATTGATTACTCCTGAACAGGAAGTGAGGGCTTGCCTACCAAAGCTTGCAAAGTCACCATAACTGAGATTAACAACAAGGTGCTACAGAGATCATGGCTACAGAAGCAGCTCACCTTTAAGAAGAGACCCCATTCAGTTCTCTCTCCCTGAGACATTAGGCCAGGGGGGTGATCCACGGTTTCCCTTTGAGATATACTCACGGTCCTTTGCTGAAGAAATATAATTTCCTTTCAAACACTAGCTCTATGAAGAGCTCTAAATAGAAATGGCCGTTTCTATTTTAGGAGTTAAGTAGCCATTTTGGAATTGGACACCGCCCACCAAAACAGAGAGCATATCAATGATCTGAATATGCGTTCCTCTTCGTCGGCACCGATTCATCTTTCTGCTGCATTGTTCCCATCTCCACCCCCATATAATTCCTGCGCCTTATTCCAGGCAATAGTCACATGGATAAACCCAGCCAATGCAGAACCTCACAAGGAAAGTGTTGCAGATTAGACTTGGAAAACAAAGGTCACAGACTCTCAGCCCAACCTACCTCACAGGGTTGTTGTTGTGGGGGTAAGATGGAGGAGGAGCCTTGAGCCCTTTGTAGGAAAAAAGCAGGATATAAATTGAAATAATACATGAATGAATGAATGAATGTGTTGGCGAACTAGATTGGGCCGACACGTCTGGAGCAACCCCTGGCAGAAAGGGTTGGGGCAACTGGACTGAGCTTTCCTTGTGAACGCTGGATCCCCTTGCTCACGCCTCCACCCATCTGCACTGCACGGCTCGCTCAAGAACAGCAAACCACCCAAGTTTTCTTTCACATCGATCCAAGCATGCGACTGAAGTGAAGCCCCGCAGCACAGACTTCACCGCAGCTGAAATGCCGTTCTCTTTTACAGCAGTGGAACCCGATTTCAGCGGTTTCGGCACACTTATTTCACGGATGGAACAAATGGAAGATGGGAGCTCAAATGGAGGACCGAGGGGCAGGAAAGAGGATTGGCACAGACAAAACCGACACGCTGGAACAAAGTGACGGCGCTTTGGTGAGCGAGCAGGCAATCTGCACCCTTCTGCGATTGCGACATCAGGAAGCAAGCAGAGACTCCAGCCTGGAGCATGATCGCTGAGCAGCGAGGGGGTTTAGAAGCATGCTTTCTCCTTTACGCCAGCAAAGAGAAGCCTGGAAGGATGTGAGCAATGCCTGCTGACATTTCAGAAGCCCCGGAGGTTTTGGCTGGGAAACTGACAAAGCTAGGGATCAACCGAGCATTTTGTTTCAGATCTGGCTAATTTATGCTGACTAATTTGTGCATTGAGGGAGATGTACTACATCATCATTATTAATTATATTTCTACACCACCCACTGCCAAAGCTCTCTGGGTGGTTGCAAGAATCATAGTTTGAAAGATCATCGGATCCAACCCCCCATTTAATGCCAGTCTCCCATCCAAATTCTAGCCAGGCCTGACCCTGCTTAGCATCCAAGATTGGGCAGCGTCAGGCACTTCAGGCCACATGGAAGCTATAACCGATAATGAATAAATCTACAGTTTAAGCTATTGGGTGGAATAGCAATAAAAATGATGGGACAGAACTCAAGTTGTGTTTTCTTTGTTCTTTTCAACTGGGGTAAACAGCACGTGACCGGCACCCTAATTCTGCAACATCTCGGCTTGCACAGCCTTCTGGGTGAGGAAACTCTTTCTCAGGCCCAGAGCTTAGTGGTTACAGCCATGCATTGCATTTCCAAGTTATAATGGACCAAGGATCAGGTGACGAGAAAGACCTCTGCCTGTCACTCGAGAGCCCCTGTCTGGCAGAGGAGATGACACCTCGTGAGAAGGTCCCAAGTACTTCTGCGCAAACCCAAGGTTTCCACTTCTGCTCCTGGATATTCCAGCTTTGCACATCCCTTTTCCTCTGCCTCAACACTTTGCACACACAAAGCTGCAACCGTTGTACGTGGCTTTGCAGGCTTTGAAAAGAAACCATCTAGGTTCTCCGCAGAGAAGGCCCTCAACCAAGAAACAAGTTTATCTCAGGACCATTAGCAAAGATCAGGTATATCCTCCTTATTTCAAGAAACCACAGAATCTCCTAAAAGCACGAATTCTGGATCATAGGGGGGATTAAATTGTCAGGAACATTCTGGCAGAGGGAATGGAAATACCCGACACCCTGTTCTTTGGTGGAAGTATTAATTCTACAGAACGCAGATCAGAAGACATGCGGATTGCGGTAATAGGAAAAATAAAAACAACCCCCTGAGCAGATGGGATTAAATAGTATGAATATTGAGCATGAATATATTCAGTGTCCAGATTGGGCTCCCCAAGTCTTTTACATAAATGCTAATTTGTGGCACACAATTCCACACATGGAAAGAATGCAGATATAATTCTAATTATGGCTGTGTCAAGCAAAGCGAAATTCAGTGCTGTGAAGAATGCAATCCTATACATATTTAGACGGAAGAGAAGTCCTACAATTACCAGCATTCTCCAGCCATGTATGATGGCTGAGGAATACTGGGACCTATAGGATTATTATTTTTTTTTTTTTGCACCCCATATGAATTTCCCCAGATTACCTTTAGAATCAATACATGCATCCTTCCAATGCACCTGGCAGTACAATAGTTTTTCTTTCCATTTTGCTGGCACACAGCTATTTTTCCAGCATTTGCCAAAGCAATAAAATCTTGGTTATTTGCCAAACTAGTAAATGTTATTTTTCTTAAAAGCCTCTCTCCTCAGATAATGAAAACTGCTTTCCATGGCTGAAACAAACACTTCTCTTGCGCTTGGAAAATTCGAAAAGAGAAGGAGATGATTGTTTTATGAGATCTGGAGCGATGTGCTTCTTGAGAAAAGAGTTGATGGCAAAATATGGGGCTGTTTCATCATGCAAGCTGTGGAGAAAATGGATAGGGAAAATATTTCCCCAGTTCTGGTAATCTGGTATTTGGGGTGACCCAGAAAGTCTGGTTCTGGATGGGCTGAAGGAAGGATTTCTTCAAACAAGGTGGAATTCTGTTACAGAATTCACTGCCACAAGGTGTGGTAATGAGGTCGTTGAGAGGCCCCACCAGGGAGGGTGTTCAAGGATAGGCTGGACGTGCACATGGCGGGCATGGCGTGAGCGGAGCCGGCTGGAGCCGGGGGTTAGACTAGATGGCCCCGGAGGCCCTTTTTGACTCTCTCTGTTTCTATGTTTCTAAGTGATGACAAGTTGGGTCTGAAGGCATCAAAAAGGGATGGCACAAATTCAGGAAGGAGGACTGGCATAACAAAAGCAACTGATTGTGATGAATGAAACACACACATAGATAAGTGTAATATTTATATGTTAATAGGCCCTGAGAACTAAGGCGATCCCATCCTTTCGGCAATGAAGGGCTTTCTCAGAGTCAGCAACAACATTTATACTCTGCTTTCCCTCCTCTTGCAAGCAATTCAATGTGGCTTACAAGGTTCTTCTCTTCACTGCGTCCTCACAACAGCCCTGTGAGGTAGGCTAGGCTGCTGGTGAATGACCTGCCTGAAGTCACCCAGTGAGCTTCATGGTTGCGATGGTGACACTGGTTATACAACACAACCTTACCCAACCTGGCATCCTCCCGATGTGCGGGTCTACAACTGCCATCATCCCCAGCCATCAGGGTCATTGGGGAAGATGGTGTTTATAGTCCAAAACATATGGAGGGTGCCTGCTTGGGGAAGCTGCTGGAAGGGTGTGTGTGTGTGTGTGTGTGTGTGTGTGTGTAAGAGGATTTTAAGCAAGAATTAAAAGCCCGAACAAAAGTTTAGGAGTTCTTTCCAAGTTCAAAGCATAATTGTAACTGCCATAACCAAAAAATAATTCTCTCTGCTTTCCATAGTTCAAATGGCTTCTATTATGAGCCAATAAAAGAGAGAAACAGGATGAACGCTAATAGCTTGAAGTATTATACATAAATGGAATTTAAAAATTAATCTCATGCACTTATACCCTCTCTGAGAATTCTCTCCTTCTCTTTCCTTGGGTTCCCAAATCCTGCTGCAGAATCCCAGAGTTTTAGGAACAGCTTTACCGACGATGGTGGAAGGCAAAACATCTAAACTGAATAATCATTGGACTGAATCTCAAATTTGGATCAGCCATTTTTCCATCACTTTTCCATACAAGCCACTGTTTGCATCCCCGAGATACATACAGTGAATGCTCAGCACCGTAAAATGCTAACTCTGATGGGTATTTGCAAACACACGCGGGAATTTATGAGGAAGCAGGATTGAGCACGGAATACTATGCAGGGACAAAGCTGTGGAAAGGCCTCGCCTTCTCCAGTTAATTGACCACAGAAAAACCCAAATCAGTCCATGCTCTTTTAATAAGGGCTTCTGGCTGATCACACGTTGAAAGAAGTACTCCAGCTCTTGAATGCACTTCACAGAATCATAAGAATAGTAGAGTTGGAAGGGCCCATGAAGGCCATCAAGTCCAACCCCCTGCTGTTGCAGGACACCATGTTAAAACTCCGAGGTTGAAACAGCAGCTTTTGTCAACCCTGCTTTTCCAACCAGCTGCTGAACCTTCCAAATCCTGAATGTACCCTTCCCCACATGTGCATCTGCAGTGCCCTCTTCCAGATGCTTCCTTCTTTCCCCCAGTTTTCTGCCCCCGTGGCCCCAGTTTCATCGTCCTCTGTGGGGGCCGCTTTGGGGACTGCCTTTCTCCAAAAGTCGAGGTTTCTCCCCTCTTGCAAATGGGTGGACCACTTGGGCTGCGTCAGCAATGCTTGTGCCACCAAAGCTCAGGAATCCAAGAAATTATTGCTCCAGGCTGTGCAGGGCTCATAATAGAACGCATGAATAAAAGAACGTGCTTTTTGCTCATTATTATAAATGCCCACCATTAAAAGATTAGCAAGCAGGCTTTTTCCTAGCTTTTGTGCCTGTGCATGTCAGGGGTCACTGTGGAAAGCTTTGTGGGGGAGCAAAGGATTATGAGAGGTGGGATCACCCCAAACACTTTCCTGCCAAGAGGCACAAATAATTCTCCACCCATCCCAGTTGAGATGGGATGGAGGGGGGTGGGGGGTCATGATGCAGTTCTACTTACGCAGGTAACCATTAGTGAGGAATCATCGGGATGGCGGCCAGTGACAAGCAGGGTCCCCCAGGGCTCTGTCCTGGGGCTGATCCTGTTTAATTTTTTCATCAACGACATGGAAGAAGGGGTGAACAGTCTGCTGATCAAATTCGCAGACGACACTAAAACTGTGGCAGTGGCCACAACTGAGGAACAGATACACCAGATCCAAAGGGATCTAGACAGACTATGGAAGTGGGCAGGAGACAACAGGATGGCGTTCAATGTGGAGAAGTGCAAGGTCTTGCACTTGGGGCATAGGAATAGGAGTCATAAGTACAGGTTAGGGACAAGTGGCTGGAGAGCAGCACTTGTGAAAGGGACCTCGGGGTGCTGGTTGACCGCAGGCTAAACATGAGCCAGCAGTGTGATGCGGTGGTCAAGGGGGTGAACGCCACCCTTGGTTGCATAGCCAGAAGTGTGGCTTCTAGATCGAGAGGTATTACTACCACTCTGCATGACTCTGGTGCACCCGCAACTGGAGTATTGTGCTCAGTTTTGGGCCCCTCATTACAGAAAGGCTATAGCCAGGTTGGAGTCAGTGCAGTGTAGGGCCACAAGGTTGGTGGCCGGTTTGCAGGGGATGCCGTATGAGGCAAGACTGAGGGAACTGGGTGTCTTCAGCCTGGAGAAGAGGAGACTCAGAGGGGATCTGTTGGTGCCATACAGGTATGTGAGGGGGTGTCACACGGAGGTGGGTAGAGACCTGTTCTGCCCTGCAGAGGAAGGCAGGATGTGCTCCAACGGAGCAAAGCTCAGGGAGCCAAGGTTCAGTCTGGATGCCAGGAAGCACTTCCTGACAGTTGGGACCCCTAACTAGGGTGTGGAATGGGCTTCCATGGGAGGTCGTTGAGGCCCCATCGGTGCGGGTGTTCAAGGACAGGCTGGACATGCACATGGTGGGCGTGTCGTGAGCGGAGCTGGCTGGTGCCGGAGGTCAGACTAGATGGCCTGGGAGACCCCTTCTGACTCGCTCTGTTTCTATGTTTCTATGCTTCCCCATGGAGTCCAATGCATGGTCTTGCACATAGGAACCTACTGACGTGAGCTCGCTTCTCCCATGCCCCTCTTTCATTTCCAGTAGATCAAAATGAACCAGTTATAAAATACGCTCCTCTAACTGGAGCTTCACAGGTTTTGCTGTGACGCGGGGCTTTTTCACAAGTCGCGTACATCTGGGAAATGATCCCTCTGGTCTGTGGAAGCAGCTTGTTGCCCATGTGAAGAGTGGATTGCGAACCCAAATGAGCCTTCCTTCCTTTTCCCAGCGTCTGCAGGTCGTCCATGCGACCTGTGAGCTAAACCACGAGAACTTTGGATGTTATATCATTGCTCTGCTTGGGTTGACCACTCCCTGACCACATCTAGGAATTTAGCTTTCCACATTGTTCCACGGTCTCCCCCCTGCATTGGGTCGGTTCTCAGTCCCTCATTAACTTTGTCTTTTCAGAGCCACTTACCAGCTCCCTTCTACCCCACCCATCTCACTGTCCGAATGGACTGACTGGCTGGGAATGCTGCAGAGGGAGGAACCCGGACCCCATCTCCACGCCTAGCCTGCCAGGCAGAAAGCTGGGCTAGCATCTCTCTCTTTGACATGCTAGTTTTCCATGTGCAGAGACCGGTTTTCCTCACATGCACGAGCGGTGCCTTAAGTGAGCTCCGAGCCGCAGCTTGTCCGGACACACGTTGCTTGCCTCACTGAACCCAGGGGTCTGCTCCAGTCCTCCCTTCCCAACACTGCTCAGGGTCCTTTTTAGAAAAGCCATAAATAGCCACACTCCAGCATTCCTTTGAGGCTGCCTCTCTGCTCCCATAGCCGATGTTATCCCATTGTGCCGCTCAGTCTGGGCGTCCCCCATGCCTGCATTGGAAGGTCACCAAAGGACACTCTTTTGGGGACAGAGTGAGCTCTATGTGCTACAGCCAGGAAGCAGTGATTCACAAAATGACTCCGTTGTGGCTGCACTCCGGCAATGGCGCTCTCCCTACCCTACCTGCAACTTATACCTGTGACGCTATCCTTTGTTTCTCCCTTGCCTACTACTGGCTCCTGGTGCAGAGCCCGCACTGCAGCATCCATCGGTTTATCTCTTCCTCCATTCATTATATCAATACCTTGCCTTTTTTCCTCATGAGAAGAACACAATGCAACTCGCACAGTCCCTTCTCATCTCCCTCGTAATCCTCACAACAACCCTGGGAGGCGGGTGAGGTGGAGAGGCTGTGACTGGCCCCAGAATCACCCCATGAGTTTCACAGCTGAGTCGGGATCTCCTGAGTCCCAGTCCAATGCTTACACTCCCATGATGCTTCTTTAAGCCAGACCGACCAGGAGCCCTGCTGAACCCAATCACGGGTTCCTCTCATCCAGTATCCTGCATGTGGCAATGGATGGCCAGACGTCTCCAAAACCCCACAGGCTGGACATGGGTGCCCAGGTCTCTTTGCCTGTTTGCCTCTGCAGATTAGATATTTAGCAGCACTCTGTCTCTGCATGTGAAATCGTGTGTTTTGTTCATGGCTAGGAAGAGTGTTCAGTCTCAGGGCATCGCCTGAAGGCAGAGAAGCCAGCTGCCTTGCTAAATGGTTGGATCTTGCTGGTACCTGAATAAAAGGCAACTTTGGACCACCTGTGGTTCCACACAGAGAAAGGCAGGGTATCTAACCTGCCTAAAAGTGTGGAATAGTTAATTTATCTCATTTTATTGTAGTCTGAAGTAATGTTGCAAGCCGTCCAGAAACGACAGCAATGGACGGCATACAAATGTTTGAATAAATAAATAAATAAATAAAGCCATGCTTGAATCTAAGTAAAGATCTATTGAGCCCAACATCCCACTTCTCCAGTGGCCCACTTGAGAAACCCACAGGCAAGCCACAAGCCCTCTCGTGGTTGCCTCCCAGGCAAGTCCCCTCCAGCAGCCGTCTGCCTCTGGATAGGGAGGCACCTGCACGAACGTCCTGCCTTGTGCTACTCGGAGTTGAGCTGGGAGAGAAACCGGGAGATGTGTGCACTTGAAATGCTGATATTGCACAGCAGAGCTCAGCGGGTGAGCTGGAAGCCAGGGAGCTGCAGGTCTGTGTCGGCTCTTTCCCAGCATCCACTGCTCCTTGCAGTATAGGAGAAATAATTCTTATAAGAATTAGGGTAACTCAATGGATGTATGAGAGAGAGAGAGAGAGAGAAAGGGGGGGGAGGGAAGCAGCAGCCAGTTCTTCCCCCTCTGTTACGTCTGGAGAGACGTCCAGTGAAGAGACATCACTGAGGTTACCAAAGGGAGAAGCAGCAGCAAAGATCCTTCTGTCAGGTTTGGAGTCACCTCCAGTTGAGAGTCCGGCCTCTCCATCTCACTAGGAACATTCCATATCGTTATTGCTGTAACCACGAGAGAATGCGGAAGCGCCAGCTCCCTCTTTGCCTTTCAATCCAGTTCCATGATCTACCAAACTGTGCCACTAAAAATCTAGCTCCCAAATTGCTTTCTTTCCTCTGCCCTCCCAATCCCCTTTCCTTTTGTGCTATGCCTCTCAGATTACAAGCCTGCAGGAAGGGGCTGTCTGATTTCTGCTCTTTCTATGCTGTTCTGGAAGCCTTGCCTGAAGAGTAGAATAAAAATGCTGGAAATAAATAAATGAAATACAATTCTTATTAAATAAGGACGCTATTCAATTATAGGTAACTTCATTTATAGCAGGATGGCTTGAAGCCCTTTGAATGCTTGAGTGGCTAGAGCAGGAACATTCCATATCATTATTCTTATAAGCAAGCTCATTCTTTACTGAGATGGTGGTGATCGGGAAAGACTACAAAAATGGCATTAAAGAAAATTTCCTCTTATGAATCTGTAGCAGACTTCTCCAAGCTGGGTCCCTCCAGATTTTGGGACTACAGGGGCCAGCATCCTGCCATGCTTGCCGGGGCTCATGGGGCTTTTTAGTCTCACATATCTGGAGCTAGAGCAGTTGTGGAAGGTGTCTCTGTTGGGTGCCGGTACCATGCTCAGCTTTATCTCGAAACCTTTAAACAGATGGCTGAATTAAACCGGGCCTTACTGCTACCCAAAGAGGCTTCACAGAGGGGAGCTTTGGTTGGGATTGTGGCAAGAGAAAGAGTAAAGCTCCCCCACCCTTTTAGCTGCATCCACCCCCCCCATGTAGCTATTAATGCCCCAATGCATCAACACATGGCCCCCTGTTCTTGGCTTGTCGGGGTTCATATTTGTTTCTTTCCCCAAGCTCTGCAGCAGAGTAAGAACAGGCTTTTACCAACATTGCTTCAGTGCTTAGAGGAACAGGATGTGCGGAAGCCTTTGCAACAGCTGCTGAAAAGGCTGCTTCCCCCATCACCCCAAATGCCAAGCCTGGCTTAACGGACAGGCACTGTAACCCTCTCAGCTCATCAACTCCTCCGGGGCAAGCGGGGCTCCCACATAATCCCGGAGGCCACGTGGGGATCCCGATGGCAGGACCCAGGGAAAAAGTTTCCTTGGAGTTGACTCGGCTTCAGAAAGGAGAGGCATGAAATCGAACAGGTTCTAGCTAATGCGAGCTGCGAAGGGTTTGCGTAATAGGAGTATTTTTAGCCGTGTTGCTGATCTGCCTTTGAACTGGACGGAAGATCCCTTCAGCGTTACTCTGAATTGGGGCGCTGCTGCTGCTGCTGCTGCTTTTTAATTGCCATTTCTATCCAATTCCCCAAGAAGTTCCAAGTGGTATCTCTGGGAATGTAGCCCTCTTAGCAACTTCCCTATTGATCGCAAGTCTGGGTGCTCGTTAGACTACGGGTGTTTCCAGAAAACTCTCTTTCGGAACCACCTTGCATCAGGCATGGAATGCTGACCGGGGCTCAGACTTACTTTCTCCCACCAGTTCTACCGGCTCTGAAAAACATGTTCAGAAACCAGCCAGAATAGCTGCTCAGTTCCTTTCGAGTCACACCACAAACCCTCACTGTGGAAACACCCCGTGGAAGTGCGACCAACTGGGCAAACTTTAAGCCTGTGTTTGCACTGACCTCTGCAACTCCCGCGCAGAACCAAGACCCACGGAAGGAAAGGAAGCCCGTGGAGCTCTCCGATCAAAGCCAGGGAAGGCCTTGCAGATGCGGCTCGACTGCAACATAGCCGGTGGCCATCCAGGCATACCTGGAAGCCCACCGGCTGCCGGTCTGGCTTGCGTCCTGTGATCCAACCGGCACCTCACATGCCTCCCCATCAAGCTAGACATCTCCCTTTCCCCACCAAAACACGGACTAAACGGCTAGGAGACCTTTGCAGGGCTGCAGCCACACACACACACACACACACACACACACACACACACACACACACACAGAGGCACAGCCCTGCACCTGTGCCGGGCAGGGCGACCCGTCCTCTTACCCTGACGGCCTCGGCGTGCGTCACCTTGTCCAAGGGCTTGTCGTTTGCCTTCAGGATCTGGTCGCCCACCCGCAGGCCCTCCTTCTCGGCCAGGGAGCCCGGTTCCACGAGCGAGACGTAGATGCCCACGCCGTGCTCCGAGCCGCCGCGGATGCTGAAGCCCAGCCCGTCCTGCGCTTTGCTGCGCTTGAGGGTCACCTGGCGCGTCTCCCCGCGGAGCGGCTCCGGGCCAGAAGGGGGCCGCGCGGGCGCTGTCCCGTCCGCGCCGGTGCTGAACTCGAGCGCGGCCCGCTCCGGCGGCGCCGGCCAGAAGCGCGCGGCGGCGGCGGCGGCGGCGGCGGACGGGGCGGGCGCGACCGGCGGCGGCGGCGGCGCTCGGGGCGAGCCAGCGCCGTCGGGGCTCGCATTGCTCCCTCCGGCCGCGGCGGCGGCGGCGCCGGGCAGGAAGGCCGCCTTCAGGTAGAGCCCCTCGGACGTGTACTGGTCGAAGAGCAGCTGGTCCGAGCGCGGGATGACGAGGCGCAGCAGCGGCAGCAGCTGCCGCTTCTCCGGGCCGTCCAGGAGGACGTGGAGGGTCTGCACCAGGTCGAAGACGTTCCGCCGGCAGTGGTAGACGTTCAGGCAGTGCACGAACTGCTCGCGCTCCGCCTCGCTCAGCAGCAGGTTGAGCGCGCCGTGCAGCTTCCGCACGTTGGCCGACAAGAGGCGCATCCCGCCGCCGGCCGCCGCGCCCGCGGGCTGCCCGCCGCGCCCCGCCGCCGCCGCCGCCGCGCCGAAGGGGCCGGACGGGGACGCAGAGGCGGCGGAACTAGCGCTCGAGCCCAGCGAGAGGCGATCCAGCTCCGCACTCATCGCCGCCTGCCCGCCGGGCCAGTGGCGGGCAGCCGCGGGGAGCGCGCGGCGGCGGCGGCGGCGGCGGCGGCGGGCAGCGCATGGGAGGCGGACGGGGCGCGCGGGCGGAGCCTAGGCGCGCGCGGGCGGCGGCGCTCCCGCGCGCCTCGCCCTGGCCGGCCGCAGGGGCGAGCGGCGGGGCGGCGCGGCCATCGGGGCGGGGCGGGGCACGGCGGCGCGGCGGAAGGGCCGGCGCCGGGGGACTCGCCCCGCGCCAAGCCGCCGGGGGGCGCGGGCCGCCGCCACTTCGACGCCGCGGAGGCGCCCCCTTCCGGGCGGGCCCCGCGCCTCAGGCGGGCGCTCCGGGGACCCTCCCGGCGAGGGCAGCCCTCGGGGCCCCTGGGCTCCCGGGCCGCTCCCCGGGAAGGGCCGCGCGCCTCGCCGCCGTCCCTTCTGCCGCGGCGCCCGGAGTTCGCCCAACTGTTGCGCGCCGCGCCGAGCCGCGCTGCGCTGCGCCCCTCGCTCGCCCGCCCGCCCGCCCGCCCGGCCGGCCGCGCAGGGGCCCGGCGCTCGGCGGCGAGCCCAGGAAGTGACGCGCCGCCCCGTTGCCGGGCGACGGCCCGATGCGGCCGCGGGGCGGAGGGTGCGCGGGGCCGGCAGGCCGCCTGGCCCGGGTGGGAGCCGTCCGGAGGGCCGCCCGCTCGCCGCCCTCTCTCTGCGCCGCGTGCAGCGAGGAAGCCTGCGCGCAGGCGGAGCTCCCACAGGGGAAGCCAGCCACCGCCGGGAGCCCCCGCGAGGCTTCCCCGCCTCCCAGGGAGGCCTGGCGGGTTCGGGCGCTTCCCGCCCGCCCTCGGCCTCCTGGCTCTCCCTCCTCTCCTCCCTCGCCCACGCAGGAGCCCCTGCCTCAAGCCACCTGAAGAGGGATCGCAGGCGGAAATGCAACGGGGGCAGTCTCCCGCAGGGCTTGCCAGCAAGCTGCACCGGCTGCATTCCTGCCTGCTGCAGCCTGGGAGGGGAAACTGCTTTAATATACCCTCTGAGATCACAATACCTGCCGACCCTGACCGAAATCTCCCAGCATGCGACTAGCACCCTCCAAGGCTTTCAACCGACACTTCCCGGGGTGGGTCAGGGGGCTGCCCGAAAGGTGAGGGCCTTTTCAGTGGTGACCACCCACCTGTGCCATGGTCTCCCCAGTAGGGCCATCCTGGCATCACTTCCTCTCTCCATCTCCCGGCTTTGCTTTTCTCTGCCACTACAATGGCACTTCAAGGCACAGGGGGCCAGGCTCTGCGGTTGCTCCAGTTCGGCCGGAAAAATGGTTCTCGGTGCTTCTGTTCTTTCTTTAAAAAGACGTTGTATATTGGAAAGATTGCTCTGTTTTTATGGCGTTGCATTTGCTCTGTGTGTGTGTGTTTTAAGAACTATTGTGACGTGCCCAAAGAGCTTTGGCTATTGGGAGGTACAGAATATTACAGCTGCAACAATAATTCATAGATTGCTGGTTCCCCAGCCACTGTTGCTTGTGCCAGATTGACTATGCTCCATGTGCCAGCTACTCTACTGAAAATCCATTGCCCTTAATTGTTTTGGTGGGAGCAGGCCTCAAATAGGAGGAAATTTCAGAAGCTTCTTAGCATGCACAGAATGCATTTTTTCCCCACACGAGGCAATCAAGTACAGCCCACCCCCTTGCTTTACATGTTGGTGTAACTTTGCCTTGCACCATGCATGCAGGCCTGCCTGTGTTTTTGTCACAACAGCCCAGTGAGGTAGGCATCCTAATGCAGCAAGCTGATGGACAGCTGGATTGCAGTGTAGAAGCTCTCGGTCCAAGCACGGAGGTTCCCGGTTGGAGGGAGCAGCTTCAGCCAGAGGGGTCTGTTCCACGTTTGCGTTGCAGACAGTGACTGGTGCTTCTTCGGCCAGATTTGAAGGGAGCACCAGATGGTGACTTTGTGACCGAGACAATCATGCCACGCATGCTTTTTTTCTGAGCCCAAGGACCTTTAAAGAGCCTCGGGGAGGGGACCACGGTGTCCCTCTGGGCAAAACAAAGTCCTAGATTGAGCAAAATAACTCCCACCCCAGCACATCATCAAATATACATGGCGTGCGTTTGAGAAACTGCTGTTGCTAAAGCCAGGATTAATGCTATGCAACGACGCTAATCTTCTTCTTGGAGTGTGTTTTATGCTGCTCAGCTTGGGCTGCCTAATTATAACAAAAAAGGCGTTCTTATTTACAGAGCAGTCTCCAAAGTGCTTCAGAAAAAGCCCTCCGGTTTGCTCCAAGAATGCCATGCTGCAGGAGTGCGTGGGGACTAGGAGTGCAAGTGTACCTTAAGTGCCCATAAAAGCAAGCGGGAGCTTTGATTTCAACCATGGTCATGCAAGAGTAATTAAAGGCTTCCAATTCATCCCTCCATTATCCCACTGGTGTTAATTTGCAGTATCCTTTGATTTCCACCTTTCTCCCACAAGGAAGGGCATTTCTGGTACCCGTTTGGCGATCTGAGACAAATGGCTTTCTTTCAGTACCTGTCCCCCATCGACAAGATGCAAACAATATGGATCTGTTTACTGTAGGGGGTTGTCACTGCAGCCAGATGAGTGAACCCTGCAACACAATGTTGCAGCATCAGGCACTGCAACATTTGGGGCTTTACACTCTCCATTTCCTTCCCTCTCCCAGCTTTGCCTTCTGGCTGCTTGGTCTTGTTGGCTGGTGGGGGGCTTCACTCACCCCCTCCAAAGATCACTTGAACCTCTGTAAACTTTGGGGTCCCTCTGAGCCTGTTATTTGTGCACGGGCGGTTCAGAGCTAGTCAGAGAGGGGAAATAATAGCGTATATAATATCGTTGCTATGCAAATACGAAGCACGGTTTCCTGGGAGAAATGCAGCTGCCACTTTCCTCCGTGATCTCGCTTCTCTCCACAGACATATGCAATCTTCTCCTTATGGTTATACATCTTTTTGCATGTTCGAATTAGGTACCAAAATGCAAGCCTTGATTAGCATAGATAAATAGAAGAGAGGAGGAAGTCTGTCGCTATAGGATTCAGCCAGACTCACTCAGTCTTTTCCTTTGCCTGGGGTGACCTTTGCAAAAATATAAAGGAACTACACAAAAGAGGCAGGCAAAACCAACTACGTTGCCTCCCAATTCTGACCTCCAACCTGCCATTTCTCTTGTGGCTCTTGCTTTTACCAGAAAAAAAGAAAACTCTAACGACACTGTTCAATCGAGACTTTCAACATTTGCTGTTTATTATGAAATATGCTACCCATTTCATCCCCTATCCATTATAAAATGGATTGTCCCGTATTAGCTGGTATAACATGCTCAGTTACCAAACGGGTAAGTCAGTGAAAGCATGCCAGTGTCGATCATGCAAACGGGAGAAGCAGCGACGGCACAACAAAAGTCACGCAGATTCAGCCAAAAATCTGTGTGGACCAACAGGTCTTGAGTTGGCACAAAGATCGTGGAAGGACCTGGCATGGAGCAGGAAAGGTGTCCTCAGCACGGTACCAAGTTCTGCACTTGGGCTGTTGGCCGCCTGCCACAGTTCTGTGGAAAGGTGCAAGGCAAACATACTGGTGTGTAGCAGTTTGTGTTGGCCAGTTGGCCTCTCTATGATGTAGCCCCACAAGGGGTGAGCCTTGGGCAGGTGCCTGACAATGGGAGCACCAGGAGCTGGACCTTGGGCTAGGAAGGTTAGAGCAGCTAGCCCTCAGCGAGGCCCTGCTTCTCCAATCCCTGTTTACCGCATACCTGGGAAGGGGCAGGAGAAGGAGGGGAAACAGGAGGTATGGGAGACTCTGGGGATCAACATGGGACCCCACTTTGACATCATCCCTGCACTGATTCAAACAGCTGACTTCAGTCTGGCTGCTGGAAGGACTGATGTTCAAGAATTCCTTGGGCCACCTTCATTTACAACATGGAGGAATGGTGCTGGCAGGCCATCTTGTCCTTTTTCCTTCTCACCTGTCAATGCTCGGCTCTCCCTTTGCCACCCTGCACAGAGGATCAGCGTCTGTTTCTCCATGATTTACCCTCGGCTCCCGAATTCTGTTAGCGATCTCTGTGGGAGCATTTTGGTTCTTAAACAGCACTGAGTGAATACCAGTTGCTGGTATTATTGTCCACATGTCCGACCAAAGCGTTGATAAAACAGGATGGATCCCAGCAGAAAGCTGCTGAAGCCCTTTCATCGCCTTGCAGAAGAAAATGAATTATTCTGCTACCGTGGAAACATCTGATAAATTAAATTTAATCCTTTTCTGCTGCTGTGGGTTGAAAATCACTTCTGCTAAACAGAGGGAAAGGAGGGAGACTTGGGAATGTAAATATCTTCCGGGAACATAAAAGGGTTGAAATGCCGATGTTCCAAAGAAAGAAGAAGAAACGAACGATTACAGAAGGTACGTCTCACACAGAATGCTGGGGCCAATCTTTCTTTATATCTGTGCACACTGTCACTATATAGGTAGCCTTCTACTCATGCAATAGGGGATTCCTTCCACTTCCTTCCACACGCACCCCAAATCTGCCTTACTGAGTTTCTGAATCCTCTGGAGAAGATCCGGGGTGCACGGGAACCATGGGGAGAATTACATCCGACCGTGGTGTCCATTCTGCTAGTAGGTTATCGCCATTTACAATGCTCTTCGCTCTTTCATAGCATAGCGTTCGCAAGAGGTCAATCCAATCTGGATGCTTTTAACCCCCTAAATTTCAAGAATCGCCACAGAAGGTGATGGTGCAGCAATTCTTCACCCTCTCAGGGCTCGTGATCCTGGGCAGATGTGCTTCGAGTCCTTTTCTCCAAGTCTCAGGTCTTTACTGTCAAGTCCACATCTCATCTTGAGTCATTGCAATAAATATCCCAGTCGAGTCTTTTCCCAAATCGACTTTAACGGAAAGAAGGGAGGTGGTGGTGGGGTGTGTGTGGGAGGTGGGAGAGTTGTTCTCTCAGTGATTCACTGAAGTCCTGTACTCCAGCCACAATTTATTTAAACAAATAGATAAATCCCCATCCTGCCCCCCCCCCGCCCCCTGGAATTTCCCTCCCTCCGGCTACCTCTGCTGTGTCTGTGTGGAGATCTTGAGTTGAGCCACTCGCGCATTGCTCCCTGGCTGAGTCCGCATTGAGTCGCTGATGCAACTTGTGTCGGACTTGGAAGTGAGTCACTTGACTCAAATCCCCAACGCTGGATCCTGGCATATAGTAAGCTGCTGGCCACCAGGATTGCTTCAAGACGATGATCTCCAGCAGCTGCCATCTTCCCTTCCTATAAATACTTATGGATCACCCAGCAACTCACCTTTCTGACTAGCTGCACCCCAAAGGTTGCCTCCCCTTTTCCAGTGCAAGGCAGCTTCAGTTTCCACCAATGAAACAACTGCCTGCTATGCCAGACTCTCAGGCTGTAAACCAGCAATCCAGACATCAAAGGAATAGTCAGTCAGGATTCGATTCAAGCTTGTCCGGACTCTTTCTTTTCTTTTACAAAGAACCATTTATCATCAAACAAAGCATGGGGAGCTTGTCCCTTAGAGCCTTCCCAGTGACCCCTGCCAGCCAGGGAGCCTCTTTCTAAGAAGATTGCTACAACCGATTGAGTTACAACGCAAGCACAAAATCAAAACCTATAGAACTCCTCCTCAAAGCGTTTTACTGTTATTAGCTTTAACAGCACTGGAGTCGGGCATTGGAGAATTCAGAAGGGAAGAGAAAGAGAGAGAGAGAGAGAGAGAGAGAGAGAGAGAGAGAGAGAGAGAGGGAGAGAATCAACACGAACCACTGGGAGCTGTTTTGCAAAGGGTGGCATCCAACACTGAACAGATAAAAATCAAGACACGTGTTGTGTTCCTGCTATTATGGCAAGGCTTACTGCCCATTCCACCCACTTATGGAAGGGTTTGTTCTGTCGGCCAGATGCACTTTTGCTTTACGCCTCATTAGCCTGTCCATCACTGATCTCGAAGCCCAAAGGACTCTTTGTAGCGTCGTCCTTTCATGGATGGAGAAAAGCAGCACTCGCTCCGCGGCTGCAGCATGCAAAATGGCAAAGCCCTGTGCTGGGAGAGGTCTCCATGCGGGTGGGCGGGTGGATTAACCCCTTGAGATGGAGCCCTCTAGGTGTCTCACGAGCAACCACGACGTTGATGTGGCCCTGCCCCGCATCTGTGTGCAGCCCCCTCTGGTGGTGAAGCACTGAACAGCAGGGCAAGTGCTGCCCCAAACTAACTCCACCCACCCAGGCTGGGTATAGGATGCTCCTGGGAAGGAATCTGTATAGAGAGTCTTCCTGTTGCACTGGAGCAGCATGGTCTTCCTGGCTCTGCTGTGCCATTGGCTACCCTTTGGTCCTGCCTCCTGATTGGTCCTCTAGTTATGACTTCCTCCTTGGCCTGGACTATTGGCTTGGTCTTCTGCTCACTGCAGCCTCTTGCCCATGGCCCTGATCTGGCACAGTCCTGGGTAGGTGTGAGAGAGATTTCCAGTCATCCCCCATGATTATGGCACATGTTCCCAAGGATCCCAGCACCTACCCTCAGCATCAGGAGGAATGGCTGTGTGGGCACCTGGGGGGAGGGGGGCTCACAGAAGGTGTGTGAGGGGTGGGATTTGCCTGGATCTCACCTTAGAGGCAAAGGCTGACACCTCCCCACATCTCAACAGGCAATCCCCGTCCCGACACCTGTTGCCAATCTTTGTATGACTACTAGCGCTGATGCCTGCATTCTTCTACCTCCAGCACCAGGGGCAGTGTACTTCGTGCCCCGGTTGCTAGGGGATGGGGCAGGTGGTTGGACCCTGATGGGATGGAATTCTGGACTAGATGGACCTCTGGTGATGTTCTTCTCAAGTCTACTTGTGCTCTTTGCTGCTAGACGTGATGTGGGGACAAGGGCTTGAACTCGGACAAAGGAATGACAACTCTAGCAAGGTACGTCAATAGGTTCGTTGTTGTTTTAATAATCTAACCCAAAGGAAAAAGGCATCTTGAAAGACAAAATACTAAACATAGAACTGAGTGAAAATGGGTTTCTAAAACATTGCTCTGCATTTGCAGGCAGTAAAACGGTTTTTGCAAGCTTATTCTCGCAAAAAAGGTGGAGGGAGAAGCTAATGATTTCTCGCACTTAACTCTGCTCATAAAACAGGTGCCTTTGGGGCTTGACTAGTGGCTTGGCCTCATCCAGAACTCTGCTCCAGCCTTACTTCATTCCAAAAGTCCTCCTAAGTCTGCCTGCAGCAAAGAGAGCTGCTTCAATTTTGTTCCAGCTGAGCACGCTAGCAAACGATACTGGGCTGCCAATTTCACAAATACACCCATACTCGAACTAGAAGAGACTGTTTTGGCACTTCTGAGCTATAAATGCCCCTGTCTGTGAGTCGATAAATATTTCGTAGTCTACTCAGTGCCTCCCCCACCGCTTCAATTGTATTAACAGATTACTAAATTTAACCCGCATCTTTTCATTACCTCCCATCTGTTAATGGATGATGAAAGAGGGTATTAATTGCTTTGGGAAGTGAGTCTGAAATCGCCTTCTGGTCTGGCTTCTGCTTTTATGCTACTTCATTAGTTTACTTAGACAAGCCTTCCCCAAACAGGTATGTTCCAGATGTGTTGGAATACAGCTCCCATCATCCCATGCCAACATGGTTATGGTGTTCCAAGCCATCTGGAGAAGAAGCTGATGGGATCTGAGCTCGTGGAGACCAACCAAGAAGGGGTCTTGGGGTTCTGCTGGACAGCTCAATGGAAGCATCAGTCCAATGAATGGCTGCTGTAGAAAAGACAACTCTGTGTTGGGCATAAGTTAGAAAGGAACTGAAAACAAAACTGCCGAGATTGTACCGCCCTTCCACAAATCTACGGGGTGACCCCACTTAGAAAGCTGCATACAGTTCTGGTCACCACCCCTAGGAAGAACATACTGCAGAGTCGGGAAAAGTTCAGAAAAGGGCAAGTAAGACGGTCGACTCCGTTATGAGGAAAGGTGACCACAGCTTCATTCCCACCATGGCCAGCCAGATGTTCCCAGGAATGCCACTTGCAGGGCCAGAGGTTGTCAGCCCTTTCCTGGTGTTGCTGTTTGGCACCTGCTATGCTCAGATATGCTGCTACTGAGCTGGGAGGCTCCACAGAACCAAAAGGGTTCCCACAATGGTAAGATGGGTGCAACTCCCATTTCATTCTATTTGTTGTATTTTATTCTTCAGGTTGGAGGGGACTTCCCTGCCGTTTCATGAAGCATGGGAGCACTACCCTTCCCCGGTCCAATGACCTGAGCAAGCCCCTGTATTTCCTTCCTCCAGCCAAGCCAGAAGCTCCCCGTGCTGGGAACCATCAAGAGCATTGAGTGTGCATTCAAAGGTTCTCCTCAGTACAGGATGTAGTGAACACCTGTAGAGGAAGAGCAGGTGACATCTTCATCAAAGAGAAGCAAGAACCTGCATAGAACGGAGGTCTGTGCAGCACACACACACCTCCTGCTTCCGTCGGAGGAAGCAAACCCACTGCCGAAGGAAAGTCGAGGACTTCCCCTTGCCCTAATCCACCAGCTGCTTGTCAGAGGGTCCGGTTCCCACTGGACCACCACCCCTAAAGCAGCCGATTCAAGCTGCTCCAGAGACCATGCTATTTGTGTTCATGATTCAACAGTGCCGGAGCCGAGAGAGGGGCCTTTTGCCGAAGGGCAGCTCCTCTGCCCACAATTTCACAGAACCGCAGAGGAAAACAGGCAAGGCTCAGCCGCAGGCTGGCTCTGTAAGGAACCTTCTTAACTAGAGCATTAAGGAGGTCTGCTCACTGGCTTCAGATCCACATCTTGGCCCAATCCTGGTTTAGCAGATCGCCTCACAATCTGTTCTGCGGTTTGGAGTTGGCGGAACCTCTGCAGAAGTGGCAGAGCACAGGGAAGGACCTGGGCAGAATCGCTGATGAAGGACTGGGTAGTGGGCATCTCCAGTTCAGCACCACAGACACCACTACACACACAGGGACTGCAACTGAGAGGTTTCAGAGCACTCGGGACCTGAGCCCGGATGGGCAAATCCATCACTTTTCGTTTCTCTGGCATTTTGAAAATCCCGAGTTCTGTTTCGTCATGAAAATGGAAAGCATTGTGAATTTGGGGGAATTCTCCTCCCAACGGATCTGAAATTAAATTATCACCCATCCCTAAGTAGAAGGTCTAAGGGAACATTTTTCTGTGCCCTCTTAGAAACAAGGAAGCCACTTGCTTTCCCTGAGGAAGCCTGGAAATTGCAGTGCTGTGGAAGATGGGTTCTTGATCCCAGAAGAGCACCCCCTGCAAGGGTGACCCTTCAGAAGTCCTTGGGCTTCAATTCTCAGCAGTCTCAGTCAGCATGGCTATTCAGCAGGGGCAATGGGAACTGTAGTCCAAACCTTCCGGAGATCCAACACATTTCCTATCCCTGAGCTGAGCAAAATGGCCAGGTTTGTACATACAGATATAAATCCAGTTTAAAATTGGTATAAATGCATGTATAAACATAGGTGGGGATACTGTGTTGGATTGTTGGATAATCTAAAAGTAACTGAGGCCTTGGGGTTTGCATCCTCCTTTAGAGCAGATCCACGGAAAGGTCTCAGCTCACTCCTTGAAGTCCAGTGGCATAGTTTGTGTTCTTCAGATGTATACCGACATGGCCAATAGGTTTCAGATATATATTTGCTCTGTCTTGGCTTTTAAATCCATGGAGGATGTGGCCCATCCTGACAGAAAACAGATAAAATGCAACCTCCAGCTCTAGAGTAGACTGTATGGGAAGAGGGCCATGAGATCTGGTGTTGAAATAGGGCTGCAAACTCATATCTGCCTACCTGGGAGGAAGCCTCATTAAGCTCAGTAGGACTTAACTTCTGCATAAACACGCTTTTCAGCTTGTAATGTGAGGCAGTTGCAAGCACATCTTTCATGTCGGAGGGTATACACTCTCTAGAAATGTCACTGCTCTCTTGGAAAACAAGTCACACTGCCAGAACTGCTTGCAGCAAACAGTCAGATAAATGGAGACCTTTTCTCCCACTCAACTTCTTCCCCTCCAACAGGTAGCAGCTGGGAAGAAGAGCTAGGAAGAAGGGAGGGATATTATGCATGCTAATGTATGGTTTCACCTTGTGGACATAAAATATCACTTCTGCTTTGCATATGATGCAAATTAGATCCATCTAGCTTTTAAAGGTGGGGGCATGGAAGCTCGGTCACGACTGCCTTGAACTGGTAACTACTCTGTGTGTACGTCAAAGCATTGATTTCGCCCAGTAGTTTGGTTTTTGGAGTGTAGTTCATCCAGTTGAATCTGGAGGCATATCTGATCCTTCTTTTCAGAAAGATGGATGCTGTTTTTCTCATCCAGCTCTCAGGAAATTGAATTCTCCTTCTGATGGCTGGTGCGACTTGCTTGGGGTTGTACACCTTTTCCCTCTCTGAACATGTTTAGGATTTCACCCAGAGTTAGCTGAGGTTTGATCCCAGTGAACTGCATGGGACGAGTTAGTCCTAACCTGAAATGGGTCCTGCTTGTTCCAATGCAACTTCCATTCAACTGAGTTCGTGTAGATCCTATTGTGTTTAATCCAATTATGTGGCAGCAATGTGCAGATTTACCTTAAGTGAATTTATTACACATATACACACTCATGTGGAGGCTTTGGGAAGCATCTTCTAAGCCAGTAGCTCCACCTTCATTCACCACTCCCCTTCCCAAGTTGTTGCAACATCTTGAGGGAGGGAATCTAAACAATTGGCTGTGTTTGTCGCAATGTACATGCTCTCTACTCCCTCCGGCATTGCCAAATTCATCTTAGGCCACTTCCTGCTTGGAAAGCAGAGAGCGGATTGCCCTCAAAGACACAGGGTGCTTCCTGAGGGAGGACTCCTAGCACGGCCAGCGAAAAGGCTTTCTACAACCACACCATATTTCCCTTCTTAGAGGATTTTTTCTTGCAGAAGGAAGATTGGAAGAAGTCATGGGGAAACAGGAGGGTTACAAGCAGAAGGTGTCAACACCTGGATCTCTGCACACACCCAGTAAAATTCCATGCATGAAGCTGGCCAGGTGAGACTGTTGGAGAAGATTCACCTGGAAGCAACTGAGGTTCCTCTGTGTTGGGGCAGATACATACACCACACTGATAACTGCAGGACCAGAACATATGTGGTGCCTGTCCAAGAGTGTGAAGCAAGATGAAGTGGCATCTGCAGGGATGCTACGGGGGCTTATACAGCCTTTCCTGTCTCCTCCTGCAATATTCTATATAATCTGTGGGTGATAGGCTTTCATGCAGTCTGGACAAGAAGATAGACACGTGTCCTGGAGAGGCTCCCCTGCTGTGGATGATTGACGCTTTTCTCTGAATTCTTCTGTGAAAAGACTGCTCCCATTCCAGCTAGAGCTGACCTGAACCTTTTCCACTGACACTTTTCTGAGTACATTTTTCATTTTCTTCTCACCCCTCTATGAAAAAGATGTGCTTGTTTATTATTGCAGGTATTTTGTGGATGGCTTCAGGGCAAGAGCCTTCCCAAGACAGTGCATGAATCAATGGAATTCACAAAATAAAAACCGAACTGCAAACATTCCCAAAACTAGAGACACTAGCATAAGAGAAAACTCAACAACAGACACTTGGACCTACACAATCAGATGAAATGTTATCAGGAGAAGGCCAACATAAAAAAGTTACATTTCCAAAAAGAGCTGCCATGATAAATCTGATGGCAAGGTATTTCAGAGGTGTAGGACTACTCTAGAAAGGCCTCCGAGGGCTGCCAGACTCCAAATTTCTTCAGGGGGATGCAAACCTATCGAAGACCAGCTGTAAACCTCCATCCAGAGTATTTCGTTTGCCAACCCACAGCACCTCCTTCTTCCTTGGATTAAATCTCAGCTAGTTCACTCTTGTCCACCTCAAAACCTAAGTCAGATGTGCAGATACAAAGATGAGGCAGTTAATTATTTCTCTGCGGTGGCGCCCCAATTACGGAATGTGCTCCCCAGAGAGGTCCGCCTGGCGCCGTCGTTGTTTTTTGGCGCCAGGGCAAGACCTTTTTATTTAAAAAGTATTTTAACTGTTAATGTTTTTTGCATTTGTTGGATTTTAAAGGTTTTTAGCCGAGATGCACCGGGGGGGGCGGGGGGATGGTTTTAATGGACTTTTGTATTATATTAATGTTGTTGTAAGCTGCCCCGAGGCTTTATTGCGATGGGGCGGCGAAGAAATGTTTTAAATAAATAAATAAATAATAAAATTATCATCCAGGGGTAGAAAGCCACTTTTTCAACCAGTGATCTCTACGTGTGTGTGTGTGGTTGCCACCATTCCTACCTCTCTGATCCACCATGTCCTGGGAATGATCCGGGTCCAGGCATTGTGGAAGCAGCTGGATGCCAACAGAGTTGATGTTGGTGTGGATGCTCCTTACAGCCAAAAAAACCTCAGGGAACCTGCTGCTGCTAACAGGGAGCACAACTGTCTGAGCATTTTCCCACCCTCTGGAGAAACGTGGGAAATGCCTCCCCATCACCCCAATTTCTCAGTCCTCAATTGGGAAGAGGCCATCTTTGTGCAGCTCCAGTTCTAACGTCCTCCTTGTTCACATCTCCAGACCAAAACTTTCCTCCTTCACGGTTGTGTTTTTTTATGGAGATCCTGCTGTGCTTAGCATATGCTGCTGGCTAGCAGCAAGAGCCATAAAAATGACTATTAGAGTAATAAACCCTTGCAAAGATTCCCCTCCCTGTGGTGCACAGGCATCCACTTGCTGGCCAGGTTTCACTGCAGTTGCAAAGCCACCACTGAGCAGATGGAAAGCCAGGAAGGAACTGAGGAACAGGAGGAGGGCAAGGAAGTCTCTGGAAGAGGAGCGACTGCTCAGAGTTTCCATGTGAACATAATGTTGGTTGGAAGGCATCTGGGTTGGACTCAAGGGCCCCAGTGGCCCCTTCCGACCATACTTTTCCAGGATTCTGGTGCATCCCCTGAAAATTTTAAGGGCATCTGCATTCATTCTCGCAGCAAATGTAGTGCTTTGAGCATGGGGTCCTTTGTTTACCAAAGCCAGCATAAAAGAGGGAGATACCAGAAGGCCATGAGGAACCTCACAGGATTCAGAGGTACAGCAAAAACCTTTGTGGGGGGGACCCTCTAAAGCAGGGAGGGAAAAAGAGATCTGTGAGATGTAAGCATGCTGGAGACACAGTGTGTGTGTGTGTGTGTGTGTG